>JAWWEO010000045.1:4745886-4803710 GCA_035582975.1 Ormyrus labotus | reverse complement strand
GTCGAAAGAGAGAGAGAGAGAGAGAGAGAGAGAGAGAGAGAGAGAGAGAGAGAGAGAGAGAGAGAGAGAGAGAGAGAAAGCAACAGTCAACCGGAACAGAGTAAACTATCGCATTGAAAAGCTGCTTCGCAACAAAATTGAATTTTCAGTCTCTGGCGTTCTTCCCCCACTTGTTTCGAGTCCCAAAAAAGCCGTGTCTCGTTGCTGCAGCGGACTGTAAAAGAGTTAGAGTCGAGAGAAAAAAATAAAAGCGCTGGGCGGTGCAGACGGAAAAATCAGGCTGCGGATCAAATGTCAGCCTGGCGCCACAGCCAGTATATACGTATCGCCTAACCTGGGGAATGAAGTTGGAGGGAAAGAGAGAGAGAGAGGCAATGTTGACGCATCACTTTTATGCACGAATCCGCGAGTTCCAGCTCCACCACTCCGGCGCCCAAGCTTACGAGTGCAAACTTTGCAGTTTGCCTTTCAATTTGTCAGTTTTATCCGTAGGAAATGAACGATTAAAACTTTTTGCGGAACCGCCTCTCTCTCTCTCTCTCTCTCTCCCTCTCTCCGCGTTTTGGCTGTAACGCTATGTAGACCCGTTGTGTTTTCCACGTGCATCAGCCAATTATATCTCTCCAAATCTCTTCAGCTAATGAGCTTAAGCTTGTGGAGAGCCGAGAAAAATTTTTTAATCCCGCTTATGTGGGTGAATCCGTAAAACGATTGTCATTGAGTAGGACTTTATCGAATTTTAAAGCTTTCCACCGAATCGAGGTTATACTAGGGAAATTTTGTGTCGTTACACTCCTTGCTTACCCTCGACAAGCCGCGTAAACGGATACTAATCGAAACGAACAGAGAGAACAGCAACGACCCCCCGATAAATTAAAACGCCGAAGCAATCGGTACAGCCGGGCTGTCCTTTCGTTCCTCGTTCGATTTATTATATTGTCCGGGGGCAAAAGCTGCGGGGGAAAATTTAACGTCGAAAATTTACAGCCACGAGCGCCCGCGCGCGCGCGCGAGAGCCGCAAGACTTTATGCCCGCGCGTATATTCCAGCGCCGCGGCGGCTGCGGCGCGGTACAGGCGACAAGAAGCATTTTCCCCCAATAAAACGCGAGAGGCCGTTCATTTGGCGCGATGAAATTTTTTTTAACGACATCGACACCTCTCTTCCAATTCCGCTGCGCGCTAAAAATAAAATCAATTAACCGAGTTATCCTCCTCGTTTTATATAACGTTTCCGCGGGCGGAAAAATATTTCGCCGTAACGAGGTCGCGGGGAATTTTTCAATTTCCGCGAGGGGGGGGGGGGACGAAGAACGTAAACGACGCCTGCCGACGCGTAATCCCGGAGACAAGAGGACGCTGCTTATAATAAGTAACGCGAAACTCAATTAGCGAAACTGCCTCGCGGAGGAGGAGGAAGGACTACAAATGTCCTTATTCGTTCTTCGGATCGATACCGCAAAGACTCGCCTTTAATAAACGCGGGGCAAGTAAACGACGCTAATGGAGTGTTAAAAGGGTCTCTGGCCTATGCGAAATTCGACGCCGCGCCGGGGCACTCTTCCCTTTCAACCGTCCTCCATCCGAGTGTGCCTAATCTTTTTTCCTTAATTCAATGATGAGGCGTTGTTGCCACAGATTTTTCATGAATATTCAGCGCTGCTTCGAATTCCGAATGAAGCCGAAACTCTTTGGAGGCGTTCGCGGCCTTTTCCAATTCACTTTCCTATCTTTTTTTCGTAAGGTGCATGCATATAATACAATTACACGGCACCGCTACGCCTCATAAACCTTAACGTCTCGGTGACTACGGGACTCCTCCGGCTCTGGAAGCGACTCTCGTATTCGAGCTACGAAGCCGGGCTGTATATAATCACTCGTATTCGCAAACCTTAGACCGGCTTGCCTTCTTGCTCCGGCCGTTATTTCTTTCTTTGTGCAGCAGCCGACCTTCGATCGAGGAAGCCGGCGAAATCGGTTTCCCTCGTCGACCGAAGAAGGTGGATTTCTTGAAAAATACTGCTCCGCCGTACTGCGCGGGAGCCTGTCTTTAACGTAGATAAATGAATCCGTCACTCTTTGCTCTTCTTTCATCCCTTCTTCTCTCCGCGGCTAGACGCCGGAGGAACAAGTCGTATAATTGAAACGTCGCAAATCTCTCTTTTGTCCGTCTTTTTACTCTACATCCCAAGAAAAGCTTATATGCAGTAAGGATAACGAGACAGGATCTGAATAATAGATTCGCGTACCGAACGTTTATTGACTGGCTTGAAATCTATCCTGATGATAACAAGGAGGATGACCTTCGAGTCTTACATCTTGATGAATAGACATCGTTGCTTAATACTGTCTAATTTAGCATCTAATATATATCCTAAAACTTTTTTACCCACAATCCGAGAGATAATCGCGATGATGAAATCGAGTGAATTTTAAATAGTAGTTGAGCTAACTTTGACAGCTGGGCTTCGCGAGCTACCTTTACACGTAATAACATAATTGAAGGATTCGAGCCTGTAATAGGGGGGAGCTTCACGATAAAAATTAATGCAAAGTTTTTCAACGCTAAGCCTTATGAAATAAGAACGGTTAGCTCGAAGCTACAAAGCCAAAGCAGCTTATTGCATCAGTCGGTTCGATTACGCCGTTCCACCGGAATTCACTGGCTCACATTTCTCCTTTCAGTCAAAACGGAGCGAGCGCGAGGAGCAGGATGAAGAGGGGCATACCTACAGTTTCTGGGCAGAGAGAGAGAGAGAGAGATAGAGAAAGAGAGAAGGAATCGAAAACAAGTGCGGATACCGATAGCAAGTAGTACGGCTCCGCAGGCCGCGTAATCGAATTTCGCAATGGCCGAATCCCTCCGAGAAGATCCCGCCGACTCCGCCGCCGCCGCTTGCGATTGCGCAAAGCTCCGCGTGGCTTCCTGTGCCGGCGCCGCGACGATCCCAAAGAGAACAAAGGAATTACCCGATGTGCGTATGCACGCGAACCGACTGTCCGCGGCCTGAAGAGCAACTGGTGCACGCAGGCAGTCGAATCCTTGGGGCGAGGAGCCGCTGCACCGACGCAAGATCCCCACACGACGAGGGAAACGGGCTAAAGCCCCGCGGGGATCCTCTTTTTGCGCTTCTTTCTCCAGCTTCGCTTAAAACGCCTCCGCTTCGGCTTTGCCTTTGCCGCGCAAAGAAATTTCCTCGAAATTCTAGCGATCCCTTTAGTTTTCATTCGTCCCTTCGGCTAATTATACGTTAATCAAATCAGTAGGAAAATTCAATTCTGATATAAGGATTCTAATAGTTAATTGATGAAAAACTGCGAAAATTTATTTATATTTGGAACAAATTCACGGTCGGATTTGAATATCTTTATTAGCTTTACAAACTAATACACTCAAAGAAACTCAAAAATTTCTTTTTGAAGAGAATTTAATGAATCATCTAATTTCATTCATTTCGTTTTAAATTTTAATGATCAAAGAAGTTAATTTTATAATGATCGAAGCAATTACATGAGACTTGCAAAAATGTCATGTAATTGCAGAAACATAATTATTTTAGCAAAAAAAAAACACTGAAATGATTAATTAAAATTTTGTAATGTATATCTTATATTAAAAAAATAAAACAAGAAATATCAATGGCATATGTGAATGGTAAATTATTGAGATATATGTATAAAAGGTATTTTTAACTTTTTCACGAAATAATTCTACTAATTTAGTAAAATAAATATTCAATAGAAAAAATATTGAAAGATTTATTATTCTACAGAATATGTAGAAATATAAATATAAATAATAAATGTTTAAAAAATATAAATAAATATTCAACATAAAACTTGATTAGTGGAACTTCCTGCGACGTATTATTAATTTGATTTGACTGAAAATTTTACCATCGACAGGTACACCGATTCAATTTTATTGCATTAAAATAAAGAGAACAGCTATAACGTTATCACGTACATAAAATTCAGACGCCGATCAAGAATTAAAAACAGAGAAGAGCTCGTTTTAAGAATAAAATAGGGATCTTTAATTGGGCAACGTAGTGGCCCATTCCTATTAGGAGCAAGTAACGGATTGATCGGGAAAAAAGAAAAAGAAAAAAGAAAATGATCGAACGAAAGAGAGATGGGAGAGCGATGAAAAAGTAGGCACGCGCCCAACGTACGGTAAGGACGCAAGGATTTGCATTGAATGGCCGACGCGCTATATAGACTGGCAAGAACTGGCGTTACGAGATAGAAGAGATGGAGCGAACGAGATAAACCGCGGCCCGAGCCAAATGCCGCGACGCCTTACCCTGCCGATGCGACGATCGCAGCAAAAATAATATTGACCTTGCGCGAAATCCAGCCGCTCTCGCGATTCTCACATTTTCAGCCCCCTTTCGATCCCTCTCCCGAAAGCAGGCGATTGTCGCAGGGGAAAGATCCGGGAGCGCGTATCCCCTATAAGCATAAACAGCGTTTTACGGGCATCCTTTCTTCTCGGGCGCTGCTCTCGCTCACGCCGCTCGCCTAAACGACTCCCGAAGCAAGCTTACCACTTCGGCAGCTTTCCGATGTAGATTCCCGCGGATGCATGGGACACACGTACACTTCGCACACCGACGCAGAGTGTTTCACACCGAAGCTGGAAGATCGAAAGCTCGCTAGACGTTGGTAAGCCATTATCGCCTCGCAGAATCTCGTCACGTTCGTGCGGCACACTGCGCTGCACTTCCTTATATTGATTCTACGCCTTACCGAATATGCGCTGCCTGCTCTCTCTCTCTCTCTCTCTCTCTCTCTCTCTCTCTCTCTCTCTCTCTCTCTCTCTCTCTCTCTCTCTCTCTCTCTCGCTCTACCTTCCCGTGCACTTCGATTGCGCGCGTACTAAACGAGAAAATACAATAAACGCCACGTCTTTCGTTTCTCGAGACTGTTCTTTTCTGTCTCCTGATGTCTTTCGCTTTACGATTGCGCGCCAATGTTCGTCTCGAGACTTTTTTTTCAGAATCCGCTCTAAAGTAAATTTAAGGTTTTCTTTTGCTTTTTTTCAGTTTTGCATGTACCATTAAAATTCTAGCAGGAGGCTACGTTTCTCCGATTTCAGGCAGTTTTTTAGTCAAAGTAATGGAGTCGATCAATCCACGTCTCTCTTGTTCAATTATTTAACTCCTACATGCAGATATTTTTTGATGGGTAAAACCGAGTTTTAGATTCAGCACACTCGGTACCACTTCCTCTCTTACTCTCACATCCTTTTTATCCGCTTGTACTTTGTCTTCCGGTGGGTAGAACACCGAGATTCAAGAGCCTTTCCGAGCTCAAAGGCAAGCAAAAAGCATTTTTATCGAACTCGCTGCTTTATGCTTTTCCTTTTTTCTTTTGCCGATATCGATTTTTCAGTTAATAAAAGTTTAACTAAATTTAACCATCGTAAAGGGCTAAAAATTTACTAACAATATGCATATACAAATCGTTTTTCTTTTGTAACTCGTCTCTTTTTCTTTTTTCTGTGAAGTTTAAAGTATAATAACTAATATTGGAGAGGTAGCGGATAATCCAGTTTCGTTCATTGAATTTTCCGTGTCAATTTAAAAAGTCCTATCCGTGAACTTTTCTGCAATATCGATTAAATAGAAGCTTCGTTTGCGCGCGGTACTTGCATCGATTGATCTCACTTAAGTTTCCTTCGCGTTCGAATGCCGGCTTGATTTATTCTCTTCCCGGAAGAAAAAGCCGCGTCGGTTACAGCGTGCAGCAAATTGCATTCGCGTTTATATATTAGCTTTCAGAAAATGTTGCAGGCAAATATAACGTACAAAATAATATTCATATCGGGCGAAATGAAACGTTTTGGAATGGACATAATAACGCATACCAGGTACTAGATATTCTCTCGTGCAAGCACGTCGAGAAATTGATTTCGGCAGTTTGGCGCGGAGCCGATGATGAGTAAATGTGTCCGCGCGCAAGCCAGTGGAACACTTAGTGGACGGATATCCGCGGTGAACGAGTCGTTTGAATGGTGCATTGATTGACCGCCCTATTGATTGCTGGCAGTATATATGTATGTCGCTTTGCCCGGCTGTCTACTCCCCGAGCTACCACCGAAGCAGCGCCATTCGTTTGGCAATTTACCAAGCTAAGAGAGAATATACACGTGCTCCTATTAATACTTGATGTTTTTTTTTCGAGCTCACGATCAGTTCGATCCGACATTTTTCGGGTACTCGATCTTTCTCGTACTAATAGAAACTCGACAATATAATGTGGCAGCTGAGGCAGCTCATACATGCTGGCTAAATGATAGATGTTCCGAAAGGAAATGATACTGAAAATAATTGTCACGGTCCATATTCCGTAGAATAATAAATCTTTCAAATATCGGGAGCGTACAGCCAAAAAAGTTGATTAAGTGATAATTAAAAGCCGTACATTACTCGCTATCTGCGGCAACGAGCCGCGTCAAGTAATTTCCATCTTTCCAAAAGCGAAAAATTGCGGTATAGGACGCAAAAAAAAAAACTGGGGGAGAAAAAAAAAGTGGGTATTAGCATCGTCAGCCGGATCGCAATACGACCGCACGCATCCATAGGAACGCGGATTCGCGAGCTAGCTGGCGCTGGCCTTCTGTCGCGGTTTAATTCTGGAAAGCGTCGAGTTGGAATGAGAAAAAATCTGCTGCGCCACCAGACATAACTAAAACCGCCCTGACATTTATATTCATTCGCGGTTCCGCTTTTTTGCTCGAGGCCTCGCTCGTCTCTCTCTCCAACCCTTTTTATTTTTTTTCACAATTACGCTCGCTACCTTTCTATCCTCGAATTTAGGTGAGCTTCATTTTAGCCCATATACTTAAAAAATTAAAAACGACAAGGCTATTTCTGGTTTGAATTTCATTTCGAACGATATCTAGAGGTATTTCGACAGGGATCTTTTATCTCTTATTTCCCTTCAGTTTGCGGAGCCGCCCCGCAAACGTTTTTCTCGAAAATTCGCTATCTAAGCTAATGGATTAACGAGGTTAAATTGTTACTCAAGCTATTTTCACCGAGCACTTCCCCTCCCCCTCCCCCTCCGCGCCATCCTCGTCAAAGGGAAGGAAAAACGATCGCTGTCACGTGATTATGTGCCGGGGCCGAGTCGGCTGACGGCGGGAAATATTTCAAGTGCTCGCGGCCGCTCTCCGCTGCAGCCGCGCGGCGGCACTTTGGCAGCGCGTGCACGCGCGCATTTTCCGCAGGCTTTTTTGCGACCGCCGCCGCCGCCGCGCGCGCTTTTGTTTGTTTTATCCTTCGCGTCATTTTTCGCCCGGCGAGAGAGCCGCTGCGTCGACGAGTGCCGGTCTCGCTTTTTTTTTTACCGCGTTTCCGAGCGGCGGCTAACGACGTCGCATCAACTATATATACATAGAGGCCTTCGCCGCCCTGCGTAATAGACGGCTCGTGTATCGGATTCCTTTTTACGCGACGCGAATAAAGTCCGCTGGGAAATTTTCTCCTTTCATGCCCCGACGAGTTTAACTGTAAATAATTTAAACGAGTTAAAATCTTTTTCGAGCCAATTCCCCATGTAAAAAGCGTAGAGCGGAAGCGTAGAGATTCTCGTAACGTTTCCTCCTCGCTAGACTGACATTGTCAAAGAATCGAATAAAGGGGGAGAATAAAAGACGACCAAAACTGGCAATATTAGATCGAAGTTAAAACTAGACCTCTGAATCTATCGAGACGGAATGGCAATGTCACCGAACCGCGAATAGCGGTGTAATGATTCGTCATTGACAAATCGCATTACTCAAGGCACACCTTCGCTACTTGTTGCTACGAATGTGAGCTAAGCGCGCGCTCAGCTGCACCTGCAACAGAATCATGTTGGCGGCTTCGAATTAGCACGATTAGACTGCTTGACATAAAGAAACGTTAAAAGAACATTGTTTTCGCCTAAGTAACAGGATGAATGTAAATCAGTTTTACGAGAATCGGTTGATCTATGAAAATTTACTCGGAAAATGTATGACTCGTACACTGAAGTGACTGTTTGAACAGAAAGTTCCATTTTTCAAATAATACGCGCGATTCGTTTTGGTAATCTAACGGAATTATTTTAAATACGTATTTCATCTCCACTAAACGCCTTTCGTTTACGCAGTCTTTTTTTGATATCTAAATTTTCAAGTACATTTTCAGTTAAACTAAAGTGCATATAAAGGCTATTCATTCACGTCACGCGCAAGTTAGGAACATAACTTTGAAGCGCTTACTTTTATACCGTTTATTTTGCGACGTGGCAATTTGAAAAAAGGCCAGAAGAAAATGAAAAAAAGAAAAAATATCTATACGCGGTAGGAAAAAGCTGAAGACTAGGAGAAGACAGAAGCTCCATATGAAGGATGATTTATAAGCTTAATATTCGTGATGTATTTCTGTATATATATATACATACACATGTACCTCTTCGCATGAATATCAATTTTGTATGATCTTCTTGCGTGCAATTTTCTTTTGTTCCTGATGTACTGAATTTCGAAATATGATCTTCTTCTCGCAAATTCCTTCACCAGCATTTTTCATTACTATTGTATAACTAGATTTCTTAATCAAATCGGAATGCCACTGCAGAAAAATTTACTACAACAAGATCTATTGGTAAAAATTAAAAATCATACTTACTAAATGTAAACTAAATCTATACATATTTTCAGTTGTAAAAAAGAATATTTATTTAAATTGTTATTAGTTTTCAAAATTTTTATACACTACCTAAATCGGTAATTGCTTTGCTAAATATTTAAAAAATATTTATGCAAAAGCAATACCAATTATAGTATAATAAAAGCAAAATTGTGATAATATTCAAAGATTGTACATGTATTAGTATTAAATTAGTTTTAAGTATCGCCGGACCAGCAAACAGGAGGATTGCCTCCTCTGCTGGGTTACTTTGTAACGTGTAAAGTATAATAATAATTTAAACGTATTATATTGTACTTACTCTGGAAATAAATAAATAAAAGAAATATTGATAAATATTACAATGCTAGCGCAACGTTTTGGGTGATGTAGTTTCATTACTAGTGGTTTTTAAATGCATCTTTTATTATAATTATAAATTTAATTAAGCAGTTCGTAAAAGCGGGAAAGCACATACTAAAATATAATTGCATAAATTTAATTTTAACTAGATAATTAAATTAAAAATTTATTTATTAAAAACAAGTTATTAATTAATTGTTATTTATTAATTACTTACATGTTGTAGGATAAAATTAGTAATATTTTATTTTATTATTATTAAAGGTTTTCAATAATTGTATTACTCAGATCAGAAACTTGACTTTCTTTTGAGTCTGAAAGAATTAGTTTTATTTCACCATTTATGCTAAACTTATTTATCATATTTTGATCATATTTTAAGCGTTATTTTATCTCCCAAAATCTACTGCACACAAATTGTATCAAGATTTTTGCATCAATTCTATATACAGTCCTATTTTGGTTAGAATCTTTCTTATCTACTTTTAAAATTGTTAATCAACAGAATTATTATTGTTTTTTAAATCAAAGGTCAATGAAGCAAATACAAAACAAATGAAGTTTAAATTTAAAAATCTGTAAAATTTTCATTAGAACACTTAAATTAAAGGACATAAAAATCTTATTTTATAAATTAATTTTTAATGAAACGTATATTATTAATTATTAACACTATAATGAGTTCCTTTCGCAATAAAAAGCAGCATTTGCAAGTGCATTGTGAGTGTACGCACACCAGCATTATCGCGTTCTAGAATCATAATGACAATGATTCGACTGCAGGCACAATTCTAGTACCCCGACAACCGTTCATGAAACGCAGCCTCTTCCGATTCAGTTGAGACCGTGATTCGCAAGCAGCTGGTAGTAACCTCGCGTTCCACAGATTTTCTCAGATAAACAAAGCCTTTCTCCGTGCAAATTATTGCAGGATACAATTGTTTAATAGAAGACGACGTGCAAGGAGCCTATTTAGTGTGAAAAACTAGTTTGTACAAGTGTTATCTCCATCTGACCAAACTGGGAAAGCTGCAAATTCAAGATCTACTTCGCGGCACAAACAGTAATTCTAAAGATTTATTATCTACTACAATTAGTTGAGGTAGAATAGTTCCGCTAAATTCTTAATGTTGCTTAAATATGGGTTAGTGAGAAATTCCGTAGTTTTTCATAATATCCCAAACAGTATTCTATAATTTGTGTCAGAACATCGGCAATTAATTATCAATCTGATTCAGCGGCAGAAACCAAAGTTTTCAGTGTTTTTATCATCTCGATTTAAATTCATTAGGTTTAAAAGATCAGAATCCGAATAAGAATATTTATCTTTCGTAATTGCATTATCATGAATTGTCTAAAAAGACTAAAGATGCAGAGTATACGTATAGATATAATAGTTATAAATTACATCATTTTCTGTGTTATATTTTTATAAACACATATATCATCCAATATTCTGTTTCTATTTTTATTTTTAATTCTGCCTTTGTTCATCAATATTATTATTTAAGCTTTGTTTTTATCACTCATACCATCAAATCTCCAAATGAAATTCATTATAATTATTTTTTTTACAATTTTTCACAAATATTCCAATTTTATAAATTATTTTTATTAATAAATTTAAAATTAATAACCATTTCATGTACTCAAACTGAAAGCTCAAAACGCGTACGCAGCATGGCTGGCGGCTTCAGGGATTTAAAATTAAGTTATAAATGTCAAAACGTCATCATCACCCCTTTCTTTGATTCTCGCGAATAAAAACGCCCAGCTTCACAAAGCATTGTTTCAGTTTCAGATCGGCGCGGATGAGCGATGTCAAGCAATAAAGCGATACGAAGTGCTATCTGCGGCTTCCGGTGCAGTCGCACTCCGAAGCCGACGAAGACGTTTAGCAGCGTCTCCGCGTACCCGATTAATGAAGCCTCCGAACTTGAGCGCAACTATGAAGATATCCCCGGTCCTCGGCCGATGCCAATTATCGGCAACGTGCTGCGATTTCTCCCGGGCATTGGTATTGCCAATATTATTTTAATAATAAATGAGCTTTCGCAACGCCAAGAGATTATTATTTCAAAATAACTCGATAACACTGCGGGGGGAAAATGACGATCTTGTAAAACACTCGAGCTAAACCAATAAACAAACCATGTAATTAACTCGACACGCTCGATGATCCGTCTTAGAGTTCGGGTAAAACCAAATAACTGTAATAACTCGATTATTGATTTGCAGGGGAGTACGGGAAATTGACGTCGCAGCAGCTGCTGCGCCGGTTGCGCGACGATTACGGGAACGTGGTGCGACTGGAGGGCCTGCCGAATCGTCGACCCTGCGTCTTTCTCTTCGACGTCGAGCAGTGCGAGAAAATGTACCGGCTCGAGGGTCCCTGGCCGTCCAGAGTCTCGATCGAGGTCTTGCAGCGCTACTGCACCCTTAATCAAGAGCGACGCGCCCACGGCCTTACGGTCAGGTGAGATCGACCTTCTTGGGTAAAGAATAAAAAAATCGAGCTCTGTTAATAAATTCGAATTTGAAAACAATCTAATCCAGCACGGATCTTTGACCTTTAGCCGTATAATACTCTCGCGGCACACAATCGGAATCTTATGTATTCTGCATTTAAGGCGGCTCGGTGCGCCACGTGTCGAAATCTCAATTGCAATTGTGAAATTCCTAGATTTGGTTCGATATCGCGATTTTTCCCCTCCTCTCTCTTCATTGTTTTCTAATGGCCGCGAGAGAGAGAGAGAGAGAGCGGGGATATAAGCACCCGAGAAAAAGAGGAAGAGCAGGCAGCTGCCGTTGGAAAATTGTTAAAATGTTAAATGCGCTGATGGTTGTGATACGCAGCCAGGGCAAGCAGTGGCACGAGTTCCGCTCCCGGGTGAACCAAGCGATGATGCAGCCGCGCACCGTTCGGCACCACGTGTCGCAAATCGACCAAGTTACCCGTGACTTCATCGCCAAGATGCGAGGACTGAGGGACCCGGCGACTTTCGAACTGCCGGCGAGCTTCAACAACGAGCTGAACAAATGGTCCCTCGAATGTTGGTATAATCTGTAACTTTTTCTCATTTAATACCCACCCGATAAACTGCGACTCTTTTAGCTTAGTTAGCTCAACTTTCAGCGCGCCCTTTAGCCCATTCCGAAAGCTTTCCTTACCGTCAGTTAGTTCGTACCTTTAAATTTTCGAGTGCATTTAAAAAGACTTTATTACGTTACGCTGCTCTGAGTAAAGTTCATTTATTCAATAAATTAATTGATCCCTTTGATGATATTTGGAAACATGCATATAACTTTTTATCAATCTAGAAGTAATAAAAAACACTTTCAATTTAAATTACTATAGTACGCATTAAATAAAAATATAGAACCAACTTTGAACAAATCAAATAAATAATTGTTAGAAAAAAGTAATATTATTGTGCAGTTGAAAAATAATTACAATGAGCGCCAAAAATGTTGCTTTCTATAAAATAAATTACTGCGAAATATTGCAGCAAATGGACTCGAAAAAGTTTATCTTAATTACACTTTAAAATCAAAGAAACTTTCATTTGGATATTCTTTTTCAAAGTACAATATTTTTTTTTAAGTATCGATTTCTTCTTCCTGACGTCTGTCAAAAATAAATACTAAATAACTGACTGTATTGTTCCCGAAGCAATCTGCGTGATTGCCCTGGAACATCGTTTCGGTTGCCTCGAGGATAGCCTCTCAGCGGATTCGGAACCTCAGCGCATGATCAACGCCGTACATGAAATGTTTGAACTACTTTACCAACTCGAGCTGTTACCCTCGCTCTGGAAGTATTACGACACTCGGAAACTCAAGCGTTTTTATCGAGCCATGGACACACTAACTGAGTGAGAATATAAGAAACTTTTGTATTGCTGCTTTAACTTGTTGTTATTCTTTAAAGAATGTTTTTGCGATACTCGGCGGGCAACTAATTTAAATGAATGAATGTCAAAATTCTTTTTAGGATTGGGAGTAAGCACATTTCAAATGCAATGGAACGACTGAAAGATAAACCTTTGTCAGATAATCAAGAAAGGAGTATGCTTGAGAGATTGTTAGCCATTGATGAAAGGACAGCTAAGACAATGGCTCAAGATATGCTAATAGCTGGCATCGATACAGTTCGTATTTAATAGATAAAATTAAAATTCTCTTCTTTATAAGAAAATTAAGTGTTCAAAAATGTTTTCATATAGCCTAAATAGCCTAAATAACATTTCCAGACCGCGAATTCAGTGGGTAAGACGCTCTACATGATAGCAACCCATCCCAGAGTGCAGGAGAGATTAAGGGCCGAAATAGACGCAGCACTGCCGCAAAATGATTCCCCGTTCACTTACAACACCATGAATGAAATTCCATACTTAAAAGCGTGCATTAAGGAAACCCTGCGGATATCTCCCATCGCCCTGGGGAACTTAAGGACTATGAATAAGGACGTCGTTCTCGCTGGTTTCCGCATTCCGAAAGGGGTAATTTCACCTATATATGCAATACCAGGGGTCACGTTTGAGTGCAGCGCCGAACTGTCTAATTGACTTTAGCGCGCGTTTTGCAAAGTCGGTCAATCGGCGCTTCCGCTTTTTGTTCATCGACAATCTCTTTTAAAGAAATTTAATTGAAATTTTGCTGAAACTGTTCGCCGAATCCTTTATTAAAAAATTTTATAAAGTTCAAAGCAAACCAAAAAGCAGTATTGGCAATTTGACTAAATTTTTATCGAAAATTAAACGCGATAAATTTTAAAAAAAATAAAACTAGAAATTCAATTAAAATATTCATTTTTTAAATGAAAATTATTAAGGCAAAAGTTTGCATTTTTAATAGAATAAAAAATCATAACGGCAGTCAGTACTATAAACATCATTAAACTTTCAAGAACTCGATTGATCGATTGGAAGGTTAAAAATGTTTTCTATTTGTTTTTAAAAATAGTCGAAAATACTCAAGAACGAGTATTTTTATCAATGAAAAAGTTCAATAAAAACACTGATATTTTCAAAACACAGATAGACGTAATAGCTTGCCACAGTATTTTGTGCGAAGAAGAGGAGCACTTTGAACGGGCAAAGGATTTTGTTCCCGAGAGGTGGTTAAGAACTGGTAGCGACGGCATAAGACCTGCCAGACAAGCTCATCCATTTGCGTACATGCCGTTTGGATTTGGGCCTCGAATGTGCATCGGCAGGCGTTTTGCCGAACTAGAAATGGAGATACTCATCGCCAGGGTACGTTTATTTACACGAATCGAATTTGGGTCGATACAATATTTGAGTAAAGTTAAAATGTTTTTATATAAAATGGTAGAGAATGGAATAATCAATCCATGATATGACAAATTTTTTCCGAGTTTAGTTTAGCGTATGCTCTGTTATACTTGAATTTCAGTCGCCTAAATAAACTTAATATGCAATGAAAAAAGATCATTTTTATGCAAGAAGAGTTCCTGGAAAGGATTCCATTTGTTATAAATAAATTTCCTTTTCTGACAAAATAACGGTTTTTTCAATTAAATAGAAGACTATTTTGTTTGTTATAAATACATTTCTATTAAAATGAAAACCATTACTTTGTCAAAAAAAGACAATTTATTTTTTATAACAAACAGAAGAATCTTTTTCAAATGAATAGGAATTCCTGTCACTTAAATATATTGAAAATAATTCCTTTTGCACGAGAAGGATCGTTTTTTCAATGTATTGTTAACAAGCTGACGAAATTCGATCAATGACATTAAATTGACAATATCAATAAGTATAATGAATACAAGTAATTTATGTACTTCTAATTTTGTTTATTTAGATTCTAAAAGAATTCCGTCTGTTGTGGAATCATGGACCTCTGGAAGTTCGTGATCGTTTCATCAATACAGTGGGGACGCCATTGCAGTTTAAGCTGCTAGATCGTTAAAAAAAGTCTGATATTAATTTCGTTAGTATAAGTAAACAAAGATTTTATTCCTAAAGTAAAAAAGATCACAAAAGAAAGTAAACAATAGTTGCAAATTTCTTTGAAGAAAAAATGAAAAAAATATGTTTTCCAGGCTTCAGATTGTCAAAATGAAATCGAAAGAAAAATGCAATTGAATTGCAAATTTGTCTACAAAATGCTTTAATTATTTAAAATTGTCGACTATTTAGAATATTTAGTATATAATTTATTAATAATATATGAAATGATCGAATTATATATTTACAAAAAAAAAATTAAATTAAATTTATTATTTGTAAAAAAAAAATGTAGTGCGAAATACTCACGATAAATAATTTCTTTCAAAAATTGAGTAAACTAGAAACAGAATGTAGAATCCGGCTGCAGGAAAAAATGCAGTACTAAAAAGAAAAGCAAAAGCTCCCTTCGCAGAAAGCTGCAGGAATAAGCGAAGCACGTCTTATAATTGAGTCGACACGTCTTTGGCGAGTCGCGAGCTCTTTTAACGTCGACGGTGAGAATCCTTTATACGCTCATTATTCCCTCGCGAGATTCGCGCGCGGAAATCCAAAAAGTTTCTCTGCAGCGGCCAGGCTGGTCTTCTATAACGCGGTAAAGCCTCGACGTGAAAATTCGAATCACGTAGGGTGCGAGCCCGAGAGTCTGTTTAATTCCCAGAACAGACGGAATAAAGTCTGAAATCTCAATCAGAGAGAGAGAGAGAGAGAGAGAGAGAGAGAGAGAGAGAGAGAAGCCCTTCGGCATTAACTCTCGGCACGCGACAACTGTGCGAGCGTGAATGCGAATCACACCTCCGGCGAAAGCTTCCATCCGATTTCCTTTTTAACGTCTTCTGCGGCGCTTTCGATCTTCTTTCTAGGCCGCTTCCCTATTTGCAGCATCCAACTAAGCATTGAGTTGAGTTGAAATTTTTTTTCAACTAATCTAACTTTAATTTATAAAATCTCCTAAATAGAACTCATACTCTTATTAATGAGTATTAATAATTTATGTAGAAATATAAGTATGAAAAGTCTGTGTATACATCAGCAGAAATAACTTTATTCATATATATTTACACAATAATATTGTAGTTATATTTATAAAATAATAAAATTCAGATTTCTCTGTCATACGGATTTAATGAAAGGTTTAATTAAGTATAATTACAACTTTTTGTTGTATTTCATGCAGTAATATCTTTTAATAATAACGTTTGATTAACTGATTTTAATATTAATTTTTCTTTTATTTTTTTTATTTATGTTCTGCAAAGGCAACAAGTGATACAAGTTTTATTTTTATTTTTTTATATAGCTGTATACATATGTTTACACCTCATTATGTTATAATTTGTAAAAGGAATTATTTGCTCGTTTGATTTAATATATAATAAATAATTAAATAAATAAATTTAATGCACAAAAATAACACCATAATTGATGAGCTGATCTTTCATTTAATTAATGGCTATTAAAGATATTACAGAGAATAAAATTGTACAAACTTATATAATAAGTCAATCAAAATAAGAAGAGCTAAATTCATTCCTGCTGATGGCAAATTGAAGAAGACAAATGAGTGACAAGCCAAAAAAGAAATCGATGCAGATCGATACTATAAAGTGCCATTAACTCAAGGATAATTGATTGTTTGAACGTCACATCTCGAGGCGAAGATATGTATAGAAATGAATGAAGGAACGAAGAATGCGGAATCATGCGAAATCAATGGAAATCGTTCGAGATCGGATGTTTTTGCCCTTCGCATGCGGGCTTATTAATCGTAGCAGAACAAGATAAATATCGATAACAAAGCTGGCGACAAAGCCCTTTATCGCGTTCAAAGTGATTATATTCGCGATAGATCGCGTTCACACAGGCACTCATGCACCGACATCGGCGAGGAAACTCTATAGTAGATCTGGCTAGTCTATCTCCCTCTCTCTGAATAGCGCACAGTCTCGTACAGTGCAAACCCTGCCGGTGTGACAGCACTGCAGCGGCGTTGCTGGAGAGACAGAGAGAGAGAGAGAGACAGAGAGAGTGAGTCTATTGCGTTACACGGACCTACACAGGTAACGCTTGCGGCGAAACGGATACGAAGCATTATCGCTTAGGCGACAGAGTGCACAAATGCGATTTGTCACGGAAGCTCACGGATCTCGTCATATCAGACAATGTGCTAATGCCCTCGACTACTCCCCCAAGATATTCCCCCTTTACAACTTCCAGCCTCCCTCGCGGGCTTTGCGCGAATTTTCAGTTTCTATATACGTATACAACGCGTATACCGCAGCGGGAGTGCTGCTCGCACACCGATCCGCTTACTGCTGAACGAAGAGAACGAAAGATCGAATGTTACAAGAGGATGGATGAACCGGCGGCTCCAAGTCGCTTGGCAAATTTTTTTATGTATTTTTCAAAATACGGGCTGACGCAATGCATGCGCATATTAAGGGAATGATAAAATTTTGCCCAGGACGTAGGAGAGTCTCGGCTTTCCACAGTAAGGACTGGTACTCTTTGAAAAATATGACACTGGAAAGCTGAAACTATTTTGCGCCTTGGCTTAAAATTTCAGAGCACCTTATGAGAGAAAAAGCAGCTCTCTTGTTGCGAGGGCAAAAAAGAAGTTGAAATCAATGACGAGGAGGGAAAATTAGAGAGGAAGGAAAATCCTTGGGGAGGGAACAATGGGCTTAATCGAGCGTACCGCGCGGCTTTTCCGCAAACGATCCAGCAGATAATCAAGAGCAGTTTTGCGATTTTCCGAACCCACTCGAGAGAAAAGTGGAGGAACGACTGATGAGGTCAAAAATGGCCCCGCATTAAGGGATCTCCCGGATGCGGCGCGGCGTCGATAAAAGTTTGCGAGCTTAATGTACCGGAGGGAAACGCTCTGATTTATTTGCTTTTTCTCCGGGAATTGAAAAGCTTTCTTTAATTCGAGAAAGTAATTGAGCCGACAAAGAACGGCGTCGCTGTAAAATCGACGGCTGAAAAATATCTCGGAAGGTACTCTGCTCAGTCGACGCACGATTTCCAATAACCGAGAAGCTTAAAGCCCCGTCGGGGTTTCGTCGCAACGGTTTTGTCTAAATCCGTCGGCATCGGGGAAGATCGTCTTATCCGATGCACCGCAACACCTCTGAACGTGACTTTGTATAGAGCTAAAATTCATCATTTCATATGAGTTTGTTGTCGACGGAACCTCATGCTTGTGCGAATTTAATGCTATTTAGTAGTAATATTTTCATTGGCTTTTGCTTTTTATCAATTTCTTTAAAAAAAATATTACACAAAATCATCTATAATTGTGACCTATACACAGAAAAAAATGTTCGAATAAAAATTACTATACTTTTTTGTCCTATCCTATTATCCTAAAAAATGACTTCTATTATATAGTAAAATTTAATAGAATTGTAGTAAAAATTGATAAAAGTTCTATTAAATTTTAATATGTAACATAGTCATTTTTTAGAATAATGCAAGTTTGGCCCCCCATTAAAAAAAAGTATGTAGGTATCATAC
Organism: Ormyrus labotus; assembly: GCA_035582975.1. Lineage (NCBI taxonomy): Eukaryota > Metazoa > Arthropoda > Insecta > Hymenoptera > Ormyridae > Ormyrus > Ormyrus labotus. Next base: position 4,785,188 of record JAWWEO010000045.1, on the reverse strand, counting down.
TCACAATGTATGTGATGTGTTTGTAACGTTTTTTTTTTTTTAGTTTTTTATTGCAGTTTGAAATAGTAAATAATTACGTGTGACAAAGGGTTTGATTTTTATTTTATAAACAAAAGTTATATTCGTAGGTAACAAATTTCGGATTCTCTCAGTTTAAAAAGTTAAAGAAATTAAATATTTTCACGCAGAACAGATAAAAGCTACAAAAACAGGCTGCTTTGATGCTAACAAATAAAATACATTTGGATTAAGATAAGAATAGTGAATTGTGCAAGCGTCGTAAAGAGTTGAATAACCCCAATCAGCTGAGCCCACCCTCTGTATAAGAAAAAAAAAGTTATTGATCATTGTGAACTTCGGCAGACGATAAATAGCAGAAAAAATTTCCGAGATCCGGTGACCCTCGGGGCAACTATTCATCGGAAGCATGGCTTCCCTTGCAGTCCGAAGTAAACCATTTTCTCCCTTTTCTCCTTTCTCTTTCCTGATGCTGCTTTTCTCGCGCGAGAAAATCGAACGCATCGATTGGCTTAAGCTGAAACATTCCCTAACTTATTTCTTAATATTTCCAAAGAAGTTATTGTGAAAATGGAAATAAAAGGCAGGACTAAACTTACGCGGAATTTCGAGCTCATTCATTATTGCGTAAAAATTTAAGAATCATTTAGCAGTAATCGAAGAATAAAAAGACTAATAATATCTTGAAGAAGTAATTCAACTGACTGCAGAAGGGTGACTATATAGTCTATCATTGTTGATGGGCTTCTTTTGTAGACTCGGAACGATCTTGAATTTTATGAGTTATGTCGTCGTTGTCCATAAAAGTCAGTTGTAAGAACTTGAAAACTCAAGTCAAGAACCCCTAATATTGTACAATATCCAGTACTTTTCGAATTTATCAAACTTATTTCATTTACTCCATCTCATTTACATCACAAAGAATAATGTCCTTATAGCCACATAAAAACTATATTTAAATAAATTAAAGAAAATATTAAAAGGTTGAACCAACATTTCTCTGTAAAGACATTTGTATATAAACCTCCTCTTCTCCCAATGATTTTAATCTCCCTTGCTTGCCGATGTGCTACATACATTATTACAGTTGAATGAAAAGTGTAATGAATGAGAAGTCTCGCGCCAAATGAATACTGTTCCTAGCTGTTATTCGATCGCGCGTTTCAATCGCGTCGCGCACAGCGCGAGAGAACAGGTAACGAAATATTATTATGATGTGCTACAGCAATAATACCGGAAAATTGGGAAAGTTTAAAAGAGAGAAGGGCGCTCGTTTATTTTTTAACATTTCATTATGATACGCGGGCTCGAATTTTCCGTATTGCAAGTTTTAATTACGTTTGCCGCCCCGACAGCACGCGAAAGCACATCCGACGGAAATTCGATATTGAAAATTTCAGTTCGCTTAAGAATCGGGCGCCGTTCAACTGCAAAACGAAAAGGACGACTTTTATGTTCTTTACACGGGTAATTCATTTTATTGCTTTTTATTTTCGTTATTAGTCGCTTACGTCCTCTGGCAAATATATTAATTTCATATCATAATAATTCTTCGAATGTATGAAATTTGTAATAATACGCATTAGTTAGCAATAAAAAGCACAAGAATTGATTACGATGATTGAAAAGACCAAGTTTATCCTTTTGATAAGATTACATCTGAAAGGTCGACAAAATTTTAAACGTAAATTTTTCTTTGAGTAATTAGAGTTTTTTAACTGAAATAAAATATTAAATAAAATAATATGTTTGATACTTGCAAAGTAAAAGTTGAAGACCTGCAGTTATCAAATTTTATGATTTACGTATTATTCTTTTTGTTAAAAAATACGTTAAAAAAATAAAAAAATTAAATGCTACCAAAAGAAAAAAAACTCGATTGTGTACGGCGACATGGAATTTAAAAAACGTTTTCGGTAAAAACCACAGATTGAACGTACATGAAATAGCCTGTCAATCTTTTTATTTTCATTAAGACCAGTCAGTATACATTAAAAAAAAAAGAAACGAAAATCTAAAGTGATGAAAATATCAACACGAACGTTCCCCTTGTTGTTTAAATGAAAATTTTCACCTAGTCGATCAATATGGAACGCATACCAGTTCCGACTAACGGAGGAAATCGAGCAAAATGATATTTTATTGAAAAGTTCAGTGTACCGAACGTATACATCATTATTCAAATACACGCAGGCACAGCTTATACGCCGATATCAGAGGAAAAAAAGGGACGTGCGAGTGCGCCGATGATTATTGACAGGAAAATGACGACGAATGAAATAAATCACCCGCGGCTCGATTTACGCACAGAGGCATATATATTTATTTGCGCGCGAATTGTTGTTGGTGGCAATTGAGGACGAGCGACCGAGCGTGAAAAAGCATCTCGACTCGAGCCGCGTTTACTATATACCTTAATTCTCGGCGCGCAGATGCGCACAATTTAAAACCGATTTTCGTCACCGCGGAAGAATGCACAGTGGAAAATTCCCCGCGATTACAAGGCTGCCCGCTAAAAATTGTTACTTTCGATCCGTTACTGCATGCACCTATACGGTTCACTACCTTTTATTTGTCACATTGACAATTAAATGCAAATCACTGCTTTCATTATGCATGCCGCTTGCCATTGGACACAGAAATTCAACTACTTTTTTCCAATATTTTTGCAGTTTCAATATAATAATGATTTTAAGATAAAATTTTTAAGATAAAACATTCGAGTCAACATTAAAGGAAATATTTTATTTAAATTTACAATTTAAAAACATAATAAAAAATCTTTTGCAACTATTAGGTATATCGTAAAGCTAATATATTGCATAAAATACTGAAGTTTTTGCCTTCTTTACAGGCACATACGTAATAGTATAAAACATCATAATCTTTGGAATATTCAACCACAGTTTTGTGAAACGGAATTTATACATTTAGCATACATTAAATTACAAAAGCAAAAGATTTCATAGTAGAGTATTCAACTGACCACAGAATGCCAATAGTTAAAAATAAATTTTATAACTAGTAGTTAGAAATAAAATAAAAATGCATAATTTGCACTGACTTTAAATAAATTGCATATCTGAAGTTCTGTTCAAAAAAGATTGCAGATTTAAAATTCGATTTCCATAAGTAATCTAGATATAAATTCTTGAATTTCGAAGAATTAATATGATGTTACGATTACTCATCGAGACTGAAATCGATAGAAGCGGATTTACTCTAGTGCTGGTTCGCCGGGACTGGCCTTTCTCATCGTCCAGGCGTGATGCATCGCCCAAATGGAAAGCGGGCGCATATATCCAATAGCACGGTAAACTTTGTGCTCGTACAGGGCTTCCGGCGTCTCAAAGCCCATGCCAATCTTCTCATAGACTGTCCTGTAGACGCCCTCAGCTGTTTGAAATGCTTCCTCGATCATTCCCTGAAAGAAATCGCAAGAGTCATTGCAGATTGCTTGGCTTTCAAAATTCCCTCAAGCATTACTTTTACCATTAAAAATCATATCAAAGTTTTTTGTTCGATTTTGCACGTAAATCATAAATAATTATAATGTTGATTCCAAAAATTAAATTAGTGTGCATAATTTTAGAAAATTCAAAAATGAATGACCAATTTCGGGCGGATACGCTACATAATTCAAGGTCCTCTGGCGCCATTCATAATCGCATTTTTCGAGCGTTCCCATACGCCATAAACTTTCAAAATATATGCTGTGGAACCTCCAACTCTCTGGGGTGACAACCTGTACTTTGTTTCCCTCGATTTTCCCTTACCCATACTCAATTTTTCAAGCGAAAATGTGGCCAACATCTGGTTCCTAAGAAACGCGTGCTCTTGCGTGAAAATGGATTTTATTATTAAAAAAAAAAAAAAAAAAGTGGCTTCAGGATATGAAAATCGAACATTTTCGTTTTCCCCGTAAAGGTTTCGGAGTAAAAAGACTGGTAAAGGAATAAAAATAGGTATAAAGAAAAATTCGTTTACCTCGTGTATTAAAAGAGCTGCTAGACCGTACGCCACGCCAGTCCACATCTCCTCGCTTTGTATGCACGAGTAATCGATCGAGCCTGACGGTAAAAATCCATTAACGGCACCCTGCTGCCCGTTCTTGTACTTCATGACATTATTCTGAAATACTGTTTCCAGAGACGATTTTACTCGATCCTCCGGAAAAGCCTGAAATTCCATTTGAATTTTTTAGATAAATCCATAATCTATAATGAGCAATAAGCACTAAAATTAAAATTTTTCTTTAAGTAACTAAAGAAATCTTGAACGTCGCTCTTAAAGAATAAAAAGACCTTATAAAATCGGAAAGTCGCAAATACAAAGTCAAATACCTCATGAGTAAAGCCGCAAGCTCTTAGAAGCCAATGTCCGCAGAGTTGATCGCTCATGATGCTTTTTTTTGTCCGCTCATTTTTACCGCAGTCAAAATTGTAATACTTTCCTTTATAAAAAAAAAGAACTGTGAAAAAATAGTTGAAAAAAAAAACTCCTGAACGTTTCAGCGGCAAGCTTGTAAGATACGTAATATTTTCATTATATATTAATGGAAGCAATGCTGCTAATAGAGTTTGGAAAATTAGCTCCCAGAGGTCGAGAGTCATAAAAGGGAAATTGAGAAGCCAAAAAAGGCAGAATAATCAAAAGCTGCTTGTCCTTACCGTTCCAGAGCTTATCCTGAAAGGCGGCTTTGCCTCGGTCCAGTATCTTCTTGTACCTCGTTGCGTCCTCGGTTTCGTTCAGGAGTTCGGCCGTTTTTACGACGCACTGAAGCGCAGCGATCCATAAACCCCCACAGTATGCGCTGAATGAGAATCAAGGGAATTAGAGGTTGTAAGAGAGAGAGAGAGAGAGAGAGAGAGAGAGAGAGAGGGAGGCTTGAACGCTCGTTACAAAATTAATGTGCACCGACACAGACACGTACTTTTACTTCGCGTAATCTCTAATTCGCCCCGTGCAATAACTAGCTAAAATTTTTAAATTCTACAAAGTCTCGAGGAATCGAGTGTGTGAATTTTATACTCGTTCACTCTATGGTATACGCTTTCAATAAAATTCACGTAACATTGAAATATAAAACTCAGTTCGCGTTGGCAAAGAAACGGAATAAAACGTAAAAATTCGTTTAATCTCTGGAGAGCAGCCGTGAAAACAAACGGATCCAAAAATTGGAAAAACTGATTTTATTTACCAAAATTGCAAACTACCTTCCCAGTTGAAAGTCCACAAGTTTTATCGATTTTTACATGTGCATTTGCGCCCTTTTACATATTCGTATTCATACCTCGGACCGCTCATCACCCAGGCGTCGTACGTTTGGTCGGGAAAGCCACCGTTTTCTATGAGGCCGTCGTTGTCTTCATCCCACACCAGGCAGTACTCCAGCACCTGACGAAAATATCATATCCCTTGTCTACATATATTTAAATGTGTCATAAATTTTCCGCGTTGAAAATTCTCACCTCTTTGATAGTCGACCAGAAATCTCTAAGTTGATCGAGATTTTTATTAAAGCAATAAACCCTGTAGCAGCTTAAAATAAACTTTGGATTGAGATCACGCCATTGAGATACATCGTGAATAGGGTACGCGTTAATCATGTGAAATGGCTCTTCCCCTAGAAAAAAAAAAAAAAACGTTTTCGAAAGGAAAGCGTGAAAATAATTATTAAATAAATATTGGAACAATTTCATTAAGTCCTTAAATGTTTAAAAGAATTTTATTTCAGAATATAAAAAATAAGATTAAAGTAAATAAGAGCAGCAAGAGTTTTAAAAGTATATAAATAAAAATTATATATTTTTATCCAATTCGATACAATAAATGTGTAATAAAATTAATTTAATGTAAAAACAATTCTGAGAAGAAAAAATAAAAAATAACATTAATATAAAAGCAATTCTAGGAATGAAAAATAAAATAGTATCGTGAAAAGGAATCGACAAAGTCAGAAATAATGTGCAAAATAAGGTTCAAAGAAAACTAAATAGCAATTACTAGAAAGACTAAATGTATAATAAAACATCAATCGGTTCAATGTTTATCAATTTTCCACATTCACGTCTCACTGATAGATTCTTGGACTAAAGACCGTAAAAATTAAAATTAAAACTGCTCCCGTTTTAATTTTAATTGACAAATATTTAATGTGCTCATAAAGTCTGACATTTTAATTTAATTTTAAATAAAAAACGAGAAATTTATATTTACATAGCCAAAATTAACTCCGACTTGCATACGTATTACTAGGAAGAGAAGAATAAAGAATATAAATATATTGTAGCCGCTTTCGAATGCTTATTTTCTGTAGAAATAGTTGTGTAAATTCATCCCAGTTGAATCATTCAAGTTTCTCTAATTTTACACATATTCAAAAATTACAATTTAGAAAAATAATTTTGTAAGTACGTTAATAAGTAAGATATGAATATTAAAACCTACAAAGTAACAGTTGAATAAGACCGGGACAAGAAGCCGCATTAACTTTGATCGACTAAGCAGAATGGTTACGAAGAGAGAATTACAGCGATGAGCTTACCGGGATCGCCAATATCATGAGGGACGCTTCCTTTGACTTTCCTGCATACCCGCGAACCGTCGTAAAGCCCCAGGAGACGCTGCTGATCCTCGGCGTACACGCTATCACGAAACTCGTATTGTATCCCGGCCTCCAGGTTCGGCCAGAGCTGGCCCAGGGCGAACGCCGCGTAGAAGTGCACGTCGTACGTGTTATACATGCGGTACTCGTGGCCCTCGAGATACGCAAAGCGACCGTAACTCTGTCTGGAAAAGCAAAGGATTTTACAGTCGCTGCTCATTACGCGGCGAAAGCTTGCCTTATTTCTCCCCATTTAAATCCTCGCTGCGCTTATGTCCCTCTTGTCTTATAATAAAATTTCTTATCTTGTATAATAAAGACGAAAAAATAAAGAGGGGCGAGCATCTCGAGCGTGAATCAATTACTATTTACAGGGGATTTATTTCAGGGTACTGTGAATTCTAATTTAATTCCCGGGCCGTCGGCGAGGCGAGCTTTTTTTACCGTGGATCATTTGGATGGAGTTTATCCGCCTCGTCGGTTCTTAACCAAACGCTACCGCCATCGGCGACGAAATACAGCTCGTTAAACAGAGCGCTTTTGTACCATTCCGGTAAATCGGGATCCTCGAGAACTGGCCTCTGCCAACGACGGATCTCTTCTTCCCAGCCCTCGTAATGATTCAATGCGTAACGGCAAATTTCCGGCGCTGCGCTGTTAGTTTGCGTGCTCACGCCGAAATACTTCGTGTAGTACCTGGAGAAAGGACCTTTTTTTTCTTATCCGATTCGGTTAAATCGATTTTAATTAACAAGTCAAATAAATTTCACCTGTAATATTGTTTGCGTTTGAAGTAAAATTGTATTTTAGGCATATCCCAAGCCAAGCAGAACTCGACTAGTCCTTTAGCACCTGCGGTCACGAGTGTGTCAGCGCAGACAGCTGCACCAATCCGTTTCTCTGAAATTCGAATTAGCGACTATTAAAATCCTATAATTGATACGTTGGCTGTTCCATAGACAATCAATTACCACCTGATTTAGGGCATAAAATAAATATGCGATCTTTATAACATTAGCAATTGTTCCTTTAGCATTTTTTCCCCATACTTTTTTGTACAATTTTTGAAAGTTTATAAAATTATTCCCTAAAAAAATCGAGTGACAGTTGAGGATCCACAGTGGGCTCGAAATACACAGATGCACTAACTGGTCTTGTCGGAAGCATTAGCCTCGGAATTGTCATCCAGCCTGCCCGTATTCTGAAGCTTCTGCCAAAGAGCGTCGCCAGAGCCGCGCGGATCGAAGCTGAGAATGCGAGTCACGGAAGGGTCCTCGTCGGTGTCGTTGTTGCGCTCCCGCCGCCTCGACCTCGAGCTTATCGCATATGTGCAAGGCATACCTCGGAATTCCTGCTGTATCAGGCAGCCTCTCACGTCGTCCTCCGCCTCGAAAAGCTCCGTCCATTTGTCACCTGAAGCATCAAAAATTCTGTTCTACACTACAATATTATTTATTTACGGTTTCATCCGGAATTATTACATTACAGCACGTAGGTAATCCTGATAGAGGGGAATAAATTTCCTGTTCCCAGGTCCGGAGGCACCGAGGACATTAGCATCCGCGAATCAAACACTTATTAGAGCCTGTTATTTATATCGGTGGCATGAGTCAAATTTTGTTCAACACAGAATATTAATGGAAGCTCTTAACATTGACTTCGAGGTGGAAAGTCCCAATTTCATAATTCTTTCCGACTCTTTAAGTGCTCTATTTAGTCTCTAATAAAAAAAATGCAATAATACTGGGTGTTTCCCGATAATATGTTGCGTATGTATATTATGCTTAATAATTGAATACTACTGTAATATGTATCTAAATGATATCATACCGTTTTCAGGAAATGCGTTAATGAGATCCAATCACTATCTTATTTAGGCTCTTCACTAAATCCCACTATCAATAATTAATTGTCATTATTCTTGTTAGCATACAAATTATATAATGAACCAACATGTCCGAAATTTGTTACAGAATGTTTGTTCAGACGTTACAAAGGAGTAAAAGAATAGATTTTACGACAACTCATATCTATTTGCGACCTACACGTATAAATTGTAATTTTAAGATACTGAACAAACGTTAGTAATAATATTCATATTTTAATATCAAATATATCTTCTTGAATTCATGCTTACATCTATTTCCTAACTATTTTTCATTGGCTTTGGATTTGCAAAACTGTGCAGTAATAAATAACAAAGATCTACAAACCAGGCTAACAATGTATTTCAAAAAATTGAAAGTCAAAGCTTTCAAAATAAAAAAATAACAAGCATATAGTTCGTACATTATAATTTAAGCGAAAAAAGCTTTTTTTCTAACGTACCTTGCGAATCCTCTTTGCTTCCACAACCACTTTGAAAAGTAAATGTAATGGACACCCTCAAGTCTTTACCGGACTCGTTGACTATTTCCCAAGCAAAGACTGCGCACGGCAACGAACTGTCCTTGTAATCGTGAGGTAGTATCGGCGACACCTGCCGGCACGTCAGCTTTAAGCTCAGTTCCTCAATGTCATAAACGGTCCACGATCGCGGATACAGACCCGTGTAGCTCGCCCGACTGCCTTCGAAGCCCCACTTCCATGATTTGAGGTACTTTGGTTTCCTGCGATAAGATTGTAAGATATTTTTTTTTAAAGGCGCTTACCCCCACTGTTATCGTCATTCGAATCGCGAGCTTTAAGGAAATCTATATCGTGATTGTGAAAACCAAGCTTCCGCAGAATAACAGACTGAAGTCTCATTCGCGCACGTGATATTAAAAGATGATAAGATTAAAATATTATAATGAAGTCATGCATCGAATATGCCAATAGATATAAGATTATCCCCTCGTATGCATTCTTCGCCCGATGAGTAAATTCCATGCAACTCACGTTTTCGTCGACAAGACCTGATGGTACAACGTGATTCCATTGACATCCCTCACAGTCAGAATGAACTGATTAGCGGGGATAACCTGGTAACTGTAAAGGCCGGGCAGCAGAGCGTACCGACAGAATTCACCTTTAAAGCCGCGTCCAATCGAGCCACCGCCGAGTCCGCCTATTGGTACACCTTCACAAAAGAGGACAGTATAGCTAACTCTTTAGTTTCTTTACTGACAACGCGAATAGTTTCAATTCGAGCCTCGAAAATTGCCAGCTCTCGTTAAAACTCAAGTTTACAACTCGAATTTTCCCCGGGCGAGCTTAAAATTCATAGGCGTACGGGGGGAGGGAGCGAGTTAAAAAAGCAACTTACGCAGGCTCGCGCTTACGAACATAAAGAGCAGGGGATGCTGCTATGAAAATCCAAGCTCGGAAAGCCTCGTATTATACAATAGTGGGATATGCGCGCGTATACCGCTACCTTACCGTTGCGTACTGCCGAAATTGGGCGAGTCGTTACGCTCGATATGCTTTTCGCGTGAATTTTTTTTTCCCCTTTATTTACCGATACCGCACTTCCCTATACTGTCTGTATGTGTGTATATAAAATTTATTGAAACCACCCGCGCGCAGTCCGATAAGCTGCATTTGGATTTCCTTCGCAGTGAAATAAAATTGTAACTTTAATCGAGGCTGTTTGTTCGCCAAAATATTGTTTTCGCTTTTTAATTTTGCAGGAATAAAGCGTGGATTTTGAAGCTTGGATTTTAATACTTTTAGGACGATTACGTTTTTTAAGTCGGTTATAAATCGAATAAATCGAAGCTGAAAAACTATTATATATATTTTTTTATGAGGTTTCAGAACTTTATCTTCCGCGCGGAATTAAAAGTGGTAAAGTCAAACAATATGTCCATAATTGTTCGTAGTTGTGTACTTTGATTTCGGATATAATTTCATCCTTATAAAAACAGCTGAAACATTAGTGTAGAAATTTTGCCTGTATAAATGTTAATCTATCTATATATAATATTAAAGTTCAAATGTCCAGGTCTCCGTCCGTCCGGCCAAAAACTTTTTCGTACATTATATTATTATATATATTATTATGTTATTATATTATTATATTAGTGGACCGGAAGTGAATAGAAAGTGAACCAAAAGTGAACCGGAAGTGAATCGGAAGTGAACAGAAAGTGATCCGGAAGAAAATTATTGAAAATTTTTTTGTTTCATTTGTTTTATGTGACGCGTGGAGATTCCATTACGGAAGCGACTCTTTCGGGCGAGGGCCGTATGCGCCGCGGAGCTGCCCGTTACATTTATTAATAAAACTTAGTATTTTAATTTAATTACATTTTAAATGAACGTATTATAACTTTGAAATTAAAAAAAGATCAAATGAATACACGAGCTTCAGCAAACGAGTTTTTTGCTACACTGAGAAAAAAATATAGTTGGTTCAACAGGATTTACGCGGTTGATTATATACAACAAAATAAGCTGTTATTTTGACAGCGCTGCCTTTGATTGGAAGAAGGCATCGTTAATAGGCGCTCTGTTAAAATAACTAAGATACCGTTAATATAATGAATTTCGAAACTTTTAAATGAAAAGAGCGATTTTGTTAAATTGATAGAGATGTTGTTGATTTAACAGAAATTCACGTTAATTTAAAAACAAATTTTGTTCATTCAAAGGAGGTTTTGTCGAATTAACAGAGGATTTGTTAAAACAACAAAATCGCCGATGCAATAATGAATTTTGTAATGTTGAAACAACAAAAAAATGTTCTTAAATTAAAAGATATATTGTCGATTTAATATAAATTTACGTTATATGAAAAAAATTGTTGTTGATTCAAAATAATTTCAATTGGTAAAATAAATAAAAGTAAACATGCCTTTATTTGGCTGATCTTTATTTGGCAGTATTAAAATCTTTATTTACATAAATTCTCTCCACGTGTGTACATGCGAAGAGCATTTTAAACTTAAGTCTTGGAGGAAGAACTGAAACAATCGGAAATCGACAGGGTTATTGGACAAAATGCTCGATGACACCGAGTAGCCAATTTCAGGGCGTAGATAAACAGAAAGTATATCTATGTATATAATTCAATATATAGATATACTTCCTAGCTACTCGGTGTCATCGAGCATTTTGTCCAACAACCCTGGAAATCGACTTAGCCGGTCTATGATGTTATTTGCCTTACCATCAAGTGGCGACCCGTAATTTCGCACTCTCGTAAACGGCCAAAATGCCAAATAGAAGGTTAATTAGTATATAAGACCGTTGAAATCTGACTTACAGTAACATATATTGTAATGCGAGCGACCTTTGCGATGCGACAGATAATTATAGTTGTAATACAAATGAGCGTTGAGCGTAATTTAATTTAATAAAATAAGGCTAATTACGATAAGTATTTATAAAAAATTAATAATATACAACGAAAAATAAAATAAACAAATTTCAGGATCCTCCAAATGAAGTTCTTCAAGAAAAAAAAATTTATTTTTGAAAATAAAAACCTGTTAAAGTAAATGCCCTTTTCTATTAAATTGATAAATTAACTTCGTTAACCGAATGAAATTACTCTATTAATTTGACAGATTTAGTCTGTTATTTCAACGGAGTCTTTTGTTAAATTAACAGCGCGAATTCGTTGCTCATATTTAACAACGCAAATTCGTTGTTTCGACTATATTTTTTTCTCAGTGTAGTATAATATTAAAGTTCGAATGTCTATCCGTCCGGCCACTTTTTTATATATTATTATATTATTATATTAATGAACCGGAATTGAAAAAGGGTCCAATTAGATACACGAGCGAGCTTCAGCGAGCGAGTTTTTTTGCTAATGTTAATTAATTTCTCATTTTGCGAATTCTGAGATAAAACCAGAAAAACTTTCACGATAATTTTAAAAAAAGAGAATTAATAAAAAAACTAGAGCATTTTAGTACTTTGAATAAAGCAATAATTTTATTTCCAAAAAATGAGTAATTTATAATTACCATAAATTTGTTGTCCATGTTGCATTTTAAAATAATCCATCAAAACCGGTCGGCCATTTCGACTCACACCAGTGTAATAATAAGCATACCTATAATTAATTTTTCTAATAAATAACTGGTCGTCTCTTTTTTATAAAAAATAGTAGTTCTTTGGAACAAAAATTATTGTTAATTAAGTCTTACACAAATATCTTCATGCAATTTTTTAGTTGAGCTAATATTTAAAATAATAAGACGTACTTGACGGCCTTTTTATAATGAAAATTGATCAACACGTGTAATGAATAATAAATATACCTACCTGAAGGCTAGTGGCAGCATTTGTATCGTCTGCTTGAAATTTGGCCTCAAATTTTGTGACCATTTTTCAGGAAATTTATGATTGAGTTTCACTTTGAAACCATACTTGGGAACGTCATTAACGTTAGCTTCCATTTTATCAGCCGTTTCTTCTAAATAAGTTGAATCACCGATTACAAAACACTCGACTTACAAGTCCTTATATAGTGAGAATTCGAAATTTCGCGCTAAAACCAACAATGGATACTCCGTCACAGCAGAAGTATACAAGTTCATCAAAAATGTGTTAACCAAAATTTTCATAACAACCATTATCAAATTTTCTACGAAAACTCTAATAATACTTAAAAAAATTCTTCAACGTAAAGTAACACTCGTCTGTGACATTGCGCCGAATGTGCATCAACTGTCGTTCTTACATAGCGTAGTTCCGTCGCACAACATCGTTAAGTACAATAAATGCACACAGCAAATTGTAATCAATTGACTCTATCATTCACTACTGTAGATTACAAGTTCGCTGCATTACGCAGCTGGAGCTGACAGACACTGCAAGAGAAAATATAGCAAACACAAACAGTCACAAACAATGACTAAGACTTAACCTACAAGTCCAAAAATAGCGCCGCGCGCTCTCTCTATGACTCTATCGCAGTGTCGAACGCCTATCGAAAGAAAAACATCTTGCGCATACGCATACCTGCCTTTGTAAGCGTGCGTAGACGTATACATTCATAGTAATAGATTGGTATTTCTGTACTACTACGTATGTAGATCTATCTACGTAGTATGGTGCACATGCGATACGTAGTAACGTAATTCTGCTTTTGTGTTTCAGGTTATGTTTATCATTGAAAACATTGTATATTCTTATATTCAGTCGCTGAAGTTCCTGCTTTCGCAGGACGTCTGAATTTTGTAGAATGAGATAAAGTAAAACAGGTGGTTTTATTTTATCACAACGTGAAATTATGTCGTTCTCTCGTTTTTTACTGACGATGCGGACTAGAAAAAAACACTACGAATTGCAGAAAAATATTTTGAAAACATCTCCTCAAAACTTAGTTTCTTCTTTAAATTTTACTAGGGTTAAATAATAGAACGCAATTATGGATTCTGTTGAGAGTAAGGTTGGTAAATAAATATTATTTTTTGAAAAATTAACGATGGTGACAGTGGCTCTTATTATTTTTTATAATTGAATTTTTATGAATATTATTTTAAATGAAAATAAATGAAAATTATATACTAATTATACATAAAACTATTTTAAAGAAATTAATAACACTAGAAGCAGATGTTGTTTATCTTCTCATGAAAAAAGGCTTTCCCATATCTCGTAACGTCAGAGCACAATGGGTACTTCAACATTTGGATTCAATTATTACAATAAAAGCTGGATCATGTTACGACGAAACACCAGAATTAGAAGTTCTTTCTGTAATTCCCAAGGAAAATACTCATTCCTGGACTCCTGAAAATAGCCATCAATATCTTTATAAAGTAACATCTTCAACAAAGATTAATTTTCTTGCTCACAAATACAAGATAGTTTTCAGTCTAGATTTCAGTCCATCTCTTGCTGCAGTTGTAAGTAATTTAGTGTTTTATAAGTAAACTTAAATTAGTAGTTTTATGAAAATATTTATTAAAACCTTTTTTTAGGATATTCAACATGGTGAAATTGTTATTGATGAAGTTTGCTTAACTACAAGAAGATGCCTTGAAGGCATTACAAGACCAGTAAGTATATTAAATCATGAATCAATAAATACAAAAATTTTAAATGAAAAATAATATATTAAAAATTTTTATTTCAGTTTATTATACCTGGAAGTAATCGAATAATTAATCCAGAGATATATGTAACTGTGATAGTCCATACACCTTTTTTTACTACTCCAGCGCAACAAGTGTTAGTTCAAGGCTGGCTAGTCACTTCGCAAAATGTTGCTAATTTAATGCAGGAAATAGAATATCAATTAAATATTTTAGAAGAAAAGGTTGCTCAAGTTACGAGTTTAGTTAATTTACAAATAGAAACTTTAAGAGCAGAAAGTGAAAAATTAGTAGGAGGTCTTTTCGAAGAAGGTGGTACAAACATTGGTAAAAGTAATACTGGCAACAATATATCAGCTTTAGCTGTGGTTTCACCAGAAACTAATTTTGTAAATATGTTACGATATGGAATGTTAGCTTTATCTCTTTTACCAGAGCATAGTTGTGCTAGTAAGTAACCTATTGTAATCTATCAATCTTCTTCAAACGTAAAATTTTTTAAATCATTTTTTTCTAGATTTAATTATAGTAACCGATGGGATTGTTGGAGTAAATGATGTTCATGCACTTGATTCAGTGATTCAACAATTAAGGGCAACCACTGTTGCTTGCAGTTTTCTACATGTAGGAAGTTCATATCACCCACATAGTGCAAATGGATTAGTGCCATATCCAGATTTATTACGTTTTCTTGCAACTGCAACATTAGGATGCTATATGCCGATTTTTCCTCAATCTGTAAAAGATATTTTTTCTTTTGAGTTATAATTTCTCTCAACATGCAGCTTTAATGTAAAAGTAATTCTTTTCAGATTATGACAGAAGAAAAGGATATCAATAAGTATCAACGAAATTTATTATGCTGGCAATTGTACCGTACGGACCAATTTGAAATAGAAAAGCCACGATTAAATAGTTGGCATACGAAAAATAATTTATTTTATGGTCATGAAGCACCGCAACTTCTTAGGAAAAAACAAATTGACGATCAAGTTTCTTGTACACTCAACAGTCTTTTATGCTGCAGATTACGAGAGGGGTACTTACTGAAAAAAACCGTTTTGCGTGATAATTGCTTAGAAATTTGCTTTGTACTACCCTGGAAAAATCACGTTTACGTCGAATATTTAGTAACATGTCCACGATTTTCAAAATCCCTTTCAGTTTGTAATACTTTTCAGTACACAATAACAATAGAAGCTCCATATGATTTTCTGCACGACATTACATGTTTATCCAAAAAACCATTAAAATCACAATACCGACAAAATATGGTACTACGGTTTTGGAACGTTCTTACGTCACTAACTGAATGCGATGGTATGTTAGCTCACTTTAGCTGGTTTCCAGGAATGAGTTGGACTTGGTATAATGTACCTGATACAATTAAAAGTGGCATGCCGCTTTTTTACATGACTACGTCTTCCACAAGTTCAATTCAACTTAGGTGAATTTGATTCTTAAAAACATGTTTCAGTTACTTTTTTAGAAATACTTAATATAATGTTTTTAATTGATTGTAGTGATGCAGCGTGTCCACAATTTGGTCAAATATGGCAACCAGTAGTTTCTTTAGAAGCATATCAGTGGCCTCGCTGGATGCATTCGCAACGTGTTACTCTTATTCTTATTCATGATCGACCACTGCCAAAGCATCTACATCAAGCAAATCAGAGCGGTCGTTTTCAAAGCGTTCAACAACGTCAAGCAGCCGCTGTCCTTTATGGTATGCTGAAAAGTTGGGCAACTTTTGTGCTCGTGGACAATCACACCTACGTTCACTTCATCTACAAAGAAGCGGACAAACCACCAATTTCTTTTTGCCTTATAAATATCAGCTGCAAATCTCTCTGCGTTGTTTTGAATGTGGCGTTCGCCGGCGGTACCGAAGGTCACGTTCGACACAACGTCATGGTTGATCTTCTGGAAAGACTCATGCAGCTAACACTGCCAAGCAGACGTTTGGAGCAACGCGAAAATCCCTGCTGCATCATCTTACACAAGCCACTCGAAAAAATATTGATTAGGTATGAGAGAATGCCCATCGATTTGAGGACCGTCGTTTTTCCAGATGGATCTCAGATTATTGCCAGGAATTCCTCAATTACTGGAGGTATTTTAACTACAAGTCTGAGCAGATACTTGTACCACACACGCTGGTTATGGCTTTTGAAAAAACCTGCCTTGCAGGCAATACCTTCGATTAATCTACCAAGACTGAATATCGCTGCTGTAGCCAGAATTTTGTCAACTATTACTAAGTAAAATTTCTTTTTCTTTATTGCTATTACGTACAAGCAATATTAAAATTTTAAATAATATTATCTTTTAAAATCTTTTTAGAATACGCCTAGGAGAAGGTTTTCATTTTGCATATTCTGCAGCTGGTATTATAAATATTGTTACGGAAATACAAATGAGCGGGCCTGGAAATAACGATGTAACATATCCTTGTATAGTACAATATATTTTATTTCCCCCTCACGTTATCATTAATGAAAAAGAAATTGAGAAAAATAGTGGCTCAGAAGATGAAACAGATGAAGGTAGTTTTAATGTTTAAGATATTTAATAAGCTTTTTCGCAAATATACAAAAATCTGTTACAGTTTTGGAATTATTTATATTTATATGAGCAGGTACTTTGGATGGAGATATTGGAATCGAGGACAATGAAATATCTGGGGACTTTCAAATAGTCATGGAAGTATGGATAGAGCCACAATACGGTAAAGTTCAATCTACTGTTTCAAAAAAAGCAAGTTATATGCATTCCTTTGAATACCATCAACTTTCTGATGTGGTAAGTACTTGATTATTTTGTATATTTCTTTCGCAATTGTGGAAAAACTTACAAATTACAAACAAGTTTATTACTTATAAACTTAATAAAAAATTATTAAACTTATACAACAATTAAAACAAACTTTTGGAAATTTACGTTATATATTAATTTCAAATCTTTCATTTGAAATAAAATTTGTTAAGTGTAATTAAATGAAAAGCCAAACCCATATTACATAGTTTTTTTATCACAATTTCACTTTATGCTATTGTTGGTATTGTTTCATTCTTTTAATGTCAGATTTAACTTTATGGCCTATAAAGAGATTGTTTCAGTTTTAAATACGCGAAGTAAATTAAAGTTAAATTCTCACAATAAATATTTACTAAATCAGATTCGATCATTTTTCAACATCTTTCTTAGTTCCTTTTGAAAATTTAATTAAATTATTTTACATAGCAATAGATAAGATATCTAAGATTTCTAATATTTCTGTACGCGTAACGTCGATATGACTATTAAAAACTGGGAGTTGAATGACTTTAGTACTGAAATTGTCTCTCCCAGTCGAAATATTCTTGTGAGTATTCTTAGCGGAGGTGGAAAAAATGAAATAACCAAGGAAAAAAGGAAAAATTCAGTGGAGAAGAAACCGTTGAAGAAAAATCGGAAATCTCTCGAGTTTCTTTGACCCACGTTATCTGAGGCTGGCGACAGCGGTATTGATAATTCTCGTAATCAGCAAAATAAAAATTTATCCTGACCAGCAGTTTTCTGAAGTGGTTTATTTTGTCAGGTAGACGAGCGAGCGAGCGAGCTTAAGCTCGTACACGCGCTATCTCGCTCGGCAAACAGCCGTCAAAGATATTGAAGATTTCAACCTCGCGCACTATAATGTGCTGTGTACTGTATTCGACTATCTTGAGAAATTCTCAAGCTGCCGTGCCGCCTTTTATTCTTCCTGGCACATCCGAAGAGCCTCGTTTCCTTTAGTCGATTTTCTTTACCGTAGTTACATTTTTCTCAATGCTTTCAATGCGCAAAATTTACTGCTATAACTTAAATTATTTGTTTGGAAAAAGAATTCTTTTTTAAATAAAACAAACAAACCTGCAGCAGATAACGTAAATCTGGGATTACCGTTTAGTTAGAAAATATTCTAATTTTGTAAATGTGTATTAATTTGACACAATTGAAGATATTTTATTATTAATTAATATTTCGCCATATTCATTATAGATAATAAATAAATATTAAACATTTAAAATAAAATACGGACTTATAACTCTTATAGGGTACAAAATACTTTAAAAATTATTCTATCAAGTATATTCAATTCATTAATGAATCATGATATAATAAAATCAATTTGAAGATAAACGATGATTATTTTTCAATGTAAAACAATATAATATATATGACGGAAATACGTCTACTTTCATCAAACATTAGAGCGTTTTAGGAAAAAATAGTCAGCGCTATTTCATCAAAGAAAAAACTGTGGATCTTAGATAAACATTATTTCCGTAAAACGGAATTTGTTTTCTTATCGTATCCCAAGGAAAGTTCGAGGATTTCGAAGTAGAGTAAAATATAGATATACAACTATGGACAGACGAGTTGACAAGTAAAAAATTTAATCTTGTAAGAAAATAATACTTGCTATAAAACAAAAAGTTATAAAACAGTTTTTCAAAACAAAATTATTTTTTTTTTTTTTTTTTTTTTAGATTGACGTCAAATTGTTCCCAATTTAAAAAAAAGTTAAAAGTAATACTCAATTTAAGAAATACGTAAAATATTTCATTTATTGCATAATACTACATAAAAGAATTATGATACAGGTCATTTAGGATTTTTATTCCGTATGCTTTTATTTATATTGCTTTGCTATAGAACTCAAAACAGCTCGACCCCTCGCCCCCCCTGAAAAATGATAAAGAGACTTCGTTGCGGGCGAACGTTTAAAAAAAAAGGGGGTATTTTAAGCGAGCCTGGCCAGAACTAGTCCTTCGACTCGGTCTCGCAATCGTGTCCATCGTTAAAAAAAAAAAAAAGAAGCAGCCAGGCATCGGGCACAGGCGTCATCGCGCTCGAGTTATCGTTATCGGGGCGGGGCGACACAGCCGATATCGATGAGCGAACGGCTCGAGGAGTCGGACCTGGGACGGGCTTTCCCTATCAGTCCGGTAGGTATATATAGGGCCCGCCGTCTCACCTGGGCCCTCTAGTGACCCTCAACGCATCGCCTAGTGTGCTCCTCGCTCCTTTTATCTTTCTCGCCGACTGCTGCCTATACCCCTCTTCACTTCGTTCGAGTGATTCTTAACGAGTTTTTTTCGTTCTGTGCCAGTGTTGGAACGTCGCTAAATCCTGTACAGTGCGATTCTTCCATTAGTTTTATTTTCTTCTCCCCCGGTTTATCCGCGGACCAAACAAACCGCGTGGCTCGGCGCGCGTTGACTTTCTCTTTTTTTTTTTTTTTTTAATAACTTTTTACTTATTCGAGCCCGAAATGCGTTTTTCCCGACGGTAAATTTACTTATTTACGCGTACGACTTTTTCCAGCCGAAAACTTGAATGGCATGAAGCTAAACGAGAGTACTTCTTTGTATGAAAAGTGACGAAAGGTGCCCCCATCGTTGATTATACCCTTTATATACTTAGGCGTTACGTAAGCCGTCCGTATACAAAGTCGGTCGCGTTTATACGGAGAGAGAGAGAGAGAGAAAAAAAAAGAACGAAAAAGGGGGAAATACGCGCTTCCTTTGAAAAGAGTAAAGAGAAATCGCGCGCGCGGTAACGCCGGCAGAGATAAGAGACTGTCGAAAACACGGCACTCGCGCACGCATCTTTCAGTCTTCCGTATAGCAACGTTCGATTGCTCTCGGCGATGAAAAAAAAAAAAAAAAAGAATCGTCGCCTAGGTGTAAGAGATAAAAAAAAAAAAAGTAACGGGAGAACCGAAAAAGCGAACGGGGGATCGGTGCAGTGCGCGAGGGCACAGCGATAAGAGATAGTCGCCTTATCGATCTAAAGCCGCCTTCAATCTCTCAAGTGAATCACGAGTTCAGATAATAAATTGCGTTATGGAAAGACTATGAGGGATTTCGCGATGTTCCTTCGCAGGCAGCCGTAGTAAAGAGTGCCGATGCCTTCAAGTTTGCGCAGTAAAACAGTGATAATCTCGTAAAACGTTTGCCTATTTCCGTGATGTGGAAGAAGCTCGAAAGCTCTCGCCTTTCTTTCTAGTGCCGTAGATTTTTGCTTGAGACGAAGTGAGTATTATGTAGAGAATATTCAATTATTAAGTGAAATTACAAGTAAACTTAAACTAGAGAAGATTTGCTCAACTTTTGAGTAATTATCTTGTTAATTGCATAAAAATACATGCCATATGGCACTACTGATTTGTACTATCGACATTTTCCAAAATCTCAGTTTGTAAAAGTTGTGAATTTATAAAACCGAAAAATGTCAACTTCTGAATTTGTCTTCATTTAGATAAGAGGCTAAATTGTTCATTCATCAATTTTAGTTATTTCAATTAGTTTCTTTGAGTACGCGCGAAGAAAGACTTGTGATTTCAGCTAAATAATTTCATTTAATCAGATTGCAGAAATGAAAAGTTAACTATAGAAATGTAAAATAAAAGAATATTCTTTGCAGAAACGATCTTCCAAATCCGTTACACTCTCTTATCGTACTCCAAACGAAATAAGCTTTATTAGAATTGCTTAAAGCTTATTGCAAGAATGTGCAGCGCATTGGCAAAAGAATTTAAGATAACAGTCTTTGAAAGCTTTTGGGTC
Organism: Ormyrus labotus; assembly: GCA_035582975.1. NCBI lineage: Eukaryota > Metazoa > Arthropoda > Insecta > Hymenoptera > Ormyridae > Ormyrus > Ormyrus labotus. The sequence continues at coordinate 4,763,991 of JAWWEO010000045.1, read as the reverse complement.
TGTTCCGCAGGGCAAAAAAAAAAGAGAAAGATAAAACGAGCGAGAGACAGAAGAGCAGCTGCAAAGGATTCCGTCTTCCGTCGATTCCGATCGACGGAATCGATTATAGCCGGGTATACTTGAGTTGGAAGTGGAGATCTAGACAATACGTTACACCAAGGCGTTTTGAAGAATTTGCCAGATCTAACTCTTCCAGCTCGAGATCGCCCGGCAACTTCTACGTAGAACAAAAAAAACGCAGCTAATCAAGGCTGAGGCGATCGATATTATTTTTCCATGTCCGGCCGTTATCATTGACCGAAATCTCGATGACGAAGATAACCGTTGCCAACTGATAGACAGAGAAAGAGAGCAGGACTCGATGATTCGAGAGTTCGAGGTTCAAGTGGAGTAGTGGTCTCTGCACTTTGCTATATAGTGAGATTCAACTCCTCCAACTTATTCCGCGAACTCTGTTCCACCATAGTCAATTCAGCTAATGACCAAATTATCTTAATTATAAGTTTCGAAGTTTATTGTAACAATGAATTGTTCAGATAAGCTCTTACGTATTGTATACACAATCATAAACTATTGTAATTTTTTCCACATTTGTACCTTTGATTATTAATATTCTTTTTGTTTTCAGAAAATTAATTTAGTGAAAAGCTATTTAAGTTGATTACAAAATACTTTTTGAGCTACACGTAGATCGAATTGTATTTAATCTCTAAATTATTCATTCGTAATATTTTATTCGAAAAAAATTGTAAAGACTTAAATGGCTTTTCTCACCCTAAATGTGTAAATGTTTATATTGATTTTCTTTCTATTTTTGTAAAGATTTTGTAAATTACGTTAACAAATTTTATTTCATTTATTGTATAACTAAAGAAATACTAATAAATTATTTATTATAGAAATACTAATAAGTATTGTTCAGTAATTACAAACTCGTTTGTTTTCTTTCTGGAAGTAAAGAAGAATGTACCTTACGTTAAATTTACGATATAATAAAATCTAAATATCTGGAGACCTTATTATTCTTTGAAAAATAAATAAACAATCAAACTCTACTGACTCGCTTAAAATTGATTTTCTATGAAAAATGTTTTTGTTATTTTTTTTATAGATGAAACTTAAATTGTTTGTACGTGTCAGAGTGCTGCACGCAAAATAGTATATAAAAGGCAAGTAATAGATTCGAAGCTATGGATCTCTTCGTTTGCTTTTTAAACACCTTTTCTTATTCAGCTTTAATGTAATCTTTAATTTGCGGATCGAACTGTCACTCGTGCATTTAATGCAAAATTAATATGATCTTTAGATGAGATGACCATTAAATAATAACCGAAGACCCTGTATTAATCGTGCATTAATAATAATAACATTATCGATTATCAATGATTGAGTAAGGTAGAGAGAAAAAGCAATCAGTCTTTGCATACAATTTTGCGTACCGCTGCGGGACACGTGAACGCACCTAAAATAAAAGTAAAATATTTTCGAGTCGCATTACGCGCGCTTATTAAAATATGCCAAACCCTAGATCTCAAAGGTCGACAAGGAATGCATCAACGCTCTTTTAACTCTGGAGCATTTGACTATGATGTGTCAAATGCCAGGTCTCGACAAAAGCTACGAATCCTGCTCGCTGCCCAATCAACAACAGAGCGGTTTGTCGATTCAGCAACCAGGAAATGGCAGTAATGGCGTTACTGTCGGGAAATCAATCTCGAGAAGGTCAACTTCGGCCGAGAATTCGGATAACACGTTCGTCGACGATCGCATTCGGCAGATGCAGTTCGACTTCGATGCACTCGGCATTTTGCCCAAGTGCCAACAAGCCGAACTGCTCTTCTCCATGTTTCTTGATGGTCAGGCGCATAGTATTTATTCTATATTACAATTCCTATCCTAAAATATTGTTTTCTTCTTATTTTTGTTGTTGTTAATTATATACGGTTTTCATCTACAGTTATATTAATTAAATATTCGTAAATTCAAATTGATTTTAACAGTTAGTTGTCTAAATCATCCTAAGAGTATTATATTTCACTTATATAAATGATTGTGAATTGGCTGCAATATGCTTGTAATTGTCCCTATTCAAAAAGGAGCACTATCCACTAGAGATTTAAAGATTGACAGTTTACGGAAAAAATATTTGCTTAAAATGCGTATAAAATACTGATTGTAATTATAGAAATTTTCGGTAAAACAAATGCATATTTTGTTTTTTTATTGCAACTTTCAAGTATTAATATGGAAAGTATTTGGTAACTAAATTTCCGATTGCATTGTGCTTATCTCAAGAGATTAAATAATATTTAGCGTGCTTTTTTACCCCTGTTTATCAAAAAATTGAATGAAACTTATTGATGAGTATACATGAAAAAACATTTAAGCTAATTGGTAAGCCTTATTTCTACGTAAAATCTTTTTTAAATTTTCATTATGTATCAACAAAATTTTTTATTTTGCATAAAATACATCAAAAGTTTTAAAAGACAACACGGATTCTTACAAATTTTTAAAATTATTTTATGCTCGATTTTTAAATAAAAATATTTTTTATTTTATATATTTAATTTACTTGTAAAATCATGAATTCTAGGACATTACAAAACGAAAACATAAATTTTAAACAATTTGGCTATTGGATTGCTAAAAATTATATAAACCAAAAGCACAACGAGTAGTAACATTTTTAAACTAATTTTTGATAATCGTATTAAATCCGTCATTTAAAAAAAACAACCAAAATTCAATATTTAAAATTGATTTAAAATTTACGAAAATAATATAAGTTTTTTTCACACTACGGAACTCTTTGACACTTCGGGACTCGTTTTCCTGTACTTTTTTGTTAAATCCTTGTAATTAAAATTCGAAAATCAGTTTTAATTACATATTTGGAAATACTTTCTTTTCATTCGTGACATGTAATTTATAAGAACAATTGCTGAAAATAATTCTGTAGATAAAACGTTTAAAAAACCCACAGATTATTCCATCGACCAACTTGAAGGAGATAAGAACGCCAATAGGATATTAATGGAAGATTTATTAACTCACATAAAGAACTTGCACAATAAAGAATTGATTCTAAGCGCTGCAGATTCAGATAGATTCACAAAAATGCTTGCTGATAGACCTCGAGAGGAAGGATCGAAGCCTTTATTCTGGAATTGCGGTAAATAAATTTTTATATACTAAGAAAGTCTTCCTTGCGTAAGCATAAACACAAGAATATTCATTTGCCAGAAGTAAACAACACTCGGTTACCTCGGCCACAGTGGCGGTGCTTCGTAAAAGGCATCAGCGTCACCCACGTAATAGTAACACTACTGCCTGCTGCGGAAACGGACGTTCAGCTAATGTCGTTCGGCTGCGACGACGACACCGACCCGCAGCTTGCTCCGACACCCGTTTATCCCGACCACGCAAATGATTGGAGTGAACCATTGGAAGAGAAGCTGGACCCCCCTTCGCGTTCCGGCGATACTTCACCGATTTCGTGCCATCGCACCCAGACTCCGGGCGATGACTTGGACTACCTAAAGAATGCCTTAGCCTTTAGTTCACCGAAGATCAGCGAGATGTTCGTCAAAACTCCGGTGCAGTCGGGTGACGGGAACGCGAGGCGCAGCCTCATACTGCCTGTCTATGTCTATGATTGCTCCTTGGCTCTGCTCATTGATTCCCTCACTGAGAAACTCGAGCGACCGAGATTTAAAGACATCTACCGCGACCACACATTCAAGGTCGGGGAACCTTACGGCGAAGAGTTGATGAACTTAAAGTCTGGAGAGAACACGAAGCCTTCATCTCCGGAGCCGAAGAGCGAAGACTCGGACAACTTCTCCAGTGGTAAATGCACTTGAATGATCCGACATTTTTGCCAAAGTTTCTGATAACGAATGCTCAACTATTTTTTAGATCAGCGAAACCTCCTGGATCACTGCAAAGTTCTTAGCCTCGCTCATTGCCACTCGTATGTTGTTGCGGTCTACAAATCTCTAAGCCTGCAGCAGCCGCTTAGTTACGAGGACATGGAGGCTGCAGTTGAACAGTGCGAGGAGAGTCTTATAGAGATCAACATCACCGATTACCTGAGAGCTGTGTGCCGTCACGTTGGCTCTTACGGCGATCAGGAGCATACTTGCGCCGACATGCGCAATATTCACAATCTTATCAAGGATAAATTCAAAAAGATCATCAATGTCTCATTCAAACAAGTGTCTACCCATACCGAGTTTTACTACTGTCTTCCCCCGTGGAAAGTAGACAAACTGGTTTGTATCGCTTTATCAGGCTACTTTTTTTGCTTATTTCGAAATTCTTAGCTCTTATTATTAGATTCTTCATTTTTCTAAACAGATTGAACCTCCAGCTCTTATAACTTCTGATAGCGAAGACGATGTTCACTTTACCTATAATTCGGAAACTGTCAATGGAAAAGTGAATTCTCTCAAAAAATGTAATTACGAATTAACTATGAAAATTAAAACAGAACGCTAATAACTTGCTGAATTTTGATATTTTTATTTTATTTACGAACAGCTAGTCATCTTGGTACGCTTATGTGGTCTGGCAACGGACTATACGATCGCTCAAAACTCTCCGAGAGCTCAGATTCTACAAAATCTGGAGAAGATTTAGAGACAGATTCTGAACATTGTCACGAGCAGCCGTTGTTTCTGCAACTCAACTGTTCGATTTACAACAAATCAAGTTTCGCTAGCACTGGCGTCAAGCTTCTTCCTACTTGTTTTACAGAATTTTCGCAGGAGCTCAATGATCCTAATTTGAAGAATTATTCTTCTCCTACCTGGAAAGTCACTCTTGATGTAATATGTTTAACATTACCTAAAGAAGTCCTTCAGGTAAATTGATCGTTAATTTAAAAAATAATTATCTACTTAAACTTTAATAATTTTTCAACCGCTTAGGTGAGTTTCGATCATATACCTACAAGTTTGAGAACGACGTCGTACTGTAGTGACGGGAGTCTGCGCGGAACTACTGAAATAAATAGCAGTAATTTAGATCGTCAACAATCTTGTGAAGAACACATGCCTGAAGGCATAAATAATTTGCCTGCTCATCAGTACGCGGCAGTGACAAATCTCATCGAGGAAGTTCACTGGCTGCTGAAGGATGAAACCGCTGCGGTACTCTTAGATACGCCAACGCCTTCTGTAGATAATCTCAATTTTGTAGCTAATCACGTGGCAGATTCAAATAACAGAACGAGTTGTTATATGGATAAAGTTCCTTTACACTTTGTTTTTCCGTCAAACTGCAGTTTACCAAAATTTATCGAAGAGCTTAAGGAACTTAAAATAGATCGATATCAGGTTCGCCAGGAAGACAGTTTATTTTATTTTGTAAAGAGTGATGTGCCTGTTAATAATGATGCCTTTGAAAACTTTGATGAACCATTGCAGTCTTATTATAAAGAAGAACAAAAATGTAAAAATTATTACTGCATTTAGTCGGTAAGGTGCGTTTGATACACATAAAAATCATACACGTAAATATTGTACACAATTTAACATTGGTGAAATTTATATATAGATATACTGGGCCGTGCTAAATTGTGTACAATGTTTACGTGTACGATTCTTATGTGTATCAAACGCACCTTACCATTTAGTCCATAATTAGTTTAATGACGTTAGTTTAATGTTTATGTTTTATAATATAAAATCTTTTTTTAGTGAATGATGATAACATTTCTTTCGATGAATTGCATTCTTCCTCAACATCGCGGATAAAAAAACAAAACTCAAGCGATCCTCCTGGCTGTCTTTCGGAAATTTCTAGCATCGGTGATAATCAAATCGGTACAGATGACGGTTATGAAGGCGGTAGCAGCGATACCGAAGATGAGTGTCAATGGCTCATTGATCTTGACAGATCTCGCAATTTATTACCTAATTTCTGGTTAATTCTGAGAGTTGAAAATGACCATGTCAACGTTTACTTCCACTGTCGTTTTCTTGAACTCACTTCACCAGAAGTTGATCGATATCAGAAGGTTCAAAAGACTGCAGTTTCACAGATTAAAGATATTTGTCGTAAGGTTAATCAATATTTGTTGCTACGTGATTTGCACGACAAACGTATTTGTGATCCTCTATTAGAATCAGAGTCTGTTGAAGATCATGCATGGAAAAATGTGGAGGGTTCTGAATCATCGTCTATGATGAACACTGGTAAACAAACGAAAAAATTTGTTAAAAAATTCTATAAACAAAGTATAAGAGTATTGGTATACTGTTCTGTTATATTGATTTGTTTTTAATCAGGATTACTCAACGACAAGGCAGGCATGTTTCGGTGTCCAGTAGTTTGGAAAGTTCCTTTTTGTTTGCACCACCGTCTGAAAACTGGGCCTGGTAAGACAGGATTATCTCGAGGCATTAAAGCTCTTCAGGCTGTACTCAACCGTTTTTCCGTAAATAATCGTGCCAATATGTTCGTGTATCAAGAGAGCAACGGTAATGTATTTTATCTAAGGTTACATGAACACACAAACGACGATCGACCGTTACTTGGTACAAAGCTGTCGGAGAGTGACGAAAAGTTAATGGTCTCGCGCAGTAGTAGTGTAGCTTCACTATCACAAACAAAAAGTTTGGGCGTTTCAGTAGATCAAGCATCTATGAACTTCAATTCTGCAATGGATTTATTAAGACCAAGAGTTCGATCATTTGGTGAAAGGGAGTCTGACATACTTAATAAGACGGGAGACTTTATTGTGCTGACGGTAAGTCTTAATTAACAGTTAAAATGTTTTAATTGCGTGCAATGTGAAAAAAATGCTTTTTTTACTAGGTGCACGGTATTTCGGAAGCTGGTCCGGAAGTAAGATGCGAATTAGTACAAGTACTTCAAAATCGCTTAGACGATGCTGTTCTAGAAGTATTGTCCGTGATGCTAGGAAGAAATCCAATGTGCAAGTTGACCCCGTCAGATGTACACTTCATTCAAAAACCATATCGAGCACCCGAAAGTGTTATTCGTTTATCTGTACAACAGCGTTACTTGGGGCATATGGGTGCTCTTGGTTACTACCTTCGTCAAAATATACTCCAATTTCTTTATACGCCTAAGTATACAGATACAAGAGGACACTCACACTTTCAAGATTACTCTCAGCCAGAGGGTTCAAATAAACGTATACCTGATAACGACATTTTTCTATTTAACCAAAGTCATTCCAGCGGTAGTAAAGGTATCGCCTGTATTGCAGCAGCAATTGTCAACGAAAAAAGTGAAATCATTGCTACGGAGAATTATAATGTTTTCAAATTAATGTTTCCTAAATGTCCAGAAATGACAGATTTTGAAGAAATTGTCTCAACTGAAGTTTACTGGGGAGAGAATTGCGTAAGTATAAACTATTCGAAAATGATTTCTGAATTAAAAAAAGTTATTAAAAATTATTTTTTTAAATATTTCAGTTAAAGCAAATGAATAAAACTGAGGTACAACCAGCAGCTTTTGTAGAATTCCGTATATGGAAACAGGGTCGAGTAAATTTAGAGTCTCTCGTTCAGAAATTGAAAGCTGCTGTTACGCATGCAAATTGGGATCTGAATACTGAATATACTTTTTTACCAATGCCATTAGCAGAGCCGTCTAAAGAAGATTCTGGCGATTCCGATGATTCATTTATAACAACTGATTCTTCGGAATTAAGTGATTATGACTTAGGTATTTATTATTAATTTTTTTAAAATACATGTACAAAGGAAGCATTTTTTTAAATACAGAAAAAATTACGTTTTAATTAGGAGAACGGGGCAAATTAAGTAAAGTCTATCATACAACATTATCTTATTGGTTCCAATTTGCATTGGACATATCAGCACCGGCAATAAAAAAGCACGTAGTAAAGCTAGAAAGACGACATTCATTGCCGGTTATTCTAAAAGAACTGCAAAATCTTGTACATAATCACGCGGCAGATACAACAGTACGAACCTTTGTACAATGGAGTAGGCAACCATTCTGCAATACTGACTTCATGAAAGACGAACTGTTAATGATCAATAAGTCATTAGACAGTTGTGATGGAAGTATTAAGTGGTTACCAAAAGCAGCCGAATTAAAAAATACAGATGAATTGCTTTTTTTACCATGTGATTCTACAAAGGAAGATCCCGGAATGTCCGTTAGATGTATTTTGATTGGAAGAAATTTTCAACAATGGAAAGCTTCATTTAGTACTAGGATTGAGTCTGATCAACTTATTCCCAAAGGTAATACTATCTTTTTGAAATATTAAGAAAAATTTTATACTTTAAGATTTAAAATGAAACCCTTAGAGGCTCGCACTGTTGCATAAATGAGCCAGAGCAAACTCGAACATATGTTCGTAATATGCACGAACTTTCCGCAAAAAAATAGGTCGATCTACATAGAAAAGTTCTGGTCCTCTGAGGATTAAAATGTAATAAATTTATCGAAAGTTCTTTTAAAATTAGTTCATGAAAACCCAATTCATTGACATAATAATTATTGAAAAATATAGTTATATATATAGTATAATAATCCATTAAATAAAAACTTGACCGTCGCAAGACGTTCGGCAAAAGTGAAACTTTTCCATCTTTATGTAGAATTCATATTACTTTGAAATTTAAATAATAAAAGAGATGCGGGAAACCCATCATAATACGCCTACAAAAGTTTCACTTAAAAAAGTCACTTACAAGAAATTATTTTCAAAAATCTTCAAGAAACCATTTTTTGATATGTCTTGAAATATATCATAAGAAATTTATTAAATTATTTTCTCAATTCGATTAAAATCCCTCCAGAGCCTGTACCTCTAGATCCTGCACTGCTCTCACCCTTCCTCCTCTTATTTACCTCGAATACGAGGGTGCCTCATCAAGGGTCCCAGAAGACGTGAGTTAGTAACAAACATTTATCGATCTAGCTTTTTCCCTCGAAAAATGCTAGATAAGATGTAGGAAAAATTAATCAAAAAATACTTTCCTGAATTATTTCAAGCAATTACGCGTTTAAAGAATTATTTTTAATAAATGGGGTCCGAAAAATTGTTTATTGTATAATAATTTCCTTTTTTCTATATTATTAGATCAGAAACTTCTTCAAAAGTTCAATCCTTTAATTTTGGAAAAAACCTTCGTACCTAGGCAAAGGTTACTTTTAGCTAAAGTAGAAAGCCAACACGTATGTAACATTAATTATTTATTATTAAATATTAATTTTTTAAATACTATTTAATACTTTTTCTTCGAAATAGATCATCCTTTATATATACAACTGGTCTAAAGAGCGTTCCGAGAAGTTGATTAAACAAGTAACAAATTTGGGTCTGTGGCTTTCATCAAGATCAAATTTGTACTCTAACATAATAATGCAAAAACTAGGAATATTCCACCATCAACCCACAGGAAATCGCAGTTCAGACGAGCATAATAATTCGCAGTTCTTCCAGATATCAGATATGGAAAGTCTGGCAAAGTTTCCCAATTCACATCTTGATAATAAAGAATGGCAAAGAATGAACACTCGTATGCAAACAGGCAAAGGTATGGGATTCTCGTGGAATCAGGTAGTGGGACAAGTGATGCGTGATGCTAAACCAACTGGTCAATATCCAACTAATACGAATGATCCTGTTGTTAAAACTGCTTACGACTTTCAAGAACTTCGACACAAAGAAAAAAAGACTAAAGGTATTTAGCAAATAGATGAAACGTGATTCAATTAAAAAAATATTAATAATGAAAATTTTTTTTATTAGATGAATTGAATAAACTAAATTCTATATGGCAAAGTCGTGGTCCAGTTCCAAATCTACCTATCTCTTTAGCTACTTTGAATACTTTTAAACAGCACTCACGGCTTATTCATTATTGCCATACACCTTTACTTTTCCTGCCGTCTTGGCGAATGCAATCAGCAGCCACAAGGGATCATTCTTTAATACCACCGCCATTTCACTTAAGTCATTCACATCAAAGATCTCGAACTACCAGTGATGCTTCAAATAGGAAAATTATTTCCGAATGGCACAAGCAATTATGTGAATTAATGCTGTCTGAATATAAACAATATCTTCAAGTACTTGGATTCAACCCAATTCAAGTAGAACTTCAACAAAAAATGTAATTATAATTTTTTTTAATTTCATGGAAACACTATATCAATACTTTTCTATTAATTAATTGTTTTGAATACAGGGAAGGAGATGCCACTCTTAAACAAGCATTTTATCTTAAAAAATCTATGCTTGGCGGAGTACTCTTGTTCGAAATTCATTTGACTGAACCATTTTTCGTCGTCAAATTAAGAGTTATTGAATGCAGCCGATTGCAAGCAAAAACAAGCAGTGCCTTAACTAATCAGGTAATAAAAAAAGATTATAAAAAAAGATAACGAATTTTACTTTGTTAGCATATTTAAATACATTTTTTTTAGTTCATGTTGAGCTTCATTGATGCCTGTGATGAAATTAAAGTAAATATGCACTTACATTCCTTCACATACGATTTCCACCTTCGATGTATACATTCTTATATCGCTGGAAATAGCCAGTGGTCCTTGAAACACGATTATCATCTTACGAACTTTTTAGAGGATTTTAACAAATATTACAGCAAAGCGCCTAATTATGCTAGAAATTTAATTCATAGTGGTAAGTTTGCAAAATGAATGGAGGCTTTAAAAACGATTAAAGTAATAATTAAAATAATAAAAAGTAAAAAAGAATGGTTTTTCTGTCGAAAAACTTTTTATTCTTATCGCACCGTTTCGACCTTAAGGAGGGTCCTTCTGGAGGCCAAAGTTTATAAAAACTTTCAGAAATTCTAATTGCCTTCGATAAGGCGGCACTTTCTGTGGCTCTTAGGAAGGACGCTAGACCTCCTTAGGGTTGAAACATTGGGAGGAGAATAAAAAGTTTTTTGACAGATAAACATTCGTATCACTTTTTATTAGTAGTAATTGTAAGTTGTACGATAGTAATTCAAATGTTTTCTTTAGGTGTAGTTACAGTGAGTAATTTAGTTACACCCGCGTACACTCTGTATCAGTACCTGTTATCTCACGAAAAGACTTATGGTATGCAAGTATTTTCTATGATAGACGATTCTGATGATACAATGCCCAACGAGTACGTCCTTGTAAAGTTACAAAGTACTCCGCTGATGAGTTACCACGATTCACAGGATACCAAATACACGGGTGACTTTGATGTAGCACTTATCGTCACGTGGTTAGAACAATTTGCTCAGACGGATAGCCGCGAAATCACGCTAAAGTATTATCTCATGCTAACGAGTAAACGAGAACTCTATCCGAAGCGCGAGGTCGAGAACCATAATAAAATTGGCAAGTTTCGCACAGTCTACAGTGTAATCAAGTCCATGGCCAGTTCGCAAGGGGACACTTTGTCCGAATCAAGCCCGGCGTCGACTACATCACCCTATTTAAGCAAACAGCAAAAAATCGATCTCGTGTCAAGTTCAAGTGATCTGCACATTCAGCCGGAGCACGTTAATACTAAATGGGTAAAATTTTTCTTTTTTAGTCTTCTACTTCTTTTTTCTATATTTGAAATCTTATTTAAACGCAGGAAACAAATGCAGCGGGTTCTTTAGGCTCACTGAAGGAATGCGAAGATATGAATACAGAAGAAACAGCAGAAGACAATGCAGATAACCCGCAGGCTCCGACACCACCACCAGTACCTGATTCTCCTCTCGCTGCCAATGTACTCAATGCTTCGACCATCTCCTCTACAAATTTTACACAAATACGTCAGGAATCAGTAAATTATTTGGGCTATTACTCGTCGCATGAGCAAGTCATGCAACAGCTCATCATGTCACAAGCAAGTGCTGCTCAGCAGCACATCATCAACATGATCGAAAGAGGTGCCTTACATTGTCGGACTCATTTGCTCTGGAATCGTCTGCTCGAGAACAAATCGCCAATGTCGTATGCAGAGTTTGTGGAACTTCGTTCGTTGGCGCGCGTTGAGTCTCTGTCAAAAGTGGACCCAAGACTGAGTCCCCTCCTTAACCAACCGATATCTTGGTACCAATCTCTTGCAAAAGTTCTACAGAATAAATATCAGGAATACCATAAGCAATTCAACGCACCAGACGGCAATCTAATGCATCATCTTATTCTTCATCCGAATTACGTTCAGGCTTTCATGATGTTAACAATCGACCTACATACGTCTAGAGGTGTAAGTATATCCAAATATAAAAAAATTACTTTCTAACAAAAGAATGAAATACTTAAGCCGAAAATATGTATTTTATTTTTTAGGAATTGCATGCTGTCTGTAGAAAATCAGAAGAAACAATAGGTACACCGTTTACGGTCGGGGACATTTATACGTTAATCGAAGATTTCGTTAATGCCTGTTGTTTCCACCTTTGGGTGGGATTATACTCTTAAATATAGATTATTTTTTTTAAATTTTGAAAGAACTATCTTTGTTAACGTATGTTATTGTAAATAATAAAATAAAAATATTTTCTTGTTAAAATGATTGCTTTATTTTAATATCAAATTGGGATAAAAAGGGAAACGGTACGCTTCATTAATAAATTAACATAAAAAACATGTTTATGTACAGAAATGTTTTATTCTTAAATTATGCACAAATTGCAATTCAATACAAATGTATCTGAAACAAGCAAGTTGGGGGATATCTCAGTTTTTTTTGCCGCCTCACAGTAATATAGCGTACATTCTTAGATGTCAAGGGCAGCTACTTCACGTAGGTGTCCATTATACGATAGTTTCAGTAACTGACGTACGTTTTTTCATTATTATTCTTTCTCTCACTTGATTTAGTATTGGTTTTCACAATAAGTATCAGACACGTCCGATCAGTTGTCATATCCGGAAGAAGAAATACCACAGTTTTTTTATTTTTTAAATTGAATGAACTTCAATTTAACTTGGATCGTTGACCACATCTATGTTTATAGCTCTTGGTACAGTAAAGCTAAATTATTTTTCAGACATTCACATTTCTACCAAGTTATAATAGAGTAATTAAGGTATGCGCGCGTACGCTAAGTCTTCGCTTCAGCTAGATATCATAAAAACATGTATCATTCCTTCTCTCTGGCACATCGTACATTGGTATTGCTAAGTTTAAGTTTAATTTTTCTTTTTTAAATCAAGTGAAAACAATCGCATTGAATGAGACCTGGGCGAGAGCTGCATTATCAATTTTTTTTTTTTTTTAGTCGATAAGTCGCAGCTTTTACGCATATACCGCAGCTATAATAAGGAGTAAAACGAGGATTAAAAAAAAATACAGAAAACTGGATAAATGACGCGAAGCTTACGCAGCGGTGGATAAACTGCCAAGGAAAAAGTGAACCAACCCTTTGCGCAACTAAGCGCCACTTTTTTCTCGCGTTTAAATTTACAACGCGTTTACATGCCGCTGTTATTATTTTCTCATCTTTTAAGTTCTATAATCTTATCTTTAGCCAATTTATCGGCAAATATTTTATAAACTAACCAATTAATTAGCACTCATTGAAACATAAAAATCTAGTATTGTGTCTCAAGTAACTAGTAGTAATTGTAAACGAAAGAAAAAAAGAAAAACTCAAATCATGTATAGCAAAAAATGGGAGTAACATCATTGGGATACCATTTTAACCAGGATTCATTACAGCTGCCGTTTCCTTTTATTTTTCCATCTTTTTCATATTTCTCAACATTTACGTTTTTTATTCCTCTGAAAGCAGATGTTGAAATCTTTGTATCAACGGCGATTTCTGATCTAGTAACAGAAGAAAAATCCATTTGTATTGAAATGTTCATTTTTATTGATTTTTTCCATTACTAGTGAAAATTCGCTCCTGGTGGCAATTGACGCAGGAGCAGCGAACGCTCGATTGGGTTTACTATCTTCTTAACTCTCTTATAAACATCAACTCGAGCATACGCTATAGACATCGTTCGGTGAGTACATGTAGATGCAGGTGACCGCAAGCGGAGCACCGTCGATCAAGAGTTGAGTATAAAAAATGAGGCACAGTTTCACAATCATGGGAAAATTCTCTTTCTCCTGTTTTCTAAACCGAATTGCGCGGCCGCTGCTGCTGCTGTTGCCTCCCAATGAATGCGTCCATATAGTAAATTGAAGACGGCGCTCTTTTTATCTGGAGCATGTCGTCGTTTTTATTTTTTTAAACTAAACCATGCATGAATATTATACGTGTCCTTAAATTTTTTTTTTGTTTTTTTTTTATCCTTTTAATCTTTAAGGAGAATGACTGTTGATTACAAGTGTCGTTATTTGTTTTATTTTCTTATCGGTAGCAAACAGTCTTAATGACGAGCATAGGTTAATCTTCATGTCGCGTTTCAAAAATTGTGTAGTCCATTAGTGAGTAGAGGTTAATGCGTCATGTTGCGTGCTGATGTAGGTAGCTCGGGGTTTACAATATACATCCTTTATATATACTTTTATATATCGTGTCGCGAGCATTTCTTTTATCATTTCTTTGTTAATGTCACTCGTTTTATATTTTTTTCACCTTGTTTAACTATTTATCTTAAACATTTGCTTTTTTAAATATCTTTCCATGTATCGTACTTAAAAAAATTCTATATTCTCGCTCTTATGTATCTGTCACTTGTAAACGTTAGCTCTCTTCCATCAGTCCGTCTTGGGGGGTGTTCACCATTTGCCGTCAAGACTACACTAACAACATTAGCCACTGGTACCGTTGACCATGGCTTCCTTGGGTTTGTTGTTTTGTGGTGCACGTGGATAGTTTCGGTTTCTCTGTTCTCGCTGACCCTTCGGACCTTGCTGATTGCTAGCATTCGTTGACACTGAAATGTCATTGCTCGACTGTGTTCCCTGTATTTTTACGTCGTTCGAACCTCCAGATTGATCAACTGGGCCAGCGCTACTTCCTGTAATCATTAATTTTTAATAAAATTACTTAGTTTTAAAAGTAAAAACACCTTATTTATTTATAAATTTTTTAAATCTTAAGAGAATATGTTGTGCCAACGTTGTAATCTTCTAATTTTCAGATAGACACATAATTGTATCCTGAAATTTTTTTTTACAATTTTCTTTTACAACTATGTATAAATAATAATAATATTCTGTTACATTCTCTTAACATTGATTACTTATTTTTATAATTTTGTATTCTTCAAAAAAATCTCTTTGAAAAATTACTTCATTTTTTAATTGACTTTATTTGTTAAATTTTCTCCTGACCCCAAACAAATTATAATTAGAATTGCTATTGATTCTTTAACCTGCAGAGCAGATTGAAGTTGTAATTGTTTCAAAACATATTGCAATTTTAGCAATTTACCTCGACGACTATTAGATGGCGTAGAGCTGCGCTGACGATAGCGTCGTGAGCGCCTTTTAGATCCCCTGGAGCCACCTTCCATACTCGATACTGATTCTACATAAATTCAAACCATTGTGACCATCTATTAGTCTATTTATTTATTTTTTCCTTAACAAGCTTGTTCAAAATTCATTACTCTTTAGTGTTAGTAACAGGCATTAAGTTAATGTACCCAGTTATAAATTCCACAACACAGAATGGTTAGATGGTCACAACTGTTTGTTGTATGCAAGTTGCATTCGAAAAGCATTCAAAGATAGAAGCTTTTTTCACTTATAGGTTTCATTGAATGTAAAGTTTTGAAAAACGAAGTTAGTAATATTAAGCTTTTAATTAATTAAAAACAAGTTTAGTTACAATTTCTTTCAGCTAATATAAAAAATTGAAAATTATTATCAATTTTTTTATAGTTTGTCAAACTGCACAATTAATAAATCTTTTATTAATAAGCTTCCTATCTATTAATATACGGAGCATTCGCATGCTTTCAGATATATCCGAAACGCGCAAAAAAAATAATATTGTTCCTTACCTCGATCAACACTCGACATGTCTTGACTATCAAGAACGATGTCTTCATCATCTGTGGTTCGGCGACGGTCGTCCCTGCGATCTCTGCGCTGTGGATTAGGACGACCTCCGCCACCCTGCCTGCCGTATCCACCACCGCCACCTCCAGAACCACCTTGTCCACCTTGGTGACCTCTGGGCGGCAAATCACGAACACGGTCGTCGTTACTATCCATAGTATCTCGACGCATACCTATTTAAAATATTTTGGTAGTTAAAATTATTTTTTCTCGTGTACAAAAACATTAACCATTTATTACTAAGTTATTATTTTTTATTTCTTTATTTAGAAGTTTAAAGTTCACTTAAAGTAGTATACGCACCTCGGAAAGTAAAATAGCAAGCCCATAGCTCGTGTTTGACACCCTAGCCTTCGGCTCAGGTGTCAATTTACACGAGCTATGAGCTTGCCAATACTTTTCCTCCCTAGGTACGTAATATACTATATTATTTTAGCATTATAGGGGAATTGGCGATCGCCTTGGGCGATTATGAATTAAATAAAATTTATTTTATTACTTGCTTAAAGAATTATTAAAGAATTATTATCATTGATGATTGATTTTGGAAGTAATCACCATAATTTTCTTAAAAGAGTGGAAAATTTCATGATCAATGAAAAAAACCTTATTTATTTTATATCTAATTGATTTGGAAATCGTAAATTCTTCCGTTAACAATAATTAAACGAGAGAAATTTAGATCCTAATTATAAAAATTACAAATATTTATAATTCTTTTATTTACCACTGTTGTGCCTAGTTGGAGCTCTACCTCTACCACCACGCCCTCTAGACTGACCACCTCCTCGTCCACCGCGTGAACTCGTGTTTTCATCAGGTCCCATTTGCATTCCTCGTCTCTGTGGTTGGAAATTGTGCATTGGTCCAGTATTTGAGCCATGGATACTTCTTAACTGTTGATCTATTTCAAGCTTTTCTTGCCGTAATTGTTCGACTTCCTGCAATTGTTACGCAAATAAAAATAAAACTATCGTTATTTTAAAGGAATGATGCAAAAATACTTTCTTCAAATAAGCGCGAAAAAGCGTATAGTGATCGATATTGGGATTTCTAAGTTTTTCATTCGTATTTTAAATTTATATTTTCAAAAAACTCAAAATAAGACAAAAAAATTTGGAAAACTGTTATGTCGGTATTTCATATTCTAGCTCAAAAAAGAATTTATTTAAAAACAAAAAAAGAACATAAACAATTTTGTATACAAAGCAATAATAATTTACCTTTAGATGAGCTAAGTGATATTCCAATAGAACCTTAGCATTTGAAATACTTTCAACAGTACCTACAAATACAAAAGGAACTTGTCCTTCTTCCCTTGGAATAGTTGGTTGTGGTTCATTGTCACCTTCAATTTTCACTCTCACCTAAAATAAAAAGGGGGAATTTTTTTAAAGTTTTTAGTCGTAGTTAAATTAAATAGATTTATACTTCACTTATTTGTTTATGTACTTTACTTACAACGCCACTTTTGTCCACAATTTCTTGAATGATTCGGCCATTTTTACCAATAACTTTCCCCACAAGAATGCGGGGAACTTGTATTGATTCTTCGCTGTACTCTAACATGGAACGAGCTTTCTTTACAGCATGGTGCGTCTAAATAACAGAAGAATTGCCATTATATTAAATATTTAAGTTTTAAAATAAAATTTACTTTCACTCATTTTATTGAGAGCATACCTCTCCATAAATCTTAAAAGTGCAAGAGTTTTCTTCAAGTTCGATATTGGTAATGCCATCTACTTTTCTTGCCTGCTGAATGTTTGCTCCATGAGCACCTATAGCCAAACCCATAAGATCTTCTCTGACATTGAACTCATCTGTGTACCTGTAAGAAATAATTGTTTAAATATAATTATCAATTTAATTAGCACACTTTTAAACTCCTATCAGTTAATATTAAATTTTATATAATGTAGCCAAGCTGAAAGATATAAGAAATTAAATATATTTATTTAAGTGGATGTGAAGTGTAATACATTATTTACTTTGGGTTAGCAACATTATAGTTTTTCAAATTTGTATAGTTTCAAACATTTTATAAAACAAAACTATAAAATTTGGAAAAGGATAATATTAGTAAAAACATGTAAATTATATTATATTATATTTTTTAT
>JAWWEO010000045.1:4726844-4745786 GCA_035582975.1 Ormyrus labotus | reverse complement strand
TATCTCTTTTTACATCCTCTTGTAATAAATATTTGTCAAATATAAGTTTACTTTATGACAATTTAAAAGATTTTTGAATTATTTATATTAATTTACATATATTTGTATAATTTACTCCTTCAGCATGGAACAGCCAAAACGTGCAAACACACATGCATTTAAAGCAAATAGTGCATAATCATTTATAAAATAGTTACATTATTAAATTTGATCGATGCTTTGTTTTTGGTGTTCTGTGATCAATAAAATATTTTTTACTTTTTATAGCAAATAGAATAATTTTTTCCTCAAATTTGTCTCATTCAGAAACAAATTATTTATTTTTCATTAAAAAATGTTTGTTTCAAAGTCGAGGGACAAGCAGACGGGCGATTATTTACATATAAATTTTGGATACTTTAAACAATTTTTAGATTATTAAAAATTAATTTCTAAATAAAAAAATAATAGATAAAACACATTTTTAGAGTTAATAACTAAAAATTATTATTTAAAAGTTATTTCTGACATTTAAAAAAATATAGATACCAATTATCACCAGCTATTATTTCATTTGGCATACTTTGCAGAACTTACTAAAGGAGCATGTATAAAACAATTTAAAAAATGAATTCTTTTGCTTAAAAAGTGATAAAAGCATACATTTTCCACTGATACTATTTGTGGCATGCACATTAAATGTGTAATCATCAGAAAAAAACGATGGAATCTCAAAGATATACAGCGTGTAAACTTGTATAAAAATACAAATAAGCTAACTTAAGTGGTCTAGACCACGCATGGGTCTCACCTTGCATTTGTGCTCACTCCTGTCTCAAACTCTGAGACACGTTGATATACAAAGTTTGAAGGTCTAAATTTGCTGAAATAAGAAAGAAATCCCTGATGTAACAGTGAGGTCCTAATTTCAGAATATCTCCAATTTATAAATATTAAAATTTATAATTATTTTTAGAACAAAATTAAATTTTTAGCTCAGATTTAACAGTACTTTATATTGAAATATTGAAATATGAGTTAAAAAAGATAAAATGTTTATAGGAATTCATTGTGAGGTATAGGAATAAATTATATAATAATTACTAAAATAGGATCCTAAAAATTGCCTAATTTTATTTAAACCTATAAATTAACTGGTAAGTCATTTAAAAAAATCATAGTTATAATTTATTTGAAATTAAAAAATTTCGAGCTTTTAATTTTAATATTCAGAAATTAGAGCCCCTCCTGACATAACTTGAAGAACAGAACTTGAAGATTAACATACAAAAGAATGGCCCTATCCTACGCCCTTGCCATTCTGTCTGTTTGCTGTCGAATAATTATTGCTCCACTCATCCAGATGATCCCTAATCGAGTATGCGTGAGAAAAACACTGCATGCGCAAAATTTGTCACCTTAGCCAAAAAGCAACTAACTTATTAACAAAAACGACTATCAATTTTTTTTCTTCTTTTATACAATTCTTGTATAATAATTTTTACCAGCAAAGCATCGATCATTTCGGGTTAATATTGGTGAGTTTAATTCCCGATGTATTAATTTTTTTTATTTAAAGAAAGAAAAATAAACAAAACAAGACAGAATGCAAAAACTTCATTCACAATAATTTTAAGTTTTATAATTATTTTGTATTAAAAATATAGAAAGTGTTAGGGTGGTGAGTTAGTAATAGATTTTAAAAGGATTAATGTATGTTGATGATTACCTACAATAAATTTTGAATTAAATTTTAAACTGAATGAATAGTATGATTTTTACTAGTAGCAGGAGGGGTTACACAGAATGTGTAATAAAATGAAATTATAAACGTAATGAAATTAAGAATATTTTGCGCTTTTATACAGAGTATCTTTCACCTTTGCCAAGAATGCAAATTACAGACAGGATGGTAGCGAGGACAGTGAATTCATGTTTGTGTATGTATTAATAAATTGTCATTGTGGATGTGGAAGAGGCAAAAACAAATGGAGTGTTATAAATCATAGCATTAAACTTTTAAAATATTATTAATTACTTACACTCCGACTGTTTGAAGTTTGGTTGATTCCAACTGACGAGCTGCTTCTTCTGTTCTTCTTAAAAGAAGGACCTAAATAAAAGAATCATAATAAATATTCAATTTTAAAAAGTAACCAAAATATTTTTTTACAATGTATTTAACATAACAAAATATTAATATACCAAAATATATATTTATTTATTTTAACAATACCTTTTGTGACAAGTTACGAAAATGCATGTCTTGAAGCATGCTACAATGCCGATGTATATTTTCATTTCGGGAGATGGCCAGCAATACTCCCCGATCAGGCACATATCGACATACTGCTGCTCCTATTACTTTTTGAAACTCCTTGTGCACATTGTCCATTTTTGCACTATTCATTAATAAAATATTTTTAATTATTTTGTTAAAAATAACTGTTTTATGATCAAAAAGCATAGTAACAATAACTTACAATTCTCGCAGCTCTTCAGGTACTTCAATTTCGATCTTATGAAATGTATTTTTGTCAATGGGAGGATTTGGATTTTTTGGTCTTAATCTCTCACTGGCTACAATTTCAGAATAAGCACAATCCCATCCGACGTATTCAATCACTTGGAACCCACCCTTTGTCATCTGTACAATAAAAATGTTTGTATTGAAATTTTAAATTATATTGTAATAATTATTTATTATTATTCTTTGAAAAAAGCAATGAAATTTCCAGTCTAGTTGAGTATATTAATTTTTATATATTTTGGTAGAAAATACTAACAGTAATAACAGCCCTCCACCATCCACTAGCTTCTTGCTCATTTGCTCTAGAAAAGACTTCAATTTCCTGGCTTTCTTGGAATTCCGCCTTTGTATTTTCTTTAGGAGGTAGACGAACCTTAGAGAAAGGGAATTTGGATTCTGGTTGCCAGCTATAAAAATTATATGAAAATAATTATCAATAAGTTGGCAATATCTTTTTCATATAATAAAAATTTTGAAGTAATACATTATGTCTATTTAAATCTTTGGAAAATTGAAATTAGCAAAATATTTAATGATAAAAATAAATTTATGGCTTTATGGAATTTTCGTGTAGGTAAAAAACTTACTCATTTTCGAAAGCCACGAGAACTTCCTCATCAAATACATCTCTGACAAAGGCCTGTAAAAAAATAAAATTCTGTGATCAAAGCGAAATCTCTGTACAATCGTCATTCGGCTCGGCACCGCGTGCTTCACACGAGATTTCCAAAAAAGGTGTTTGCACCTAGTGGACATTTCCGCCCGCGCATCTTTAGAAAAAAGTTGAAAAAAAGAGGAGCAGCAGCGGCTATTCAAATCTTTGGTTAATGGTTGTCGAGAGCCAAGATCCTGGCGACGCTCTAACCCATCCCTAGGCTTTTCCCTCATCCCCTTCACGTTTCCGGCCGTGAAATTTGCCTTTAGTCTCTCGCGGCATGAGCACCCCGTGGATCGAGCCTTCAATGTCTCCCGAGAAAGCGTCGAGAGGGTAGAGAGGAAAAAAAAGAGAGGGGCTACGCGTCGAGAGCGAGAGAGACGGCGTGACCGAGCGAGAGGCAGACATTGCGTTTGCAGGGTAACGCGCGCCGAAAAAGCCGACCGCCCGAACCTCCTCGTTCCCGAGACTTCAAGAGTTCATTCTCAAGGAAGGCATCGTCGTCTTCCAGGAAGAAGCCTCGAGTCATGGCGTCCCTGCAAGAAAGCGAAAGAAAGGGAAGCCGCGCGAGAGACGACAGCCCCGCGGAAGGAGGATACGTGCTCGCCAGGCCGATTAACTACGCGAGCGCGAAACCGCGAAGAGGCCGATGCTCGGGTAGCGGATAGTGCGGACCAGGCTTCGATCTTCTTCCCAGCTAACTCTCCGGCACACTTTTAGCGCAAACATACCTTATAATACGCTCCGTTTTCGCCGCATACTTCGACTGCGAGATCCTCCATCTTGCTTTTGTGTGGTGACGGGCCCCGTCGTGTCTCTCGACGGACACACACGACTCGCTCTATTCTCTCTCTCACGGCTGCTCTCCCCTGCGCCAGCGCGTTGCCGCCGCCGCCGTCCCCACCGCCACCGCTCGCCGTTTTTAAGCTGGTATACCTATGTAGTGTAGTGAAACTCGAGAGCGCGCTCGCTGCGGCGCTGCTGTCGATAATGTAGGTTAGCCAACTTTTTCCAAAGATTTCTTGATTTCTGATCTGATTTTAATTTTCTATTTGTCCTTTATTCACTTTGCCCTTTATTCCGACACTTTAGCTAATTCTACCTGGAAAAACGAAATTTATTCGTTGAGCGCTTTCTCGACTCGGGTGCAAGAAAAAACAATGACGATACGTTAAATTGGCCGTGCCTTATTATAAAGTGATAGTCAGCTGAATTTTATTTTCAAAAATGACGTTAGATTAATGAATTTTAGACATTTACATGTAATTAGTATTGAGAAGAGGATGTGAAAACGGATATTATTTATACGTATTGCTATCTTTGTAGTTTTTAAAATTTTGTAAATTAAATTTAATGTTCGTTTTGAATTCCTTTGTCTAATCCGTAGGTAAAAAGGAAAGAATTGTATTTAAAGATTTTTTCAAATTCTTAGAACTGAAAATTTTGCATAACTACAATACCAGTATCTTGCATCTTACACACATAAAGAATTATTAAAGCAATAGCATTAAAATCAAATTTCTTTGAAATTATGCACTAATAAGAAACCCTGGGTCTGAAAGCCCGAATGAATAGGAATATAGGAAACGTCAGATACCGATTGAACTGACGTCATTTTACGTGCCAAATACTTGGAAATTTGAAATACATTCGAACGTATTCAAAGAAGTGTGTTGTATGTTGCTCGAATGCACACCAGCATACTGCAGTTGCAGCTACACGCGCCCATAATGTCGTCAGCTTACACAGCACTTCGACGTCCCATGTATAAGCATAAACGATATAAATTATATAGTAGTGCCGTTTACACTTCACTTTAAAAAATAAAAACTGCTCAAAATAGCTATACTGATTTTTATTTTTCGAAATCAAAAAACTTCATAGAAACCATCAAAAAAAAACGGATAAAACGTAATTCCAATTTTCTAATATATTTAAAAATAAATGATGTATTTTAATAACATATAAAAGAATTATCTCTACCTGTAAGTTTTAATTTATACAAATCTTTTTTTGGAAATTAAACAAATTTAATACATATTACTTTTAATAAATTTTTCCCTATGGTACATATTAACTAAGATCAAAACAGTTTTATTATGATTTCGTTACTTTTTTTGGCTTCTAACTGATATCTTTGATAAACTGATGAGGTTTTACAAAGGAAATGGCAGAAATTTTTTTGCAACAATTTTGCATCTTTACAATATATCTTTACATTTGTCATTACAATTTAATTGATAACTTCAAAATAATTTTAATTCATGCATAACGATGTATAAACATTTTCAAGAAGATAAGATAAAGATTAAATGACTCATCTGAGGACAATTGACAGTAAACAATATTTACCTAAATTATCAAAGAGGTTTATATTTTTATATAGAAATCTTTTTTCAGTTGAGAATTCCTACACTAAAAAAATGTATGGAAAAATATATTTAATTTGCTACCAAAAAATTTGCCTCTTTATATAAATACAGAATATAAATGCTTTACATATATATATATATATAGGGCTTAATTAACGCCTCGATAATTATTCAAATAAATAATGCAGAAACTAAAATATATAATTAAAAATTTTATTTAAGTAAATTATAAAATAATTCCAAAAAAATCCATGACAAACTAATCAAATTTCAAAGGCTAATCATATAACGTTATTTGCATGCATATTTCGAAGTCCGGAATCAGCTGAACATTCGGTCTCCTTCGGTATAAGTAAATTTCTCAACGTGTCGGTACTTAAGTTAATCGAGTTTGAATAACGAAAAAGCGAATAAGTAGAGTCCATTTCCTGAAAAAGATAAGGAGAATGAAAATTACGTACGCCCACGAGTAAGGAGAGGGGCAAAGACTGGAGAAAAGAAAAAGGGAAGGGGAATCGCTTGGTCCTTCTTAACCAACAAAGCACGCAATTTACTACGGTTCGTTCGCAATTATTTCGCGTTCATTCCTATACCTATTCTTTAATTTTTCGAATTTCAAATTACCAATTTTTATTTCAAGAATCTTCAATATCTTGTCGGTGGTATCTGCATTATATGTAGAAAAAGAGCAGAATTAAGTACCTATATATGAATATAACGCTGGCTATTTCTTACGGGGAGCTGTCCACGTAATGAGGCAAGCGAATCGAGAAGACCTGGAGAGTTCTGTCTATCTCCTGGAAGGAGAAGAACGTACGCAGTTCGCGCATTAAGTGACTCATCCTCTCGAGCGCTTTAACGTGCTTTGGCGTGATTCACGAAACACGAAAGGGAGAGAGAGAGATAGATAGAAAGAGAGAGAGAGAGAGAGAGAAAGAGGAGAGAAAGAGAACGAGCGACACGAGTCACACCGTCACACGACGTTGACGACTTCGACGACGACGACGGAGAAGGTGCGCTGCCACCGTGATTGCCACTGCTGTTCTCTTGTCATTGTTCGACCGACGGCCGATTTTCAATACGATTCTCATTTCGTAACGCTTAAAAAATTAGTCAGGTATGGTATACATATATTGAAGACGAGTCTCGATGTATATTCGTGTCTATACTCAATACCTACTGGTCAGAAAACTTTCGCTTTTACGCTGTCTTTCAAGCCGTTCTGCTACTGCTACGTCTGCATTTTCATCAAGAGTAAGAGAGAGGGAGAAGCGAGCAACGTATAAAATTTTTCTTTCCTTACAGATCTCGAATTTCAGGGAGTGAACGGAACTTTTGGAGAAGGTGTCGTCTCATCTTGTGCACGAGATTTTAGAATAAGAATTGAGAAATTTTTGGTGTTGCTTCTGTTTTTGTGTATGTGTATGCTATCAAAAATGTGTTTTCTGTAGGTGGAATCTCTAGTATGTAAGAAAAAAATATTAAAATATCTACTTGAGTTTCACACATCAGTTGTTAAAATGTTTTGTTCAAGTTTGTATTCTCATAAATAGTTGATTCAGCATAAAAAAAACTAGCACAGCTGCTGTGGTAATTCAATTAAGAAAAAAAAATTCTTAATTACACTTGTTAGAAAATAATGGAAATAATTTTAATTTATTTTTCTATTGCAATAGTGTAAAATTTTGCAAATAGTTTCAATTTAAAAACTTTCTAATGCAATGGAGGCTGTTTTTAGAAAAATTAAATTATTTTTCTGTCGATGTTCACAATAACTAATCATTAATAAATTTTATAAGTAAATAGTTGCTTTTCATAAAAAAATATCTATATTAATATCAGATAAACTTATTATTTCTTAAAAAATAAAAAAAACCACAGATAATCAAACAATATCTATGAATATTTTGTATTAGCATACCTTTAATATACGCAGACTGACACAGACTACGTAATTAAAGTTTGAGTTAAAATTGGACATCCTGTGTTTATTTAAAGATCTTATGTTAAATTGAAAGTTTTACCATAGTTTTTTATACATATCTTTCCAAATATCAAAGCTGTTAAATTTATCAAATTATTTATATCACATTCATTAAAAAAGTAACTATTTTATAAATAATGATGAAAGTGCAAATCTAATTTTTTTATAGTGAAAACAAATTTTCTGTTATAGATTATAAAATCCTGTTATTGAATTCTAATATATTTGTCTCTGAGAGGCAAGTATGAGAGTGTGGTGAATTGGTTAATGTCAAAGAATGCTCAAGGACGTTGAGGTTGGATCAGGAGGATGCAGTGGTATAATTTCCAGACCTCGAAGGCTGATCCCACGCTTCTCTCTGAGAAGGTTACTTTATACAAGTCCATTAATAGGTCGACGTATCTCCAGGCCTCCTACTTCCAACAACAGAAATGCCAAAGGTGAGAGAATAGGTTTAAAAAGAATAAGAATTTTAATTCAAAACATCATACAATTAATATTTTTTTAGCCAAAGATTCAGTGAACAAACTGCCAGATATAGAAAGAGGTGAGGCCAAAATTAATAGTGGCCACAGCCATACACAATATCACAGTGTAGACTTGCAAAGGGCTGTCAGTAAAGGATCTGTTCTATCAACAGCAGGCAAGGTAAGTTTTTCTTATACATATTAGTTATTTTAAATACATTATTGAAAAAGATAATTGACGAATGCATTAAATTCTTTAGAGTACTGAAAATGGAACGCAAGAGTGCCCTTTATGTTTAGCTGAGCTTCCAGTAGAATTATTTCCAGTAATCCAATCCTGTCATCATCGTAGTTGTTATGACTGTTTTCAACAATATCTCAAAGTTGAAATCTCTGAATCTAGAGTTAATATAGCCTGTCCAGAGTGTTCAGAACCGTTACATCCTAATGGTAACTGACATTAATTTGATGCATCTTTTAGACATTAAAAATATTACAATCTTTATAAATAATTTAAAATTTTACAGATATTCGAATGATTCTAAACGACCAAGTGCAACTTGAAAAGTATGAAGATTTTATGGTTAGAAGAGTTCTTGCAGTAGAACCAGATGCTAGGTGGTGTCCAGCTCCTGATTGCAGTTTTGCAGTAATTGCATCGGGTTGTGCCTCATGTCCAAAACTAAGATGTGAAAGACCAGGTTGTGATTCTTTCTTTTGTTATCACTGTAAAGCACGGTGGCACCCTAATCAGACTTGTGATGCAGCTCGGGCTCAACGTTCACAATACTACGAACGCAGTTCGTCTCTTAGTTTTAGTCAAAGCGATTCTCAACACAGTAAGTTAATTTTTTTATTATTAAATAAATTTTTTAATGCTTGTTTTCGTATTTTTACGAACATTTTTTGTATATTTTATAATTTAATTAGGAGATGATATTAAACCTTGTCCACGATGTCAAGTTCTTATTTTTAAAATGGATGATGGAAGCTGCAATCATATGACTTGTGCTATGTGCGCCGCGGAATTTTGTTGGCTATGTATGAAAGAAATTAGCGATCTCCATTATCTCAGGTAAGAATATAAAAAATATTTATATTTTATCACATTCATCTGATGGACTCATCAGAAAAACGTCAGATAAACTTGTCTTTGACACGAAGGTAAAGGTTTTTTTAAAGAGTTTCTATTAGAATCACCAATTTTTATATATTTCTATTACAATTTCACGCATTAGTTTCATTAAAAAGATCGTTTTATCGTTAATTTTTTTAAAAAATATTTGTTTATTTTCAAAAACTTTGCATCAATAAATATGTTTTGAAATTGCAGTCCGTCCGGATGCACATTTTGGGGTAAAAAACCATGGTCCAGAAAGAAGAAAATTCTCTGGCAACTCGGCACTCTGGTTGGTGCCCCAGTCGGCATTGGCCTTGTTGCCGGCATTGCTGTTCCTGCAATGATCATAGGTATAATAAGATTAAGCGCTGTCGTAAATTGTATTCTAAGTTAAGTTCTTTAAGCGACATAAAGTACATGATTTTAATTGACTTTGTAGGCATTCCTGTTTGGGTTGGACGAAAATTATATACGAGATATCAGAAAGCGAATAAGCACAAAAGAAACGCATTTGTAGCTGGAGGTGTTACCGCATCGGTAAGTTTAAATTAAATTTTCACATGATATATTTAACTTTTAGTAATTTTGCACGTGTTCGTTTTGGTTCGCGGAGAAACATTAATTTTTACAACTAAATCCTGAAAATAAATGTAAAAAATGCTTAATTCAGTATTCAATTATATATTTAAATTTAAAGTATTATTACTGCTTATCCTCTAATAAGGCCTATAACAGTGAAATATACAATTATTGAAACTAATTATCTGAACAAAAATTAATTACTGAACAAACTAATTATTGAAAAAGTTTTTTAATAACAGCCTGCAGAGGGACCTATTAGAAAGGCATTTTCTCCTTATTTCCTTATTAGTCATTTTATTCACATTTGTCATTGGTAAACCGTTGACTTGTAAAGATAATAACGGTTCATCGCACGAGCGCTCATCCGCAGTTCGCGTTTTATTTCATGAACTAGCGTGCACGTTTTCTATTCGTCACAAACTTTTGAGGAAACGCATAAAGAGATGTTTTGTAATGAAGATAGCTTGAAAAATCAAACGTTTTTCTAACTTTTAATAAATACCAAAGCGGAAAAGCAGTCTTAGCACCTAAAATAAATGAATTTCGCTTATAATGCCTAAATAAGACAGTGAAATATGTATGAGGAAAATATTTTTATCGGTATGAATACAAAGTTATTTGTATGATATTTTCATATACATATATTTTGAATTATCAAGTAAAGTAATATTCATTAAATGCACAAAAACTTTAATTTTTTAAAAAAATTCAATTTTCTATCAAAATTTATTTTATTAATTAAAAGTTAATAGAGTAAAACAAATTCGATTTGAACAAATTGAAGATATTTAATACATTTATATAATTCAGCTATCTATTTTTTCTATTATATACGCGTATTAATAATGCGATAAGCCCACATATTTTTAAAGAAAATATATCTTTGTGATTTCATTTAAACTGGAAAACTTAGAAAAATTACACACATGATACATAAACTAATTTTATTAATAAAATTTAACTTTTAACTGATGTAATTCAACTTATAATGCAAATATTTTTTTTCCTTTAAAATTACTTCATAGCAGTCCTATCAAATGCTAACACTAAAAGCTTATTTTATGAGTCACAAAATTTTGCAAAGCCAAGTACTTAATACAAACTCATGATATTGTTTATGTATTCTTAAAATGTGGGAGATCAGAATTATTATTATTATTATTATTATTATTATTTTATAATAATTTTCTGTTGAAAGAATGTTTTAATGAAATGATAAAAGTACTGAAGGTGTATTTTTTCAAAAGATAAGAAATAAAACCTAATGTCTACGTCACTTCAAGAATTTCAATTAAACGATTGATAATAAATCGCAATCTTGTTGGGAAAACTTTTACTGCTTATCAGGTGTTTCATCTGAGCTTTTGATTAAGCACGCTAGGCGTACAAAAAATTTAATTATTATGTATGCATGTGTCGCCAATCCAATAAAAAAACGATAACAATTTTTATACGTGGCAACTGAATAAAGCGACAACTGGATTTTTAAAATGAATGTTGGATACAAAAAGATAAAATTAGTGAAGGCTAAACTAGTTATTTTTTTTTTTTTTTATTTTAATTAAACTTAATTAGTTGTTTAAACAACCTCGTTGAAGTTTTTGAAGTTTAAAATGGATTCGCGATAAAATTAAAATTAAAAGCGATCGCCACGGTTCGCATTAATGATTTTCCTCGCGTTTGGCGACCGCGAGAAACGAGACGGAAGGACATTGCAAGTAGCCGCTGTACCGATACGACCTTGCAGTTTAAATAATCTCCCCTTGATATCTTCCTCTATTGTTAGCGTAAACTCGCATCTTTATGCTTATTACCGGGAAAACGCGATGCGCACGAACTGTTTATCCTTTCAGTACAGAATTGCTTATTTCTTGACAGCGGTCTTTTTCAAAATTTGCCCAATAATTAATAAACGATAGCTCTCAGAGGCAATAATAAATTGATTTTGATAATGAAATGGGACAAGAGAAACGAGGAATTTAATGAACATCGCAGAATTCGTTTAATATTTTTTAATAGCGCAGTTTACGAAATATTTTGATTATCAGTACAGTTTCGTTAATATATTTAGTGCTTTATAATCGTCACAGTTCCAGTGCCAAAAATAACATAATATTAAAACGACCATACTGTTCGTTAATATTGTTTTAAAAAAAAAGGCAGGTTTAGCTTCGCACATGAACGATAGGTTCAATAATCTACACGAACATACAACATGAAATCCAACAAATCGTTCGTATACTGCTTCGACAGAAGCCCGTCGCAAATAGCTCGAACTAACTGAAAGTAGCCAGCCGGCAGGATGAAAGAATAGTGTGGATGTGTGTGCGCGCGCGTGTGTGTGTGTGTGTGTGTACGTGTGTTTTCGAAAATACGCGAAGAAGCAGCATGGTGTTCGGCGACGCGAAGCCCCTTCAAGCTTCCTTGGGCGGCTGGTGGCGCAGATCGACGACGTCCTTGACGGCGAGGACGCCGTCGTTGTGCAGGTCCTCGAGTACGTCGATGAGGCGCTGCTCAGTGATGGGGTCGCCGAGGGCGACGTCGACCGAGCCGATGCAGAGGAGGAGGGCGAGCAGCTGGGACCTCCGGTAGTCCCGGTCGAGGTCCGAGCGCGTGTAATTGAGCTCGGCGGTGACGTCGAGCCCGAGGGCCAGGCAGGTCTTGCTGAGCGTGTCCCAGTAGACGTCTAGCAAGGCCGAGGTGTGCCTGCGGCGCAGCTCCGTTGGCACGCTGCTGACGAGGAGCAGGGCGACGTCGTTGGTGGGCCGGCTGTAGGTGACCATTTGCCAGTCGAGGATGGCGCACTCGCAGCCGCCGCCCTCCTCCTCGCTGCTGTTGCGGAAGAGGAGGTTGTTGCTCCAGAAGTCCGTGTGGGTGATGAGGGAGAGCGGGTCCTCCGGGGCGAGGAGGTTGGCTATCACCTGCTTCGTGCGGGGCCGGAGGGCGAGCAGGGCGTGGAGGACGTCCTCGAGGCCCGGGCGCCGCTCGAGGAAGCGGGCCAGCTGGGGCAGTCCTCGCTCCACTGGGGGGAAAGAAGAAGGAGGGGCGGTCAGCTGGAGCGACGAGAGAGAGAGGGAGAGAGAGGTGCTTACCTAGCTGCTGGTACGAGTCGGTCGCTCTGGCCGTTTGAAAGAGGAAGGGGTACCGCTCGGACAGGGGCTTGCCCTCCTTCACCTTGAGGGTGAGCGACAGGGCGTGGAGGCGGCCGACGGCGTTGAGCGCGGCCTCGGCCTGCTTGAGCGTCAGGCCCCGCGAGAACTCGACGCCCTCGAAGCCCCGGGGCCCGAGGTTCTCCAGCACGAGGAAGGACTCGGGCAGTTCGGGGCTCTCGGAGGTTCCGCCTGCCGGTTTGTAGTGAGCGTGGATGCAGCGCGGGATTGGTAGCTCGATCACCGGCGCCGACTCCCGGCGGTTCTGCTTCTGGAAGACCTCGAGATCCGGCACTACCTGTTGGCACGGATCGGAGTCGCTTTATGTTCGACTGGCGCTCGTAAGGGGGGGAGGGGGTACGGAAGCTCTGCCTACCTGGGTGTAAAATCGTATTTCCCTGAGGTCGAACTGGGCCTCGGTGACGAAGAAGCGGCTGTAGGGATCCTGCGGCAGCCTCTTGATGATGAGGCTGAGCTTCCGGGCTGGCTGATCGGCCGCGAGCCGGTACTCGACGTTCACCGCGAGGATGTCGCTGAGCACGCTCTCGCCGGAGCTGCAGCCCGGGCGGACCGTGTAGTCGCCGAGGATCGCCAGCTGACTCGACTCCTTGCCGTGGTGCTCTTTCAGTATGCCCTCTAGCCACTCCCTTGTTACGTTCCAGTCGGCGCACGAGCCATCCGTGTCCTCGCTGTCTGACATCTCGCTCCGAGCTTACTCTTCTCTTTCCTTCCTTTTCTCGAGTTTTCCCTGAGGGGCCTCTTCTCTATTCTAGATTCTCTCGGGGATCTGGATTCAATTTCAATTGCATTGCCCGGTTAATTTGATTGGTCATTTGCAAGCTCCTGCAAAAGGATTGTTATTCTTGCCTCGGGGAAGCTCAGATTGGCGGATGACGCTCCGAAGGACTGCAACGTTCCAGCCTCCCCATTAGGATCATCGTCCTCCTCGGGCTTCAGCGCCACTTTTTTCAACTGACAGGAGGTCGGGCAGGAAGGGAAAAAGGAGCCTCGCCCTCGGCCTTCTTCCCCATTCACTTGGCTCGCCTCGTTTCTTTTTCTCTATTGGCCGAAAAGTTGGTGCGGCGAGTGTGTGGCGGAGGTCACTGACTAGAGCAGAGTAGGCGAGAGTACCGGCGTGTGCGCTCCGAGCGCTCGCAATGGGTGGGACTGGGCGACAGAGTGGAGACGAGGCGTGATACGTATATGCGCCGACGTCCTCTCGAGCGCATGCTCTGGATTCTCCGTTCGCGCGCTCTTGCTCCGACTCTCTGGGCTCGCACGCTGCTCGCTCTCCCTCGCCTGCTGGAATCAATATCCTCCTCGTCCGCGCGCGCGAGAGAGAGAGAGAGAGAGAGAGAGAGAGAGAGAGAGAGAGAGAGAGAGAGAGAGAGAGAGAGGGAGAAACAGCGAGCGAGACACGCTTTGCAGCAGACATCCTCCGCGCTTTTTCCGTAGATTTCCTTGTTGGCCGAGGGCCGCGGCTACATCGCCATTGCCTAGGAACATGCTTTTTTCGATCTAGCTTACGACTTGGAGAAATTTAATTCATCACTCGTTATTATAATAGTTGGCTTTAGCTATAATTATTAATTATTAATATAATGTCGAATTTCGACTTGGCTCATTAAATCATTTCATGGCTAATTGCGAGATTCGTTACTCGGGTTACTTGGGTAAATAACGTCTGTTTCTCGAATGAATCTTTTATATGTAGAGAATGCGCGATGAAATAGTAGTGAGATGAGAACTAATGAATGAATAATAAACGAAAAAGTAAAAATGTATCATTCCTCATTGTTTGCAGTTCCTAATATCACCGGTATTGGCTGGTCTAGCGGTAGGCATTGGAGTGCCTATTTTATTGTTCTACGTTTACGGCGTGGTGCCGGTCTCCCTGTGCCGAAGCGGCGGCTGCGGCGTGTCCACCAACGGTTCCGGTGTACGATTCGAGTTCGACGACGAAAACGAATTGATGAACGCACTCGGAGGCAGAAATACCGGAGGTATATAGCCCATACGCCCGACAACGCTCGTCAATATTAGCGCTCACTTCGAGCTTCGCAGCTTATCATAACGAGCTTTGTATTTCGTTTGCAGATGCAGCCTCCATTGATGTAGCCAGCCACCGAGGCGGAAACCCATCGATAGGAGAGGCCTCCCTGTCGCTCGGCAGTGGCAGCCAGCTGGAAAAGCTCGGCCGCGAAAACGACCGCGAAAGCGCGAGCAATGTCGCTCTCGCCGGCACGAGCATAGCGGGAAGCATCGCCTCCAGCGTCCTTCCCGGGGGCCAGAGGTAAAAAAATAAACATTGATTTTGGTATAAATGCTACAAAGAAAAAAAAAAAAATTAATCGCATCATTAAATTTACTTGCATCCAACAGGTTGGAAGTCCAGGCTGACGTTACGTCAACGCAACGTTTTAGCTTGTGCAGCGAGACTGCCTCGGCGGCAACCAGTCTGTCTGAAAAATCTGTAAACGCCTCGATAGCACCTGATGACGGTTCAGCTTCAACTCGAGCTCTTGCTGGCTCTGTGCTCAATATGAAGCTTGACTCTACGAGCGATTGTCAAACCACCACTACCGCACTCCCGATAGATTCCTCCTCGGGTCAAGCTGCCTCGCTAAGCTCCCTCGAAGAAATTGCCCCAGGTAATCTCGCAAAACGAACGAGACGTAGGCCTGCTAATGACAAGCAGCAGCAGCAGCAACATCAACAACAACAGCAGCTACAGAACAGCGACTCAAGCAGTAATTGGACAGCCACGAGCGCCGAGGACACAGGCAGCGAACGCGTACGATTCGATCATCACGTCAGCTTCATAGAAGCAGATCAAGAAGCTGGTACTAGTAATGCCAGAGCCGGTCCATCAAGACGGAAAAGAAACAACAAGGATGTAGAACAAGATGTTGCCGCGGACGCGCCAAAATCTCTGAGGTTCCTTCGCCGTCTTTTTGCACGCTAAGCATTTTTAATGCAATTTGTCATCTCTGGTGAGAAAATTCGGGTTTTTCCTTTTTACTTTTATTCCAGAAGATGTCCATTATTCTTTTTATATACGTATTAAAGAAAAGTAATAATCGACGTTGCAAAATTTTCCAAACTTTTCAGCCATACTTTTGAGTTTTTAAAAATTATTTTTTGCAGTTGCCTTTTCATTTATCATTAAAGGAATTTTACAAAGCTATATTTCAAAACATTTTTCAAATGGCTTTCGAAATATTCAAAATGCGATTGGAAAAATTATAATAAAATATAATCACTACTGATATAGTAACCATATTAAATCACCTTAACCTTTAGATGATAAGGCCGCACCCAAGATCAGCACAGTAATAAATTGGTGGTTTTCTTACAAGGTTTTAAGTTAATATGTTTTTAAGCAGTTAAAGACCACCAACTATTATTAGACTTGCGACTAGTTTTTAAAAATATCTTTATATTTAAATTATGAAATAAGTGTACATAATTTTGTTGAGAATTTTTAAAAATTATTAATAGTTTTCTATAGTCCTTAAAATTTCATACTATTTGTACTAATAAATTTTATAATTTTCACCCACTACCGCCTAAGCATACGTGAGTAAATACATTTCTCCACTGATCCAATAAACCATTTGATGTGACAAAACTCTTCCAGAGCTTTTTCGTGCTGCAATTTGTAAAAATTGAACGGGAAAAATTAGCATCTGCAATTGAAAGATCATACATAAAATTCCTATTTCAGTACCTTTTCCTTAAGAACTTTCGGACTTCGACCATGTGCGCTCAGGTGGTAATGAGTTAATGTAATCTATTTGTTGTCTCTTTTTGAATTACAAAATAAGTTCTTGAAGTTATTTCGTTGAGTCTATTTTAAAATTAAAATTTTTTATTTCATCAAACTGTTCAAATTTAAAAAAACGTAGTTGCTAAAAATGAGTAAAATTTTCTCACCAAAGTATGTACTTAAAATTAAAGGAAAAAGCTAGAAAATCATATTAAAACGTTCTTTTAGGTCTCCGAACGCTGATTCGAATTCATTGGATTTATCAACTGAGGAAACTTCAAGAGATAAAGTAAATGTAGCAACTCTAAAAAACGTATTTTTTCACAATTCTTCATCTTGTTCAGATCATGAAAACCGTTTACCGGTAATAGAAGAACCTTTTTTAATTACGTTCCAAGATAATGCTGCGCGTATGGACATGCATCAGATTGAGACTGGTGTCGAAGTAATGTCAGATTAAAATTTAAATTGCTAAAATATTTTAAAAATCGCTACCAAAGACTGAGGAAGTATTGGTAGAGTCTGCGAATTTTTAATATGAATGAAAGAAAAATAAAAAGAGTTGTGAAAGTTGGAATATAACATAATTAACTTACAGGGATGTACATGGTGTTGTACATGATAACTGTACATAGATGAATTATATTTATCATTACATTTATGTAAACGTATATATAAATATACACCGAAGAAGACGATGTTAAAGTGAGAAACGCATTTTACATAATTAACGTATGTGATGTTTTCTAGCATCTAAAGACTAAATAAAACGAAATTTATTTACGAATTATAATCAATATGAAAATACCCATAAGATAAAAGAGCTTTTATATTGAGTTTTTAGTAGACTATATTTTTGAAAAATCAATCAACTTTATCTTTTCTCATAAATGTTTAATCTAAGAAAATTATATATTACACGCCTTTGGCAAGAAAGTTTAATGTGTAAAAAACAGTTGATCTGCCGTAAAGTACTGTGAGTGCTTATATTTTAAATTATTACTGTTTTTTCATTTAAATTCAAACAACGATGTACTAAATATGAAAAAAGAGCTACTAAATATACAAGAAACTACTTTGCCTGTGAAACGGTTCTGTAGAATACCTCAGTATATTCTTCGATTGAAAGCAACGCAAACTGCCGCCTTCTTTACATAAGTAATGAATCTAGTAGATAGAAAGTATAATCACATTCGACAATTTCACAGATATCAAATAGTGATAATGTAACTGTTGCTATAATTTAATTGAGTTTTCTTTGATATAAATACGCCACTTTTTTAAAAAACAAAATTTATTTATATATACAAGTATATTGATTAAAAAATGCATTTCATTTAATCTATGAATGTGTAATAATACTATATGGATCTACTTAAAAATATAGGAGACTTTTTTATGAGTTCATCAACTTTTGTTTTAAATAATTCACTTTGAATTGGTTCATTTGGTTGACAAAGTGGGTTTTTGACCACATACTCTACGTATACCTGTAATTAAATTAATGTACATAAGACTATTAAAAAATTGTACATAAAAATTCAATAAAAAACTATTCAAGCAAACCTGACTATACAATCTTTGCAACAACTCCCTAACATTTTGAGGCGCATTATCTGTATTTAATATGAACTTCAATCCTGAAGGAGTTTCAAAGTAATGTAACGTATATTTGCTTGTCTTATAAAACAAAAATCCTTCTTTTGAATCAAGCGGTGATATTTTACTGACAAAAGATTTTATAGAAAACAACATCCCATACATTAGTTTAGCTTCCTGAAAAAAATTGGAAAACTTAGTAACGTTTAAGTTAAAAATTAAAAAAAAATAATGAAATATCTTTTAGGTTAATTGTACGGTTTTTCATATGTCAATTAAAACTGAACTTACCTCTTCTTTGGTCATACCAGATTTATTTAACCTATTCCATTCCGCGTAATACAAAAGCGTACCATTTTTTGAAAAAATGTATAAATTATGGATGGTCATTCTGCTTGAGAATAGCTGTAAATGATTTCTACGTGCACCAAGTTGACCAAGTACATGTAAACAATCAGATAAACTGATGCTCCACTCAACTCACTGACATCAGGAGAGAATTCAGTTTTCATGTTGGTACCTATTACCGTTAACATATTTATCTCAAGTTGTTACAGCTTATTTTGCCCGCGAATTTCAAAATAAAAATGTTCATTTCGTATAAATAGCACCTATAAAATAAAAAGTAAAAGCTATAAAACTCCATGTATTGTTAATATTTTTTCTGCCCTCCGGCCGGAAAGCAGCAACTTTCTGGCCGCTGCGCGAAACGAAGTTGCCGCTTTCCGGCGACGTC
>JAWWEO010000045.1:4682009-4713059 GCA_035582975.1 Ormyrus labotus | reverse complement strand
CTTTATTTAAACAAAATTAAACAAAATAATACATCAAAATATACTAAAAATTTGGAAATTTTTTTTTAAATACTTTTGTCTAGAGAGTAGAGAGTACCTATAGAGCTACCTTAAGATAATGATATTCCAACTGATGTCTACATCAGAAAGCACTTTGTCGTCAATCTCATTATGCGTAAGCATGAATTTCTCGCTATCAGTTATTCATTTATTCTATGCTTGTTCATCTTAAATTACTCACGTTAACAGATTAGTGGGTAAGTCTAGAAATCTAATTATAAATCGGTTAATAATTAAAAGTCTTATACGACGATATTATGCAATGTTTCCTCTATTTAGTGCATATTAAGAAGTATTAGTACAACGAGTTGTAATAATCAATATACAGTAACATTATTTTATCAAATTGCCCCAGACTATTTTTCGTGTGTTTTGTTATGAAAAACTCCACATTCATAATCAAATTTCAGTTCAATCAATTTTCAGCCCATTGAACAGCGCTATGATAATATATCAAATGAAAATTTCACAGTAATTTTTAAGGTTTGAACCCAAATATTTCAAGCAGCTTTAAGTCTCTTAATATTTTTTATCAAATTAAATAAAAATATCAGCTCAGGTTATATTTTTTTATTTATAAAATTTCTTATTTTCATTTTCAAAATAATTTTTGAATAGCATCACTGTTCAAACTGATAAGGCATGAAAGTGACATTTATTTTAATAATATTATATATTATTATATACAAAAAATACACTTAAACGAAATAATAATTGAAAAAAAAAACGATAAAATAAAAAAAATTATTAATTTGTTAACCAATACTTGAATAATACCTTCTCTTGATGTTTTTGGATACTGTCGCAATACGTCTGGAGCTAGCGTTATTCTTAGTAAATTATTGTTGAAGACGTTGAATCTACTAAAGCCCACCCCCTCAGAGACTTAAGTCGACTGGTTGTCTAGTTGAAGCCTCATTTATAGGTCCCACTCTACTACATTACTAACGTGCAGCAGACCTCTAATTATTTGAGCTCGATCCGGTGTTACATTTCAAGGACTGTATAGAGTTCATCCATTCCGTGGATGCTCCGTGCTGGTCCATGATTTCGCTGCTAATCTATGATTTCATGCTTTACCTCCCTAACCTGGATAACCGTTTTATTAGAACTTCTCGAGTTGTGTGCTACAAACCCCTTTATCTTCTGAAAGATGTATATAGAGCCCTTTCAAAAGCTCCTAATTAACGGAGCCTGTTTCTCTGCACCCTTTGAAGGATTGTACGCAGCTTCACTCCGTGTTCGTCTTCTGTTGCTGACTCCGACGGAGTCACTCCGTTGCGATACTAATAGTGGCCACGCACTACTATCTATTTTGTTTTTGAACTATCAGGTATCAGTGTCGTCT
This sequence comes from Ormyrus labotus, assembly GCA_035582975.1. Taxonomy (NCBI): domain Eukaryota; kingdom Metazoa; phylum Arthropoda; class Insecta; order Hymenoptera; family Ormyridae; genus Ormyrus; species Ormyrus labotus. Next base: position 4,711,651 of record JAWWEO010000045.1, on the reverse strand, counting down.
ATTGCGTGATAGTTTACGTGTTCTCTTCTGTTTCTCTTCTTTTTTGTGCCTCAGAGCTGTTGTGCGCCGAGATAGTCGTTTATTGTGTTCGCAGAGTATGACCACCGAATAATTATTAATTGTAATTAAATTTAATTCAAATAATAATGTATATTTCTTAAATTTGAATTATTTAACATTTCATTAAAACTATTTACAATGTAAATTATTTACAAAGAATTGAAAGAAGCAATGCTTTTAATGTTGAGTACGTTTTAGCTGTTTTCATCGGCTAATCGGTGTTTTTTTTTTAATTATTTAAGCAATTTTAACTTCTCGTACATTAAGTTATTTTACATATAATATGTGAACAAAATTTTATACATGCATACAAATATTATTAAATTCCATTTACAATATTACTGTATCATAATTAATTAAATTTTCGATGGTTTAATTATATATTAAGTAATAAAGAATTACACATATCTGAATAATTATAAAATAATTATTGTATTTCATATAAGCATTTATATTATAAATTAAATTTTTTTTTTAAATCTGAAAATTAGTTAAAAAGTTCTCAAAAATACATTTTAAAATAGAAAAATGTTCATAAAATTACTTTATCTATTTGAAATAAAAAAAATGCCCGTTTCAAGACTGTTTATAGGTTTCGCATTTGCTTGGATTTACTTTTTTGACGGCTAAATTTGTTCCCCGGCTATTCCGAAAAAAAGTGCCCGAACAAAGTGGTAACGCGGCCTGTTTTTTACGCCGCCCTTCGACTCTTGCATTTTTGTCGCAACGCTCGGCAATGACTTAAACCATTTGACCGCGTTTGCTTTTTCACTGCGGGGTTGCATTTTGATGGCCACTGCGTTTGTATTCGTTGCCCTTTCATTCGGTCCTTTCGTTTCAGTGAGTTTCAGCCTCTACAAAATAGAAGCCCGTTAGGGCGAGAAGTACGAAAGGGAGGGCGAGAATCACAGGCCTGCAACAGAGGAGCGGAGGATATAACTGGAGGATAAAAGGATTGGCGAAAAAGAGGTAACGATAGAGAAAATGGACGCTTGCAAGGGAAAAGCAGATGTGCAAGTGTAATATCAAAAATGATGAAAAGTGGAAGATATCTCGTGTCGTTTACTTTTTAAAATATTTAATATCACAAAAGATTTTAGAAAATTCTTTTGAAAATATGATGCTTTCAACCAAAGTCACGTAATGGTTAAAATTCAAAAGAAACAACGTGAAAAACGCGTGTAAAAATTTTAAAGAACTGTTTCGTGCGGAGGAAGGCTTATACGGTTTGGACGTGACCTCAGAACATCCGATTTAGGACAGAAATAGAAGCGACTTCAGAATATCAGTTTCATAAACTGTTTTAAGCCTTCGCTCGACAGGAAATACCTCTGTTCTTACTCCTTACTGGTCCTGGCAGTTCTAAAGTGGAATGTGTTGCGCTACAAAGAAGATTCTGTTTGGAAGACTTTCGAAAACAGTGAATTGGAAGCACAAATTGGACGATTGTGCCTACTATTTTATGTTTTGTTCAAAGTATTTTTTAGAATGCAGCCCAATTTTTTCAACCCATTCGTATTATGATTTAATTTTTAATGAAACTAACGCTCTAACCTTGTTGAAAAATTTACGAGTTCTTTTTAGCCATTTCCCTAAAAGTTGACCAAATTTGGCCAATCTACATAAAGGACTTATTGGGCGGTTTTAAGAGATATTAATTTAGGAATGCTGCTATATTTAAATAAATTATTCCGTTACTTTCCCACGCTCTTGATATATAATATCTCAATCAATGTTGTAAATCTGACTAAAACTAACGGTGCGGAAATTGTGACTTTGGATCGTGAGATTCTTGCCGTACAAAACGTATTGCAGCTGCAGCAAAAAAATTCCCAAATACGTACTAAAGAATTCGAAAAAGAAGTGCAGTGCCTGCAACCGACGAGTCAGTGAATCGGTCAACAAAGCGAAAAACGCAAAGCCGCGAAACTATAAGAACGGCGCGAACAGCGCCCAAAGAGAAAACGATGAAGCGGAGAGAAATCATCGATCGAGAAAGCAGACTTTCTGGACGATGGGAGGGCTCAAGAGCGGGGAGTTCGGGGTGGGAGAAGAGCCGGCCATTGTGTGGTCGGCGCGTTCCAACGATTACGCGGAGGCATTCATCGTGCCTGGGTGAAAGGGTGAAAGTACCGGAAACATTGTCCGATTGCTGTAAACGTAGAGCGCAGAGCACAGAGAGATAGAGGGAGAAAGGATATTCTGCGAAAATAATGACCTTTCCCGTCTCTCCTCCCCCTCCAGTTTCAGTCCTCTTTGGGCTTTCGAACAAGCGCAAGCTCGATTCGCATTAAGCCAGAAGCGAGGGCCTGAAATAACTAAGGGCTCAAAAAAGCCGCATGACGACTTCTTCCTACGGCGCCTTAATTCTTCCTATTTCGGGAGCGGATTTTAATGATCGGTTTTTCCCCCGCCTCGCGCTCTTCCTTTTTTTTTCTCCGGTCGCTGTAATATAATGGCTCGTGATAATTTAACGCGCGCCCCGTTAATGACCGCATTACTTTTTAAAGGGAGTCTCGTAATTCAAGGCCCATTCGAATTTGTAATTGCAGTCTGGATGAAAGCACATCGAAAATTTGACTTGCTCCCGTTGATCGTAAACTGACCGTTAAGCGAAATTTTTTACTATTGACAACGCTGCTGATTGAAAATCGCGTGATTAAAAAGTTTGGATTAAAAATAAATTGACTTTTTCTAAAAGCAATGAAAGTACTGAAATCGTATTAAATTTCTTTTCTTCTAAATTAGCTCTTTTATTGAATTATTTGGAATATTAAACTATCTAATATTTGCATACCAAAAACCTTTTTCAGAAGCGGTTTGCGTTGCATAAATATTATCTGTTTTTGCATAACACAATGGTGGACGTAATACCATATTGAATTTCGGTGATTTAATAGTGAATTAAAAAAAATTTTAGTACTGGACAATAGTAATATATTCAATATTTATAAAAGTAAATATCAATATCTTTTTTTAGGAAATAACTGACATTCGATGTTGCAAAGTGCATTCAACTAGGACAGCTCAATTGCTGCCAATCTTACGTGAATAAAATGACAGTTCAATTTCACGCAAGGAGAACGAATTCTTTGCACTCTTTTTTATACGTCAACCTTGTTATTCTCCATTGTAGAAGGTTGAATAAGAAATCTTGATACACTTAATTATATTAACTAAAAATTAAAACTATATATATATATATATATATAAATTTCATGGAAGTACAAAATTAAAGCCTGCATATAAAACGAACATCAATTTTAACTTTTGTTATAGCTAGTTATAAATTTGACGTAAAATTTAATTGAACATTATCACATAATTATGGAGTTTCTGAGAAAGAGTAAGTTTCGCCGCTAAATTAAACCCTCTAGATAGATCGCTTTTTATACTTTATTACATTATCCTAAACTTAAGCCATTATAATTATCAAATTCTAAACAGAAAAAGAAATATCATTATATCACAAGCCGAATAAAATAATTTTCGACGAAATATAACAATAAACCGAACAATTTCGTGATAGACGTAATTCGGCGCAAATCGTGGCACCTCGGAAATATTAAATTGACGTATCGCGACGACGCAAAGGGCTACTCGGACAGAAAATCATCGGGATTCACGGGCAGCTCGAAAATCACGGCAGTTCAATTGCAAAAGACGAGGAGTCGAAAATTGACTATCCGAAGCCCGCTGCCCCAATCAGAAGTCGCGGTGAATGCATTAACGGCGCAGTCGCCGCGGCGCTTCCGTCCTCGTGGTTCCGCCGATCGAACAGCTTCGATCCGATATATAGTCCGCTTGTATTTATATTCAGCGGCGATTTTTATCCCAGCCCGGCCGCGCGTACGCGGTATAAACGAGGCCGAAAGAGTAACGAAAGCAATTTTCTCTCTCTTTCTCTCTCTTTCGCTGCGGGAAGATATATCCATATATATATATATATAACGTTTGTGCAGTTATAGATTGGCGCGAACGGTAAACAATTTTTATTGACTGCTCTGTTTTGCCGCCGCATTCGACGACTTTTGTGGGATTCTTTCTGAAGAGGATGAACGGATGAAATAATATAAACACGGGATTTTTGCTCGGGGATAGAATAGATTGCTGATGCTTGCGAGCGAGTAAGGAGACCGTACGATTTTTAAACTGATATATCAGACACCGTCAAAAACGCAATTGTGACGATTTAACATGGATTCTCTCGCTTAAAGTGCGATATCTCATCACTCCCTCGATTTATGATTCATGTCTACGTGAAGTATTTATAAGTCATAAATCATTTATATATATTTTGTAAAATAATTGATTCTGCTATTATGTTCTCTGATGAATATTTAAATAATATTTATACGCAAGTTGTGTTTTAAAAGTTCGGTCAGAGAAGAATATGTAGAAAATTAGTTATTTTGGTAGAAAACATTAAGTAGAAGCTTTATTAAGGGAGTCGATTATATTTCGGGCAAGAAAATGGGTCTGCTGAGTGTTCATTTGATATTTTTAAGTAGACTGCAATTTTTCATCTTTTATTGATTTTTCGAGTATTAATCAGTAATAAAAAGCGAAGACTTCCATAAACAAAACTCAAGCTAAACCAGTATGAGCCCCATACCTAAATTCAAAAAAACCTGATTTAACGTAAGTCTGCTGTATACCTTAGAAAATATTGAAAGACTTCCCTTTCTTTAAATGCCATATATTTTGTTTACAATAACCATAATATACTTTTATAAAATGAAATGAAAAAAATATTCTTATCCTGAATGAATATATTATTTTCTGCACTTATTACTATATTGTACAAATTCAGAATCTATACAGTGTTTCATTTTTCTTTATAGATGCAGAGGAGGTTGCTTTTCTTTTGTTGTTGGCTGCTGTTTCTCGATCTTTGCCGCACAGTCAATCCAGGTAATGAAACAGCCACTATCCTTTAATAAACACGGGGGTTCTTTATTCAACGACTCGAGTGCGAAGAACGAATGATGGAAAGAGAGAGAGAGAGAACGTTCCTTTTCGTGTCAATGAGCATCGCTGAAATCTCTCGCCTTTATTTTTTTGCTTTTCAAACAAAACGAGCCGAATGCGAAAGCGAGAAGTCAAAGGCCGCGTGCTCATTTAATTCAGGCTTCGAGCTTTCGCGCTTGAACTCACGGCCAAAGCGTGAACCGAGCTCCCATTCCCACTCTCCCCCCCCCCCCCTCTGAATAATTTAAAACCAATAAATGCCATTGAATTCCGCTAGCTGCTATTTACGGCCAATAAAGCAACAAGAAAATATCGGTGGCCAGCAAAAATTTATCTAAAGCAGGAAGAGCTTCGCTGAAATTTTAAGCTTTCTGCGACTATCGAAATTAAATTCAGTACTCTTGATATATGTGCAGCTTTTTATGGCACTTGTATTGAAGCAATGTAAAATTTATTACACAGTTGCAAATTACAGCCACTCAGACTTTACTAATTTGTGGGACTGAACATCTCAATGTTTTTGTGGATTACTTTATACGGTTTCGTTTGCTTTCTTCCTTAGTAAAAGAATACACTAATATATTTCTTGGAATCTTTGCACAGGAAATTTATTTATTATTTATTAACTTGCACATTAAGAATTAGAAAAAGGTTTTATATAATTTAAATCTAATCTATATTACTTATTGAGAAAATAGATTAAACCTTTTTATGCTTTAATCATTAAAACTCATTTAATCATAATTTTGATTTGAATGAATGTATGAGAAAATCATAATAAACCAACAAAAAGAATCAGACCTTCGTACTCCGGATTGATGGGCAAACCAGCCTTTGCATTATAATTAATTACTGTCGTGCATAATTTCAGTTGTTTTCATATGCTATTTGGTACTAATTACTAATACTGACTAATTTTTGTTAATTTTTGCAAATTCTTTATGTCCAAAATCAGGCTAATACTCATAATCATTTATTAATTCTTTAATAATTTTAGTTGATTAAAATAATTTTTGTTAACATTGTAAAGCTTTTAGAATAAATTTAAATCGTCACGGTCAAAGTTGTTACACCACTGCACGTCGCTGTGACGCTGAAAAGGAAACAATAATCATTGCGAAAATTAGAACTTATTGCTAAAATAACCAATCATGCTTAAGATTATACATAATTCGTAACTTTTCTTTTTTACTGCACTTTCCTAAAAACTTTTACTAAATTTAATCTCAAATCTAGGGCAAGGATCACTTTTGGCAATTTCTGGTCAGACTATTTTGAAGTACAGTAAAGTTTTCGATGACTTTTATAAAAATTTCTGCGCAGCTTCTTTCAGTCTCTATGTAGTATTAGAATTAAAAAAATTTACCTTCAATCGCCGAACTTACGTTAAATGCACTAAATTTTACTTCTCTACATTCTTTGGGAATAAAATTAAATAAAGTGCATTCAAAATCCGCTAATTTTGTAATTAATTGGAATTCAATAGGATTGAATTTCAAAGTTGGAATTCAATAGGATTTCGAAAGTATGCCAGATACAAGGTAATTAAAAATAATTAGTTATTAAAGAGAAATTTAAAGAAGAATTGTTTATTTTAACATTTTTTAATTACATAAAAGGCACGTTACAATGTTCGCGCGTCTTGTATTTCGAAATCGTAGAAGTTTAGTGAAAACTTAGATAATTCCAGCTGCAGCCGTAACAAAGAGAACTTCGTGTTAAGTGTGAATTACCAGCATTCGTAATTCGTAGTTTACATCTGGCTGAAATTTGAAAGAGCGACTGCCTTTACGATCTTTCTTCCAGCTTTTTAACTCAAAGCGGCAGCGGTGTCAACCCCGTTAAGAAATAAGGTAGAAAAAATGTATACTTATATAAAAAAAAGTGAGGACGAAAAGGAAAAAGACGGTTCCAAGTCTCTCACGCTGCTGGCCGCAAAACTTTCCTTGCTCATTGCCGCAGAGCCAGGGGATCGCGGGATCTCGTTAAGCGCAAAGTCGTTGTCGAGATCGTTTTTCTCTCCCGACGCGTAGCTGCTGCTGCTGCTGCTGCTGCTGCAGAAACTCACTCTTCCTAACATAAAGCACACAGTCGAGAGTCGGCAGCACATGTTGACCAATGCAGCTGATTGGTTAGACAGTAATTTTTCAATATCCCAACAGGGCTGACGAGATTGTTTCACCTGCAAACTCCCGGCTGCCTGCAGCTGGTACAATCGGCTGCAGCTGGTACGCGCGTTGAGAGCACTTTACGAGAATAGTATGTGTACAGCATTAAAAGCAACTATCTTTGTATTATAAAAGTGTACACGAGCGCCTGAAATAATTGAAGGCACTGAAAGATGCATAACGTTTATCCACAGTATCCGAAGCGTTCTAAACGTGCTGGGGAGAAAATAAAAATTCTATTCGAAAGCTGTTACGGCGATTAATAGTAAATAAACGTCGAGTTCCTTTAAACGAGTGCACTCGGAGGTCTTTTCAACATTTCAACGACAATCTCTCGACAAAATCTCCCGCAATTTCATCCATTGTAGAGGCAGTATGTGCCCCGGTTTCTTTAACCCAGCTTCGGAAAGACTCGCCCTCTTGCCCCCGAGAGGAGGGCGAGACGCAAACGCCGGTAAAAGACGCTTCGTAATTCTGTCTCTTTCTCTCCCTCCTCGGTCTCGTTCGCTGTTTGTCTGTTTCTCTCGGCCTCGTGGCCCTCAAGTAAATGCGCCGCCGGGAAACTTTGGAAATAACTGTGCGCGCTTTCTCTCCTCCTCCCCCCGAGCGACGCGCCCCCCGCGATCGATGATGAAGTTTTCCGCGAGAGTTGCACGTGCCTTTCCCTCCGATCCTGCACTCTCCCTCCCTTCACGGAGCTTTATCTGTACCTGCTGCACCTCACCCTCGCTTTACGCGCCCTGCCCCCTCGCGCGTATATATATATATATATATATATAGAGCTGCGCGGCAGTAACTGCGATCGGCCTCGAACGTTTCTTGCCCTGCACTCGAAGCCCGAGAGTTTGCAAGCTCGGCGTCTTCGTACGGGACGCTAAGGGTTGGCCGCGCGATTCGGCGGTTTCATCTCGCGCGCACTTGCCAATTGTTCGCAGCGTATACCGAAGCTATCGAGTTTGCTCACTAACTTGAAACTTTATCGTTTCGCAGCTTCGAATAGTGATTGATAATTAATTTCGCGCCGTTTGCTTTGCCTCTTTAGACGGCGCTTGGCGGTCTTGTTCGCGGCTTTGATTGTCCGTTGTTATACCGCAGGTTCGGACTGTGCTGAGCAGCGCTTATCGATTCACCCGCAGTTCCAAGATATCTTTCGAGGGACACACAACTAATGGTCCTGCTGTCTATACGCTTTTTCAGGATATGCGACAAATTAAAGCAACAGTGTTAAAGCTATTATTTATTTTTTATTTACTAGAGTCAGTTTCAAAGCGCTAAAGCAATTGTTGAATTATAATGAACCATCTTTTTCTCATTTATTAAATAATTTATTTTTAAATTCATTTAGAAAGTTCTGCACTGAAAAAAATATAGTTGTTTCAACAGGATTTACGCTGTTGATTATATACAACAAAATAAGCTGTTATTTTGACAGCGCCGACTTTGATTGGAAGAAGACATCGTTGACTTAATAAACGCTCTGTTAACGGTACAGTATTTTGACTATTAGCATTCAAAAGGTGAGATCAAATCCTATCGATTAAGAAAAATTACATCAAAAAATCTTTATTTGTTCAAAAGTTATAGTTAAACAAAGAACGGCCATTAAAATAACATAAAAAAATCTACTTATGTAATTTTAGCCTAATTTTATTGAAAATTTTCATTCAGCTATAACTTTTAAACAAATAAAGGTTTTTTATGTAATTTTTTTTAATCGATAGGATTTGATCTCACCTTTCAAATGCGGAGTTAAACTACTGTACCGTTGATAGTTGAGAAGTTATACGTGATTAAAAAAAAATCAATTTTTCTTAGATTTTTGCTAAAAGAGCACATAACTTTTGAAAAATCGAGCGTTAGGCCGAACAGACGCGGCTTTCTTCATATTTTAACATTAGAAAACATATCCCAAAGTTACAGGAAAATCCATTACCCAAATGTCGTACACTCCTTGTCAGTGTAAGGCAATCAGTCGAATATTAAACTTATAACGCCGGAGGACTAATTTATATCTGAATTAATACATACACTAGTTGACATCCCTTTAAACTAGTTTTAAGAGAATTTCAGTGATAAATACATTAATTAGTGCATACGACAAGTCTTGGAAGATGCGACAAGTTTTGTTGGGTATTATGAAAACTATAGTTTGTAGAGAGGTTATAAGTATCATTCAAAGAGAGAGCTATACATCAGTCACGCAAGTGTCAAAAACATGTATTAAAAATTATTATTCTAAAAATTATTATTATTAAATAATAATAAGTATTATATTTACAAATAGCATTTTTTTCTAGAGAATTAATATTTTTAAGCAAATCTTTATGCTTAGTAAGAAGATTATTTGTTATTTTATAGCTGCCTGTTATGCTTTGCTTTTGGTTATGAATATAAACTGTTTCTGAAAAAAGCATCATGTTCTGAAGCAGTTCATAATAATCGGAATATTATTCCTTTGTGCAATCGTTAATACCTTTTGTAACCAAATATTAGACTCACTTACAAATCGTTCAAGGTCGCGTAGAAGTAGCGTCGGGAGACGCCGTCGCACACGTAAAAAATGCGGACGAAGCGTGTCTTAGTCGCACCGACACCTTACGCGAGAACTAAGTAAACACGAAAGGAATTCGGAGAAAAACACCGATAGTAGTCAAAAACTAGTACTCTCAAGGAGAAGAGAGAAAGTAGGGAGAACCCGAAGCACTGGCCACAGCCCTGGCGAGAGAGAGTAGTTAGTCGCTCATTAGCCTAGAGCTCGCTAGAAAGGATCACCCTTTGGGGAGCCGAACAACGTCTTCATGAGGAAAAGACGCTCAATTCCATGAGGCGAGCGGAGGATCAAGATCACGACCAGAGATCCGTCCCCGTCGCCCGGAGAGAGAGAGAGAGAGAGAGAGGTTACCATCGTTCTGCAGCCTACCGTACACTGGAGCTTGCAGCTGAGCCACAGCACTCCGGACTACCTTATCGCATCATGGCACCTCCGAGGAGGAAAGGACCACGCCGAGCGAGATAGCGTAACTAGTAAAGTTCCAAACAGGTAGCATTCGATTATTCTCTCTCTTTCTCTTTCTCTCTCTCTCAAACGCGTTGATCGAGAATCAACAAATTACTAAATCAATTAGTTCTTCGCGACTTCGATTCAAGCAAACCGCGAGCGTAACCGAAATTGTCAAGAATTACGTGCAAAACTATACCGCGAATATCACGATGCGAGATTAGTAATATCAATTTTTTACCGCGAGAAAAGTCGCTTTATTTCAACTGGGGCGAGCGTAGTTTTAAGCTGTCGCATTTATCGAATGTAAATATAATCAATAAATGTTAAATGCGATTTTACAGAAAATTAACTCCTCGCGTTGATTATTTGAAGTACCCAACTACCACGTGCTCCTTAACCCCGCATCGGGGGCCTGTTCAATTCTTGCGTAATTCAGTCGCAAATACGTAAATTAACTTAAATCAAAGGTAAGAGTCCAGAAGTCGGAGCACTTCGGGAAGAGCACACCTCTCCCGTTTTTGTAACGAGAATTGCTTGTCCTTGCTAAATCTGACGAACGGGGTAATTGTTTTCTTACCATTACACTTTTTTTATGCATTTTTTTATTTTTGTACGTTTGGCTAATATAAAATGATTTGCAATTTCTGCAATTACATTTGTATACTATTTATTATTTAATTTATTACGTTGATCTTTATTATTGTCGTTACCAAAAGATTAATTTTTACTTTGTTCAAATGAGTAAAATTATAACCGATTTGTACCAAATGCATTCATAAAGAACACATTTTGTCTCTATCTTGAGATTTTGGAATAGGTAGCATATATTTGAACTCATTTTGGAATACGGAATACAGCATTAATCTATACTACGGCAGAATGATAAACAATGCACGTATAAAGTTACGAACACAGCACACATGCATACAAATCAAATCATCAGTAAAGCAGATATGATGAGATTCAGTGTTTAATAAGCATGTTGTAATACAGTTTGTTATCTATGCAGTTATTTGACTAAATATTAGCGAATAATTAATTTGACCACAATAGTCATTAACCAGCATTTAATTAACTATTGTTTTCACGTTTAATTATTTTTCTGCCTATCCTGCTCGAAAATTCGACTCAAACATGAGGCCAAGATCAACGGCATATGATTGGTTCATATGTTACGCATGCATCTAAAATGTTGTTTTGATTGAATTTAAAACTTCTAATCTCACATATTAAGGTTAAAAGTTCTATAAGATATGATACTAAATTATTAAAGATTAATGAAGTTACAAAAAAAATGTCTTGAATTTATATAATGAATACATTTCTAACATGCAAAATAATATTTTAAAATTATTTTTAAAAACAATTATTTTAATTATTTTGTGAATTATGATTTTTAGGACAGTAAATATTCCAATAACAAAATGTTCTTTAAATTTTGAAAGAGTAGTTAATTAACTTTTCCAAAATATTAATCAAAGAATAATAATTTTAAACCTTATTAAATCAGTGATGTATTATGAGCAAATAAGTTAAGGCGCGCCACGCGCACAGTTCTAAATCTAGAGTTGAAAAAAGCTTAGTTGTGCAAATAATACTATCAGTTGTGATAATTCCAAAGATTCTTGTTATAATAAAATACATGTTATAATATAAAACTGTATATACATTTTTTTTTAAATAAAAATTAAATAGTAAAAGTCTAATTAAAAGTTTAATTTTTAAACAAAGCGAAGCCTTGGGGGGCAATCACTCCGCCGGGAGGGAAGATATCGACTTTCGTCCCTAGGTGTGTAATATACTATTGCGAGTAATTAATTCAAGCCATCAAGGGTAGCTAAAAAGAAAATGTAAACTTTTTCTCAACAGTCTTAGCATATCAGCTACTCCTTCACCGATGAAGATTAAAAGCTGAAAATTCCATCAGCAAAAGAGTCGCGAGCCAAAAAAATCCCTCTGCCTCTCTTCGCTCGGTGACCGCTTACGAAAACACTTACATTTCGCCCGGTGGATATTTGGACTATACAGCGACTGGTGGCCTGTAGGCAGTAAGGGAACTAATGCGGATCGAATAAGCGCTTGAGTATATTTACCGTCGAGCCACTCCAGACGATTACACGGCATGCGTTAATCGGGAAGCCTCGAACGGGAACGAGCACGCGAGCGAGAAGCATAGAGAGCGTCCTGTATGTGGAGCAGCTCGGACGTGCGCACAGACCCTCCCACACACGGACGCGCTCTCGGTTACACGTTCACGCCATTATGCATGCACGTGTGTACATCATCGATCCAGATCGAGAGAATGAGAGAGAGAGAGAGAGAGAGAGAGAGTCAGAGATAGGGGAGACCGAAATTCGGCAGCCGCTTCGCGGTTTAATTTCACCCGGCGTCGAGCTTTGCCGAGGGCTTAAGTCGTTTTGCGATCCCTCTCCCATTGCGACGGCCGAGTCGTAATTGAAGCATGGGCCACCTAAGACTTAAGTGGACTTAAAAGGAATTTCGCCCACTTCCTTCATAACTTCGCGTCCCTGCTTCAGAGATACTTTGGCTAGATGATGTTTTATTGAATAATATATATTGGAACCTTATCGCATTTCCTTGAGGAAGTTTCCTAATTTATTTCCACGACGAAGGGAGCAATTTCTGGCCTCGTGCTGTTTCATTCGGAATTTTCACGATAATCCACTTTTGCTATTAATGGAGGAAGCTTAAGCGTTATCTCTTGCACGAGGGAGGGCGATTGTTTCTGGAACGCGGTAGTGGATCGTGTGAGCACGTGTGTTTGTGTGACTGCGCGTATGTGAGAGCCCAAGTGTGTGAATTTGGATGAGGGTTTGCTGCTTGTTCGCGACGTACGCCAACGAATGTTTTCGTTAATCTGGCTATAAGCGTGGTATCGATACTGAAATACTTACTTGCCGTGTACGTGGTATAACTTGTAACTTCCTTTAGAATTTTTTTATCGTTCTATATATCAAAAGTTTTGTATGTGTCTATCAAAATACAGCAAGTTTTTTTTGTTTTTTCCTTGAATAGAGCCTTGATGCACGTTTATTAGCACAATATTTTTGCGAAGAAACTTTGAAAGGTTCTTCTGAATTATTATTAATATCGTTTATATATTAGTTCTTTGTTGATTAGAATGTAATGTTTACTTTTAGAATAAAAAATAAGCTAATAAAATGATAGAAAAATGGGGAAACTTTCATTTCAATAAGAATCCATAGTTTCTTATACATTTTACTGCTTTTTGTTTATCAAATGCTATATTATGTAGATATTATGCGTCGTTCGCTAATGAAACTCATCGATTTTATAATTAGTTGTAATTAGTGTACTATATACATATTATCCCAAAATATAACTTAAAGTCTTGATATTCATGACTTTCTAAATCAATCGGATATTTATTTAGGAAAATCTGTATATGAGATTCACAAATTGAAGTTCATAAATTTTCATTCTTCTTTATTCTTTATCTTTGGAAATCTTAAGGGACATCATTCAAACGGCGGGAAAACCACAGTGGACATAGTACTTTTACCAAGCTTTTGGATTTTTAAATTAATAGAACTTCACGGCTTTAATTCTTGAAAAAGTGTCTAACCACTCAGTTTGTAGTCGGAGATTTTGGATCTAAAGTGGACAACAGTTAACTATGTATATTTGTCGTAGCTCTAACTAAGAAAGACTCAAATCTCCGGATCACGGATTTACTTTGAGAAAATTTGTTGGAATGCGAATTACGAGGTTAACCAAAATGTAGAACCTAACTCGTCGAAACTGTCAAGTTTTTGAATTTATTAGCCACATTTTGTAAAATATTGAAAAATATAGCCTCATCTTTAAACGCGAATAATTCAGCTGGAAATTAAGGTGGATAAAAATAAAAAAAAGGAAATAAAACTAGAGAAATCAACCTTTAATTCTTATGTTTCAGGAATAAAATATATTGATCTGTTCAAAAGCTATGTTATTATAGTTGATCTCCAAAAATATCACAGATACTTGCCTTTTTTCAATTGGCACATGTATTGTTACTGTTCAACTTTAATTAAAGTAGAATAGCCTTTAAACAGGTCAATATCAACTGCCATAAATCGATAGTTCTGAGGCTTCAGACCCTACACTTCTAGTTAACCTCATATTCGACGACAAAAACTTTTTTCAAAATTTAGGCCAAATCCATCATGCCGAGGTGATCTGAATTTCCCAAAACTTCTAATATTGCGGCGCCAACGGCGAAGGAATTACTTTTATAAAAAAACTTTTTGTAATTCCAAAAGTTTTGTAGGTATTTTATAAAAAATTGATAAGTATTCGGTAAAATTGGGCTCATTAATTATAAATCCATTGTCCAAATTTTAAATTTCCAAATGGTGTATTCAAAATGACGGATTTCATGCAGATATTTTTGGGATCACTCAGTTACGGTCAGTTACAGTTAAGTGAGGATAAACCATTAAACCCCGAAACGGTTTCGAGGTTTATGAAGATGATTTCAAAGATATTTAGTTGAGCTAGAACCATTAAAATTTGCCTCCTTGAGAGGCGTCAATAAGCAGCGCTCCTAAATTCAGGTTGGTCTTTGCAGAATCGAACGACACCGCATTATCACTCTTTTATAATCGGCTATTGGCTTGCTTTATTATATTATAATTAAAAAAAAAGATTGTATAAATTCCCCTTAAACTGATAACTATCAATTTGCATAATTTATTATTGTATTAAATGTTAAAGAGTTTACAATTATAATTTGCATCTATCCTTTCATCCAATTACAACTAATGCTGATTGCTACAACACTATAATAATCCTATATAACCATGCCTACTAATCTTAGCGCAATTGATGAAAAGCATTATCTTAGCACATCTAAATACAATTTAACGCAATTATTATAATTTTCTATTTTGGTATTAGATGGCGAATTATACATATAACAGCTACAATTAAAGTAAAATATAAATGTAACAAAAAACGTATTTTTAACTTAAAATTATTTATAATATTATTGGATGCTAATGCTCGTAAATTGTTTAACTTAATAAATTTGAAATATTTGAATCTGGTAGAAAAAATCCATCAACATAAATATTAAATAAATTAATACGTATTAAAAATACTTTTTAAAAATACATAAAAGAAGGAATTTTAAGCAAATCAAGTATAAGTCAATAAATTACTCATAAAGAAAATAAAGAGCATCGAGAAACAAGAATAATCAGCATTGTCTAATGAAATCACAGTTGACTTGCAGTCGTAAGAGCTTTCAGACGTTCTGGTAAATGGTGTTCTCGTCCAACGAGCAACGACCGACGAAGAATTCCGTAGATCTCGCCTTCATTCACTTCCGGTTACTCCGCCCTTTTCTTTTCCGCCCTGCCTTTCTTTCACTTACCTTTTTTTTAGTCTTTTTATACACGTCAACTCTTTAATTACGTAGGCGTTCAAGTGGTTAGTACTTTTAGAAAAATATTGTCTGACTAAAATAAAACAATAATGTTCTCTTGAAAACGATTAATGCATTTAAAAATGTTTTTTTCTTATTGACTGAAAAAGTAATTAACTAGGTGGAAATAGGAAAATGGTACATATATACTACTATTCTGTTTTTCTAGCACCTAAATTATTGTTTAATTCTATTTACAAACGTAGTTTTCAGACGTATTAAACGATTTTAAAAAGGTCTTGTTCTACATAGCATTAGCTTGCAGAATTTTTCAAGACACCATCAAATCGCCCGTTAAAATACCCATCGCATTTGATAAAAGCTCAGTCAAACGTGGGGAAAAGCTGCTCCTACGGTACAGGTGTTTGCGCGGCGAAGGCATCCTCTAATTTATTTTCCAGGCTGGAGCTCAGCACCCCGTTTGCTCTTTTTCATGCGGGGCGAAACTCCACTTCGGCAGTGGTCTTCTGACTGACAGACGACTAAAACCAGCCTGATGCTCCGCGCCGCCGCTGCTGCTGCTGCTACTGCATTTTCAAACTTGCACTCTGCCCCTCGTATATACGTACATCCCGTATCCTCGAAGCTCTTCTCGATCTTGAATACATAATGCAAGGCCTCGGGGATACCCTTGCTTTCCAGAAGCGTCTGCTTACACACGGGTCCTTCCACTACGTATTGCTTGGTCAAAAATTTAACGCGATGGTATATTATAGGTTTTTTTTGCAGTATCTTTTGGGGAATGGTTTGGAAAACTTGTTTACTTGATTTAGATTGATTTAATATGTGTGCGAATTGGCTAAAGAATATTAACAAATAAAATCTAAATAAAAAAAGAAAACTTCTTATTCTGTAATATTTTAATAGGAGGTAAATGATTATGAAATTATTAAATATAGTTAATTAATCTATTATAAGATATAATTATTATTATCGATTAAATATGTTAACGTGCAGAGTTCAACTTGTATATATTATAAAAAAACTTTGTAAAGATGATTAGACTCTTATACAAAATTTTCTATAAAAGTTATATTCTCAAAGTTCTTAATTTAAGATGTGAGATTCCGATAGCACAGTTCCTACCCTTTTTCAGTCTTAATATAATGCTTTTACAAGTGTATTTCTCTAACTTTTTGTGAAAGAGAAGAGCACCGAAAAGTAGCAGCATTTTAAACATTTAAAAATCCGAAATCAACAGTAAATATACACTTTCACGTTCACTCAAATAAAAGAATTCACGCAAGCAGATCTTTCAGCCGACAATATACAAACACTCCATTTAAAGGACATTGAGACCTGCTTCCTCCGGAATTCTCAGGCCAGCCTCCCTCGTGCGCGCCATTTTAAATGATCGAATCGAGCAGCCCGTCTATATATAGGAGTTAGGTGCAGCCAACGTGTCGCAGGTGTGCGACGCGGGTAGCGTAAGCGGTTACCTACACAGACGCCACCCGCTCTTTCTCCCGCACGCGGCGACGCGGCTCCCTGCCCGAGAATACCGAAGCGGTGTGTATAGCCCGCTCGGCGGCTGCTACCTCCTGATGATTAATGAACGGCCTGGCTGATACCTCGCGATGATAAATACATCCCGTGTGGCGCCGGCCCGAGACGGCCTGCCAGACCTATATAACGCGCTATACGAATACTCTCCCTCTCGGTACGTCTTCATCTCCCTCTCCCGGCCTTTCTCTGCCGCCCGCGCAATTCTTTCGTCCCGGAGTTTTTCCTTCCCGTTTAGCGCGGCCCTTTTTGCTTTATTACGTTAGCCGAGGATTTGCCGGCTGAATAATTTGCTAAACGTCCTTTTGTAGAGCTAAGAGCCCGAGAATGACTCGAGAGGGTATGGCTTTTGAGCTTCTTCTGCCTGATTTTTTTTTTTTTTGCGAGAAATTTTTAGAGCAGGGTCGTTACTTTGCGACGGAGATTACAAAGGGCCAGACTGAAAGGTTAAGATTCTTAGTTTGTGCTTTTTCTTTAGCTTTTGCTTCGAATATAAGATTCATTGTCATAATTATGCGGAATTTACAAGACACAGAAATTCACTTGCTATGTCAAAGAGGCGAGTCACCTTTTGTAATGAAGAATAGAATCACCTTGTGAGTATTATAATAAACGATACATGTTAATTTGATGGACGGAAAACGATACTTGTTTTTATTAAACTGTATTCATTAAGATTAGTTTGCGAGATGGGTAACTAACATGAAATGATACTAAAATATTATTAGCTTCTACGGATTTTGACTTAACGTGATATTTTTATAATATTAATTTAATTTATAATTGATAACTGCAATGTCACTTTTGGATAAATAAATGGCTTGAAACTCAAGTTTAAGCGCCCTGCCTCACTATATCAAAATTTTTTGAAAAAAAAAATATAAGAAAAAAAAGCTTCATAACAAGAAAGATGAAAAGAATTCTTACGACTTTATTCGTCCTGGCGTTTAGAATAGGATTTGATGAAGTTATACAACTTTATAAACTTAATATTCTTAGTACTCTTAGTACTCTTATCAAAATTGAAATTTATTCACTTTAAATGTTTAGTTGAACTTTAATTATTTTCTTATAACACGTATATTAAGCAAGCTCAGTCACTTCATAAGCCCGTGATCAAACCATATGCATATTTTGTTTCTAATTTGTTACTAATTTGTTAGGCCGTACCCGATTTTGTTGCTCCATCCGTTCCCAAGAAACAATACGCTAACTTAATATTAAACTAGCGAAGCTACTCTATATATATCTCCTAACCTTATAAAAATATCAATACGAAATCGGTGGCATAATTTGTTGCTAATTTGTTGCCCTTTAGAGCTGCAGCCATCAATTATCAAAACTCTCCCACTAATAGAAGAATCGACCACCACCCCTTTTAGAGGACTTTTACCCTGGTAGAAATATCAATCTAATTTTTCAACAGTTAATAGGTATTTTGAATTGGAATCCATTAAAATTGAGAAGAAAAAGGCAGAAAAATCCTACTCTTTGTTCTATTTTTTGCCCATCAGTGAAACGCTTTTTCCGATCATTTTGAAACATTTAATGGGCTAAAAAATAGAATGAATTCTGAAATTTCTATTTTTTCGGTATTTTCAAAGTTGTTCTATTAGCCAGTTTATAGATACCTTAGAAAGATCTAAAAACTGGAGTAAGAAAATAACGACGAGCCGAAATTTACATTTCGCTTAATTTCTCACGTAGGAAAAGTTATTAGCGTTTATTAGTTTAAATGGCTTGTCTGCATTTTTATAAGTTATTCACAGCACTTAAAAGCTTTTTAAAACATTCAGTAGAAAATTGAGAACAAAAACTGCAACTTAACAAAAATAAGTGAGGTTATGTTTTTTCTATTAAATGGTTCAAAATGATTGGAAAAAGTGTTTCCATTGCCATTTTATGCATTTGAAATTCTACCGGGGTAATTAGCAACAAATTATCAATAAAATATGCATATGGTTTGATCACGGGCTTATGAAGTGACTACTCTAGCTTAAGGGCGTTCACACGATAATTCATATTTCTTCGAATTTACTTGAAATTTTTACTACATGTCAATTTAAGTTTGCTTTGTAAGTGGTAAAAATTTCAACCCATCTTCCACTATTCAAATTTGAGAAATTCAATGTTAAACTTGAGCTTCTTAACACGGAGTTCCTATGGTAAGCCTCTCTATAGGCAGCATATTTTTACAGATAGCAAAAGGAGTTATCTTCGAATTGTTGTAAAAATTATTTTATTATTCTATGTAATATATAGAATAATACCCTGGTAGAGATTTAAATAACTTTAATAGATAGGAAAATAGTTAATAGGAATTATAAGTAGAATATTCTAAACACTAATTAACAAAGTATAATCTAGGATATCTCCTAGTTCGTAGAATATATCCTACGCAATTACAATATAAAAAAACTGCTTTTAAAAAATGTACAAAAATAGGTAAAAATAATTTAAATGTTTTTCATCCCTACCAGGGTATGCGACCATTTTTATAATAGCTTCCGCTACTAATTTTGAAGATATAGCTGTTCGAAAGACAACTCCTATTTTATTTGTACATCTAATATAGTGTTAGCGCGCGAGCACGTTTATTTTGACACATTTAATACTGTTGCTTTTACAATAAAATTTGTTAACTATTTTATTCGAATTACATACTAATTATAGAAGGCTATCATTATAAATTATCGTATAACAATTTTCAAAATTCCGATAAAGTTGACCACCGCTACTGCGTGTGAACGTCCTTAATATACTTTTCCATAACTCTCGTGTACTATATTTATTATAATTTTTATCAATGAAATTTTTAATTATAAGAATAATTAAAGTGCTCCTCAGTTGGGATCCGCTTTTTTGTTAATCATTTTCTTCAAACTTGACAAAGCTCAAAAGAATCGGAGAAATTTATCGGAGAAAAATAATAAACGAGAAAATTGGTAGCAGAAAAGCTGCTAGAATAAAGTTTAATCATCCAAAATGCGTCGTCAGTACGATTGGATTTTAGCATAAACACATGCCTGAGCCTCGAGCCTCGACAGTAAACACATTTCTCTTAGCATATCTCTCCAGGTCTGCACTTGCCGGTGCTTCGTGCTCTCTTCATTCTCTACTTTGCAGCCATTTCTCTCTCATTTCCTCTTTTTCTGCATTCCCCGCGTTCTTTTCACTTTCTAGCATTCGCCCGATTTTCACTCGCTCTCTTTTCCCTCGTTCCATCATCTTCCGTCGCTTAGCGCACTTCGGCTTCGTGACTCAGCTAGAGCGAAAAAGCACTCCTCTTCCCCTCGTTCAGTCTCCCTGTCTCCTCCTCCTCCTCTCTCTCTCTCTCTCTCTCTCTCTCTCTTTCGAGCGCGCGAACTTTCCTCTCGCAGAGACGGCGCCGGAACTCTCATTTTTCCACCTGGAATTCTCATATCTCGGCGCGCGCGAAACCGCAATAACGCGCGGCTGTGGCGTATACGCGCCGGCGCTTAAGGGATTCCTTGATGAAAAAAATCACGATTCCGGACAGCTTGCCGAGATATATTTTATTTGGTTAAGGAGGAGATACCAGACGGCGATTTAGTTCGATATATATAATCTTTTTCGCCTGTATTCCTTTACGTTTCCTTTTTCTTTTGACGGAGAGCTTAGCTGGAATTTCCCCGGCTATTATTTATTTGAACCTACAGATTAGAGTTTATAGCTAAGCGGAATCAGATGGCATTTAGATTTTTTACTTGGATTTTATTATTGTTTTGACAGCCTTGACAGTAATTTATCTGCGAAAGAAAGCAGGGTGATAATTCTCTATTTGCACGTAAAATATTTGATTTTATTTCATAAATTTGCAACCGTTTTGAAATTGGCCTATCGCTGTTAGAATTTTTTAAAGTTTTCTTACAAATAAATAATTTATATTAATTCATATTAATTTTAATAAAAATTTTGAAATTTAATAAACATTCTTAAATTTAAGATAAGGATTTGCAAGAATACTTCCAATTAAACATTTTAATTAAATAATATTAAATAATATCATTAAAAGTAGCTTGAAGGATGAAAGTTCATTGCACAGTTTCAGTAAGTACCTTTGAGAAGGTAAAATCTTTTTAGATTATGAAAATTCCTTGAATTCTCATTTCGTTCTTCATAAAGAATTTCATTTATTTTAAGGCGGAAAAAATTTTTCTTTTTTACACCAAAAGATTAATTATACTTACAAAATGGAAAACAGAGCGTGACTAGACAAATAATCTCAAAAATATAGTATTTAGTCTCGATAACAATTTATTGATTTAGATTTTTCAGACCTGACCGCACGCTCGCGATTGGGAGTCGAATACTCCTATACTTAACTCGAACTCGGTCAACTAGTGGGCGCAATCCCTCGCTTGGGTTCAAGACTCTTAAGCGTTCAGATGAATCTCGCCGTTGAAATAATTGGCCTGATGTTGCGTCGGTCTGATGTTGCTTTGGCCCAATGTTGCGTTGGCAGCCATGATGATCCTCGGAAGGATGTGTCTCGGAGATTGAGTCGTTCTCCCTATTGACGATGCTCGGAATTTGTCCCTCAGGTTTTCTGAGGCTCGGCGTGCTCCCGGCGCGGCCTGATGGTATCTGGTGGCTCTTACTGACGTGATGCCATAGAGAGGGTAACGTTTGCCTTGTCGGACTCGGAGCGAGAGAAGAGAGTTTCGCCCCTTGCGCGTCGCCTTTTATACTTTAGGTCGCGCTGTCGACGTTGCCAATTCTCGGGAATATTTAGGATAGATTCGCCTTCTACCTTCAAGCCTCCTCACCCAAAACAAGAGCGCGGGCACTTGCGAGACCGTTACAAGACATTGAAGGAACATTACTGGAAATTATAATATCAATCATTGTCTTTTTTATAAATTTAAAGCGCTTAGAGGCAAAGACAAGTAAACCTTCTATGAACGAGATACTTTCAAACAGTTGAAACAATTAAGAACCAGGTTACATCTGATTAGTTTATAAATTAACGTTTTATAAACTCATATACGAGTATTTAAATGTTCTTTAAACCTTTAAAAATATTAACGAGTTTTTAGCGAATTTCTTGCTATATACTTGAAATGGCTAAAAACTACGCAAATAGGCAGTTAAACTGGCTAATTTATCGCGTTTCTTTCTGAAAATTTATTAAAAGTATTCAAAAGTTCATTCTTCAACAAAAAAAAAAAAGATTCCAAGGATTGAACTAATTATTACGCCATTACCTTATTCAGTGGTCCTCAAACGATATATAATTTCCGCATACTAATTATTGAAACAATGCTAGGGAAACCTGCAAGCACTCGGGAAATTTTTATCGCTCCTCCACGAGCAATATCAAGTTTCAATAAACTTCATCAGGCCGAGGCATCATTGTGCCAAAAATATTGCGGCAGAGAGCAGCGGCGTTCGTTAAACTTGGCGACAATCCGGCTTATTCACGGATCGCAGTCATTCTACAAACGATGCTCGGACTACGTCCCCACAGTCATCTCCATATATCGCAAATTAATGACGTTCAATTTAAATTCATTGTCCGTTAATGCGATACACACACAGCTGATTGTTGCACGCCCGAATAAAAGCAGCCCCATAGATTACCGGCCGCCGTCGCAATTGTGGAAACGAGAGAGGAAAAAGGTGTTACGGCCGAAAGTCACATGGCGCAGATTCAACTTGATTAATCCGCTTGGCTGCAATTCGTTAAAATCATACTGGGGGGATTCACGGGCAGCCGCAGCCGGGAAATGAAATTTTCTCCATTGATTGGCGATTTTTCCGATCCTTCCCCCTCCTCGCGCCGATCCCCTGCCGAATCTACGTATTGCTTTTTTATTTGCCAAATTTTTACGTCTACGTATTTTGACTATCGTTCCAATCATTACAAATCGGGTAATGCTCCGCAAGCATCGAGCCGTTATTTACGAGAAGATCCGCGCGTATGCGTTGAAAAAAGCCAGAGGACAAAATGGAAACTGGCTGAATCGATTTTGTGCATCGGTGTTCAGAGTTTGGTACGAATTGGGCATTAAAGGCTTTTAGGTGAATCTCGGGCAATTGCAAAGGTACGGCTATTTGGGAAAAAGTTAATATTGGAAATGATATTTCACCATTCTGCTTTTTACGCTGCCATGAATGATTAATCAGACTGTTGCGCTACAGGATATCCGATTGTCGATATTGAACTCAGCACTTTTGACAAGCGCGATTCCTATTTGACGCAGTTAAAAAAAATGGAATTTTTTATTGAAAATTTGTAAAAAAGATATTTGAACTTTATAATATTTTTTTTCTGCGCGTTTTTTTGTTTCGTAACCAATGAAAATCATTTTCGACCAATCAATTTTAAAAAATTATTTTGTTACGTAAGTTGGATTGAAAAGCTGCTGGGATTAAATTGTATTTTCACATTATTTTTTTTTATTTATTAAAGCTTACCTAACTCTGTCTAGAGTTATACATGCTATCACCATTTTTTCACATTATTAAATCCCTCGATAGTAATGAACATTTACAAAATTTCTAGGAAAGTAGCTATTGTAAATAGCTATTCATTAGGAATACTCGACATTTTTCTTGCAAAAATGAAATGTTTTCGGGTCCTTCTAGCGCAATTAGTGGAGTAAACAAGAGAATCCGCTGTAGCTTCAAATAACTTTGTGCGTCAAATAATTCTCACGCTCTAAATAATAGCTAACAACAATTATAACATTCATTTTGAAACTAGTACTTAAATGCTTGATAATAGCTTGAAAAAACATTTCATTAATGCGAAAAAGTTGGCTCACGTTTTTTAGCATTTTAAGTGGCCAGTATACCTACTCTAAGTTTCAATTTCCGCGAGAAATGTACATCATTATAGGTATTTGTGGAAAAGCTACAGAAATACTTTACTTCTTTGTCAATGACCCTCTTCTTTGTTTATTCTTAATCTACAAAGCTATATACTTAAATTACTTTATCTTTGCATCTTAAAATTTATTTCTTACAAAACTTATTTCTTGTAAAGATATATAACAAAATAAAGACAAAGTTTTATCGATCAACTTTAAATTTATTATTTTTAAACAGAACTATTATTTAGAATTAAAAATTAATGGCGACAAGTAACACTTAAATATAAGATAATAAAACCTTCCTAATGAAAATATTATTTTAATTAAAATTTAAGTACATTAAATAATATAATTGATATTTTTTGCCTAAAGATGAAAAATTTCCGAACGAATTTTCATTCGAATGCACGTTAATTTAGCGATTTTGCAATCGGCAGCTCTGCCCTGTACGTGACAATAAAACGATAAATTTTCTTTTTGTGCATTCTTAAAAGAGGCGTTCCTAAGTGCCTTACAAGCTTGCTCTTTTCGTGAGGAAAGGAGAAAATTATAGAGAATGCATTTGAGAACGCCTGTCTTCTACAAAGATTCATATCGACGAAAATTTATTTCTAATCCTGATCGGTCGATATTGAAGTCACAAATTTATTTCATAATCTGCAAAAATAATGCGCATTTATAAAATTCTTGAATGTTAAATATTTACATTTCTATTGATTTCAGATGAATATTCTAAAATGACAAAGTTTTATAGTCTGTTATAACAATCTTTTACACGAATAATTGATGGTACCCGAGTAAAAAAATATATTTAGGTTATATTATAATCGGTTATGCACAACGTAAGTTAAGAATTGGACATTCATAGTCTAAGCATAATTTATACACAGTCTATGCACACTAACGTAAAATTAATTTTATTTCTCACGACTGGCGCTTGGTAGCGTATCATAACCTTTTACACCTCTAATTACGAAATTAGCAACCGATGACTATTAGAGGAGCCCATATTTACTTGGGGGGTATTGATCCTTATTTTTATCAAAGCAAATTTCAGTGCCTAAATACCTTTAACTCGAAGTCGATAATCTTGATATAAAGCGGATAAAAATGAAATTTAATCGCCGTCAGTAACAGTTGCATTAAACTTGATGAACTGAACTATCTACTTGTGTTAACCGCGTATTGATAACTCGTTTGCTGTAAGTTATTGAAAAACGAAGCTCCATCAAACATTCAGTGAAAGAATAGTTAAATTTATAGCTGCGCGGTATGGCATCACAAAAAATTTCCGCCGTATTGTCATTCTTATCAAATTTTTCCAGCCCATTTATTTGAAACTGAAAATTGCATTTAATTACTTGTGATAAATTTAAGCACTCATTGACATCGTATTCGCATAAACTTTTTATTCCCTCGGCAGTATCGGTTTTACGACCGTTTCAAATTGCAAAAAAAGCAACTGGAGAAAAAAAAAGACAGAAATAAAGTCGAGAAAAGCAGTTTGCTAAAGAAGGGAAAAAATAAAAAAAAAATATCGATAAAGACGGAAATTTAATAAAGGTACAGTTTTGTACTAATAAATTTTTATGTATTTTGTACATAAAAGCATACTGAAAGTATTGCTTATAAAAGAAGTGTTTAATGCATAAACATCTGTTATAAAACTGTATTTGATTTTAATTAGGAGGGCTAAAAATAAAATAATTTTTAAGAAATTGGTAGAATATCCCACTTATTTGTGTGATTAACTGCAAAAGAATTCAATAAAGAGTGTCAGAAAGGAAAGGTCCGCAGACTTAAACGAAAGATTTATTTGAACCTATATGTCAGATTCTTCTATTCACGGTATAACTCTACAAAATGCCATTGAAATTGAAGAAGGTATTATCTAATAAATTATCCCAGAATGCGGAGTTTTTTTTTTTTTTTAAGAAATCGTTTGAAAACAGTTTGAATATGATGCTATTAATATTCCGAAAGTTGAATAATTTCTAAGAATGAAATTTCAAAAGATGCACCTCACATTAGTTCCAACCATTATTTTCCATGATGAATATAAAGTCTAAATTTTAAAGTATTAAATAAGAACCAATTGTAAGAATAAAGAAACAAAAATGGCAGCAGATCAGTCGTAAAATTGTGGATCAATTAAAAACGCTTTTAATTGAGACGTCAACTAAAAATGAAAAAGTTCCAAGCTACGTAGCCCCAAGCGAAAGTGAAAATATAGAGCTTGCTCGCAGAACGAGACCAATATCGCGCCTTTTTTTTGCGAAAGGTATATTGATACGTTTTTCTTTTTTCGAAAGTCGACAAATCCAATCCTTTTCTACAGTCTATTTATTATGGATCCGTAAATATTTAATTAAATTCTATTAATCAACAATAAAGAAATTCAAACCCATGCTTTTTATTTAAAATATAAAACTACACAATTAAATTGAAAAAAAAGCATCATTTTGAATGAACGCATTATCGAAATTACACTAAAGTTCAGTATTTCAGGGAAGGCTTATTTTCAAATAAGTACTGGGAAACGCTTAATACGCCGTTCACCGCGACGCTATACGTATATTACCTCGTCCTAATCTGCGGAGCCTCGGGGATGTCAAGTAAACGGCGCTACACGCCGCTGGAGACGAGCACCGCACATCAAAGCGTCCGCCTACGTCCTGGCATAACCGAAAGATCCGTCTCGTCGACAGTTTAGAAGGCCATAGACGGAGGATAAGCGGAGAGAGAGAGTCGCGGCAGTGCGATTGAACGACCTTTACGAGGCGTAAGCCGCAAATACGCGCGCCACTCGTAAATCGCCGCGGGTGATAATGTTCGAATCGCATTGCTCGGGCCACATTATCATTTGGTGCGGGAGTCGGCGCGGCGCGCGCCTATCTTGCATTCCCTCCGCCGTCGCTCTCGTATTTATGTCGCGCAGTACGTTGCCGGGTAATGCATGCATTGCGCGTCCCAGCGCGCTGCTGACGTCTATACGATGTGCGCGTATGTATATGCACGGGGCTCCGCACACGCCGGGCCGCGTTAATTACGCGAGTTGCACTGCTCTATCTATTGTGCGTGCCTGGACCCTTTACCCCGCTCCACTGCGTCCGCCGACCCGCCGGACTAGCTAATAAATAAAATATTTCGCCCGGGAATTCGCGAATGACGAAGGCCGGAAGCGCGAGTCCGCATACCGCGAGGGCTGAAAAGAGCTCGGCGGCTCAACGAAAGTGACACATGGAATTTTGTGGGAGTACTTTTTAGCGGGCTGAGATGAATTAGATGGAACAATTTTTCCTGAGAAAATTCTTGTGGCACGGATGAATTTCGACTATTAATGTTAACCTAAGTGCTAAATTAGAGATGAAGGTATTTCGGGTGCAGTTGCTTATGCAAAATTTGTCTGCTTATTAATTACGAGAATGAGAATCTGGATTTTCTTACTTTCCGTAATGCATACAATATGAATATTATTATTAATTTAAAAGTACATTCTGGGCATTGAAAACCGTTGTTACTTTATTTTGGGATTCTTGTTAATTTTTTTACTCAAATTACCTTTTCGATAGTACAGAAATTAGCTGTTGTCCACATACTTCAGAAATATGACATTTTAATTGGGCAATTTTATTCCAGGGGCAATTTTCTACTTAATTTGTTTCAAGTTCCCACAAAAATGTTGTTACTTACCTAATTTTTTCCTGATGTAAGAGCGATGCTTTGGCTCATTACGCCTTAGCGTACACTCTTTCAGCGCATATTTTTACAATAATCGTTATTCCTTTATTTATTGAATCATAACCTATACGTTGCTGGAATTCGCTCAGGGCGCAAGGGTTCGTCGACGTATAGGTTAATATATTGTTACATGACGCTTTTTAATTTTTTCATTTTGCCTCAAAACTATATTTATAACCGACGAATTATAAATTAAATAAAACTAACATGCGATTTCGAATTGAAAGTCGAAAGAAGGACGCGGGACAGACCAAGAAGTATGCAAAAATCGGTTTTTAGATAAAACAGAAAGCGACGATATGTCGCGCGTCACGAGGCGCACAACGCTAAAGCGTTTTTATTTTACAGGTGCGGAGTAAGGCAGCGAACTAAGATATTATTTCCACTGTAAATATTTTGAATTCGCGGAAGTTATGAATATTGCTTTTGTATTTACGTGTCTGCGTACACGTACAATTTCGGGTATGATTGGGTGTGTGTTTGTATGTTAGTTTTAAGTTAGTGTAGTTTGAATCGCGCAAGACGATAGTCGATCGAACGGATTCGTTTTAATAATCGATCTCGAGGTTTCGTGGTTTTTTGAGTTGTTGGATTTTGTGAGGATTGTGTGTCGTGGATTGGTGGTTTTGGAGTTTGACAAATATCGAGACGGAGACCTTGAGTTCGAGAGACCAGAGAGAGAGAGAGAGGTAGAGAGATTGGTGATTTCAATTGTGATCAGAAAAGAAATAAGTAAGTTGTTATTTTTTGTAAGTAAGAATGAGTGATCCGCGAAAGAAAAGAATTATAGTAGTAATTAATATATTGTTTATATCTTAAAATAAATTGTGTTGTGTTCAAAGTTATTTCTCATCCCTATGCAAATTTGCGTTGATAAGCCCAATCAACTACCGGGTTTTGTCGAATAATAAATTAATTGTCACGTGCGCGGGCAATAAATAAATTTTATTTAAACGCATCGTGATAAGAAAGATTCATAAATTAATTTTATAACATAATCATTACATTTCGTCGACCTTTATTTCAATATTAAGAAAATTATCCTAATATAAATTTAAAACATTATTAATAATTTACTAAATTTAAATACGAAAATTGTATAAAACCAAACCAAACATTTTAAGTCTCAAATAGAGTTTGACAATAGAAGTCGCTATTAACTAATTAACGCGAGATCACGATCGGAAGAGAAAAAGCAAAAAGAAATTAAATAGAAAATTGAACGGAAAATTTTGAAGTCGGTTCAGACTGAAGCCAAGCACACTTGGTAAGCGCGAAAGTATGCGCTTATCAAGCAAAGTATAGGGTTGCATCCGGCCAACCGTCCGCGGCACAGTCAAAGCGCGCGCTTCTAAGCACATAAAAATTAGATACATAGGGGCGAGAGAGAAAAGAGACAAAATTATTAGCGCCAAAAAGATTTAATTTATGACCGAAAATAAAATTGACAAATGAACATCGACCAGGAAAAAACACCAACTATTAAGCTTATTTTTACAGTAATTACTTAGAGAAATCGTATTACTTGGGATCAGTGGTGGGTAATGACACGACTACAGAATTTTTGACGCGTCATGCGTAGAAAACGTAATTTATATTAAAAATGTAAAATATGTAATAAATTATACCAACAAAATAGAAATGAGTGCTAAAAACCTGACCCGAGTCTAACAACTTTTCTTTCCGTGTTACATACCGTGTTTTTTTTTCAACGAAGGCATGAAAAGCCCTTTTTTGGTGTTTGAAAGTTGGATAGATGATCCTGGATTTCAAATCGTGCACAGAAATCATAAAAAATAGTTTAAAGGGGTATGATACCGAAAAAATTTTAAAAATGGAAATTTTTTTTATTACATATTTTGATTGTATATGTTATAATCTATATGAAAATTAATTTTTATGCAAAA
>JAWWEO010000045.1:4649091-4681909 GCA_035582975.1 Ormyrus labotus | reverse complement strand
TGTTTTAAAAATTAAGTTTAATAAATATTTAAATTTTAAAAAATACTACAGCTGCTTCAAATACAGTCTTTACTTGGTACCTCCACCTTCCTAAAAGCTTTCAATATGTATAATAAATAAAATAAAATTTTTTGCAGGTTATAAATTTGCTATCTTGGAAATGAAAGTAGCAATAGCTAACATATTGTATAATTTTGAAGTTGATCCCATTAATAGAACTGATGATATAAGAATGACATTTCAAGTTCCATTAGTTTTATCGGATTCGTTGTACGCAAAGTTCATTAAGCGAAAACAATTATGAATTAATTAAATATTAATTGTTATTATTAATCCTACATCTTAATTGAAGGTTTGTAATAGTAAAAAGATTTAATTAAATAAAGTTAATTAAAGGGAATATAATATTAATAAAGAATATTAATAAAGAACAAATAAATGAATAAATGCAGCAAACATTTTTTTCCTGAAAGATTCAAATGTATTGATAAAGACATATTATACTATTTTTTGTCATCCAATAAACCTAATTTTATTTAAGTAATATAATGTTTAATCTTCGAATTTAATACCTAACTTCTTGATTCTATTTTTTTTCAAAATTTATTGCAGAGAAAATCTCTAAATTTTTAAAAAAGTTTTTATATCCTCCACAGAACATTTCATGAAAAGTTATATGTACTAAATTTATCGAGTATATGATTTTGTGAAATAAAACAAATATTTTCTCGCCTTACATGGTAAGGTAAACATGTTACTTGTCGGAACTTTGGACTGAACTTTTAATAGATAAACCTTTTTACAAAGTACGAATTGAATTTTCAGAGAAAACTTTTAAATTTTTAGTTCGAAGTCGATAATTACGCCTACAAACAAATTTATTTAATTTTATAAATTATATTAGTAATTTAATAAATTCTAACTAATAAAGGTGCCGTTTGTAACGGCGCTTTTCGACCCTTCAATTACATTTTCACAGAAAGTCTCCGAAGCAGCAAGTATTATTTCATATTTAGGATCAAAAATAAATTTAAACGAACTAAACAGTTCTCGCTTTCATGTTTATTCCGTGTGTTCAGCGTCAGTTAATTAATTTTGAAGTATACCACATTTCTACAAAATATTCTACGCTCAACATTGTATCCAGCAAAAACAGCTCCCGCAAAATTGAATTACCCTATTTCCCTTCTTCCGCATTCGAATCCACCTCTTGTCATAGCGAACCCTAAAGAGGCATTTTCCTCATTAAATATGCGCGAATTACGGAAAACACGAGCGGGCTGTATGCAAAACACGCCATTACACTACGGCTCACAAAGCAGAAACACATACGCTCGCCCGAATAACCGCAGTCGACTCAACAATCAGCTTCGATCAATTGTTGGACAAAAAAAAGGGTAATTCACCCGCCCCCCGTAAGTGTATACCGTACTGCATAAGCACCGCGTCACACAGCCAAATGGAAACGGCGCTCGTAAATACTCGCGAGGCTTGCGGAACGAATCGCGCTAAATAACTATGAAATATATCTCGTCCGACTGACTGGCACACTACCCGCGTACACTTTCTTTCTTTTCGCTCCCGTCGCGGCGGAGTTGTATTTTACGATAAGAATTACACAATCCGTAGCCGAGAATAAAGGAAGTCGGGAGAAAAAAGCAGCGACAAAAATAAAAGCCGAAGCAAGCGTACACGCGCACCACCGCGCGCGGGGCGAGGGTGGAAGGGGGGAGGAGAAGTGAGATAGTGTACTGGGCTAAATGAAAGAAACGCAGAAAGAAAGGAAGGAAGAGAGGGCGGGGGAGAGGGCGAAGCAGTCAAAGCGCGGGTGACGCATTTCTAGTCTGGCCTCGCTTCCTATATATTTTCCCCTTTCTCTCTCGCTACTTTCGCCCCGTACATTCGTTATTTATGGATAGGCTCGAGCGCAGCTGACCGGAGCCGGAGAAGACCTTTCTGACAGGAATATTTGTGCAAGGAGAGATAAGCGAGTTCGATATTTCCGCGAGAGCCTCTTTCGGAGGAGCGTAGCCTCGCTCTCGGGACGCCG
Organism: Ormyrus labotus; assembly: GCA_035582975.1. Classification (NCBI taxonomy): domain Eukaryota; kingdom Metazoa; phylum Arthropoda; class Insecta; order Hymenoptera; family Ormyridae; genus Ormyrus; species Ormyrus labotus. The sequence goes on along the minus strand of JAWWEO010000045.1, from coordinate 4,679,859 downwards.
GGGCAAAAGCTGCCGCTTTTCGCCGAGAGGAATTAGAGCGACGAGTGCGAGATACTTGCCGGATACAAAAGGAAGGAACAACGCTTGTTTCAGCAGATCACGCTGAGCGCGCGGCGCGGCGTTCGCGCTGCGGTATGCGTATATACACTCGCTGCGTATACACACGAACGCCGCGTACACGCGGTTAAGCGGAAAAAGGAGAAAAACTGAGAAATGAGATATGTGAATTTCGTATGTATAAGCGGCGGGCAAAAGGGAAAGGCGAAAGAAAATAGAATAATGCAGGGGTGGCTGGCTGTGCATTCTTTTTGCGCCGGCGGAAAGTAATGCCTTTTTAAAAAGAAACCGCCAAGCATTTAAAAATAGCTATCTCGGTAGTTCTTTAATTTAGTTTTTTAATGAGAGCTTCTTTGGGTTAATAAGATCCTTTTTTACCCCTAAAATAATTGCCGTTTATTAAAAAAGTGACGAAATATGGGAACTTGATTAATTGTAAAAATAATGTGAAGTGCTAGGAAATATTTGCACTTTTTTTAAACGTTAATGACTAATTTTCGTACAGACAATTATTCACTAATGTACTAAGTGCAAATTAAATATTGTAAGGAAAAAAGCTCCACTCTTAAAAAGGATTTAAAATGAAAATTCATTTCAGCTTCTTCTTAGCAAGCAGCTTCAGTCATTGTAATGAAAAATTACTTAATATTTCAGTGATTTTTAATAAAAAAATTTTAGTAAAAATCACTTAAATCAATTAAAAATTTTTTTTCTCCTTTTCTTTGTGAAAAATATTTTTCATTCAAAGTGGTATTATTGAAATTGCACACCAGTTACCTAATTTTTTTTGTTTTCATATAACGTTATGGTGATAAGTTTTATTTGTTTTTGTCGAAAGGATTTGCGGTATTAGAGAATACAAATGTTTACTGACCTACTTTGCTCGGTAGTTGTTTACTTCTAAAAGCTTAATTTAGGTTGAAATGACAGTAGAATGATAAATTCTGCAATTTATTTATGAAAAGCAAACATTTGTTTTAAATTTACAAAAGAAAATGTCATGTGTTTTCCATGTAATTTTCGGGCTGCTAATTATTCGCAGTACCTATAATGCTTTGCGGTTAATTTTGAAAAGGTACTATCGATCGACTTGATGAGCTCATGGACTGTATAATGGATAATACTATACCTTTTCAAAATTAATTTAAATATTATCTCACGTTGTGGCCAATATTAACGGGTGCTAACACATTATTACTGAATTAAGGGAAGATAACATTTTTCTGATTCATAAATTTATGAGTTGTATTTTTTGAAGCTATATATTATTATTGTATATAATACGAAGTTAGAAAGTTTAATGAATTATATAATATTTTTCTGAATATTATTTTAATTGACTTTATCAATCAAAATGTATTTGAAGGTACTTCTAAAATCTAACGATAATAATATCATATTCTTTTAAAAAGAATCAATGAATACGAAAGCGGATTAGCGGATCGTTTTTAGATGTGATATCAATGTTCAGTGTACTTGAGGGAGAACGTATTGACCGATTAAGAGTCCTCGAGCGACTCTATTTTCCTGCGTCTAGAACAGTTTCTTACATTTTGCATTTCCTGGTCTTTTACAGGTTGTTCCTGCGTCGTCTACAGCAGTCGGTACCATCCCCAGGGTGGTACTTTCACATCGCCCGACTTCCCGAAACGTTATCCCTCGAATATCGACTGTCTCCTCTACACATTCCACGGCCGTCAATTCGAAATCGTCGAGCTGACGTTTCATCATTTCGCCATGCGCAGCTCCTCTCCCGAGTAAGTACTTGAGTAACGCTGAAATTTCTACATGTTTTACGACGATTTTCCCATATTTTTTGCTCTCTGCCCTTTGTAAATGCATTTTTGTTGTGGCGCTCGTTGCTGTTTTATTTTTTTGTTACGTCTCTCGCTCGCGGCTTCGATTTTTATCTAAAAAGATGATTGATGCTTCTTCTTTCATACATTTTAATTTGAAGAACCGTATGTTTTTATTCATAGGAATGGAAAGCTTTGCACCTTGTGCTGATACTTTTTGTTGGATTGACTATTGTTTAAAATAGGAGCTCGCGGCAGAATTTTTTCCGATAGAAGGTGATAAATGAGTAAAGGAGCTATGTTTGTAGTGTGAATCTCTAGTTATTTCAATTTTAAATGGGTTTAGAATCATACCGTTTTTACTGCAGGAAAAGTAACAGGTATATACATTGGCAGTATTTATTGAAAAAATTTTACAAAATTCGGATTATTTCAATAAAAAATTAATGCAAGGCGCAATTTACGAGTTATAAGGATTTAAATGTTTTTACGTTGAATTAATTCAAATTTGAATTCAAATGCTGTTAAGTGCAAGTGATTAAAAAAAAGGATGAAGTATAAACGCATATAAAGTGCATAATAATGACCGAATGCTCTTTTTTTTTTTTTTTACTTTCAGGCCTTTATTGAAAAATATTTTTTGTGAAATATATTCTATGTATGAAAACAAATAAAATTTTCATTGATTTTTTTTACAATTTTATGCGCTACACGCAAGACACACGAACATGACACTGCAAGTTTTACACAACAGTTTCTCCAAAAGCGCGCAGCACATTTTTCAAAATTCGTCCCTTTCAAAGAAAAACGAGTGTTTTGCCAGGCCGTAATGAAGAATCCGCGTATCCGAAACGCTTTCGAAATACCGGTGGCGCGCGGATCGACGAAGCTATTGAAAAAGGCATTCCGAGCGAATACCTTGGGCCAGGTTGAAACTCCGTATTTAATGTCCGCCCCCGAGATTTTTACCGGCCGATAGGTTACACATATAACGCGAAAGCGCGCGACTCGAATTTCCGGAATCTCGTTCGCGCGCGCGCGCGCGGCCAAAGTTAAACGCGCCGCGAGCCATATCTAACGAAACTTTTGATTTACGGCGCGAGAGATCGGCCGCGATTTTGGCCGGCCGCGCGCCAAACTATTTAGAGATGCGTGCGCACTTGCGCCGCTCTGTGTGCGATTCGCCGGGGGTAATAAAAGATGTTCGTTTGGATAGCAGAGGCCGCGTTCCGCGGCTCGAATTGTTCATTTTTTTTTGTTGTTGTTTGCTGCTTCTGTTCGCGCGGGGGTGTATTTTATTTTTTGGATAACTTTTGTTAATAAATGTAGGAAATTATTAAGTTTTACGAACGTGTTTAAAAAAATTAAGTAGTATTTATTTATACGCAGTTAGCTGTTCGTTGTAAAATTATTAAATACTTTATATTATAATCATTTTCTTTTTTTACTTTAGCTAGAGACAGGCTGTTTAACAGGGGATTACGAATAATGAATTGTAAAAACATTTTCAAATCTGAACACGTTATGAATAATCCCTGATTAAAGGGATGCCCATTTAACAAGTAAAAGAAAATGTATTACAAAAATTTTTAAATTAAAATATCCTTTTACAATTAAACAACAAATGAAAAAATATTCTTTCTGACAACTATTAACGAAATTGAAAAAAATATGTGAACCGCGAATAAAAATAAAAATAAATAAATTCTACCCTATACAAATAATTAAAAAAAAGTTTCTGCAATAGTAAAGCATTTCCATCTGTAAGAAGGGACAACTAAAAAAAAAAATTTTGGAGATTCTGTACAGCAACGCCACCAGTTCCTCAAGTCCATTAACAAAATATAAACCTCTGTGGGATATAAATCTCCCGCTAACGCACTCCAACTTTTTCCGACCCTTAGACGCGTAGCGCGACAAATCCATCGGCAAGTTTTTCCTCCGCCCACAAAGCGGCGCCCTCAAAATTCAATCGCACGCAGACTCAAGATCAAAAATTAAGTCAGGGCCAAGAGGCCGACCGGCGAGCGTGGCGTGTCCGCGATCAAAAGCCCCAACGCACCGAGTAGACCGAAGAAAAAAGTCCGGAGAGAAGGGTCGTCGAGGGGCAAAAAATAAATGGCCCGGGGGCAGCCACGCGTCGCGAAGTAGACTGCCTTGTACGGCTTGTACATGTATCTCCGAATTCACGAAACGTTTCGTCGCACGCTCGCCTCCTTTATTATCCCATTATGACGGGAGGACGGGAGCACCGAAAGTCCGGAGGGCGCGCACGAGTCGTCGCCGGTTTTATACGTGTAAGTCGAGAGAGTGGCCGCACGCAACCAATTTCAAATTCCGTACGAGTGCGACACTTTGCTTCCGGTGGCACGTTGGCCTCCGCGCTGCTCCCCGCGCGAACTTACCACGCTCGACCCGAGATTTTTCGGACCGCGGAATTTAAGGGGAAACGGGTTGGGAAGTCCGAGCGCTCGAGTGATTAATTATCAAGGGGTTGCGAGGATCCATGAATGGCCTGGAATTAATGCACGTCCGAGGGGGAGATAATTTTTGGGAAGTCACTGATCTTGCTAAACTGCGGGCCTTCCATTTATAAGCCGCGATACTTGAGCCGCGATAGTGAAAAAAGAAAATTGGTAATTATAAATTATATGAAAATCAAAAATAAAATTGAAGCGAAATACAACGACCAAGTAACTCGATAACGAGCTACTTCGTATCTAAAAAGGAGGTAGTGAAATTAAAACAAAATTGTCAATAGTTTAAGATATTTATTTTATGAACACTGTGAAAAAGCCGCGCTTACGAGGAGTAATCCTAGAGCGTTATAACAAATAACTCTTAAATAAAACAAAAAAATTCTTTTGACTTTTCCTAGCTATTAACTACTTTCAAACATTAGATACCTCACTTTACACCAGGTAAATTATTAAAGCTTTAAACAACTTTTATATAATATTTTTTAGCAAGCAAAGCAAAACAGCAAATTGTAACATACGCGAACGCCAAATTTTTTACGCTGCCGTAGTAAAAAAAAAAGAAAAAAAACGGGGTCCAAAACCCCTACATCGTAGATAGGTAGTCGAGCCTCGGGTCTGGTAAAGCACGAGTTATTGAAGTGTCGTTTTGACCCGGCGTTGAGTGCGAAGCTCGTCGTCGTACTAAGAGAAACGCGTTATGGTATAAGAATCACAGCACTTGCCGGAGCTTTTCCTTTATCGTTCTCGCTTCTCTCCGTAATATTTTTACGGCCCGCCGTTCTTTCACGAGGCTCTAAAGCATGCGCGCGCGATTCAAATGATGAGATTAGTTGAGTGCCACAATAGCAGTGGTCTAAAACTGTGCTCGACACGAACGAGATAAAGTTGCAGATGCAAATTAAGTGGCCGGCAAGATTTGTTACTGTGTTATATATGTATTGTCACGCGGAAAAAGTCTAGATTTAAAATTACATTTGGCTTTTTGGAACGTTACTTAAATTTATGGTTCGTTTTGAACGGGAAAAGAAATTTTATTTCAAATTCGACAAACTCGAATCAATCATTTAAAAAAGCTATCTGTTTACAAAGTTTCGTCGAGGTCGATTGCGATTTCTACTCTGTTATCGTTTGACAGCAAAAACGCATTTTTCATACGTGCATATTCACAAGGACTAGAGTGTAAGTGCCTATTCAGTTTTATTCCATAAGTATTTTATATATATAACAGCTGAAAAAAATTAAAAAACTAAAATTTTAAAATAAACTTTTAACCATAGAATAAAAAGGTCAATTAATTAAAAAAAGAGTAGTTGGATTTTGAAGTCTCTTCAAAAAAAGAAAATCAATTTTATCCGATCAAAATCGCACGTTAGACTCGCCTGAAAAAAGTTTTCTTAAAATTATGGGATTTTTGCGTCAAAAGTTTCATAAAGAGGTTCTACCACTTTTTTTTTCAAAAAGTCTTTTCATTGTTACGAAGCTTTTTATACGAGGAACTAAAAGTACATACGATTAAGCTGCTTAAGGTCAAGCATTTTCTAGCTGGACTCAAGCAAAAAGCGTTTGGTTCTCAAGAAGCTGCTTGGATCCAAATAGATTTATCTTGGCTGCACAAGTAAAACGAACTTGAATACCTTGACTTACCTAGTTTTTGTAATTTGTTCAAGTAGCTTTAACTAATTTTTTTGATGCGGAATATTAACTGTCTAAAATATTTTCTGTAAAACTGTCAAATGTAAAAAAAAGTTGTTGAGAAACCTATTATTATTACGATACTTTTTCATTTATTTTGTTAAAATAAAGGTTACATGTTATAGGCTGGACGAGTAACTTTAAATAAAATTTGAATTACTTGACCATGAATTATCGAACAGGTGGGCGGATTGACTAACAAATTGTTACAAATTTTAAGTGGGCGAGTTGCTTTTACGAATATTAATTGATATACGTGAAATCAACATATTCATTAATAAACAATAATACTTTTATAAATATTCATTTTTAGTCACATCCTGAAAATTTTCATAAAAAATTTAAATAAACAACGATTCGAGCTATCCTTTTAAATTCTGTCTTTCTTCGCGCATCGCACAATCACTGAATGGAAGCTTTTGCAGCTCTATAAATTGACCTTCTGTTACGAAAACTCCTCGGAGTATCTTTCAATCAACTAATTATTAACAGAACTACACAGCGGTCCGAGATAAAGACGAGGAAACGGCTGTTACTGAAAAGAAACAAAAAAAAAAAAACACGAGGCAAAGGCAAGAAAAAAAAAGGACGATAGAAGGGGTCGCCTTGCGTCTCGTATCGAAGTGCACCAGAGTTCGCGAACCAAAAGGGACTTTGAGGAACGCGCTTAAAAGATACCGGGAGTTGCTCTCGGCTTGCTCTCCCCCCCCCCCCCCGGCTATTCGCCGATTTGCGCTGCTCTTTTATCTCAACGTATGTAATTGCTTTTTCGAGAACTCCTTTACGTGCTAATGCGCCGGCGAAGGAAAAAGCAAGCGAAAGAGTCTTTGGGGAGCGAGAAAGAAAGAGAGCGGAAGAGATTTATGTGGAATAAGAAAGTTACTGGGGATCTATTTTATTCGAACCAAGTTTTTACTTAATAAAATATTCATTTTTAATATAATCCTATTATACACGATGTTAAGGTAATCCCACCGTAAATCTCTCCGAACTTTTTCATTTTCTCGAGCTCTTTAAAAACAACTGCGTAAACACATTCGCGCGTTTTAAATCAGCTTTTACTTCCTCAATAATATATCAATCTGACTCGAAAAAGCTTTTCACGGGACGACAAAAAAAGTTTCCATTTTTTTTGCCCTTCTTTTTCACATTTTCAATGATTTCACTTCAAAATATCATCTATTGACGACTTTAAGAAAAGGAATATAATTTCCACCAGAGGGTGCTATTTTCATTATGAAAACATTGGAATTGATAATCACGATTAAAATGAAGTTAAACATTGAAAGCAAAACTGAACATGTTAAAGAAAAAATTATGAACAGACGATATGGAAAATAAGGGAGGGATAATCCCTCCCCTCCCCCCCCCTGAGAATAAGAAACTGATATCAAGTGGATTCTAGTTTTATATGTATATATAAGCGCGCATCAGAACGTAGACGATGTAGACGAAAAGTGCAAAGAGTCATCTCTTGGATTGAATTTTTCCTAACCTGCCTTCTTTCTATCACTCTCTTACCTTCTCCCTCACTTCTGCCGGCTGCAAAGCGCAAGAGGGGAGATCGAAAACGCGAGTAACGGATAAAGCTTCTTTGCAGCGTTCGTGGGAACCATCAGTTTTAAGCCGACAACGACGATGCCGGGCTCCTCTTTCTTTCTTCAATGATATCTCACTTCCCGCGCTTCTCTCCGACTTTCGCGTTATCCACTTATGCAACTTATTATAAGTTTCTTATGTATGCATGAGAGAAACCGAGTTGCCTTTTCAATTAAAGTAAAGCAAAGTTAATGCGTGTCTATTTTAAAAGAAATTTTAATATTATCATTTATTAGCTGCATTTTTTGTAACAAAGACTGTTTGACAATGACCGCTAAACTGTACCTGATGACAAGTTTTCGAAAGAAATGGTTCTGATACGTTTCAAACAATAATTTAAAGTTATGAAATAGAAAAGCTCTGATGAATCTATAATACTGATAAAGCACAATAAATTGTGAAAGTTTACGGTCTCGATACTCCATTCAAAGTTGAGTTAAGCTATAACTACAGTATTTTAAGCTGATGTTTACCCTAGCAGAAATTGAACAGTCGACCGTTACATTTAGATTCAAGTAAAGCTCACAGAAACTGTCCAGACTTAAGAGACTGAACAATTCTGGTTAGTTAGCCAATTTAAATGTATCGCTTGGCTGCTTGATTTCTGCAACATTTCTCGAAAGTTATTGCGTAAACGTCTCTGTGCTGATGTTTTAAATTAATAATAGTAATTAAGTTCTTTTATAAAAGTTAATTAAATTTGTAAGAAGGCTTTTATACTCTAAACCCAAAAGTATAAAATATTAAGCAACAACATAAAAAGTATGAAGTAACCATTTTATATTTTGTAAAATATAAACCACGCGATTAATTTTTTTTAAAAAGTATAAAGTTCTGCTTGTATGCTTTATCAAGTACAAATGATGCGTTTTACTCTTTTGGAAAAGCATAAAAAGTGCAAATTATACTTTAGAAAAGAATACATTTATTTTCTTATAAACAAGTATATTTAAATACAAGCATATTTTTATATTGTTACTTTTTATTAACATTACTTTTTATTAAATTATACATAATTTTCTAAACAATAAAACGTTCACCCAACAACCACATGACCCGGGGGAGTATTTAATGTTTATAAGTAATCCTTTAAACTATAAACACGTAAACACATGAACCACATAATCTGGGGGAGTATTTAATGATTATAAAGAATTCTATAAAAAATGAATACACACGCCCGACCAGCCCGGGGGAGTATTTATTAATTATAAACAATTCTCTAAGCAATAAATGAGTGTAGGCCAGACAACTAAGTAACCCGCGAGAGTAAAACTCTTAAATTTTATTCACCCGTTGTGCTGATGCGAAAATTTTCGTTGAAAATTGAAAAAGCTTGCATTCGGGTAAAAAATTTGTTATTACGGCAAAAGTAACCAGAAATTTATCTTGTTTTGTGTGTAGACTGTTGCGTTATGTGCATTAACTGCGCTGTTTTATATTAGTTGTATTTTTATAGAGTTGTTTAAGAGGTTATAGATATCAATATAGGTTATAAATTTGTAGAAACGTTGGCATGAGTGTAATATTTAAAAAATTCAATTTATTAATTTTTTGTTCTATAACAAAATTTACAAATTTAATTTTTAGCCTTGAATTAAATGTTTATTTAACTTCATAAGTTGATTTTGCAAATATTTTGCTTCCCTTTTTACTCTTGCTTATTATTTTTTGGTTGTTTAAAAAGAAAAGTAGCAGAGTTAAATTCTAATTTGCACGCGTCCAGCGTAGATAAGACAAAGATTAGCAAGGAAGTAGCCGAAAAAAGAGAAACTTGAGAAAAAGAGAGAGAGAGAGTTGAAAACTAAGGCGAAGGAAATCGAGACTGCTTTTATTTTGCACTTTGCTTCTCGGCTTCGCGGCGCGGCTCAACCCTATTAATTCTCAACACGAGTTTTCCCACTGTTTCTTTTCTCGGTGTCCTGCCTGGACTGGAAAATTGCTGCGGCGCCGTTCAACTTCCAGCTGCAGCCAGGGGGACCTCGTGAAGCTCTTTCTGCATCTGGAGCCCGAGGAGAAGGGAGTGTCGGAATTCACGCCCTGGTCGGGAAAGCTTTGCGGCAGCCTCAAGGACTTACCGCGAAAGCTTTACAGCTCCAGCCCGACCCTCATATTTGAGCTACACACGCTGCCGGGTCCGGCGACGCCGACCACCGCGGCGAACGTCACCGTCGCCGGCTTTTCTGGGACTTTTCGCTTTATCGACAGCAGTGAGTATTGCAGATGTCTGTGCGCCTATATCGATCCCTGAGAATCTCCATCCATTTTTCTTCTCGGCGGAGCAGATGTTGGAGCGCCGGGACGAAACTTTCGTAAATTGCCGCGAGACCGAGGGGCGGAGGGAGACGCGAGATTTTAGACAGTAAAAATTTTACTTATTCTGAGGAGAGATTGAGAAACTAAGTTTTAAAACGGGAAGAACCCGTTTTGATCGCGTATTTCGGTCGCAGTGGTGGAAGTACACGAGAACTAGAGTCTGTAACTGAGTAAAACTAATAATAACTAAGGAGTTATCACTGTAGAATCGGCAAGTATTAGAAAGATTTTATAACGCGCCAAAGCAGCGTTGGATTACACAAGAAACATCGACATCTTTTTTTTCACGGCTATTGAAAAGAATTATTAACAATGCATAAGAAACGTAATAAACCATGCAATAAATAATGTAATAAATCAAAGCCGTGTTTTAAAAATAAAGTTTTTCAGTTTTTACGTGGAAAATCCGCAGTTCATTTCTAAATAATAATGCTTAATGCTTAAAGCTTTCGTCCAATGCAGGTTATTATTTTTCAAAAATTTTACCGCAGCCTATTATAAAACTCATCGCTGCGGATTGAATAGGTTACAAACAACAATGGAGCACAAAAGAAGGATATAAAGAGATTTAATCAAGAAAGCGATACAGTTCGCGAAGAACGGGGGAATTGCGGGCAATCCGCGCACATCTCTATTATTCCCGGTGCATTCGATATTACTTTCGTCAATTGCGGGATCCGCGGGCACGTCGCCGCCGCCGCCGCCGCAGCCGGAAAATGCAATTTCACGCGTCGGACTTTTATTTCGCGCTTCCGTCGGGTCGTACGCAGTGGCGAGCCGTGACGATACGCGCGATATTTATCGGGGGTGGCGCGCCACACCAGCCGGACGTATCGCGCAGCCAAGTCATATTTAAACGATTGAAAAAAAGCCCGTCCGGCCGCGATATGACTATTCACGCCCGTCAAAATACAGCCGGCCGACATCGACGTCCAGCTGGAAAACACGTGTAAATAAACAAAGCGCCCCGCCGGCAAATCATCTTGTTTTTTCACCCGAACGAGATAGGAAAGCGGCGTGATTTGCCTGGAATTTATGCATCTCTGAAATAATAGAAATTAGATTAGAGAAATTCATATTATCTCATAGCTATAGATTTGAAAGTAATGAGAAAGAGAAAGAGATCAGAAAGCAATTATATCTTATTTCGCCGAAATCGTGCCTTTATCTTGCGAATCGCTTTTATTACTGATTAATAAGCAACGATAAGAAACTTGTCTGTAAATTCATTAAGAATTTCTCACGCGCGCATTTGAGCGTCATCATCCTTATCTGATTTAAAGTAGTGTATAATCAGATTATCCAAATGCCCCGTAGTAATCATTTAATACACTTTTTCGTTCGAAGCATTATTAACAAACACATAATTTATACACTTTAATACAATTATAAATTACTGGTAATAATCATCCCTGTTAAGAATTGAAAATTCCTTTATCATTAATTATTGACTATTAAAAAAAAAAAAAAAACTATCAGACCCATAACTGTATACATCTTCGGATTTCCATTGGGAACAAAATTTATAATTAAAATTTTTATTGCACATCCACATGCTGCCTAACCGAAATAATATCCGTAAAGGTCATTCATCCAAAAGCGATATAATCTAATCCAACGAGCCGTAGTATGTCGGGCGAATTTCGAAATATTTCAGCAGATTACGTTACTGCCGGTTATACGCATATGTGGTTACATCGTACAGCCATTTCTTCAGGCTAATGCTCGCTTCTGGGACATTATGTTCTACGTTAATGACCCTTAATTACCTGTAAATGCGACCGAGCTGATGCACAAACTAGCGTCTGCACCGTCTAAAACGCACTGTTACGCGCAGGCTACTTCGTTATTCGACGGGACTCGGCACTGCATATTTGAGGGTGGGGGAGGGAGGGCCGAACGCCTCCGGAATAATGCCCTTTCGTGCGGTGCATCAGTCAACAATTACCTTAATTCTCGGCCGGGCGAGTTTAACCCGGCCTCTGCTCTTCCCCTTTTCCACTTAGGACGCGTTGCCTTTTACCCTGTTTGCGCGTAACGCGCAGAGTGCGGTTGGCATTGTTTTCACGCGAAAGCGCCCTGCTTACGCCAAAAATTTTGGAAAGCCGCGCGGAGCTACGTATTTTGTTGCTTCTTTGTGCGCGCGGACTTTTTGGGGTAGACCCTTGTGTACTTACGTCAGTTTGCGCGAGCGCTGTACGTTGACGGTTGATAAAGCCCGCGATATTGGGCGCCGGGAAAATGCGCGATAAAACGGAAGCACCGAATTTTTACAGAATAAAATTATGAATGTGGCTTGGTGAAATTTAAGTTATACTTGGTTTCTCAGAAAGTCAGTGGTTTTTCGTACAGCTTTGAAAATCATCTGTTAATGGATTATGAAAAAATGAGCATTAAAACGAGAAAAAAGCGTTATGCGATCTTTTAAGCAATATTTGCATTCTATGTATATATTGGCCCTTTTAAAACTTTAATCACGGAAGTGGAAGGAAGAAATATTTAGATTTACTTCTCGGGACGGTTGTAAAATATAGAAAACGAAAAAACTCTTCTGAATTCAGCTTACTTCCGCCGCTGTCAGTGAAAAAGCAATCCAATATACCGTTTTCGCTATAAACTAAAATTAAAAAGATTATAGTAGCACTTTATTAATTTGAAAGTTATTATTTTATTTCGCAACTCCGTCGTAGCACTGGATTAGACGTGTTTTCGGATTCGGATGTTTTCGGACTAACTGAAGGTAATAAAAAGCGCAATTGCCTAGCTGGAATTTATCTTGAGTAATATCACAATTTAATTGAAAATATTTTCTTTCCTGAAACAATACAGGCATTATATATATCGGCGAAAGGAGGAGGATTACAATATTATTTCATTTAATCATTCTATTTACCAAACCAAGTGCTAATAACAACAGCTAAATAAAATCAGCTTGGGTATGAGACAAACAATTATAAACAAGCCTGAATATGTCCTTGTACAAATTCGTATATACGTGCCAAAGAAATTCAAATGTCATTTAGAGCGCGGAGATAAAGTTCGTTATGGCAGTAGACTAGGAAATTCGCCGAGAATCTCCGGCGTTCAGCAAATATAATATAACTCTCATAATCTCTTTTCTGACGGTCGTTCGAAATTTTCCTCTCCAGCTTCTCCTCCTCGCTCCCGTTACCTCCTCTTCTCCGTGAGTTACGACGATATAATTAACTTTGCGCACGACCGCGTCAAACATCTCACAAAGTTCCTCATTGTCATTGCATGCTGTGTGTGTGTGTGCGTGTGGGTTGAGAAGGGCAGTTTAATGAAAGATATGATCAGAAATCTCGTCCATCTAAATTCACTCTAATATCGAAAGTGAAAATAGATAAACGCTCTTAAAATACATCTCTTAACTTTTCGTTTGTATTATTAATTTAAACTCTTGAAGAATGGGATTCAAAACTATTTCAATTACACCTTTTTTTGTTAATGAAACTTATTATTTACATTTAATTTTATTAAATTCTAAGTAAGAAGGAAAAAGCTATTTAAAAGCATATTTTAGACCGACAAAAGTAAACAGATTATTAATGCATAAAACATATATAAAACATCAGTTTAAAATGACATGATTGGCTCATCAATCACTTTGCAAAAGTGGAATTTATCATTATCATTATTAAATTAACTGATCGTTTCATCTCGATAAAAGAAACGACATATTTTATTAAAGATTTTATCTATTGATTAAAGTACGTGTAAGACGGGTAATTACTGTTATAACTCGGCGTTAGTCGTATTACTTGCACCTGCTTCGTCTTTGTTAGTCTGATATTTCGCTAAATAATTTAGAACCTACTATGATTAAAAGCTGTAGTTAAAGTACATGTAAATTAATAACTTAAATTAATTAAATTTTTATAACTCGATGAGCTGCTATCAATTTAGTTTAATAATACAGTTTATTATATTATGACCTGTTCGGTGTTGTGAGATTTAATAACGAAATTCCTTTGAACACATACGAATTATCACACATCAAAAGTAATATAAAATACTTAAGTGATTTATGTAAACAAAAATATACTTTGATGAAATTTGATACTAAATTCAACTCCAGGAAAGCTGCACTGTTTACGGTTTTATTTCTTTATTAATGTTCAACTTGCAATTAAACCAAATGAAATTTAATTTCACAACACAAAGCGGTGGTGAAAGTAATTCTTCGAGATTAAAGCAAGATCATAAAAGAGACATTCCGTGTAAGAAAATCATAAAAGAATAAACAAACATTAATTAAATTCCTAAAAATGGCGAATTCGTTAATATTACCAGAAATAACACCAATTCAAATTTATTTATTTAAAGCGAACGATTATATAATACTAATAATCAGCCTTTAGTCTGACACGACCGTGCGAGTATAAGTACTTAATAATAATGCAAAGTAGCTTCAAAACCTTCAAACCGAATTCACTTAAATAATAAAACAAAACAAAAAATGTATTCCGTGTTTCGCAACAACCAAGCCATAACTTTCCAATAATAAAATTGATATATCGCAAGTGGAGCCGTAGAGACGGGAAAAGAGCAAGTCCGCCAGAGAGAAAGAGAGAGAGAGAGCGCACGAGGAAGTTACAAAGAGCAAACACGCGTAGCGACGCGGGTGCAAAGCGGTATACGTCCGTATTAATAGCTGGCGGAGAAGCTCCGAGCGTAGGGCGGCACTAAACGGACCGGTCGCCGTGTCTGAGTGACTACGTGCCCGGCGTACCAAGTTCCATTAAAATCTATCCCCGGCTGTCGGCGTGTAACGCGAAATTTAGCAATTTTCCCGATACTCTGCGGTTTAATACCCGGCCGAACCTCCGCGGAAGATAGACAGAGAAGGGATGGGGAGTCAATCCCAAGGGAGTCTGCGAGATGGAAGCACACGTAGGCAGATTTGCCGCCGCCTGCTGAGGACGCTGACAGTCGACGTGCCGCAAGAGCTCGACTGCCTGCCTGCCTTCCTCTCTCTCTCTCTCCCCTTCTGTTTTCAGCGTCTCGCCGCACGGCCTGGTGCCTCGCGCTGCTGCTTTGCTTCTGAGCTTGCGGCGTTCGAGCGCGGAAACGTTCGCGGTCAGGAGATGGATGTGTTGAGGTATCATCCGGAAGCCGCTAATTTCGACGTACCGCCCGCTGCGCCTTGAGCCGCGCTGCGCTAGTTTGATAATGATCGCGTAATAAATTGAGGCCGCATGAACTCTGCTGCTCCGCGGAAAATTGATGCGGCTTAAGAGTGTTTCGGGGAGACTGAAGGGCGCAATTACGAACTTTGGTGAATGGTTTTATTGTTAACATTCGCGTGTATGACAAAGTGCGCTATGTGAATGTTTATAGATAAGAGACGTTAAATATTAAATATTCAATCTTTTTTGAACAAATGCTACATATACGCTCCTGGAAGCAAAATCTCTCGGTATCAGTCAGTTTCATCTCTAGTAATCCAATAGTTTTGTTGAATTCGAGTCTAAAGAGAGGTAAGTTCAGCCGTCTTTAGCAGATCATAATACATGCGAATGTGCTATAGTATACTCTATGGCGAAAATAACTTTCTATTTTTTGGGTGCCTGTGTAATCAACGAAATTCGTAACTAAATAGGTAAATAAAAAAAAATCCTAAAATCCTTAACTGCACGTTTCGTCCTCGAGTTTTCGAAGCTTTGAGCAGTACTCGAGCTGCAAGTACATATCAAATACACTGGATAATGATATTATTATTATCTATTTATATAAGCACTTATTTGTTCATTCGTCCGAGCGAGTTTCTTCGCTCATTAATTTACACCCTCCAGTTTTCCCGCACCTCTTTACCTCATACTCTCGCAAGCAGTTATTATATGGCCCGGGCCGCTGCCGCCGCCGTCGCCTCGCCCGATAGTAGACGGCAGATTAATTACGCTCGTCTTCGACCTTATAGAGCGGTCGAATACAGCCTCGGACTGGAAAATTGGTGCGAAGATGGACGACGTCGTACGTCCTTTCGCTCTTACACGTCGCGCTCTCCTTCATTTTTATTAGACGCATAATAAGCCTGAAAATTTATGCGCAAAGGATATATATATATATATACATATATATATATCCTCCTGGCATTAATTAATAAAGTTATTAAAGCTCATTTTCTGAGAAGAGAATGCAAGAAGAGAGACGTTCCGCGTATTTGGCACATTTTTTTGTATGGCATTGAGGTTTTGTTCGGTTTTAGCTCAAGTGTTGACGGATGAAGAAAGAAGCACGAATATAGGTATCGATTATTTGTAACTGAATATAATTGGAGAACATTTTATTTTTAATGTTAGAAATACAGGATTACGGCCCGATTTCCATCCAACTCGAATTTTTTCACTAGAAATTTAAATGTCTTCTTTAGAATTGCAAAAACTTTGGAACATATGAAAAATTCAAATGTTTTTATATTTATTGCCAATTTGCGACGGTGAAAAGTAACCAATGCCCTTTCATTTACATAATCGCAGCAAGAATTAGATTTAAATTAAATGTAATTTAAAAAATTTTTAATACTAATCACTATTAAATAAAAAAAGAATTCATTTTAAAGCCAAGCGTAGCAATTGCATTATCAAAATCCAAGCCTTTTTAGCGTCGCTCGCACAGGAAATCTTAGCGCGATATAAAAATAAGTTCAGCCGGTCTAAGATACGTTCGACGCGAAGAAAAAGTCAAGGGATCAAAAGAAAAACCGAGATATATAATTCGAGCTTGCGGCGTCGGTGGCGGCGTCGCCGCGGGAGCAAAACCTATTACGGTCGGCATTGTGTCGCTGCCTGGATGATACCAGCAGAAACCACCTTCGCGCTTAATTACGTCCGTCGGAGGTTGTAAATACATGCAGCGCCTGCATAAAGTAATCCGCGGCCAGTTTTGTTTAAGCTACGACGACTGATCCCAGAAGTCTATAATTACGAATTGTACGACATCAGTAGACGCGCCGAAGTAGGTCTGAACTGTTAACTGTAGATGATTCCGGTAGGTCGAATCTAATAGTGCGAGGTCAAGAGGTTGCAGGTCGCAAATAAATACGAAGTGGATCATACGCTTTTTTTAGATTATTAACATTTAGTGGTAAGAATTTTAAATTAATTTGTTTGAAAAAGCAAGTACAACTTATTTATGCAAAATAAACAAACTTTGAACATGGTTTTCTTGTGACAAAATATGAACAAAGACAAAATATTAGGATCTAACGCTCAAAATTTTCTACACAGGACGTAAATAAAGTTATTTTTCTCTAAAACTTCGTATTTCGTTATTTGATGATAGCTCCGCTCTTATTAAACCTAGAAATTCCACCAAAAAAGCAAATGAATCAGACCGATAGTTTGAGAGGCTGGACATAAAAAATCTCGAATGCTTTAAAAGTTATGCATAATTAAATTCGAGTATCAAAAACTGTATGAAAACGAATACAACAAAGATAATACGAATTACAACGTGCTCATATTTAATTATCCATAACTTTTGAAGCATTAGAAATTTAACGTACAGGATTAATAAGAACTGAGTTATCGTCGAATAATGAAATATGAAGTTTTAGAGAAAAATAACTTTATTTACCTTCTGTGTCGAAAATTTTAAGCGTTAGATCCTAGTATTTTGGCTTTCTACATATTTTGGCATAAGAAAATCACGTTCTAAATTTAAACAAAATCCATAATCCAGAACCCTTGTACTCTCCTAGTCAGTTTTAGACAAGTAAGTTATCTGAAACTTAGCTTAGCTGAAATAATCTTTATTATTATAAGTTTGCAAAGAAAAGTGCAAAATGAACTTATCAAAGTTTTAAGGGCGTAAATAATAAACTAAAATATAAATTAGTATGAAGTAATCTATATTTATTAACTTATCAAAGAAACTTCAAATATTAAAGTAAATTTATTTGAATCTTGAAGGGCATCTCTAATGAATGAGGTTAGCTAATACTAATAATATATAAACTTAATATTATTATTTTTACTCCTTGAATTCTTAATATTTCTCAATGTATTATTCGCAAATATATTCATAGTATTTGATTCGGCACTTGAAGGTTTAATAACGTACATTATTCATTTCGTGCATTATTCTGCGAAAGTATAACATTGACGCGATCGGGCAGCAAAATATTTTCCGGCTTTCGACGATCTTTTCCAGGTAAACTTAAATTACGAAACTTGCGCTGAAATATATGGCGGCGTACTGAAGTTTCAGTCGGCGACGGATTTACGATTAAAATTGAAAGGCAGACATAGCCAGAGAGTGACAGAGATAAAGCTCTTCTCCTCTCTCGTAGGGATACATAGCAGTCTAGTTAGTTCTACTTTGCGCCGTATAAACAGTAAAGCAACAATATAGTGAATAGTTAGAGTTGCTGGGGAAGATGCGGAATGAAACGGCTACTCGGCGCGAAAAGAATGGAAAGATGAGTGCCGAAAGAGAGTCTCGAAAGTATAACGATAAAGCTCTCATCAAGGAACCGTTGAAGGGTCTCACTTCGCTTACTCTCCTCTCTCTCTCTTCCTCTCCTCCACCTCGATTGTATAGCAAACTTCCAACGGACGTAATAATTGCCTCGGTTTCTTCCTTTTCTCTCGTTCTTTTTTCAGTTTCATTATTCATTTTTATTACGTTCGCGGAGACTCCCTTCACCCGTTTTCATAGCAAGGAGACTAAGTGGGAAACCACGGAGAGTTCCGTGAATTCTTGCTCTCTTTTTTTTTCGTCTTTTACCTTACCCTTTCCCTCTTATGCTCTCTGCTTTATTCGTCTTTTTTCTGACTTTGGTTAATACATTCTACCTGCCTGATTCAGTGATAAAACTCATTCTTTTTTTTGTCATTCGTATAAATAAAGGACTCTTTCATTACGTGTAAAGAGGGTTCGTGTAAATTTATGTGACGTTTTGTTGATAAGTATTTTCTAAGGTGCTGAAAAGAAAAAGTGTCATTAAGCTAAGAGTTCTCCTTTCAAGGTGAGAATGCGTTACTTCCATAAAGCAAGAATTAATATTTTTTCAGTTTGCTTTTTTTTTAATGCAGGAGTCATAATTACAGATTTAAGGATTTTTTTACTGAAAAATGAAATAATATAATAAGAAAGTAAGAACAATCCTCATTTAGTTTGACAGCCTTTTAAATTACAAAACAATTTCAAAAATTTATTTTTGGAATATTACCGCACGATAAAATTCTTTAACATTTTACTGTTTTTTTTTTTAAATATCAACATCATAAAAACACTTCCCTTTACAAAATTTTATGAAAGCAAAATTAATCATGTCACTGTCATCAGATAATCGAAAACAGAAAACAGTTTTTTATTGTAAATAACGTTGCTGATTTTACAGCCGTATTCAAGGCGAGATTATACGATGCAGTAACGTGTAATTTACAGAACAATACAATTTAAAATAAAACAATACAATAAGTCGCAGTAATAATATAATATGAATCTAAAATCGATATAAAAAGATTGATATTTTGAAAATTTCTATAGATGTCATGTTACCTTAAATAATCATGTTTCGTGCTGTTTAAAACTATCATGAAACAAAATCATTTGAAAACAAAGAATAAAGACTATAAATAAAGGGCAAAGAGTATTACTTTACATGCATAAGTAAGTGAACCTATCTTCTAAATTGAATGTACATACCCATGTAGTATGCATGTATAGTAAGTTACGAACAAGATTAAATCCAGCGAGTGGAATATCGGAACACAAATGAAATTTCCAGAAAATCAGTGACTGTTGCACAAAAAAGCCACTTTGATGAAGTTTGCTAAATGAAGCACCGCATATAACGAGTTCTTCGCTTGCAATCTATTTCATGGAAAGTTTTTTTTAATACTTTTGTGGTTTTTATTAGTATTAAAATATTTATTTTAACTGAAATTAAAAAAAAGATCAGCAATTTTAATTTTTAATTGAATACATTCGCTTAGCCTTTATATAAATAATAAAAGTAATAAAAAGGGCATCTTTTTGTTTAACTAGAAAAGAAGCATGAAATTTCTCATAATTTTTCTGTATAAAAGATAAGAAGCCTATCAAATTTAAAGTTTGTTTTATTGATGTATAAAGATTTTGTGTCTTGAACATTTCATTGAGAGTACTTCAATAAATATCTTTCGAATTTGCACTGTTATCTCATCTGTTTCTATTTAACTTAATTATTGCATGATATCATTATTATTATCATTACTCTTTACTAGTCTGTGATTCGATTAATGTCATCAACCAGTTCAGCAAAAAATTCGTCAAACTTGCAGAAAATTGCACTATTTAAAAAAAAAATGTTTATTTACATACCAGCCACGCGTGAATTTATAAGTTGAGCCCTACAAGAATCTGGAGGACTTTTTTCAACCATCAAGACGTACAATCTCTTCCTGCAAAGTAAATTTCCGGGGAAGCGTCGTGCAGCCCCGTCAAGTCTCGCACTAACTTCTTAATTGTTTTGCTGACAAGTGGTATTCGAGAGATATGAACACTTCTCCGTGGCGTATATCGTTTATAACAACGCTTGCGCGTATACATAACGGGAATGGCGCTTTCATGGATGGCACGAGTTCAGAGACGCGTGCCGAAGTAGCCAAAGCGCCCAGGAAGGAAGGGTCGAGAAGCACTTGGTCCTCGGAAGGATTATATTAGTTCTCGAGGCAATAATTTAGCTGAGCTTGTTAAAGACGCACTGCCTGTATCCTTTGGCCGTCCGAGGTTTGGGCCGAATGTGTACGTTTACCAAGGCGTTTACGTGGACGGTGGCATTCGTAAACTTGGGATTAGTGCACGACTATTACCGCAGATCTAGATTGGTTTCAAGTACCTATGCATGTGGACGATTTAGCTTACTCCTGGAGGAAGCTTTGTGATAGTCATTTTTTAAGTTGTTTTAAAAACCTGTTACAATTGTATTTTGAGGTCTTAGGAACAAAAATAAATGGTTTTTGAAAGATAATATTATAATAATAATTATTCAATGCAATAAATGCTCACAGTTTTTTTGTAAAAAATTATTCAAAAACCTTAACTACGATTTAGAGTCACTTTGAAAAATTATAAAAACGAAAGCAATATTAAGCATTGATTATCATTATTTTTCAAGATAGTATTATGACGAAAAGTTTAAAAATAATATTGAACAATTTTGAGGCAATTTCTCAAATGCTAACGCTTTGGGTACAGGCACTTGTATTTGTCTTTGTTAAAAATTTGTTGTTTACTTTATAGAGCAGTTTTTTTTATTTTTTATTTTTTTTTTTTGACAAGTACCTGCATCGGAAATTCAATCTTCCACTTAATGAACTATTCAATGCTCTACGCATTTAGAAGAGCTGCGCCGAGGCAGATGTTCAAACCTGAGTGAATGAAAAGACAACATGATAATATTATTACTCCGAATTCCTGCACGTGCTTGTGCGAGTTATGAAACTGGTATCAAAGTAAGGGGAGTTATAATTTAAATGCAAGATAATTAAAATTGGTAAATCTTGTTAAACTTTTTAAAAAATTAATCCGTGAAATGTATTTTTATTAAAAATAAAAGAAGCAACAGTCTAAGAGCTGTAGTGATTTTATTTAGGTATGATGTAGCGTGTGATTGACTAGAGCCATAAAATGAATAAGAAAATATCTTTGTAGAACACTAATTTATTCCATCGTTATTTATATATAAAATTTTTTAAATAATCTACGAGGTACCACGAAGTTCGGACGAACGATTTTAAATTTAATCACACTAAAATCGGAGATCTGCCGTTTTAAATATGAATGCCGTTCGGATTCAAACTGGTTACTTATCTCTGAGTTTCTTGTTTGCAAGAGCGAGCAGGTCCTGTGTCCTGATGCAGCGGCCTGACCGATTATGTCAGAATTGACTCATCTATCGATGAGATCCTGCGACTCGTCGAGCTACGTTGTTCTTTTGATGACCTTGGCAGAGGAAAGCGAGCTTTTTTTCTCGGACACTCTAAATTTATCGTTACAGAGTTAAACACGTTTAAAATCTTTTCCATCATGAAGTGTGAAAAAATTCTGAATTTTGAAAAAAGTTTGATCACTATATATATGTATGTGTGAAGGTAAGCTTAATAAAGGTGCGGCCAAAATTTATCCTTTAGTTGTAGGTAATCCATATTGATATCCTTGTAAATAGAAACATACCGAGTGTCATTAGTCAATCGAAGATATAAATGTTGATTTACTACCCATGTTAATAAATTACGAACTTTAGCCTTGCTTTTCCCAATCTTTCTTCCATCTATAGTGATCAATTTTTTTAGAATTTATAATTTTTGTGCTTTTCTTTCAGGTTGAATTTCCTACATTCTCGTCGCTATTATCCTTTATATACAATACACAATACATAAGTTGTATATGAATGTACTTAATTCTTTTCATTCATGAGCTCATTTATACAGACGAGGCGGGCTAATATTAATAAACCTTAGCATGCATTTGCAGCAGCCCAAAAGCATTTTACTTCTGGCCGTTAAATTAATAGCCACAATTATCAGAACTTTCTCAATTACTTTGGTCACTCATTTTTCTTCTAGCATTTAAGTAAATGACGCACGTTTATAAATTAAGCAAATCGCAGCTATTTATTTTCACGCGATTCTTTATACGCTTCTCGGCAAATAGATAAAAACAGTCCGAGCGATATATCCTCCCAGTTCCTCTCGCGGAGCAGATTGAATTTTCGCGTTCCGAGCGATCTTCGTTTTGGTCGAGTTCTCTCTTTTTTTCAGAGTAATGGTTGGCGCGCGGCTCAAGCGGTACAGCCACCGGCTGTGTTGAACAAACCCCACCGAGCAAACATAAACATCGCGAGAACCATATAGCTCCGACACGGAGCTGCCCGATCCCGAGTTTTACAACTAAGATTCGCAGCATTGAACGTAAGGCAAATATATATGAGTGTACATTTCAAAATGTACAGAGTCGTGCCACCGTGATGGTCTTTATTTGAACAGCTGCTTTGCAACTATAAAGTAAACTGAAAATGAAAGTAGATTAAGCCTTTTTGAGCGCTTTTCTCTTTTAATGATGAAATTAAATCGTTGATGCTTCAAAGTTATTCCTCCGAATCATCGAGTTTACGCATTTTTCTACAACTTTTTGATACGAAATCAGTTTATTTTATTTCATAACTTAAATTCATTTGACGTTATTTTATAAGTTAAGAACTATGTTTTTATTTCACCCTTTATTTATAATTTTAAAACGTGCATTTTCCAATGCCAAAATAAACTACCACTTTCCAATATTCTACTTTCTTAATTATGTAATAAAATATCCTCTGACCGCGGCAGGAAGAAAAAATCGAGAAGCTACAGAGAAAAAAAAAGGTAATGAAAGCAGTCTAGGAAAAAAATTCTCTGGTCATAACAGTAAGCATCCGCAATAACACGGACTCTTCGTCTCGTCTACACGGGTCGAGCATTATTGTACCCTTTTACATAAAGGGGAGCCCGCATATAGCAGGGAGCAGATTGTCGAAAGTAGCTGGCGGTGCACGCGAGAATGGGCGAAAGAGAAGGAGACAAAAACACACCGGGATGTGGCCCGGACAATTGAATAGAATTTTAGCTCTGCCAACGGACTTGGTCATTTTGATATTTTTCCGAAACATATATATATATATATCGTGCCTTAATCAAATCTTCGTCGGCGTTCGCGTCAATCTGCGAGTTTTATTGAATTTTCATTTATTCGGGACTTTGTGAAATCCATTTTTTGCGAATCGCGATGATACGTGTCTTTGTTGTTTAGAAATTGTTACGAAATTCTATGTCTTCGAGTCGCTAAACTTTCAAATATAGAAGAAGTAAAGAAGAAAGTATCGGCGAAAAGTTTGTCACATCGTATACTTTTCAATTTCAAGTTCTGTATATTAAATCTAAAATTTTCTAACAACTGGGATAACAACTGTGACGTTGCTTTTAGTGCCCGAAAATTTTTCATAACTTTCTTACTCAATATAAAAGTAGTTTATACGAAATATTAAATTATTCAGTTAAGTAAAACCGCTACTGTGGCAGAAACTGTTTGATTAAAATATTCGTTTTAAACTCTACATCTGCACGCGTGAAGTAACACATATTGGAGTTAAAATAGAGTTAAATTAAATAAAATTTTTATTAAAAACGTGCAACGTACAAGGATTATTAATACTTTTCAAAAAGTTAATAACCTAATTTTCAGTTGAACCGTCTTCTTTCAATCGAAGCAGCCTTTTAGCACGGGTTCAAGAGGTTTTACTAATTAGGCTGATGTAGGGAAAATTTCAGGTCAAGTCCATTGAGCGAGACGCTCTTAAACTTGCAGCACATTTTGATTAAACACATTCTTTTAAAATCGATGTATCGGTATAGTTGGCAGTGGGGTGGCAGAGATGCGCCACACAAAGTTAGAGGTTTAACAAACACTGGAAGAGGTTTGTTTTGTTTGATCAATTAAGTGTTTTTTTTTAATATTGTACAGGTGCATTTATTAAATCAGAAAGTAGAATTAGATGCACGAGCGTATATTAATAAAAGATATTGGATGCACAAGTATTGAAAATAATAAATATACGAGAGGATGCCAGTGAACGCATCGATGGAATCTGCAATATATTTTTTTAAATATTAGAAGATTTAATTAGTTATAGAATTTTATCAATTAATCTTTTCTACGTTCATTTAAAGTGCTTTGTAATTTCTTGCAAGAAGTTGACGCGATTTCTAAGAATTTTCTCTCTTCGATAAAAATGACCAGCACCTGCTTCGTGCTATTTTCCCGTAACGTAAAATAATAAGCGCCATTATACCGCAGCGCTTTACGCGCATTTATCCCCCATAACTTAATTACATAATTGATTAAGGCTTCGAACAACGGGAGGAAAAGAAAACAGAGGCCGACGGGCGGCGGCTCGGGACTGGAAGAAAAATTAGTCGAAATAAAGCTCGGAAACGCGAAAATATAAGGCACTCCCGAAGCCGAAGATATACGAAAAAAAAAGGAAGGAACGAAGCTCAAAGCCGCGCGGAAGATGGAAAGCGGGGGTAGATACTTGGAGGGAAGATTGCAGGGCGGGCAGGAAAAGCCCCCGGAAAATTCCTTGTCGTACTTTTCTGACGATATAACCCGTCCGGGCGTGCTTTACTTTCTTTAGTAGTCGCGTGGCTGCCAGCGAATAATGCACGGCCTCCTGCACGCGGCTAGGTGCGCATCTAAACGCGTTATGAGGAGCGA
Source organism: Ormyrus labotus (assembly GCA_035582975.1). NCBI lineage: Eukaryota > Metazoa > Arthropoda > Insecta > Hymenoptera > Ormyridae > Ormyrus > Ormyrus labotus. The sequence goes on along the minus strand of JAWWEO010000045.1, from coordinate 4,654,658 downwards.
GAGAGAGAAAGAGAGAACAGAGTAGGGGGGTGGCAGGGAGGGGAGGATAGAGCCAGCAAGAGACACGTAAACGTATTTCTACAACGACCGTTCGGCTTTATGGTTAAAGCTCTCTCTATTATGCAGTCGGGCTTACAGGCGAGTACGCGCGAGTGTGGCCGGGGTTATACGGAGTCGTCGGTTTATTAGCTCAATAAAATGGGATTACTACTTAGTTCCGTTTTATAAGAATCCGCGGACGGTCCCTTGTCCTCCGCCTTATGCGCGCCCGGCCTGCAGATGGGAAACGGAATGATAGATAGGGGGCCCGCCCGTATATACATGTATATATTCGTACGTGCTCGAGAGCCGAGGGTATATGTGGAAGTACTCCGCCGGCTAAGATCGCCGCTACATCCATCAATCTGTCGCGTAAACTTCGATCCGCGGCCCTTTACCTTTTCCAGCGCGAGAGCTGCTCGCGGGGAGATTTAAGCTGGCCCGAGTGAGCCGACCTCTCTCTCTCTCTCTATCGCTCTCGCTCTCTCGTGGCTTTATTACACCCGATGAGCGCTCAATCATTCGGTTAGGAGATTTTAGTGTTACGCGGGACTTTCGTTTCTCCCGCAAGTTCACGCAAATTCGAAAAAAGCTCGTGGATTCAATGAAAATCGGCGCGCTACAAGTTTTTTTTTTTTTTTTTTTGTTTACTTTTGTTTAGCGCTGCTATATTTATTTTACCGTTGTTTGCGCTTTCGTGCTTGATCCGTTTAACGGAATGGCGAATTTTCCGCATCGCCTGCCTTTGAAAGGAAAAGAAAGAAAAACAAACGTTAAACAGATTTAAAATAACGAATCAGTTACCGTGACGTAATATTCGAACGTTCGAAGCGTCGGCTTGTTGCGCCGACAAGTATATCCGTGGCTCACCCGTCCGCAGGCTAACCTTCTTCTCTCCTCTCTCGGTGCCTCTTCAATTAATTATCGGCTGTTAACGCAGCCGGACAAGAGAAAAAGACGCCTTCCGACGATACTTTTGATCTCCGTGGCGCAGCTTGCACATATTGACGGCACAACTGTATCACTGTTGCCTCGAGATAACTTTTTAACTCGAACGTTTGGTGCTGTATCAAGCAAGGGCCCTATAAATGCTATCTGAAATTTTTAATGTTTTTATTGACAGATATTCTTTTTATAACAATCTATTGTTGAATAACCCAATAAATAATCAGAATAATAATAAAATAAAGAAATTAAATTTTCTTTAGTATCTCTCCTTGTAAGCTCCATTCTTTGGTACGTCCCTAACCCCCGAAATGTGGCAAAGTTGATATTCATATCAATACATAAAAGTTGTTCTTTACAATTATAAATAAATTAAAGTTGTTGTTTATATTCTTGAACTAAAATAGCGCAAAACTTTTTTGATACACAGTGACCGAATTTTGATTTTTCGACCGTTTTGTAGAGATGAGCGTCAAGTACCAGATTATTGCTCGATCGACTTGCGGTCAATTTTGCTTACAATTGTTCAGGTATTCAACATCGAAACTACTTCAGGCATTGAATGTCAAAAAATAGTTCGTGCAACAGGTGCGTTCAAATAATTTTGGACTCACGTGATTCCCCTCTATTCACCCTATAGTCGAAAATCACCGGTCTCGTGCGCAAGTTGCAAAAAATATTAATTTGCCTTGTATGTATTACAAATTTGACATGCATTGGGCGTAAACTGCACTAATTTAGATTATTTCGCTTTACTTTTCCATTACGAGTAGCCTTTAGGCACACTTTATAATCTTTTAAGCATATATAATACTGTATAAATGAATTCTGCTTTGCACCCTTTGAAGATTACAAGAACCCTTTGAAATCGCGTTTAATAATTTTCTTCTATACAGAACGAAAGTTCTACATGTGCAATTAAAATTTTGCTACCGGACTAATAGCATTTACAAGTTTTTCGCTGCGGCGAAACGAGGAGAGGTAAAGAAAATTGAGTACGCTTGTATATACAGTGGATAATTTTCCACTTTTCGCTCGTGGCGCCTAACGACGTGGAAACAGATAGCTTTTCAACCGACGTGCAATTTCAATCGAATCAATTGCAGCATCACAAACAGAGCTGCTCGACTCACGAAAAAATAAACAAAATCTGATCTTGCGCTCTGATAAGCCAGCAGTGTAGTCACAGATATTCTTGGCTCGCCGGTCTCGAGGCAGCGATTGGAAAGTATTTTTCAAAGCAGACTTACTTCCTCGAGTGCTCGAGGATTCTTTGTACACCGTGGAGAAATCTGGCGATAAACTAACACGGAGAAACACGAGTTGCAACTTGCAATTAGATGACACGGCAATTTTTCACTTCAGAGGAATCGAATTCGCAGATTACGAAGTTGCTGCGTAATTAGTTCAATGTAAATGAATGATTACCAGACCTTAAATTTAAGAATCCTAAAAGCATTTGTTATTTAGGTTATTACTTTTATTATTTAGAGTGAAATAGTTTATTATTACTTGCGAATTGACAGATCTAACTTTTGAAAATTAGTTAATTGTATGGATGCATGACAATGGTACACTTTAGAAAAGGAAAATGAAAAAATTTAATGAATCTCCTTGTTCCTTTAAATTGAGTTTGATTTCTTATGATAATAAGGTTTCTTGAATAGGGTTCGTTTTTCAAGAAACCAGACAAAGAAGTACTTAGCTGCAATGATTCCTTGGGGATCAACTTTTTTTACCTTCATCCCAAAGGCAAATTAGTGAAGCGCAGCAATTCTCTATTATACATGTCTGAGAACTTTTTTTAAAAAATCAGAAGTAAATAATTTTGAAATTCATGATACTCTTAACGTCATCTATTCATTGATTGTCACATCTCGATAAAATAAAAGCATTGTTAAAGAAAATAAAATTTCACTTCATCTCGAGTTAATTAAAGCACAATTCATCGTGCGCTTGGCGAAAAATTTAAAAATACGGAGCCCCTATTTTTTTTAATAAGCAGCTTATCAAGACAATCTATTATAAACTCGAAAAGTGTAAAAAAAAAAGGATTTTATCAAGCTCCATTTCATCCCTCGAATAATTAAACTCAAGAGTCACTCTTATTCTTCTTTCTTCTTTACAGGGCTTTTCGAGACGGACGGCCAAATCGTGCCTAACAAGATGTGCGATTATGAGTTCGTCAGCTCGCCGTACACATCTCAGCACGGACGCTTCTACTCGCCGCGCTATCCATCCTCTTACCCGGAGAATATCCGCTGCTCCTATCAATTTCGCGCGAGGTAAGTTGCTCTTCTATATATATGTATATGTCTCCTTCGCTTGCCTTTATTGCTCCAACTGTCTCTGCGTTATATGGAACTACTTTGGCAGTAAAGACAGGCCGATAGAGAGAGACTGCGAAATAGACTAACTAGAAACTTTTCTTTTTTAGATAAAGAAAGCTCTTTTTTTCGAGAGAGATATTAAACGCGTTTAAGCTAGAAATAGGAGAGACATTTTTTAAAAAGTTTATTTATTTGCAGAGCTTGGACGGAAAAGTTTTCTTGCAGGGTTTTAATAAAACAGAATTGGAGGACCTTTCTAAAAATATACTTTATATATAAAAAGTATTAGTTTAACCCATATCTTCTCAGGTCACCATTCGATGGTCGATTTGTTTTCGGCTCAGAAAACCTACGAAACAACATGAAAATTAAAAACGAAAAATGCCATTTTACATTATAGAAAAGTTTAATCTTTCAGAATCTGAAATGAACTTTTACCAGGAAAAAGTTAAAAAAAAATTTGATATCAATTTTTCGAATCTTACGACGGAATACCGTAGTAAAATTCAAAACATTTTGACGCCATTTTAAATTTTATTATAAAAATTAACGAGGATATGGGTTAAAGAAAATTACTGCTTCCCTTATTTAATTAAGCGCAAAAGCCGAACCAAAGCTCTTTCGTAACACGAGGTAATTTGGAAAAGATAATACGTAAAAGAAAAGCCGCGCGCGCGCACACATCAAATTCTTCGCTAGTTATTACAAACGTATTCTTGCTCGAGAACACAGACGTGCGTCGTATACCACAAGTCGACGTCGTCGAACAAAATAGACGTGCGGAACGGAGAGGCCGGAAATCACGTTCTCCGAATCTATTCCTTTTTATCGGCAGTCTTCGCACCACACGTATACCTTCTCCTTTCTCCCCGCCCTGTTCCTTCCTCTCTTCCTTTCCGAAGCTGCGCGTGCCGGCTCCGTTTCTTTCTTAAAGTTTTTCCTTCGTTCCATTTAACGCTCGACAAACAGCGAATATCGCCCTCGTACTTGATTTATGGACTGATAAGGGTTATTTTTTTTTTTTTTTACACAGGACGAAAGAGCGGATACGAATCGTCTTCGAGGAGATATTCCTAGAAAAGGGTGACTTCAGGTAAGTTGAAATGGCAATTACACGCATCGATAAGTTGAAGTAAAAATATATTGCGGAAATTTCGATTTGACAAAAATTATTTCCCAATGATTCAAATTTTAAACACTTCATGACAGAAGCTTGAGATATTTCTGTAATTCATCCTTGTCAACTAGCCGGGCTCCATTTCATACCAGAAACCAGCAGTTTTAGTACTTCATGACTACACGACTCGAGAACATTTAAAGTGCTCCGCTCTTTCCTTCTTTTCATCCGTCTCAGTTGACTCCCTTGATTTCTAGCCGAGTGACTTTCGCGAGCAGCGAAAGGACCTCGAAACTAAGAGCAAAAGCAGTGCGGTAGGCAAGAGCGAGGAAGTGAGAGAGAGAGAGAGAGGGAGACGAAATGGGCTGCGAGAAAATTTCGAATTCTCCGGTGGCAACTTTGTCCCCGTCTCGTTCGGCCGGCAATTTCCCAGCATGCTGCACCAGCAGTCGTAAAATGAATATGCAGTAATCCTTTACGGAGGACACGCGTGCCTAGGTTCCGGCAAAGTGAGAAAAATGGTACCCGGACTCCTGAGAGAGAGAGAGAGAGAAATTTATCCCACTTTAGAGGGAAAAGCAAGGCCTTCCGGGGTCGTAGGGGTCGCGACGCGCAACAACGTCGGAATGAAATTACCGGAGCTCAATGCCGGAATTAAGCGAGACTTTGGAGGATTTATCAAGGATTAAGTCACGTGGGCCAAGCGAAGGTCTTGCAGTTATCACATGCTTTTTCCGTCTATTTTGCTTGGCGAGCGAGATCCTCTTTTCTTTGGCTCCTGTAGCTGCTGCGGAAACGTTTAATCAGTATTAAACGTATCAAAAAAGCCGCGTCGACGTCTTTTTTGTGGCTTGTTTACTTCAAAAGGATGCTTTACATTGCCTAATCGTCGCTTTGAATTAGCGATTTCTGTTAAAGTTTAATTTCATTCGAATTCACTTAAGCAGAGTTTCAATAGTTGTCTGACTGTAATCTCTATTACAATAACTAATTGTTGAATATCAGCAGTAAATCCTGAAATTGTATTATTATAGTACTAGCCACTATAATACAACTTTACCCTGGTAGCAAGTTTCCGATAATATCGCTAGAATCTAACTAGATTTGGACATTTTAACTAGGTTCTAGCGATATTA
>JAWWEO010000045.1:4635049-4648991 GCA_035582975.1 Ormyrus labotus | reverse complement strand
TAATATCGCTAGAATCTAACTAGATTTGGACATTTTAACTAGGTTCTAGCGATATTATCGGAAACTTGCTACCAGGGTAGCTAATAAATTTTTTCCACTTTTCTAACCTCAAATTTATATTAGTATATGTCGAAGGTCTGTATTTCCGGCTCTAATTATTATTTCTGCATTAACTCAACGGCATATTTTATTGCTAATTTGTTGCTCCAGCCGATTCCCAGAAATCTGGTCCACAAAACTTAAGCTACCACAGCCACCTCTGTAACTCTGGCCCTAATTATTATTTCTGCATGAATTCAACGGCATATTTTGTTGCTAATTTGTTACAAAGGTAGCTTAAGTTTTAAGCTAGCTTTGGCCACTTTTCTGGGAATCGGTTGGAGAAACAAATTAGCAACAAAATATGCCGTCATTTTTGTATTGATATCTTTAAAAAGGCAGGAGATAGAAAAAGTTGCTACGCTAGGTTAATTAAATTAACGTATCCGTTGTTTCTCGGAAACGACTGGAGAAACAAATGCGGATACGCCGTAACAAATTAGCAATAAAATACTGCCCAATGTTATGAAGCGTGCACCGGCGTAGCAAATTAGCAACAAATTAGCAACAAAATATGCATATGGTTTGATTATGGGCTTATGAAGTGGCCACGCTAGCTTAATATACGTTATTTTTATCGTGCTTTGTATTAATTTTTACCATGAAATTATTATCACTAAATTAAAAATTTACGTAATTTAATTTGATTTTGAATAAATAATACGATTTTGCCCTTACTAGCATTGAGCAATAATTTTTACCGTGCTGTCACGTTAAACTTTAACCTGATATCAAATAATTTTTACTATAACGGAATTCTGCCTCTCGATTACCGTGGTTTTCATGGTAATGTTTCCTAGAAAATTTTGTCTGTGCTTAAAAACAATAATTACAAAAGCACTAAATAAAGAAACGTCTTAGGCAACGCACATATTGTTGTTTCCGAATTAACAAATACTTTTCAAAGCGTTTTAAAAAGATAAAATATAAAAAAAAAACGTCTTAGTTAGCGAATAATAACAAAAACGCAATCCTGAAATTGAGCACGAATCTTGTGAGCGACAGTACAAGTAATAGCGGCAGCGCGCGAGAAAGAGTTTGAGAAGTCAGCGTGTCGGCTACCGCCAAGCTCCTTTTTCCCCGCTTTCGGTGCGCGTGCACGGCTCTTCTCGTTTCCTCTCGTTCTCTCTCTCTCTCTCTCCTCTCTCCACATATAGAGCGATATGGAGCCGATGGCTTCTTACTCTCCTCGGCCTATCTCATATTGGACTCGGCGCGGTGGCTGCGAGAGCGAGTGTCTGCGCGCGTCAAAGCCGCGCAAGGATCGCGACTCCTTTTTGCGCCAGTCTTCCATTTCGCGGAAACGTCAGTTTTCCATCATACGGCGTGCCTTTGCTTTGCCCGCGAGCTCCCAAGCCAGCTTCTTCGACTCGCCTGCGCTTTTTTACAGCGTGTGAGCGCGAGCTCCGCTCGGCTTTCAGGGAACGTATCAGACGCGAGCGTTGTAAAAAAAACTCGGCAATAGGTGGCTTTAAGCTGGGGAATATATTGAAATATGCTCCAAGCAAATTGCCACCGGATTCTAGCCTTTGGGATAATGCAGTAAACACGCTTCTGAGATTCTTTTCGAGTTTAAAATTTCATTTTTCATGCTATTTTTAAGTTACAGGAGTATAATAATTTCACGATAAAGATTTTACAATAAATATATAATTAATATATTTTTAATTCTTACAGTAATTTGATAGTTTTTTTGGCTGCAATATTCATAATGAAATTATTAAATAATCAATGCTAAACTTACTAATAAAAGGGTAAAATTTTAATATTTATGCGAAATTATTCAAAATCTTTTCTGAGTAGCAAAGCGTATAGCTTCAGGCTTCAAGCTTAATTTCCTTCTGACCAAAACTTATACTAATAATTAAAAATCATGAATAACTTATGCAAATCACGTAAACATTCATCTTATTTTACTCTGTTTACCCCTGCTTAATGCAATAGCCTGCCAGTAAAGCAGCGCAGGAGAACTGCACGCAATAGCCTGGTACAGGCGTATCGATATAACAGTCAAATTCTCGCGGAAGCCTTCGCGCAACCTCTCCCTCATTTGCTCTCTTTCTGCCCTCTCGCAAGCCCGGCCCGCGTAATAGCAAAGCGCGCGTGCGGGAGCTGCGCAAAGAGCCTCCCCCAAGGCGCTGATCCAAATGATCCTCAGATTTTAATTAGCGGAGGCCGCGCTCTGCTGCCACACCGCCGTTTTATCGCGGCCCGCCACGGCACCACCCGTTGAATGGCGCACACACACACGTGCTCATACGTAGTCGCTCTGTTGTTTCAGTTGTCTGAATAGGGCCGATTTAATCAAGGTACACGACGGCAGCGATCCGACCTTCCCGACAATAGCGCTGCTCTGCAACGAGGACACCGAGGTGGAGGTGCTCAGCACGGGTCCGCACCTGTTCATCGACTTCCTCGCGAATTCAAAGTGGCCCGGACAGGGTTTCAAGGCGACCTTCCAATTCCAGCCCATAGACGATAAGCCCGCCGGTACGTATGTGTGCACAAACTCCCCGGCAGCCGCAGCCAGACGCTGTAAACGCTTCGTTTCTGCCGTATACCTCTTTAAGGGGGCCACAAAGAGTGTTTATTAAGGTGCTGCGACCGCGTTAATGAATTCAAATCTTTGCTTTGGGAAGGCTGGGATTAACGCTAATAAATGTAGCAGTTTTTCTTATAATTGAGAATTTTGTTACTTACGTTAATTGATTCTTAAAATATACTTTATGAATTACGAACAATTAGAGATTTAAAAAACACGTACTTAAAGGAATTCATTAAATTATTTTATAAATTAGGATAATCCAAGCTATTATAAAAACAATGTTCTTTAACTTACTTTAATCATGCACTTTCAAACAAATTTGCCTATCAGAATATTAGCGCTTATCAATTCGAACATATAATTAATTAGTTTAAAATGGAAAGCTGCAAGATTGACTTAAAATACCATAAAAATATATAATAAATAATTAATATAGGTAACACCGTGTTTTTTACAGTTTATAACACTTGAGAACATTGAGTTCGTCTAGAATTGTATATTTCCAAACATAAGTAAGAAACAATTTATTTGACGCAATATTGGCTTCTAAGTCTCGTTTTCAAGGAGGTTGGGAGGAGGGTCTTTGCGCACCCTTAGTGCTAGTTCTATCGGGATCGGAGAGAGGAATGAGTTTCTTCCTGTGTACGGGTATATATATATATGTATATTGGCCAGCGGTAAACCATTTGAAAGGAGTTGGAAAGCCATGATTTACTTGACTGTCTATTGCGATGAATTGGCAACAGACGACCTTCAGATCTGAATGGATAGAGAGTAAACATATAAAAAACATTCTTTTTCTGAATAGTGTCTCTTTATCGTTAAGTTTATTTGAAAAAATGTTGTACATTTAAGTAAAAGTGTGTATATTTTTTAACATTATTTTTATGTGTTTACATGTATGTTCAAATATTTACAGTATCGCATTAAAATTAATAATTATTGAATTTATATTGGCAATTAAGACAAATTTTAAGTTTCTTTCGCATAATAAGGTTGTATTGAGACATTTTCATTAGCTATTTCCATCAGCTTGTTACTAACTTGACTTTTTTGTTAAACATCCTTGAAGAAACGTATTGAACAAAAATGGTTTAAAAAATAGGTAAATTATAAAAGCATAAATATAACTAAAAATAAAAATAAACGGATGGAATATTCCACCCGTTTTTAAATCTTTTATTTTTCAAAATTTATTCTTTGAATCTAATAAGTAAATAAAATAACAAATAATATATGACTTACAGAAAATGTTTCCCTTAAAATTATTTCTGAGTAATTTTTGAAAGTTGCTCGTAGTTGGTACGTAAACATTTAGTCGGTACAGTAGAAATTCTCAGAACAATGTATCAGAAAGTCTTACCTAGATGATAATGCAGAGACCTCTCACGAAATGCCGAGCGGGCATTAAAAGTTTCGACAGATGATAACATTGATTCTCACAGTATCCACTGATAACAGCTATTTCTCACTTTCCTACCTTTTATAGATAGTAATGAGCTCTACAACGTAATTTTAAAACATGAAAACGATATTAAGCTTTAAATTAATTTATCTAAACTACCCTGCACATTAGACAGCATTTAGCAGCATGGACAGAAATTTAGCAGTGCGTTTAGCAGGGGTTATTGAATATTTGACAAATATGCGTTTTTTTGGCAGAATCTGTAATTAAAATAAATCTGACAAAGGAAGGCAAGATTGAGCGATGATTAGCAAGTATCAGCAGTGTTTAGCAGCATTTGGCAGCATTTCACATTGTTTGGCAATGTTTATTAATGTTTGTTATGAACCTTGGAAATGATTAACAATGTTTCGCAGTTTTCTGCATACTAATGACAATGTTTAATAGCGTTTATTATAATATTTAGGAAATACTAATATTTATCATAATACATTTTTTGTGAAAACTGTTCTTTGCTGAAAATTTTGAAGAACACTGTCAAGCATGCTTGACCAAATGCTGCCGAAAGAACTAATTTTTATTAAATATACCAGGAACTCCTAGTGTCCATAGAAAAATATTTGAAAATAGAGACAATAGATTGATAAATATATAAAAAAGCTTACTGTACCCATTAGTGTTCTTCAAAATTTCTGATTCAAACAATTACAAGTACTTATCTTTAAAAGAAGGATATAAAATTATTAGACAGGCAAAAATAAAACTATAGCATGAAAGGTGCATGTCGGATTTTGTTCTATCCAATTAATTTTCATGAATTTTGAATTTGAATTTATTTGAAATAATATTTTCCTAAACGTTCTAAGATATCATCCTCTTAAGCATAGACTAATAAGAATTTTCTCATTTATAATTAACAAAATATTGAAATTTAAAGTCATGGATTTTCAAATATGGCAAATAATAATGATGAATTTTTTTTGTAATAAATATTAGCCAATTTTTTGAGTAAGAATTCATAAAGTACATGTATTGTAAGGAACAACAATTAGAATTGTAATTATTGCTACTACTTTAACTAAGCAAGTAAATCGTATGTTTAACTTAATTACGAATGACACCATAACCGTTGTGCGTAGCGATTCTTCTCTTGGCACAAGTAGAACAGCAATTAATTAATGCAGACATACAGTAAATAATGAAAACACACAATAACGTTTAATACACATTGTGTGAGTATGCATTATTTCCGCAAAACGGAAATAAAAAAATTAATTATCAATTCTCGGAAATTCATATTTTCCCTTGAGCGATATGACCAGAGGATGGAAAGGCAAAATATAGTCATACGAACACATTTGCTTTTACATACTATGAAAAAGCTCACATTATAACATTTTATTGTTATTCATTACTTTTTTTAACAACAATTTGATATAAAATGATCATGTTGAGAATTATCGCAATAGCAGTTTAAGAAAAATGTAATTTTTAAACAATGCTCAATTATTTCGAATATTTTAAAAACCAAGATTGGTAAAGTACTTCTTTCTTTGAACGCAACCATTCACTTATCCAGTCTTCAAGCAATATTTTGAACTTTCGTAAACCTTTTTAATTTTTTCTAAAGTATAAAAAAATTTTTGGTTAAAAATAGTTTTAGTCATTTAATAATTAACTGCTGATTTTGTAACTATTATAACGCGTTTTTAATCATTTGCAAACCTAATCTGTTTCTTACTATTTTACAAAATTTAGTGTAATAGGGTCAAAGATCTAAATTAATATTTTCTTTTTTTTTTATTGAAATAATTAACTTCAAATTAGGATTAGCTTTTTACATAATTCTTTTTTTTTACAAAATTTTTGGCACTGAACATACTCTACACAAAAAAATCTCTACACGCCTTTGTTTTGTATATCTATATGTACGAAAAGACAAAGGTGTGTAGAGAGTTTTTGTGTAGAGTGTGTTCGGTGCCAAATTTTTGGTAAAGCAAAAAGATTATTTTAATAAGAGGTATTGTAGTCTGTCCATGTGATAATACGTTAACATATATACATTATTGCCATATATACATTTTACTTCCGAAAACACTTAACACTTATAGAATCAATATTTTTTCCCCTAGTGAACTTATTGTTTTGAAACTCTAATTTACTTGCAAAACCGTTCTCCTATGGACAGGCTCACTAATTGGTCAGCATACGTAAATGGACTTGTTAGTAGAGTGACCGACTCGCGAATTCTGGTTCACAAGCCCCGGGGCCGTAATTTTTAACTTGCGAATGCTAAAATAGAAACAGATGATAATAATGCAATATAATTTTAATATTAGGCTGCAGTTCTAAGTAGTTAGCATTTATTTCAGTCAGAATCGAAAATCTGATATATTCATATACACTGAAAAAACGATCCTCTTCTTACGAGAATCCTCTCAATATTTACGTTAGCATATATTTCTATTTGTAATAAGAGGAATATTGTTTGTCAGGAATAGATTTCATTTTCAGACAAAATTATGGTTTTTCCGCTGACGTAAATATCGAGAGGATTTTTCAGTGTAAGAAATAAAAATTATCGCATATCTATTATCTTCGAATACGTTTTATTTTCAAGAAAATCATTAATTTCACGCCAAGAAAATGAAACTGTTGTTAAAGATACTCATACTCGAGTTCCCTCGTGCTCCAGCGAGCGATAGAAATCATTTATCGCTTATTTGCCGAACGTATCGCCATTCTGCTCACGAGCCTCGAGTAAAAGTAAGATAAACAACCGAAAGCGCCGGCCGGGGGCCAAGGGGGGTGAGAGTGCCCGTATATGGCGGCGGGCGCGTTAATACCTTCCCTCGCGCCGGCGCGCTTAGGTCGAATTTATAATGCAATGAATCATGAGGACGCGGCGCGCGGCTCAGTATTAAGGTAGATTGGGCCATGTTCTATGCAGCGCGACCTCCTCCTCAGCATTCTCTCCCCTCACTCTCTCTCCGCGTCGTCGCCGCGGCATAATTAACGGCGCCCTGTATATTCCGCAGGATAATTACAATAATGTGTTGCAGAGCCGGACAAGGTCGTCCCCGGGGCCGGCAGCTTCAAGCCCTCGCTCATCGGGCCGGCAGTCAGCGCTACCAGTGAGTATAACGCAACTGCATGTTTCCTTAACCCCGAGCGCGCGAGCGATGTGAGCTGCGTGTGTTTGTCGTTGGAATGAGACCCGGCACTAGCTTCAGATCCGACAGGCGTCTGAGATCGAGCCGCCACTGCGTTTGCCTCGCAATTCGGACTCGAGTCCTACTCGTTTTCGCGATTTTCTATAGACTAATTCTCAGTGGACCGGGGGTACTACAGAATTAAATTAAAATACTATTGTAGGATATTCAGCTTTTTTTTCTACTACCATAATTGTTTTAAGCAGGTAAGTGGTGCCCAACAGGTAGTAGGCTGCCAACTGAGTATTCCCTGGTGAATATTTTATAACATTTTTCAAATATAGTATATTAGTGTCCAAAAGAGGATAAACGAAAAGATTCTTTACCCATCTATAAAAAACTTTTTCGAATCAATTTAAAATATTCTTTTGGGTTAAAAAATAGAGTAATTTCTAAAGGGGATGGAATGAGATGAAATTAATACTTCGCTTAATTTGTCATGAAACGAGAATTACAAACGGTTTATTAATTTATGCTGCGTGTTTGCATTTTGGTAAACTATGCATTAACATTTGGATGCTTTTGTTACTAAAATTTAATAAAAATATTCAAAGTTATGTTCAATCTATAAAACTTTTGCTTTTCGCTGATCCGAAGCTTTCAACCAAATCTAAGATCATGCAATTTTTTACAACCTATTTATAAATTCGAAATTTTACAAAGAATAAACAAATCAGCTAAACCTATATTAATATTCCCTTTTGTGGTGTACGATACGATACGACAAAGCGGATTTCATTACATGTAACATAAATGTCCTTTGCTGTCTATTTAGCATTACTAGTACTTATCCCAATCAGACAGTTCATGGTATTATATAACGCTCCGTACTCTTGAGCTGCATCGCCTTTGATTATAAATCAGTCAAGGGGTTCTTGCAATTTACAATATCAATTGTAAATTGCAGACATCGGGGTTCTAGAACTAATGCTTACATAATGAGGGTTTCAAGGATTTCCTGGATTAACGGATACAAAGCACAAAGTCGCTTTTAATTAGTTAAAATACGGGGGCATCCTTAGTAGTGTCACGGAATGACGCGCATAAATGATCTGATTACGAAGCGTCATCACGTAGACGATATGAGTAGGACTTGAAAAGAGAAGTGCATAGGCATCGGTAAACTCAGAGGACCATCCGTCGCGAAACCGGAAGGTTCTGCAGGATTCGATTCTTAGCCGAGGTAAGTTCGATTGCTTCTTTTTTCTCGTCCTCCTCCGCATTCATTATCAAAATAATTTTGGCCGCAGTCCCTAGCTATAAACTGACTATGTTCAATAAAAATTAGCTATTTTTATACCAGCGGTTATTTCGGAGAATCTACAAAAAATTAAATCATGTGGTCAAATAGGACTTTTCGACACGGGTGTGGAAAAGTATGATTTAACCACATTATTTAATTTTTTGTAAATTATTATTGCACTCAATTAATTTGATGCTTCAAATTATTATTGAATAAAGAGAACATTTTGTAATTCTTTTATTCAATTTTTTATATACATTATAAATGCATTCTTGATAAATATTTTGTATTAATGTAGAAAAAAGGGAGAAAAAAAATTATAAATTTTTTTTTCCATATTAAAGTTTGCTAAAATATGCAATTATTCATGAAATTTATTTCGATAGAATTATGCAAGGTAAGGTATTCTTTTTTTTAATTCTGGCTTATCTTAGGTAAGCTTTTTACACCATCATCGCATTTATTTTTTACCTCAATCTATTCAATCCTCAAAAGTTACGGAGAGTAAGATGTTACAATTATTTTACTAATCGTCGATACAAGTTTTAGAATTTAGCCAAAATCAGAAAAATAACAAATATTTTTGTTTTGTATAAACAAATTATCCTTTTAAAACAAACTTTACTTAACGACGTTTTAATCATGCTTAATTTGCAAGAAATTTTTGTACTTTGTTTATAGTTAGCTTAAATGACATTTAAGATTTATATGATTATAAGTCTGGAAATGTACCTCTGAAAAAGATGAGCTTCTTTAATAAAAGATATTTTTTTGCTTCATGCAATAATGAGATTTAAGAACAACTTTTAGTTTAAGGACAGCCACAATGTAAATGCTCAAAAGCGCATAATTAATTATAGAAAATCATAAAAAAAAAACTATTCTTTCAATATTTTTGTAATTTTTTGGTATTCTTATTGGCCTAATTAAACAAAAGATAGAAAATGTTGTACATGCTTTGAAGCCCAATTAATGTTATTTGATCATCTGCAAGTGCAGAGCGCTTCGAAAACAGACGAAGAAGCAGCTCACAGTAATTACAAAAAATCATACATTAGATTCATTTGCATACAGAAACCGAGGCAGAAACTATTGAACTACTTTTTTAGTACTCGATTCCTTCTTTATATGAAGATCTTTTTATTTTTTTAAAATCGTTCAAAATTGGATTTGCAGTTTAATGGAGACATGTTATTAATTATTTTATAAAGTGTTGGAAATATATTGGAAATATACAATGGCCGTAATATTGTAAATATATTGGCAATTATACTGCCAATGTTATTCCAATATATAGCTGATATAAATTGCCAATATATTTCTAATATATATGAGATATATGAGAGCGCGGTCGGTGTGTATATTCTGTTTTTTGCTTCCTCCTAGAGGAAGCTTTGTGATATTTTTCTAAATGAGGCTAATCAAAATCCTAAAAAGTAATAAAAAAATATTGGCAGTAATTGTTTTTTTTTTATAATTATTTAAAATGCAGGTACCCATCGTCGCTCGCTTTTCTTGGATAAAATTTGATGCTTGAAAGTCACCTCATTAACCTAAAATTTTCCGGCGAATATCGTGCCTATCCATCCATTTCACCAAGGAGACACATTTCTCGCATCGAAGTATGTTTTTCAAGTCAATTTATCTCTAAAGAGAATCTCTTGCAAGCCGCAACTCCCCGCCGACGTTCGTCTAACTTGGCTCATTCCCCGACAAAATAAGATTCTTTCTGCTGGCCAGTTTTGTCGCGCGCGCGCGCGAACGGGAAAAACCAGGAGAGAAGAGACGAGGGGACGCGCAGTCCGCGGGGGGGAGAGCGGAAAAACTTTCCTACTTCGGCTCCTCTCTTCCTTCTCCGCTGCATAATAATGAAGCTTTTTAGCCAACGCGATGCGCGCAGAGTTAGTCGAGACTTGATTTGTCCGGCTTTACGTACGTGCCGTACATAACGCTTACGAACACGTCAAACACGCGTATTGCAGTGCACGAAAGCTCTCATCTAAAGAGACGGGGGTGAGGTGGGGGCTTTGATACAACAAGAGGCCGTACAGCAGGCAGGCAGGCAGGCGAAAAGTTTAGCTACTCGTTCGCCAGCTTTTGGCGCGCCTTGGCCCGGGAGATAAATTCCATTGAAAAGTAATATCAAACTTTCCGTGAACTATCCAATTTCTTTCCTTAAGGCTGAAGGCAAGAATGACGGAGCTGTCGCTAGTCGAACGAAAACAATATGCCTGCGCGAGAGCTGCTGCCATCAGACGCCGTCATTCAAGTTTTATTACGCCTTTGACAAGTCACGTCCACCGCTTCGTCTGGGAGCTTGTAAAATTCGCCGAAAATATTGCACCAGGTCTCGAGGATCGAGACTCCGGCGGAGCTCAAAAAATATGCGGCTGGACATTTTCGCGAGCGAGCCACCGGGACCGCTCAATTGGGAAACTTCGAGCGCTATAATATTTAATGGGACCTTATTCGACGAGAGCGACGGTCTCATATGTCTCGGTAATGGATTTCGTTAAAATTCTAGAAGGTTCTTTCCCGTGGCAAATGATGCGAGCTATTTCAATAATACTTTTAGTGTACTCGGTAAAAGCTGAGGTTCCCGTGAGCATCTGCAGTGTAAGGCCTATTTTAACGCAGCAGAATTTGTAAAGCCTGCAGGAAAAAAATCAATTAAATGCACATGCAAATTTCTTAATGCGAACATTCCGTTTTTGAACTAGTTAGTGAATATCTTGAAATGGAATCATTAAAAAGGGGAGGAAATTAAAAAATTTACCGTAGACCTGTAAAAAGTTTTTTAATCAATTCTTTTGACTACAAAATAGAATACATTATGTGATGTTTGATTTTTTGTTTTGCGCTTTTTACATTTTTCTACATTTATTTACATTTTCAAAATTGTTATAATAGCTGAGCTTACAAGCATCGAAAATGTCGAAAAAATGGACTGAGAAAATGCATGATGACGAGATGAAATTGACATTTTGCTTGATTTCTCACGGAAGAAGAATTACATATATGTTTATTAGTTAATATTGATCGTTTACATTTTGATGAGCCATCCATAGTACTTATAAATGTATTTTGCTAAGTTGTTAAATGATAGAAAACAATAGCTAAAATTTGAGAATAGATTCAATCCTCTGTTAAAAAAGTGATCGCGGAAAAGTGAAGCCGTAAAGGAATTGGTTAAGAGATAAAATTTAAAATGAACAAATTTTGTAATCAAGTTTCAAGGATATTGATGGAACTATACATGCAAAATGTTTTTTGATAATAAAAAATTAAAATTAATAAATTAAAATTAAAATTAATCTCTAAGCATTTTTACTAATATTTAGTTTTGCTATATACATGCTATAATTTCTAACCTCAAATTTTAATGTTAGCATAAATTAATGGTAAAACATAACTTATTGGATACATGTACTATATCGTATTGTATCAAATATGAAGATCATTGCAATCTAAAAGGAAGAAGAATTCGTATTTGTATAATGCAATAAATATAGAGTGCGCGAAGCGCGCATTAATGCACCTAGTCCATTAAAAGTTTTAGACTAATCGGAAAAAGCATGTCATCAAATACTAAAACAAGCAATTTTTTATAGCTACTTTGTTGATTGGAAATTGTTCCAGTGTTCCAATTGATTTCTTATGTAGTTGAAATTATTACATGCACACCTATTAATTAAGCAAATCCACTCAGCGTCAATTTGAAGAATGTTTTTAAAACTATATCATTTTTATTTAGTCTTAAAGCTTCCTTAAAACTTTAGGAAAAAAAGTTTTTTAAAAATATTTATTTACACGTTTCATTTAATCTAAAACTAGATGCGTAAAGTGCATAGAGAAGACCATCGGAACCATTAATAATTCATAGCACTTGTTCCGAAAAATTCATAGCTAAGCATGCCAATGAAAATATGAATAACTGATTTTGAAAAGTGACGAGAAAAGCGTCAAAGTCATAAAGGGCAGGAGAAAGTACTATCCGATAAACTCATAATCCTATATTTTCTCGCGGGCGTAGCTGGGCTGAAAAAAAAAATAAAAGCAACAACGATCGCGTTTTATACAGTGCCGTTACGCGTCCTCGAACAAATATTTACGGGCGGATGTTACAATTACCGAGATGTTAGCTGGGGCGCAAAAAACGATCCTTCATACCGTTAAAAGGATAGAATTTTCCAGTTCGCGTGTGCGCGCACAAAAAAAAAGGAAAAACGCGACTTCTCTGTTAAACTCTGCTTAACATTGGCAAGTAAAGTTTTAGGGCAGTGCGTCAAAAGAATGGCTGGAACAAAGGAACGAGCCTGAAAATAATTGATTAGAGATGTTTTGAAAAGCAAGGATGTCATAGTTATTTTTTGACAAAAAATACGAATAAAAAATTTCATGAAAAAAAAAGTGATTTCTAATAATAAATTTAACCAAAAAATTATGTTTGTTCTTCTTATTTAACGCAAATCGTTTAAAGAATATGCAGCAGGCTGACCATACAGGGAGTTCTTCTACTGAATTGATCAATATACTCTTTAAACACAATAAAAATGAATTTTGTTCCATTTGTAAAACTTTAAAGCGTTACATAATAGCATGAAAATTTCAGTTATCCGAACTCATAAATTAAATGTCACAAATGCATTACCTTCGAAGTTCATTTCTATAGAAAAAAAAAAATAGTATGCTCGTTGCGAAATTAAATATTTTAAAAGTATTTAGCATTGATACCAAGAAATTGTCAAAGTATCAATTATTAAACTTTAAGACGGCTGTCAATCAAACTCCTGGGCTGCTTAATTGAATTTTCACCCATGGAATTTCGAAAACAGTCGAACAATTGGCGCTTCATTAAAAAACCAAATAACCGACGTAATCACAAAATAAGGACGTATCTGGCGCCAGATTTGAATGCCTCTTTCAGCACCCCACGGCGTTTACGTCTATTTTCCGCCCGAAAAGTCCACGAAACGGCAAACAGATGAAGCGTCCATTAAAATAGGTAAAATGCTCCTGTTCCATTTTTCACGGAGAACCGATTTTAACATGTTTGGATAAAATACATTAATTTTCTATAGGAATTCTTTTCATCAAAACTTTAATAAACTAATTAGCTCATTTAGTTAACGGCCAGTCTGTCGTTTATGTATTTTTTTTGGTTCCGTTTCCTTATACGTTTCCGTACGTAGATATGATTAGATATTGGAATCTAATAGAAACTGACGAAACAATAAAAATAAATCTATTGTTTCAGTTGAACAAAATGTTTTGCGTCACTGAAATAACGTTTGAGACAGCAAAGTTTATCAGTGACGGTTAGAATTTTCAAAAAAGTTTTATTGGAAAATGAATAGAAATAATGCCCTGGTAGAGATAAAAGTATCAAAATTGGCCAGGAAAGTAAAAAATAGGTATTTTTAATTCCTAGTTACCTA
>JAWWEO010000045.1:4589572-4634949 GCA_035582975.1 Ormyrus labotus | reverse complement strand
CCGAACAACCCTTTTCGGTTGTCGTGCACGCGGCCTACGCAAGAATTTGCTTGCGCCGAACCGACGTCCCATTTTAAATCTAAACAATATTTAGAATAACATTCAAAGTTTTTAATTGAAAAACTTTCAAACTTATAACAACTTTTACAACAAAAAAACAATATTACAACCTAAGTAGCTTAGATAGATTAAATAATCGGGAACAAATTTATAAAATAAGTATACAAACATTATAAATACAATAACTTTCAGCTCCTCGCCATTTCGAGAAATCTGTTGAGAAATGCTCATTGTGACAAGTGTGAAAGTTAAGAGATTTACGATGAAAAGAAAATTTCGACGTTCTATATCCGAAGAGTTTACTATCGTTTTGTCTTTCTGAAAAGCCTTTACTTTCAGAAGCGCGACAGACGAAACATCCACATCAAGTGGGTATAAAACTTTTCAGTAACAACTTCGCGACCAAGTAAAGTGCAGGTTTCGCGCGAAAGCTAAGAAATCCTAAATGTTCCTGCTTAGGCTTTGGTTTTTCTTTTAATTTATATTTCCTATTAATTCAGTGCAATCTGTAAATAAAATCTTATTCTTTTTGAATGTAACATTTCAACTATATAGCATCTTGCGCTTTAAGCTTTCTCGCAATGTAATTAAAGGCTTCGTAAATTACAAACTTATTAAATTGTCGGTAAAGGCGAAATTACTCAACTAAATTATTTACTGTCGAGGCGGGCTTCTTGCAAACTCGAAATTAAGGCGACCAGTACAAACGAATAACTGAAGTTCAAAGAAAGTTTGATAAAAAACCTGAAAGTTCCTCATGACCTCGGTAAAAAGGGCACGATCCTCAGCGTGCATTGCGCATTAAACGCAAAATGTATGATATCACAGCGTGATTAGGGGCATGAAAATATCGCAAACATTAGTCGTACGCGAAACAAATGGCAAACACTTTATCGCGGACGAAAGTTCTCGAAAGAAGTAGCTGAAGAAGGAGGAGAAGAAAGGGAAGCCGGAGAGGAGCAGAAAAAAAAACTAACTTTTCTTCTTGCGCTAACGAAGACAAACCGGCCATCTTTCTCTCTCTCTCTCTCTCTCTCTCTCCCTCTTTCGCAAACGTGTACATGTGTACGGACTTGACAAGAAAAGCAAAAGCCCGCCTACTTTATACGGGTCGCGAACCACGTGTGTTCTCTGTTTTCCCTGCTGCAGCAGCAGACTTTTCTTCTCGCGGCCCCGTCGCGCAAGGCGCACGACTGAGCAGGACGAATTAATTTTTAACGCATCTTAACAACGGCCGCTTTGCAGATAAAGATTCTTGGCCTCGTCGAAATAAGAGCTCGCTTATTACGTTCGCCTGCTCGCTGTCTTCCTCGTTTCTAATTACGTACTCCCCTTATTTTTTAATCTCTTTGACCCGCCAAGAGAACGATACGTTTTTTTTTACAAAGTCCGACAAAAGCGTTAAAAAATCTTGGCAATTTCTAATTGCGTTTTCAGTCAATTTTACCTAAAGCTGACGATTGAATTCAATTGACGATGAAGATGTTAAAGGACAGTTAAACATAATAAGTAATTTATTAATTAAACGCAAGCTTTTAATCTTTTCTTTCTTCTCGTTGGTTTCGTTTGATGACTAATTATTTCGTTGTAAAATAGACAAGAACCACTACCACTGAACATGTAATATTTTTAATTTTAAAACTTCGTAAATTTCAGGTATTTTAATTAGGGTCTTATGAAAACTTTATGTTGGGTATTAAAACTGAAACAATTACATTTACATTGCACGAGATTGTAAGCGCAAAAGGAGTTTTGAAATTTCCTAAGATTCATAATACTGCACTTACAGATTTTCTACGTCATACAAAAAATAACTGTATTTATAACGTTCCAAACTCAGCAGGGCTCAGAACGGATAAAGCCGCATAAATCTTCTCAGCCGTCTTAAAACCGAAAATAAAGATCAACAACGTTACTTTGCTGCTTCACGACTGAGCCGTAAAGCAGATTGCTGTAAATAATTACAAAAGTTACGCAACTATTTTATTACGAGAGCGCCCTCGTTATGACTGAACTTTCCTATCGCGCGATGGTTTTAAAATTCGCATATTTCGGGCTTTCCATTATACGGTTATGTAAGCTTTATAGATTCCATGATGGCATCAGATAGTACCTATACGGTTGGTGATCATTCTCCGGTGTAAAATGAATTTCGCATAAAAATTGGATAGAAGCAAAACACAGTCCTTCGCAAACCTTTTTTTCCTTGAAAAATTGAAGGGCCGGAAAGTGAAGTCAGTTTATTCATGATGTGATTGGTTCATCAGTTTATTCGTAATCTGATTGGCGGAAAAATAGCAACCTCAAAAAAAGAAAATAGTACGCGCGAAGCGCGTTGGATTTCTCTGGTATGTATACAAAATTGACACGCAACGCGAACTGAAAGCAAAAAAGAAAAACTTGGCTCGTCATGAAATCTTCTGCGCAATTACACAAAATTTTCAGTTCTCATTTTCCGGCTTCAGCCCTGCTTCCTCCTCTTTCTCAAAGCTGCTTCCTTCGCGTTTCTCTTCGTTTTCCCCCGCCGTTTTGGACTATTTGTCCTTCCTCGTATCTTCTTCTCTTGTTTCTCCTTTAGTACCTGTCCCTAGCCCCGTTAACCCTTCTTATTTTTCCCTTTCCCCGACCCTTCTTTTGCTACTTCTTTTCTACCCTCGCCTCGCTCTAAGAACATACATAATGTAAGTGTGTACCGACGAGCGCGCCTTCCTTCTGCTCCTTCTTCGACTTACAAGACGACGTCTGGACTATGCGCGAGGGCAAAGTGAACGAGAGACACGGAAAAAGACATGCGGCGTGTGTGTGCGTATGTGTGTCTGTGTGCGTGGGTATGTGCGAATACAAACGCGAGTGTCACGGTATACTTAACTCTCTGTTTTACGAGATATAGAACGTATACTTGTCGGGCCGGGAGAGGAAGTTCTCTGGACTTTCGGTCGACTGTTTAGCGATATACAGGCCCTCTTCTTCCGCTCCTCTCCCCCTTACTTCGTCCTATTTTTCGGATTATATACGAACGCAGTCTCCCTCTATCTCTCAGCAGGCCGCGCCATTTGACCGTCTATTTATCAGCCGAGCTGCATCCTTTTCTTCGGCTGCCGGGCTTCTCTCTTTTTTTTTCCGCATCTTCCGCGAGTGTCGAGGGGCGAATTTCTTCCACCGCGGCTCCGCTATATCGCGCGTTTTATGTGCGCCGCAGCTCGAGAGAGATGCAGCGGATAGCGCGGCACTCGCGCGCCGCGCATACATTTATACGGCGCTGCAGCGCGGGCCGCGCGCGTGTAATGATTCAAAGTTCCTGGATGCATTAAAGAAGGAGGAGGCGGGGAGTGCGCGCGCGGAACTGCTATTGATCCCCGAGGCAGGTTTTACGAGGATGCCGCGGCGAGATTTCGCCTATCTCCGTTTCTTTCTTTACTGCTCTTATTTATTTAAAACGAGCGAGCGGTGCAGTCGTCCTTTCGCGATTCCCGCCGTGATTCTCGATTAGATTGAGCGAGAGAGAGCTTTTTTTGCCTGGGCTATCGTAGAAGCATACGATTTTCGTACTCACCTATCCCCCTCTTCCTTTCTTCATTCTACTTGAATTTGGATATTAATTTATTATATTGTATATGTTACGCATACATACATCTAGTTTTATAAGGTAGTGTCACGGATGACGCGCGCGAAAGATGATAAGCGCATCCGTAGACATATGAGGACGACTCGAAGAAGAGATTAGCGTAGGCATCGGTACTCAGTGGGAAGAGCATCCGTCGCGAAAACGGAAGGTCCTGGGTTCGATTCCTGGCCGAGTAAAGCCATGCCTCTTTTTTTCGAGTCTACGAATATCCTCAATCGCGCACCCACGTAACAGTAGATAAGATAAATTTTATTTACTCTAAACATTATGTGCAATTTTACAATTTTTTGTTACAAGATAATTATAATTAAATAGAAAAGCATAATAATCGTAATATATAGAGCAAAAATTCCTGATGTGGGCCACTAAAAATCGACTAGTCGATTTTTATTAATCTTTTTGCATATTTTGGAAGCTTTATAGGTCAAAGTTAATACCCTAAAATAGTTTTTGAAAATATCATTTTTTCGAAATGTTGTAAACAAATGAAATTTTCAAAGCCTTTTTTTTTAAATTGCATGCAATAAATCAGTGAATACTTTATAATCTCAATGAAGTTTTTTTATGGTATATTTAGAAATAGAAGGAGAACAGAATGAAATATAATTCATGTAAAAAAATGTAATTTGTTTTTTAACAATTAATTTTGCAATAAACAAATGGTAATTTAACAAACTTCTTGGTGTTGTAAGAAAATTTTTTTTTACATTTATATTCTTTAAACTATTATCTAGACTACTGTGCAATAAAATTTTGGTGCACTCCTTCCAGAATCGTATTTTTCATCACAAATTGTACTCGGCCGCAAAATGCGATTTTGCGGCCGAGTACAATCACTGAGTACGAGGACCGGCGAAGCCGGAGATTGTGCGAGGCCGAAAAATCGTTTGCAGACGTGTTATGAACACTATTTTTCAGTATAATTAGACGTGTAATTTGGTTTTGTGTCTTGGTATTGGGGACGCAGAATGCCATTTTTGCGTATGCATGTCCGGAAATTGCAATGTTTCGGCCGATAGGCCGAAAAAGTGCAATTTCGGATACGTATCGGCAAAATGGCGTTTTGCATTCGCAAAACCAGGACGCAAAAGCGAATTTTGCGGCTATGTATACTGAAATAAAATTTTAATTACAATTAGTTTATAAATTTTTTCTGGAAGGCTAGTGCACCAAAACTTTGTTGTACAGTCATCTAGATAATAGTTTAAAGAAATGTTCTCTTACTATTTCTAAATATACCATAAAAATTTCATTGCGATTCATAAAGTATTCACTGATTTATCGCAATTTAAAAAAAAAGGCTCTGAAAATTTCATTTGTTTATAACATTTTGAAAAATTGATATTTTCAAAAACTATTTTAGGGTATAATATCTCAAAAAAAGCAGTGCAAAAACTTAATAAATATCAGCTTCATATATACAGCCGCCTCGAAAACTTACATTTTCAAGCCTTCATAAGGTCTTTGGTCTTTCAAACGTTTTTATCAACTTAAAAAAAAAAAAATTTAACATGGGCTTTTACCGTCCCATGCCGGGATGACGCCTTAATTTGGTTCTAACTTAAGGGCCTCAGATCACTTTTTAGTACAAATTATGAACTTTTAAGATTTTTGAAATCCCGACCCTCTAAGGGTTAAAGTGCTCTTATTTCTACTAGGGTACCTCTGTTTCTCTTTTGCGCTTATCTAGTCTACCAGTTTGTTAAATCCAAAGTCCACTCGGTTTCGCTTCGTATTTATCATCTGCCGCGTTCAATTAAAAAATCTATATAGTTTACTATCTTAAAAGCATGTAGAGCGAACAATTATTGATATATGTTGACGTACTTTTTAGGTAGAACAATTTTATTCATTTGGCAACTTGCTTCAAAACTCGTAACTCTTTCTCTCACTCTCTCTTTTTCTCTTGTAATTAATTTAATTTTAATTAATTTTTAATTCATTTTTAATTATAAAACAATTAATTTAAATTAATTAAAATTAATTATTATTTAATTTTTTTTAATTTAGATAGTCCAACGTGCGACTCGCGTCTAAATATTTTTGTTGGTATTACAGGCAAAAGCATAGTAATTAGGAATATACAAATTGGTGCTAGCCCCACTCTTAGAGTTAGCCAATGCTAGAAAAATAAACTAGTTTTCTAGCACACGAAGCATCTTTTCATGATGATTATATATTATACATAAAAACGGTTCATTTATTCAATCTCTAGAAGATAGACGTAATATCGATTTCTACGTAACCACGAAATTACTCAATATATGACAATCATCAGCAATGAAAGGTCGGTTAAAGAGCCATCGTTCTGCAGAAGGTAAAACGAAGCGAAAAGTCGGAATAATTGAGGTTGAAGCGCAGCTCTTTCTTTTTTAGGCGACGTATACCGTATATATACATATATATATAGACGAGTAAAGCATTCAATGACTTTTCACATTAAGAAAATCGATTATCAATACAGGAAGGATGTAAATACTGCGGAAAAATTTTAAGACTGAGAGAGCAACGGGTCTTTAAATTAAAAAAAAGATCAAGCGAAATCAAACTAATGTAAAGCTCCCTCGGCAGCAAAAAGTTGGCTTAGTATCTAATAAATCATTGTTACGAATTTCGGCATTCAACGAGGGCAATTCAAAACTGAAATAGGGAGGCAAGTCGCTTAAAAAAACGCGAGCTTCATACATACTTATTTTCGGCTCGACCCCGCGTTTCTTCGACGTCGGTGGAGAAGCAAAATAATAAATTTCTGCCGGGGAGGGGACTGCATTACAACAGTGGCGACGGCAGCGCGTTCTCCCTTTTTAAAGAAAGTTCTGCCAAGTCGACGGCGATTGAAAAACATCGTAAATCCAGGCATCGATCCCGAGCTCACAGAGCCAGCGGAGAGACGTTATCCGGCGATCGCGTGGTAATTTGCAATAAATCCTGAGGGATGTTGCGACGCCGTCCTATACTCTATTTTGCCAGGCATGACACAATTTTTTAACTTCCATACCCTTTTCATCGGGCCGGACTACTTTCGGTGTAATCAGTTTACCAGGAATTCGGTTAGGGTATCCATTTCTCGTTTCATTTTTTAACGCGGAACGCGGATATTTCGTAGGTTAAAAGTGCAATATATTAAAATGTAACGTTAATGTACAGAAAAACTAGTGTTATAATAATAGTTTTTATAAATTATATACTAGGAGATGCTTGAGCTCAATTTTCTCCAATACAATCGAGTTACGCACTGAAATTGCAGATCTATTCTTTACGATTCTTTACTACACATTCTTCTTCGCTCTCGTCTGACAATTTTTGTACGCGCGCTCAGACTCTCGAAAACGCAAATCCTTTAAGTCCACTCCTTCAGATTGACAGAGAACGTACCGAAGCACATTCAAAGCAGTGCGCGATTCGAAAAAAAAGGGTCCTTTATCAAAAGCCGTAAGAGGCGCGGGTACGGGACACGGAATCACGGAAACGCATTTCACAAATTAAAAGGAAAAAAGTCGTGCATCCTACTCTCCGCAGATAACGTAATTTCAGCCCAACGCAGAATCCAATTGAAGTACAGTTCGGGAGCAGCTCCGTGTGCGCCCCCTTTTTCACCCACAGCGACGTACCTTCGCTCTCCCGACGTTTTTCCTCCCTGTACAGCGATAACTAACAGCGCGCGACTGCTCGCGCGTCTAAAGCACCGTAACCTGCATCGAACTTTTTATTTTATCTCGCGCGGGCCAGTCCCTGTTTTTACCGATGCGCGATTTACATGGTACATTCAAACGATTTTACGCGCAAGTGCATGCGGTCTGCAGCTCGCGATCTCCCGCCGTGCAAGAGGCTTTACTTTCTCCCCGCGCTCGCCGGCTGATTTCTTGATCGATGCGTAGAGAGAGGCATAAGCTGCAGTGCAGCACCCTCGACCCTTTCCGCGGCGCGCATCGAACCTCGCGCGCGCGCGGAGAAATGTTTCGCAGTGACTTTTCTTCAGCCGTCGTTTTTCCTTCCTATATACGGTCCCTACTTTTTGCTTCCGCTTCCTCTCCTTTTAGCTCTTTTCTTGTTGCCGGCTGCTCGGCGAAGCAGTGTGTATATACAGGGCCGCGCGCTCCACCTTATCGAAATGCGCTGCCGCGACGACGTTTTCTCCGGCGCGACTGCGGCGAGGCGGAGAGAACGGACTGAAACGAATTTTCTACGAGCTGCACGTCGGCTTTGCCAATGCGTCCGACTACAAGCGAGAAAGAGCGCGATGTTGATAACGGGCTTCCTTTTTTGGGTTTGCGCCCAGACTGAATGCCTTTCTTTTATGCAGGCAAATCGTCTCTATGAATAAATGTTACTTTAATTAGACTTGAGTGAACATCTGAGGTCGGCGGAGTAGTGGCTTCAGCTCGATGTGTGACCGCTTCTTCATTAAAAGAGCTAATTTCTTTAAGAGCTAAGCGCAGACTTTATGCTTTTGGTGGAACTGCCCGTTCAGGTATATGCGGAAATAAAATGAGGAATTACGTCTGAGTTTTTGTAGAGGTAGAGTCTGATTCGAAACTTTTACTATATACAATAATAATATATTACGTACTAAAATATTTAAATTCAAAAGGTAGCTTATTTGATCATTTTTTGTAAGAATAAATTTCCGTATACAATCTTGAGAACTTGATGCATAAGTTGTGTGGATTCAAAACTCATGTTAAATCGAGCTTTTTTTTTTATAATACGGTTGAACTTTTTATTATAAAGAATGAATCTCACTGAAAACTTGTTTTTCAAGAATTCTCCAAACTTTTATCTTTCATGTGCCCTTAAAAACTATGAATATTCTTTTCACGTCAGATAATTTACTTTATCGCATGATTGAAATCGATAATTATTTTCCGTAAAGAATAAGACTTTCTTTCTATTTTTCTGATTTTTATTAATAAAAAATTTTATCCCATGTAATCGATCTGCATTTGGCATTACGTTCATTTTTTAAACAAAACCAAGTGGTTTTAATTTAATTTAAAACTGTTTCGTCCTAGAGGAAGCATTCCGATAGTAATTTTTGGTGTTGTTGTAAAAACATATTGTTATAAACGTATTTTGAGATATCGGAAATCAAAATATATGGTTTTTGAAAAATTTCTGTATGGATGAGTGTCCATGTGGCTCTGGGCCTCGAGAACCGACTGCTTTGGCAGCCAGAGCTGCTTGCAGAGGACGAGGAATTTGCCAACGATAAGGCCTCCGCTGACGATCATGCAGTACTCGTTCGGCCACAGCATCAAACCCGTGGAGTGCAGGCTCAAGGTGCTCGCGAGGCTCAGGTACTGAGTCTACCTTAAAGTTGCCGATGCTCTAGCAGATGTTGCGGAAAGCCAGAAAGAATGGCTGCTACAATTAAATGTATGTTAAGTTACTCGGTTTTTAGATTATCTTATTGTTAGTGAAAGATAAAGGCGTGATCAACGGTGGGGTATAGTAAATTATATAGTTGGCAGTGATGAAGAGATATTTTTTTTTATTTCAAATTTCCTGATTAATATAATAATAATATTCTGGCTTTGACTATTTTACAGCTTTATTTTTCGCAATATCGAGTACATGAAATAAAAGTTGTTATTAAAAAATTGCGATGATTTATTTTTAAAATATTTTAACCTGATTCGTGCAGTTACAATAAAATCGAAATGTTCAATAACGAATAAACAGATCGTGATGGCCTTCAGAGCTTTTGTCTTTTTGCTTGTCTAAGTTATCTTCAATTTTCTTTTTTATGTAAGTATCGATGTTTTTTATAATCTGTCTGATACCTTCTAGGCTTTGAAGTTCTTCGCACAAATAACCCCCAAACCAAATCTAAAATTTTAAGCAGTAAAACAAATGTTAAAAGAAATATGTAATATAAAAAAATGTAATTAAAGTTGATGGTAATTGATTATTTACTTCGCAGACTTTACCGCCTCCATTTTTTAAGCAATATGTTTCTTCGTAATTTTCGCATGTAAGTTTATTCTGCATAAAACAATGAATATAATTAAATTATTTATCATTAAATAAAATTAAATATCTGGATAATATTAGTTTGAGAAATTTGTATATACAATATACAGTGCACTCTCTCAATAAAGCCGCAAAAGTACTTGAGGGGAACAGTTTTTCCACGGATCGGAAGCCCCCCATCAATCCATCGCGGTCGATTCGCCTCGAGATTCGCTGCCGATTCTCCGCCGATCATCCGCGAAGGCATTGTTTACATCGAATTGTCAACTTTTTCTATTTGTCGCTATTTTTTCATTATTTCGCCGTTTTTCTATCGGGCGTACCTATATGAAAATTTATACGAAAATTTTTTTTAATTGAAAGTTTACTTTAAATTGTAAATTTTCATTTAATATGTTCTTTTTTCTTTATGTTTTACTGTTCTAAAAATTAATGCAAGAAAAAATACACGCATAATACGACATAATACACGCATTTAATGCACGGCGCTATTGAGAGAGTCGCGCTCGAAATCGACTCCAGACGAAAAACGGTAAAAAGTGGGGGGGTTGCGACCGAGTGCAAAAGCGGGGAAGTGACTTCATTGGAAGGCTTTATTGGGAGAGTGCACTGTATTTCTTTTCTTACCTTCCCAATTTCACGTTCAATTTCTTGCTTTACTTGTTTCAGCTCGTCGACCTATTTCATTGATAATTATTAATAATAATTTAAATTAAAAAATTCATTTATCCAAGATGAAGAGGTATACTTACTGTAGCTCTGTCAACCTGTAAAAAATAAAGGTTGTATGTAGTCAAATTTATTTAAACAATAATTAATAATAAAAGTAGTTAAATGTATTACCCAATTTGGCAGGAAATCATCTTTAGCTGAAGCATAAATCACTGTTAAAAGGAGCCCAAAAAACACAGCAAGCTTTGCCATTTTGTCAAGGTTTGAAAAATACGTTAAAAGTACTATTTTTTCACAATTGAAAACACTTGATTTTCACAATTGATTTTTATATTGGTAAATTTAGTAAGGTAACACGATTTAGGTAACACGATTTCGCATAAAACATTTTATTACATTGCATTACCTTATAAAATGTGTTTTTCAGCCACGACATATTCTAAAACTATTAACTAGTTTACGTAAATTTAAGTTAATAAAAAATAAACTGAACCTACTACGGAATTGATTATTACTTTTTCTTCTAAAATTTAACGTTTATCATTTATTTATCCTTGCGAAATGAAAGTAGAAAAGATAGTAGATAAAAATTGTTTCAAATCACTGTTCTGTCCTACAGTAGGCTCTTGGTTTCATGAATTCTGCAACAGCTAAACTCGCTGGTCGCACTCGTAAGTTCAAACTGCAAACTTCCAGCTCTCAAATTTTCAGTGAAACGATCGCAAAAAGCGTCGTGAGTTGGGATACCTTCGCCGAAATCGCTCGGCAGGTCGGTGTGCACAGTCAGACCTCGTTTGCAGACTACCCTGATACGAGAAGCGCACGTCGAGCGCAGCGGAAAATCGCGGACATTCCTAATTACGACTAGTAGATTACTTCTTTCTCCGTCAGTTCTCCGGATCCACCGATGAATTTGTTATGAGGCATTTAAAATTTTAGCGTGTTTTTAGACTTTTTTGAAAATTTTATTCACATTTTTTGCAACACAAACTAAAATCCAGCTGCTGTTATATGTATACAATTTTAGTTCCCTTATTTTTAGTGTCTATGTTAGCGTTCCAGTTCAGTGAATGATAATCCTGAATTAAAAGTCCCAATCAAAAGAACGTGTCCATTCTGGCATATTTTCATTTTTAGAAAAATAAAAAAGCGACTACTATTATTATTTGCGCGTTAAAATACAAATATATACCATGTACAAAATACTAATGTATGCACATCCAGCTTTTAAATCAACTCTACTTTTAATAACTCAGAGTAACTTCTGTAATTTGTATGAAACGTTAGAGCATAGAAACAAATGGACAAGTTTCGTTGTCACCTCTGAATTTATCTCGAGCGACGATGTGAATACGAAATCTGCAAACTTTAATTAAGATCGTGTGAGACTCCTTGAGCCTCTCGCGAAAAACTTAGTAATTAGAAAGCGCTGCAGGGAATATCCGTCCTCGAAACGAAGTAGAATTTAATTTAAAAAAAAAAAAAAAAAAAAGAAAAGAAAACGGTTAACGCCTTCCCCCGATGCTTTTAAGGATTGCCTGATCAAATCAGGCGGCATAAACTAAGGAGCCGAGAGTCCTTTCGGCTGAAATTCCAGCGGAGATTCAAGAGCCGGGTAAAGAGAAGATAAAATTAGTCCGCTTAAGTGGATAAAGAGCCGCGAGTTACGGGCAAACAGCGCAGGCATGCAAAGCCGCTCTTATACGTTGCCGCAATAAATTATGGTTCAGCGCGAAATATGATTAGAACGTTACTCGAATTCCCTTCTGCCCCCCCCCCGTCCCCTTTTCCATCACCGAGTGTGTTTTCCATCACCCTCGGCTCGCGGAACCTCTATTTTTTGCCCTTCCGTTTTTCACCATCTCTTTCTCTCGCGCATACAAGTATACATAGATTAAGCTCATTAGCTAATGGAGCTTCATTTTGCGATGGAGAAGCGAAACGCAGATAGAAAAGGTCCACGGGGGGAGGGAGTAAAGAATCGCCCGCGCGCGAGGGTGGGAAAATGGTTTTGCCAGTTTGCTTCCACTTTAAAGAGATGAGCGCAAACGGCGAGGGAAAAAATGCGAATTGATCTCGAAACAAACGCGAGGCGACGACGACTGTAAAGCACTTTCTTAGGATCGAAACTCGAGAAGTTGCGAGAGAGCCGAGAAGGGAGGAAGGAGGGAGGAGCGCAGGAAATTCGCGTGCGGCGCGCACGATGAGAATCCGGAAGCCGATAAATCAGAGCCCTGCGCTCTTGGAATTAGTTACCGTTCCAATGTTCCATTTTGCATTCGCGCTAAGTAGTTTCTGCGCCGCCTTCTTTCCCCTCTCCGCCCGTCTCCGTAAGCTTTCGCAGTCACTCTACTTGCCTTCCTTCCCGCTCGCTACCTTTGCCTCGTTTCTTCTTTTAGCTGCTGGTGTATCCGCGTATACATAGCCACTCATAGAACGCGCGCGCGCGTATTATGCGGAGGGGCGGGAATTGCTCTGATTTTGCGCTGCCTGATGGAACGCGGCAGATCGGACTCCTCCCTACTTTCTCTCTCGCGTAATTTCCGCAATTTTCAGCGCGGTTTCTTCGCGATCTCTTTTTCCTTCGCGTTGCGGATCGAGACAAATTCTTCTTCGAGTGCCAAGCGGCAGAATTCAATAAAGAAAATGAATGCGAGCGTTAATGGAAAATATTTTCGTCGAGATGAGCGTTTGTTTAAGAGACGGAAACTGCTTGCCGCTGGGTAAAATCTATATAATGATAGAAGTGCATCAAGAATTTTATTTTTCTCTTCCAAATTTAAGTCGATTAAACTGCAGATTATTTAATAAAAGAGTGGTACGGCTCACAAAAGCGTGCGTTTGAAAGAAAAAGAAAATTATATTATTGACAAAGTCGAACTGTTTTTATCTATTCAATCAAGATATATTACTATTTTAAGATTATAACCCACTTGTTTCTTACTATAATAAAGACTTTTAAATGTTTGAAAACAAGATACTTTATTTGACTTTTACATTTAAATATGTTTCTGCTTCGAAAGCAAAATCAAATCTGATCATCGTTTTAATAAAATCGAATTAATCGAAAAAGAAAAAGGAACAACGAAGGTTTCCGTGAAAACCAAAACTTTTCAAAAAGATCTATTCAATTAACTGAAAACGTCCACAAATACGCCTCTACGCGTTCTGTGACGTAGCTCTTACTTCGATTCAAGAATCGGCAAAGAGACAGCTGCTGCCCCGAATAGATGACATTATTGCAACAAAACGAATCTTCGTGCTTGAGGCTAATTAAATAGAAATCTTGAAAATTAAATTAAATTAATTTATTATGTACATTTTAAAAAGAATTCGAAACAAAATTACAATATAATCATAATAGGTTTGTAAGTAATAATAATAATAATTTGTATTCTTGCGTAAGGGAACACCACTCATGGATAATATCAACGTATTTTCAATGGTAATATATATGTATATGCTAGATTGACATGAATGAAAACTAGTCTGTTTCTTTACCTAAATCAATATTTTTTAAGAATAGAAAAAATTTATTACTTGATTACTCGGGCAAGGTACGATAACCAATCATTAATTTTTGTATTTTTACTTTTTTGATATATTTGCTTTGATTATTGATAAACTAAGATTATCTCTGAATTTTAGTACCCTTCGTACTTTCACTATATAAATTCTAAAACTTTAAAATTCTACAGCCTTACTTGTAATTTTAGTTTATAAAATTTGTACATTAACTAACCTAATATGTAGTAGTATCTTTGGCTTTGCAGATTATATAGTATCAACAAATCAAATAATTAAAAGAACAACACAATTAAAAGTTTAGAAGCTCTCACAAATAGGTATTCCGGACTTCCTAAAATCTGTACAAACCAATTAGGAATACACAAGTGAAAAGTTTAAAAGCTTACCCAGCATGCTATAAAAAAAGTTTGTTAATAGTGTATTTCCTGCATTCTTTTATCAAAATAAGTATTTAAAATAGTTTCGCATACGGATTTACTAAATTTTTGTTTAGAATCAAGCTAAACCCTTTATATTCAAAATGCATTAAAAGTTGCGCTGGAATTCCAAATGTTCTATATCCAATTTTCTGCTTTTCCGTAAAAAAAGTTTTGATGCTTTGTTATCTCGTAAAGGGATTTCCTAGAATCTATAACCTCTATGTAAATCAGTTTAAAAGACAAGGTGCAGAGGATCCGAGCATGTACCTTCGTAAAAACCATTCAACACTTTTCCGACCCTATTAGGTCGAGATTAGGGTTTGAAATGTACTGTCACGTGTGATACTCATCAAGGGGCGTCTAATTGTCAAGGGCTATCAGCGTGAAGATATGAGGATGACTCGAAGATTAGCATAGGCATTGAGAAGAGCATTCGTCGCGAAAACATAGTAAGTAAAGTAAAGAGTAAAGCCATCATCGTGGCTTTTTTCGAACATCCCACTCTAACTGTCCATCGATAATAATGTAACAATATATATAGTTATAAATAAATTTCACAGAGTCTTTGAAACTAAGAGAACTGCTTATCAAATTATATCTTAATTTTAATTGCGCATTAATGATGAATTTTCTGCTTCTTGAAAAGAAAGATTTGAAATATTCTATATAAACAACATTTTACGTAAATTCTATTCCCGACTGAGAGTGACAATGTACAGTAAAAGTAATTTAAACAACATCACTCTCTTAATTCTACTTCAATTGATTCATTCACTTTGCACTACTAAACTTTTACATTAAAATTAACTAGTTTAACAAGTACAAGATCTTTCTTGAATGGGATCACTGCACTGACAAGGAAAGTGTACGACATTTGGGTAATGGATTTTCCTGTAACTTTGGGATATGTTTTCTAATGTTAAAATATGAAGGAAGCCGCGTCCGTTCGGCCTAACGCTCGATTTTTCAAAAGTTATATGCTCTTTTAGCGAAAATCTAAGAAAAATCGATTTTTGTTTAATCACTTATATCTTCTCAACTGTTAACGGTACAGTATTTTAATTCCCTGCATTTAAAAGGTGAGGTCAAATCCTATCGATTTAAAGAAAAGACAAAAAAATCTTTATTTGTTCAAAAGTTATAGTTAAACTTTTATAGTAAAAATTACCACAATTATGTCAAATTTTATTATAAAAATTGTCATTTTTCCAAATTTTATGGCACTTTCTTTGATATTCAAGTCTATCCTTCAATTGCCAGACTTTATAGTAAACTTTACTGCATTGTGCCGAAAGCATATTATGCTCATGTCTTCATTAAAAACAATTCATTAAAAATTAATTAGTTTTCGGAATGCATCGTAGCAGCAATAATTTTTTATTACTATTCAAGAGTAAATTAATAATCCTCATAAATTGATTGGCGATACTCTTAATGAGAAAAAGAATCATACTTTAGCCCGAGCTCGCAAAGGATAAACACAACAAAAAAGATCTCACGATACAAGAAATAAAGCGAATTTAATTGCAGGAAGCTTGTTTCGCAAGCAGCTGTGCTTTAGCCTCGAGCGCCAAAATAATCGTTGCGGCGATAATTATCTTTATACGAGGTGTGTCACAGAGCAATGGAGCGCAAAATGCCTGGAGCGCCGCTTTCCTCTCCTCTGACCCTCGCCCCGAAATCGGGTAATAACAGATTTCAATTAATTTTCCACGCTACGAAGTTGTGCCAGGCAAATTAAATTCTTAATGTCCGCTCTCGCTTGCGATTCAGTTGCGCGAGACTAAACGCGCAACGTGCCTTTTCATTAGGCGACTCTGTGTTCTTCCTGCCCTGTAGTCTCGCGCCTGCAATCTCCACGCCGGCGGGCCAACTTTGCTACTTAGGAAGCGAAGGAGGAGTAACAGTTTGACAAAACCAATCCGGCGCATCGCGCATGCCAACGGGGCACCGTACGTACCTGAAATTCTGTTTTGTTCAATCGCGCGGCCCGCACTGGCAGATTTTCGAATATTTCAACGGCGGATAGAGCTTTTGCAAGAAGTTTTGGGAAATATTTACTTGAAAAGTAAAAAAAATATTTTCGAGTATAAAAAACGCCAACAATAAAAGAGAATGCATTCTTTTGTTAAATAAATAAAAATTATAGAGCAGTTACAATTTCTATGATTTTTGTTTACCCAAATGTATAAGTTATTTATACAAATTTTATAAATAATAATTTATAAAATATATAACACTCCTTTTGAGAAGAGGAAGTATTTTTTTACATAATATATACTAGACTTACACCAGCGCGTTGCGCACTCTAACTTTGATTGATATTTTGAAAAATTTATGAGGCTAGAAATTTTACATTAAATCAAAAGAACATTTTAGATGCATGCGCACTGCATGAACCAGTCATATAACGTTTATCTTGGGTTCAAACGTTCAGTCATGACTTTTTTTTATCAGGAATAGAACGAATATCTCCCAGGTATCCTGGAATTTTTTAAGGCAGTCCGTTGAAAGAAAATTCCAGTACACAAAGGAATATTTCTAGAAGACAAGAAGAAGAAATCAATATAAATATACATATATTATAACGCAGGGTGAGGCTTAGGAAAAAGTCTAGCTGGCCCGTAGGGGTCTGAGTTACCATGTTATCATGAGCTTCAGTCGTCATTGCGACAATCAGAGTACTTGTAAACAGTGCGACGATAGTCCTGTGACAGAACACTCGCCTTTTACCCGGGTAGATCGAGTTTGATACCGGATGCCTTCCGCGTAATTTTTCTTTACGCATTCCGTTTCCATTCTTCGCCCTGTTACAATATATACCTATATCGGATTCTTTGGGGATCGCGTGCGTTTTGCAAGCATGTTTTTCCAACGAAAGTTTTTCAAGTGGTTTGAGTGTTTTACCTCGTAATTGAGTATATTTAATAACACAAATACACCACCTAGAAAGTGGTTCACTCCGTGATAAGACACTTTTCATCATTTTATCGGGTGTTGGAGTACATAAAATATATATTTATAATTCAAATAACTCCGATTCCCGCCCATGCGTAGATAGAATTTATTCCAATGCACTAAAGAAATCATCAGAGTGAAAAACAGCCATAATAATCATCCCGGAAAATAGGCTCCCGTATAGATCCAAAAATTGCGACTGCTTTCCAGAAACTATCGTTCCGTATATTTATAATGATATATACATAGTTGGTTTTCTACAATGTTCGCATCAGTACTTTCGATTATAGGGAGGCTTTATCGTATAGTTATGCGATATTAGAAACAATAAACAGTTTCAGATTATTCAATAGGCTTACATTATCACAAAAACAAAAAAGTCAGTTAATTTCACCAATTTTCACCGAATTATCTTAGGAATGAGTTACATTTTATGCACTTTTCAACATAGAGCAAAAATCAATAGAAAATTTCATGATTATTTTTTACTCATTAAAACTGGTTCAAAAGTTAAAATCCTAATTGATAATTATCATTTATAGCTTTTGCGGTAAATGAAGAGTCTTGCGGAAAAGGCTAAATGATTCTATCGGAATAAATTCAATAATCGACTTTAGCATTAAGTAGTCTCTCCTTTCACCTATAGGAATAAAAGCTCTAAAGCTCATTCCTCGATCCCGGATCATAAGTGACTGTCATTGCCGCTTGCCCTTCGCCCTTCGCTCATTTTCTCTTCCTTCTTTATTTACGTAAGAGACTTATAGAGCTGTTGGAGCTATAGGCTAATGCGAATTTTCAATGCAAGGAATTTCTCGATAAGTCCTCATGAATGCAAATTAAAAGGCTTACCATTCTTTTGGCGCATTAGAAGCTCGGTTTTTGTTTTGTACATCTATTTTCTTTTCTTTTAGTACGCCCAAAAGGAGTTTAAAAAATGTGACACGTATAGTTAGACAACTTAATTCATATAAATATTACACTATTTTTACAAGTTTGCATTATTGTTTATCGTTGCAACAGTACTCTTTCATTATTGAACAATGGTATTCTATATGTACTATATTAATTCAATATTAAATTTTAACTTCACAATTTTGCGCAAGTAAATTTAATTTGAAATAATAACCCGCATTGAATAATCCCTAATGAAAAAATCTTATAAAATCTTATTAGAACTGACAGTCTCTGATGCAAATACACGTGGTAAATTCTACAAAATAAGATTTGTAAGGATTCTGACACTATTGTCATGAAAATATCGTACAGTATCCTACAAAATCTTATTTATTCTGGTGCAATGCACATATTACATTAAGGTTTTTTCAATAGGAATAATAAAAACTAATTCACTTCGTCAATCAGTTCTTTATACAACGCATATTTGTCGCACGTAGCCAACAAGATGCGAAATGGATAAAGAAAAAATTAAATTAAATTTCAGCCCTCCTCTCCACGCGCTTTTTCCCCGGAGCGCAGAAGCGAGCTTCCGTTGGACGGGAGCGACGTCCGGGAGCGTTGCTTTTCTTTCGCCCCTTGATACTCCTGTATACCATTCTTACCCTCGGCGCTTTTTACATTTGTCCCTCTCTCCCGTCGCCTCTCGCATGCGCTTATTCGCTTTTCATCTGCGCGTCTTGCCCCTTGATGTCAGACGACGATACAAGCGAAATTCGTTTCAAAACTCAGCCGAATACGTATAAATCTTGCTTTGGGACAATCTGATCTCCAATTGTCACGTGCAACATCGCCGTATTGATATTATTGAACGCCGCATTTTCGGCCTGCTTTTTCGAGCTTTTATAGCATTAGTTTTCTTCTTGGTAAGGTAGCTTCTGATTTCCTTCGGAATATATATATTATTATTTTATTGCAAATAAAATGGAATTAACTACTAGGATATTTAATTGTTTTGAGATCTCGTTAAGTTGTAAAAATACATTTTTATACTTTAATCATATTTTCAAAAATAAATTTTTCTCTATCTTATATGATTACACTAATCAGTCAGGCAGGAGGTGAAATTGAAATGGCTGACATCCCCTTTATGAGGAATGTGAAGTACAATGGTATCCAAAGATATAGTACATCAAATGCTTACGGCTTAATATTGCAGAATACAATGAACATATTATGTACACTGCAACCTATTATATAGTATATATGTATTAAATAATTAAGTTCACAATAGAATAATTTGTTACAATAGGTATATTGTTTTTAGAATAATGAAAATCACTTTCCAGACCGCAAACAAGTTTTCACTTTGACAAATTCTTACCTTTATTTTAAAATAATCTATATAATACATTGAATATCAAAATAATTACCATAGTTTAAAATTTTCTCGGATAATATTCTCATTGAACGAATAAGTTGAAAGAGAAAGACTCGAAAATCTAACGAAATAGAATAATAACGAACTACTGCTAGTGAAGCATTGGAAAACTTGCTTAACGTAAGAGGCAGGACAAGTATGTGAGAAAACCAAAACAAGTGTGCAAAACAGAATGTAAAACAGCCATAAACTGGATGCGGCGGAATGTCGATCTTAAAGACAAACTACATAATCGAATTTTCGAATTTTTTGCATTCTACAAAAGTTATTCAAAAGCAAAAATAAGACAAGCCATGTGTGCATCTTGGTATGAAACTTTATTGCTTCGAAATTCAAAAACTTTCGAGAATTGAACATTTGGACTGTGATTTACAGTTCTTCAGCAAAACGAACTCATAAAACTTATTATCTGGGAGAAAACTATTTAAATTTGCGCTCTCAGTTAACGCCTACTTTTATCGCTGTTGTAAATTTTTAAGGCTTCCAAATTATAATGCGGCAGTGTATCTATGTAGCTTTGTGTTAAGTGAGTGCATCTCCCTCTCCAGGCTCGTCTCTAATCGAGCGTGTATGCCGCAATGCCGGACGGACGGGAAAACGACTTTTCGCTACATATAACACGCCTTGCGCCGCAGTAATACGTTCTGCCTTTTTGATTCAGCCTGTCTTCTTTCACTGCTCCGTTATTTATATTTTGTTTTTTAACGCTGCACTTTCGTTACAGTCCGCACTACTTGTCGGGCTCAACGCGCTAATGAATAAAAATTTATTATAATATTACTTCTCTAATTTGCGATTAAGTTAGCAGAATAAATTTAATGAAAATACAAATGTATACACTTTTTCTATGCTAATTTAATTTCGTTCTCGTAGAAGTATTAAAATATTAGCTTTTTTCAAAGTTCAGCCAGAGTTTAATCAACTCAACGATACTTCAGGTTAACTTTGGCAAAGGAAATTTCCTTAACTTAACTTTTGCAAAAAGTTGTGTAAATACGGAAATATGAAACTGCGGTCGTATATATTCTTTACGATGCAACGTTTCGGTTAGATTTTCTAACCTTTTAAAGCGCTAAGAAAATATATAATTAAGAATTACACTTGGAAATATATTTCTACATTCATAAACGTTTTTACTGTACACTATATTTTATACCTATCGATGGATCCACATAATATTATCATAAATTTAGCCCTACAGAATAAAACACTTGAATGTAACTTGCAATTTAATTTTCTTATTAAACATTTCTAAAAATCATTGTTCTTTATTCATTAATCTGTACTGATTCATAAGAATGTCTATTTTGTTTTCAGCATCCTCATGTGACGTACAATTCAATAGTGACACAACAAAATCGGGCGCATTTAGTTCACCTAGTTATCCAAATCCATATTCACCTAGGACGAGGTGTAGATATGAGTTTCATGGTCGTGGCAAAGAGAGAGTTCAAGTAATATTTCACGACTTTGACCTTTATCGATCGTCTGATTCCACGAAAGAGTAAGTACTTATAATTTAATTAATGAATACTTGGGTATTCATTTGAATGTATACTTCTTCTAAACTTCAACCCGTGTGCAATATGCTAAAACGCTTGATAAATACTGTAAAAGTGAAATTAAAAAAATTTATTTCAATAGTTCTAGCAGTATTTTGATAGCGGTAATTTTTAGTTAAATTTCTATTCTGTTGAATCATTTGTATTAAAAAGATCATTAAAGTATTAACAATAACAATAGCGCTTCCATTAAAATTTTGCTTTGATATATCTGTGTTGACAAATGAAATATCGAACAGTTATGGGCTGTTTGAATATGATTCGAAGTTTGTTTTATGAATGTAATTTATTGCCGAATTCGGAAATAGAATTTTGTGAACATAATAATATAATAACATACTTCAAATATTAAATATAGAATACATGTTTATTATTAATTTTGTTAACTAAATTTTAACTGAAATCGTAATCTGTTTTCATTAATGGATCAATACGTACTATACACTTTTTACTTTTCAATATTCTTTTAATTGCTTTTAATATATATAAAGTTTTATTTGTGTTTACTCTTTTTGTAGTTCAAAAATGAAAACTCTTTTGCAATGAGAAAAATGTTTGTTTCTCAAACATCAATTCCAAGTATTGTTCAAATAGCCCATAGAGTCAAAATAGCATGTTCATAAATAACGAAAAAGTATTGAATTGTTTTAAAAACGTATTTCTACTTTAAAACACAAAGAAAATTATTTTTTCTTATCTATTTAATGTTTAATAATAAAAAAAAAAAGGAACGCGGTCCCACATACACACGCGCGTCTGCGACAAAAGCTTTACCAGAACCGCTGCTTTTTGCACCAAACTTCCAACTTCCAGAATCACTTTTCAATATTACAAAGCCATCGAAATTTAGTGATAGGTGCGAATCGTCGGACTCGGTGACGGCATTCGTCCAAATTGCTTCCAAGATGGAGAAACTGAACACGTTCTGCGAGGAGGGACATCCGAGGTCTGTAATGAGCAACGGGCCCCGACTGGCCCTCGAGTTCAACGGGATGACCTCGTCGCGCCACGTTCGAGGTTTCAGAGCCTCCTACTCTTTTATAGAAAGTAAGTTTTATACTTTTCTCCTGGGGTTCGGCCAATCGCTACATAATATCTGCGTCAGGAATTTAATATGAATGCTATATCAGAACTCGCATGGATATAGAGCAAAAACCGCTAATAAAAGGGAAATAATATATCGTTCTCTGTACAATAAAGTTGAAAGCTTTAATAATTCTTATGAACTTATTTAGTTTAGATTCACGAAAAAACCTGGATGAATTATACGGTGCAGACTATAAATTATAACAGCTCAACTGCGTTTTGCAAAATTGCGTTCGCTGGCAATTTGGTCTTAGGTAGATATACAATCAGTAAAGTAGAACAGACCGCGCGATCCGACGCCGATAAACCAACGGAAGTTCCCACTAAATATTTGTCCCGTCGTGTCCGAACGGACAGTTATAAGCTGCCGCGAGAAGGAAAGAGAAAGGGCTATAGCGGAAAGGAGAAGTCTGCACGGATCGACGGAGGCACGCAAAACAGCAGCAGAGCGAGAGAGCAGAGCGCGGTGGGAGAGCAGTGCAAGCTCTCGAGACTTTCCGCTGGATTTACGCTTAGCTCTCGGCGCTCGACTTGGGAAAACAACGGCTGCATTTGCGCTCGGGCGACGCTAAACTATGCGCACGCATGTGTGTGCGCGCCGCGCGGCGTTTGCGCGAAATTCACCGGGTATTACATACATCGCGCGCGTATCAACGTGACCCGGATGCAAAAACTTCCGCGCGGTCCGTATAACCCCGGCTTTAGGC
Organism: Ormyrus labotus; assembly: GCA_035582975.1. Lineage (NCBI taxonomy): Eukaryota > Metazoa > Arthropoda > Insecta > Hymenoptera > Ormyridae > Ormyrus > Ormyrus labotus. Next base: position 4,612,024 of record JAWWEO010000045.1, on the reverse strand, counting down.
GCTTTAAATGTATAACCTTGGCGTTTCCAAGCGTCGCGGGGGATCGAGAGAATAAGTTTGGAAGGAAAAAAGGGCTCGCGGCTCTTAATGAGGGCGCAAGCTGCGCGCGCCCTGCTCACTTTTGCACCGCGTCGCTCTCGGCTTTCTTTTGCCGCAAGAGCGCCCCGTCGTCGCACTATTACTGTAACCGGAGAGAAGTATCACTGCCAAAGTCGTCTAGCCGTAGTTCAACTAGGATAATTAGTATTTAATTTGACATTTTTTAAATTACAGGTGATTGTAGTTTGTTTAATTTCATGGAAATTTACATTTTTTTAGCTCTTTAATCAAATTTCTAAGTTGTCATCGCTGTCGTTCAAAAGAATGTGTAATTTTATTTCACAAGTAATCAATTTATTAAATTCAATCTATTAATAAAAATATACTCTCAATGTTTTTTTACTTTAATTTTACGCAATAATTAACATTCATTATTTAGCTTAAATTAAACGATCTTAATTATTTGGAAGTTTATAAAGATTCATTCAGTTTCAGATAATCAAATTAATTATTTCAGAATTCATTTAATTATAAATATCCGGGAGCTGCTTCATAAAAGTATCAGTAATTCCTACAGTATATTAAACTGAACAAAAATTTTCGTTGATTCAAATAAATAAGTTTGTTTTTTTGTTGTTGTTGAATTTAAGTACAGTTTGTTGAATTTATTTAAACGGAATAAACATTTATTTTAATTAATTAATTAATTAAACGAAATTTCTTTATTTCAAAATTGCCTTCAATTGAATCAGATAAATAATTCAATAAAAACTAATAATTAAAATTGATTGAAAATATCAGCCAAATCTGAAACAATATTTTATAAAAATAAAGAAATATTTATTTCATTTAATAACTTCGTTTATTTACACGACAAAATTATCTAATAAAATCATTAATTGAACGATTAATTATTTTGCATGATTTACTTGGAATGTGGAAATTTTTTTGTTCCAAAATTTAGAAACAAGTAAATCATTTTACGTTGTTTTTTTCTTTAATTAGGTCTTTATAAAGCATAATCGTAAGTTTATTATGAAAAATTATAATTTTTTATTGTTATCAAGATTTTAAATTAATTAGTATCTATTACGTTGAGCTTCTAATAATTTCAAATTTTTATATTATTATTTATTTTTTTATTTTATTATGTTTCTTATAAAAAATTAATTGCAGATAATATAAATATATTTTTTGAAATAATAATTCCCCTTTTTGTATGTAATGCTTAAGTTGTTAGTGAACCAATTTAAGCGAGCGATGTAGCGTAGAGGTAATTTCAATAATTAACCCGAACCTCTAGGGTTCGAATCCCCCCGTTAGAGTAAGAAATTTTTAATGCGAAATAGAAATAAAAATTGTAAGCGTTGAGTAAAAATAAACTTGTAAAATAGCTAAATGTAATTCAAAGTGTGCTTAAAACTAAGTGAAAAAATATAAACACTGACCAAAAAAGTAAGTATCATAACTCTAAATAATAAGAAGAATTAATTTAATGTTTTATATTTTTGAGTCAAATAAATATTATCAAGGGAGAGGGGAAAAGAATTATTTATTTGTTTCAAAGATATTTTCATTTGATTTTACTGCTACGAATGGAAGAAATGTACATTAGCGTGTATCAAAAATATATTTCTTTCAAACAAATTAACAAATAATAATTATCAATGAAATATAGTTTAGGAGTAAAGCAATATTTTAAACTTACAAATAGATAGATTATTTAGCGAAACTAAATATTACTTCGTTACTAAGAAACAATCGTTGAATTAAAATAATTCAAATCAAATAAATACTGCATTTAATTTAATAGAAGAAATATTTATTTAGTAGAAATCCATAGGGCCTTTCTTTCTAAGCATTATTTTGAAGATTTAAATAAATATTTTTTCCCTTGAAAAAATGATTTCTTCTACTTTATCAGGTATTTTGTTAATCAAAGAAACCTTTTTCTTCAAATTAAATAAATATTTATAAGGGAGAGGGGAATACAATTATTTATTTGTAAGAAAGAAATTTTCTTTGAATTCACGAAATTTTTGTTTTTCAGTATACATAAATTCTCAGTATTCGAGGGCCGGCCATTGTGCAATTCATTTTCATTAAATTAGAAATTATAATTTAAAACAATAATAGATTCCTCGAGATGAAATGTGCCGACCTTTTTGCCAATTCCATCGGCTGGCAGCCCGTCGTACATATTCGGTTCCTAGAAACTCGTCCAACTCCACGGACCGCTCCAGCAAAAACTCGATTTTCGAGGGAGTTTATAGGTAAATTACTAAATGCAGCTCAACACTCGTCCGCTCTTAGGCGTCCGGTGCGGACGACTATAACCGACACGGCATTCTCCGGACGTCCGCGCGCCCGAACATAAATTGCCCAACCCCATAACGCGCCGCGCATACAAGCGCGTACATGCGCGCCGCCCCCCCGAAAACATTCTTCAAAGTCGTGGTATTATAAAAGTTCGACGGAAAACTTTATCAATTTTACGGATTCGACGAGAGAGAGAGAGAGCCGCCTTCTTTTTCTTGACTTCTCGATCCGCCTCTCCTATTCCCGCCTCAGTTCAATTACAAAGCCGACCCCGAGCGGGCCGTCCCTTTTTTTTTCACTTGATCCGCGCGCAGCAGCTTCGGAGTTGTTGTTTTTAGTTTCCGATTTTTTTCCACCCGATGTACGTTCATTTTCGCCAGGCTGGATTTTGCTTTTGGTGTTAAGTTACCCACTCAGAAGTTTGCCAACTCACACATATGCGGTGGATCACTGGCCTTGTGAGCTTTACTTTGCTTTTCGACTTTGGAATCTCGATTGCAGCGGATAGAGTGGATTTTTAAGGGACGATTGAAAAGTCAATAAAGGTCTAAGCGGAGATACGTGCTTTTGCCCTTTTCATTGCGTTTACTCATACGGCTTACAGTGGCTGAACCTCTGGCAAAGGTTTCGAAGGTTTTTTCGGAAGTTGATCCCACTAAACGATGAACGTTTTAATTTAAAATTTACTCTCATAAACGATAAAAATGTACGAGCTCGCCATTTTAACCAAGATTCAACGGTTATGATAGCACATGGCTGTAAAAAAAGAATTACAACTGTTCTATATAAAAAAGAATATAAAGAATATAAAAATCTTTGAAATTTTTCTTGCTGAAAGCACCGCATATACAAATGCAGCATTGTATTGATACAATTGCAAATAAATAAAGATTAATTCTCCGTTTTCTTTGACCAAGTGCTTTTCCCTTTTAATTGCCAATTAAAACAAGATCCTTCCCAGAAGAATCTACCAGAATGTTAACACAAAATTGATATTATAAGGAAACTCCGCGGTACATTCAAAGTACAAATATTGAAAGAATTTTCAAAAAGTTCTTTACACAGGAAAAACAATATACCGCCAAAGGAACGGCACGCTATTGTTGAAACAGTAAGTCGGTTACAAAAGCTATTGCAGTGGATTCTCTTGAAAAAAATGATTTTGGTTTCGGTTGTTCGCACGTAGTAGTTGCCTGCCGAACAGGAAAAATATTCATTTTCTTACAGCGGCCCAAAAAAGTTCCCCTGTCTGTGCACGCACAGAAGCATAAAAACACACAAACCCAACCTCTCTCACTCAGTTAGAGAGAGAGAGAGAGAGAGAGAGAGAGTTCTCTCTCTCTGACTCTCTGGCTTTGTATTACACACGCGTAATGAAAAAGCGACAGGCTAACAAGAGGAAAAAAAACACTAAGAGCGACGCAACAGTGGATCGGGTTCAATGCTAGTCGAAACAATAATGCAGCGAGCGAGACTTCGGGGGAAAACAAAGAGTAGGTATAGAGGAAAGCGCTCGCGGACGGATTCTGCCCTCCTCCTACTGAAAATTCGTTTTCGCGACGATCGGGTAGGTCGCAACCTCGAATAATATGTATGAGATTCGATCTACGCGTATATCGGCTGACTGTTTTTCGCATAAAATGAAAAAGAGGCTCCAGTTTTTTTCACTTTGCATCGAGGTTGACGAAAACGCGGAGGGGAAGCAGAGCGCGACTGATTCAACATACTCTGCGCGCGCGTCGTTCGATTCACAATCGCTGCTAATTTTGTTACGACTTTTCGAAAAAATTTAAAAATTTTTCAGAATAGCTTTTCGACCACTCATACTTTTTTATATACTTACTCAAAGCAATAATTTTTTTAAAAAATATTTGCAACATGAAAAATGGCAAATTGAAAGGGCAATTAAGCAAAAGCTAGATTTAAAACTGAAACGAAAGCATTTACTTTACTGCACACAAATGCCAGGAAAATTAAAATTCGTGGTTACTAAGCGAGAAATACACTCACCTACCTACAAATCGATTCAATTCGCATCAGAGCAGCGAAATGAACCTGACTATGGCAGATGCTACTTCAGTTTTTTTCCATCAAGCGCGTCCTAATAAAAATAAAAGGGATCAGTTCTTTTGAATTTAAAATTTAGCGTACCATACAAAATTTCATTTTTTGTACTGTCTGTTTACGCGGGAGCAGCATGACAATATTTCATTACTGCAGTAAAGAAATTAAAATCTTTTCTTCTAAAAGACTGACATTTCGTTGAATAGGTAATACTGATTTTTCAATCCGATATTAGACTCTAAAACCTAGTATTGCGTATATAAATAAGGGGTATTTATATATCCCTTTAAAATAACCTGAAAAAAGATTATATTAATAAATTTCTAAAACTAACTTTAATGAATTCATTTTAGGAATTTTTTTCAGTTTATTAAAATTCTTATTCAAATTTCTAACTTGATTCCACAGTTTCAGTCTTAAATGCCATAAATTAAAAATATTTTTAACTTTGCCTTGCGAAAATCAATATGTCGGTGAAACAGTTTCAAAAAACTTTAATTTTCGGGAACCGACATTTAAAAATCATTTTTCACAAACAAATTTCGAAGTATTTAAAACTACATTTATAAATTTCCCTGAAAGGACGAAGCACTCTAATATCAGGTATGAGCAAACCGAACTCTAGCAACAAAACTTTGAGCTTTGAAAACTTTGAACAGCAACAGACGAATAGCACATAGAAACTGAATTTAACAACTGCATTATACCTCCACTTATTCACGTCACCAATCACTAGAAACCTATTGTATTTCAGGAAGATCAAAATGCTCACGGCATCATGATGTCAAAAACATCAGGGAATTCTGGCACGTTAGTGATTGCACAATTGAAACAAACATTTAGAGAAGCAGAATCTAATTGCGGTTGAAGAGGAGCTAAGACAGATAAAAAAAAAGTTCTCTTAACTTGACAGCTTTTGAGATTCCAATTACTAATTACTAAACACTATTGTTTTATATTTTATATTTTAAAGTTTTTTCAAGCTCCGGAGTTCTGTTCGCGCATTTGCAAGCCGACAGGCGGAGTCTATCATATATTTTAAAGCGGCTGAAATATACACTAAGCAACCGGTATTTATATGCACTAGACGCAACTGCTATTTCTTAATTAAATTCAAATACTGGTGTACATAGAGTTGGTTGAAAAACATAAATGTTGAGCGTAAAGAAAGAAAATGTATAACACATCAGCTGCAGTTCCGGATGTCGCCTTGGTTAAAAGAGATCAAGAGAGCGGGATTGCAAGTCTCACTTTTATAATGTTATTATAGACTTTTTGCGAATATCGAATTTTGTCGTTTCGAATAACGAATTTTGCCCGTCATTCAAAATGAAAATAATGCTAACAAACCGGAATATAAACACATGTTCTAAATCTGTAGTTCCTCGAAAAAGAAATTTAAAACTTAATTTTTCTGTATACATATCGATACTGGAAAATGCGCTTTATTTAATAAGTGATTATTAACTTTTACTGACTTTTAATGGTTATTAATTTTTACTGACCGCGTCTACTGTAATCAAAAAGTTTAAGTTATTTGTCTAAATTGTTATTTAACATAACAGTAACATAATCAGTATTGTATTACATTTTGTTTTTATATAAATATTAAAAAAATAGTTTGCTAGCATGTCAGTTAGACAGAAATTATCCAGTACGCAGATACAAAGAGTGAAAAGAACTCTAAAAGGAAAGCGAAAAATAAAAATAATTAAAAAAAAAATGGTACACTGAAAACAGCGCGGAGTCACTTCTGCACTTCATTCACGAGAACGGAATTCTATTCACGATTCAGGAGCAGGCGCCTTGGCTTTTTTGAAAATTTTACGCTTCTTCATTCTTGCTTTTTGCCCTTTCCTGCTTTATTCCGCTTCTCCTTACTTTTCATTCATTTCAGTAGATTTTGAAATACTCATTATCATTAACCAGCCAGAAAACTTGCTGTCCTCGTTTTTACAAATGCACAAGAAAATTGAACGTATGCTTTATTTGATAATTAGGGAAGCTAAAAGAAGGGATAAAACATGTTTTGAATAAACATTCTCAGGATTTTGCTGAAAGTACAATTATATTTTTTGGCTAAAGTACTCTAGCTTTATTATACAATATAATATAAGATAAGAAGTTTCTTTGATGGCATACAAAATTTCTAAAAAACATTTCATAGCTTTCTTACGCTTTTACTTTACCACCAAGGCTAACAGGTGTTTGTTTAAATAATCTGTTAGTCAAAAGCATCGGTGTATCTTAAATAATGATTTTCGAGGTGTCTTTTTTTTCTTTATAATATATTGATTGAAATACTGCGCGTAAGTTTAAAAAGTTCTATAGAGTTGCTAAATTTTTTTTAAGACATAACTGTACCAACGTATGAACTTTTATTATTTTATGCGGAAAACGTGGTAAACAGTCTGCAAAAGTGATAAAACGAGGTCAACGACATTTATTCACGCGATGACATTTACAGGACAACTGAACGATAATTGTTTGATTTAGCATATTCCTGCCGGAGACATTTTCCCAGCGAAGCATGCAATTTACAGCGAGCCAATATTTAAGCCAATCGAGTTGAGTGAGATAATACCAGTTAAAATTATGTACTTTATCAAAGTTCGCGAGTCTACAGCAGTCGAAGCTGCTTTGCAGTCGTAATTTGCCTAATACTTGTTCGGCTACTTTCAATGTCCACGGTGTGCAATTAATTCGGTCTCGTGAAACGCTTCTCCGTTAATTTGGCCGTACGATGCTTCCTTTCGATCGGCGATCTACCTGTTTTGGATGAATTGCATCTAAATTAACTAATCATCACATGTCTGCTTTGCAGCTATGAACTAAATTTTCCGTAACCTCACCTAATTATCGTTTATGAATGAAGAACTTCAGTTTATTTTTTACTATTTGTTCATTACCAAGTTTTTGATTTTGTGAAAAGGTGATTGTAATTTAAAAAAATTTTAGATTCTTTTCATGTTTAATTATCATTCATTGTTAACTATTTTTAATAATTTATTGGCCTAGCAAAATAAGTATAGTTAATAAAAATTAATAAGTTAATTTTAAATTAGTAATTTGTAAAAGTTTCCACATTTTCATTCACTGCTCCAAAATGTGAGAGAAGACTGGAGTTATCGTAACTACAAGTTGTAGTGACAACATTTTAGATATTATTTGAAAAAGAAAATTTGTAATGAACTTATGTCTTGGTAAGTCGTTATTTAATAATATATCAACCAAAACATGTAAAAAAATCAACCAAAAATTTAAACTGATTTTTATTTAAGAATAAATTTAACTCTCATAACGCAGATCGAAGAGTTACCTCGTCTTCAAATAGACGTATTTGTTCAGATGTTGCAGGAGTGTTAAAAAAAAGGTTTATTTAATATACATCTTAAGAAATATTTGTTTGTTTTTATTAATTGATCTCCCTGAGCCAAGGTATAGTGAAATCAATAGGCAATTTATTTGGCTGCGTACGTTTCGGTGGATACTGCCACCCTCTTTAGGGTTTATTTTCAATTAATTAGAACTGTCAGAATAATATATAAAGGTTTCTATTTTATCAGAACATTCAATTTACCAGAAAGTCAGTGTATTATGCTCGCCAAGATACTCATTGTTTCTGCTCGATTTTTTTCTCCTTTCTCTGTTTCTCATACTCGAGAAATGTCAATGAATCAACTACAGATATTAAAACTGTGATAACAAATACGATTCTAAAAACGTCAATAAATTTAATTCTAAGATTCTAGCCTGTCAAGTCAAACATTGCTTAAAGCGTGAGTTCGAATTTCCGTCAGTCCAAAATTTTCGGGGGCCCTTTTTAAAGAAAGGACCTGTCGGATTTTTCGGTGACAGAGATGAAGCTCATACCCGCAAGTCGTGCTGGAGGATCACGATGCATCTGGTAGCGATGGTTTTCATTTATTAATTGGTTTTTCCAATATTTTTACAATAATAATCAATAATAACGCACACTCAACAAAACTTCCATTTACGTAGTTTTCTTCACTTTTCTCTTTTGAAATGTCAAAAAAATATATTTACGCACATGAAAGTTTTCTAACAGTATACGTGGCTGTGTTTATGTTTGTCTTCTGCTATGAATGAGTATTTGATCTTTTAGTGATCACTGGCTCTGTTTTCTATTTTTCTTTTCGCAAAAATAAAGTATAAAACTTTATGGAATGAAATATAAATTTTTTTTCTCTTATTTCAAGAAATATTATGAAAATTTTTAATTAAAATATCAGGAATTTATTTATTCAAAATACGGATAAGAAATACCAATTATAACCGGATACAAAAATAATACAAAATGCCTGAAAACGAATAAATGATATATAATTAAATTTACAATATACGAAACAAAACAATGGATTTCTTGTTAAGTAATAAAATACTAAATGCAAGTATGTACTGTTTATAAGATTAATTAAAGCTTTCACATCATATAAACCAAGCGCAATAAGTTAATTAATTAATTTAAAAGTGTGCACATGGGATTATTCAGTTTTACAGCCGAACTATCCAGCTGGCTTCTGATCGTAGTCTTCATATTTTATTCTAAGTGTATTAAACAATGGATATAATATTTAATTTTACTTTTGATTAAAAATTTTCGAATAAGTTACATTTTTTATAAATATTTTTAAGAAATTTAACTTTATTCGAAAAGTTTTTTCTGTTAATTATTGCTACTTGAAATTAATGATATTGTAATTAAATTTCCCTAAGATTTCGGCATAACATCAGGAAAGCAGGAGTCAGCATATGTTTGCGCCTTTGCTTTCAATAGCAACGAGACAATGAATGGAACTTTTACGTCGCCTAATTATCCAGGGTTTTATCCACGGGACACAGAGTGCCACTATTTTTTAAATGCACAACCCAATGAACGCGTTCGTATCCATTTTCATTACTTCGATGTTGAAGGAGTCTTGCCGTAAGTACACATACTATTCTTGATTTTCATTTAATTAGACAAATCAATATGTATATAGATAAAATTTTGAGCAAATTTAACTATTTCCAAAGCAAGTTGGTCGAATAAATTTCAATTTTTTATATTTATTTCGAGAAAAAATTTAAATATTGTAAAGCTTAACAGCCTACAACAACTAACAATCCATTCGACACTTTCACCTTTGAAAATTTATATTATATATCAATAACAAATAGCCGCGTGTCGGCAAACGAATTCGAAAAATCATACCCCGTCACGCTGCCACCCATTGCCAAATGGATGCAGCTCGGTCGAAAATTAACGCGCGCCGGGCGTGCCGTGTGTTTGTTTTGCAGGTGCGAGGAGGTGTCGGCGAGCGACTACGTGGAATTCTCCAACTACATTTCCAGGGACCGCAAGTACCCGCGACACTGCGGCCAACTCGCGGAATTCAACGTCGAGTCCGACCGGCCCTTCTTCCGCGTGACGTTCCGAAGCAACGACCGGCTCGACGGGATCGGCTTTAATGCCAGCTACGTGTTCGTTAACGAGGACAGCAATCACACGGCGAAGACGCAGCTCAATACTGCCCCCGAACGACCCCGAGGTTAGTATCCGCCGAATTCTCTGTCGCTTTGTAAGCTCCGCCAGGCTTTTGCAATTCTACGGTGCCTCTTATAATGGAGGACTCCTTTAAGGATCGGGCGTACTGTCGCGTTGAGTGTCTTGTTGACCTGAGTCTAGGAAACAACTACTATTAAAAGTCCCGTGTTTCATTTAGTAAAATTAATTTATTCTTCCGATCATTCAAAAAATCCGTTACTTCAATAAAGTCGTACAATGAATAAGTGAACATTGTACTTAAATATTGCGTTTATGCAATTAAATATGTACACAGTTTAAAACCCACTAATGAGACATCAATTAATAATACGTGTACTAAAATTAATTAACATTAAAAGTTTACGGATATGCAAAATGAAATGTTCAACAAAATCAGCTCGGAAGAAAAATCGCAATAATGAACAAATACCAATACGATTGATGAGCCAATAGAATCAAAGTGCAAATGATAGAGCAAACGCGCATTACAATGCATGGTTTTCAAATTAATGACCCCAACAACAGTGAATTAAATTCCGTGCAATGAACAGGCTTTTTCGGACCCACTACAAGTGCTCCCGCAATTCAGAGATGATTCGAGCGATTCAATGCCTCATAATTTTGGCTAATTCAATGATATTCCCCGCTACATTCAGAGTCTGATAGCGCCACAAGTGAAATGCGAAAATTCAAGCCTCCGTCGCAATGATTTATCCGTCTCTCTTTCTCCCTCTCTCGCGGGCGCGCTTTCAGGCGGTTGTGCGCGTGTACAAATTAATTTCCATCGATTAAATCGCTCCTTCCATGCAAATTGACTGTTAGTTAGTTAGTCATTCGCTGTGCAATTCGTGACTCTTGTTCTATAATTTTCGGTCGGGGCGTGTAGTTGTTATTAAACCTATTTCCACAAGAGAATATCTGGTTGCCTAATCTATTGAGCCTTACATTAGCATGATTGATATAAAATACTGTTTTGCGGGTGCGCATAACACGGCCTTAGGGGTAGTTCCGTAAAATAGATTCAGTCTGAAAAAATTCAGGGAGTGCTTCTTACCACCTCTGACGATATTCCGTCGAGAAAAAAGGGATAATGTCCTGGGATTCCGAGATGCAGAATTAATACATCTTTGGGGGTACCTATAATAGAGTCTTAGGGGTAGTCGTTACCCTTTGACTGGAGCATAAACATTTTCGAGTGGCTTTATTAATATTTGAAAGCAATCACAATCGAAAACATTCAAGTAGAGAAAAAAAAGCCTAGATTTATAGAAGAAAGTTTAGATTTATGAACTCGACTAAGTTTGAAATAAATCGAATCCCTGGAACCGTTTAATACAGGGTGCAGGGTGTTTCATTTTAATCTCCCCAGAATAAATGCAGAATCTCGCAAAGCGGAAAGGTCTTTTATCTTAGGCTCAAAAATAAGGGTTACCATTGGAAAAAACGAAGTAGTTCTAAGGTTTGTCGTTTAATCTGATCCCTGCGTCTAAATAAAATTGACCATCAGCTGTCCCCTTTTAAATCTTATAACTTTTATTCCGACTATTTTTCCAGATTATGCATGCATCCTGAAATTAATATTAGCCCGGGGAGATTAAAATGAAATTCTCTGTATAAATTTACATTGCAAGATTTCACTGGAAAAAAAAATAACTTGAATTTGTCTCTTAACATTATATAAAGTTTATATAAAGCATTTACTTTTATAGCTCCCGAATACTCGTTCGATCTCATTTATTACGCACAACTACAGAATACATTATTTTACATTGATGCACTTTTGCACTTCAATTTATTCATAAGCATTTATAAATTATTGCGTACGCGTATAGAAGTTATTATTTCGAACTTTTAATAAAATGGTATGACATAGTAGAACGAAGGATATGTACGAGGAAAAAAGCAAATTAATATAGAAAATAATAAATATAGAGTATGATATTCTGTTTCTTTGTTTACTAACGCCATAGTTTTTTATCAAAAAATGATGAATCTTATGTTAAAAAAATGCTGCTTTGAATTTATTACTATTTCTATTTAATATACACTGGTATAAAAAAGTATTTCCTATAAAAAACGAAATAAACAGAATATAGGTTGTGCGAAATAGCAACATTTTGCAATTTCTCAAAATATTTGCTAGAATCTTCATTTAATATTTTATTTCTAAAGAAGCAAAACTGCTTTACAGTTATAAACAACAGCATGTTTAAAAAGTGCTATTTTAAATTACGTTGGAGTTTAGAGTAAAAGATTTTTTAAAAAGTGTAAAGGAAATAGCTGTGTTTCAAAACTTTAATTCTTTATATAAGAGTTCGTATCGAGTAAATTTCTTCAGCAGCAAACGTTCAATAATGGAAAATAAAAATAGGAACAAAGTTTCTGAAACGACTTCAAAAACCATGAAATCCACTTTAATATTGGGTAAACGACAATCGGTCCTAATAAATTCTGCTGTGAAATGCAATATCTTTCTGCCATCAAAAAATGGAAACATTGAATACTCGACATTTAACAATTGGAAATTGTTTTATCGATTGTTGCGGCTGCCGTCGAAGCCGCAAGTCAGACTCGCGATTGTTTCAATATGCAAAAAGACCTCAGAAATTCGAAAGAATAGAAAGAAAATAAATTGTAAAGAGAAAAAAACTAAATCAGGCGAGGGAAGAACATTTTATTGATAAACGATTTCTATCGAAGCAAATATTTGAAGGACCGTGTCTACAAATGTGAGTTTGTACGATACGAAGGAAACCATCTGTTATGGACTAGATTGAGTTCTTAAGCTGAGTTTATATTCAAGTTCTTGCTTTTCCTGCGGGCGTGAACCCGCTGTATCGAGGGCTCCCGATCGGAGCAGTCCAGCGGTTACCGCGCCAAATGTAATCTCTAAAGTAGAATAAGTGAAAATTCACTTATTCGAAAAGTATACGCACTTATTCGCCATATCAAAAGCCTTCCACGTGTAATAAGCGAATAGTCACTTATTGTATAAGTGAAAAAAGTGTACTTATTGAATAAGTCAATATTGTTACTTAATACGGAAGCGTAATACATAATACATAAAGAGGCTTATTTTACAACAAATAAAAGTATTTATCACTACGGATATCGTGCTTAATGTTAGCTGCAGAAGTGAAGAATCGTTAGAGCGATCTTGAATTCCGATCTCCAGAGCTACGCTTAAATACATTCAGCGTGCTAGTTTTTCCGCGAGAATGTTCGATGCGCCGCTGCATCACCTGGCGACCGTACTCAGAAATACTTTTGATAGATAGCGCGCATCATGCATCAACCACTTATTGAATAAGTATAAATTCACTTATAACTATAAATGTGAAAATACGTTACATTTCACTTATTTTGAAGTTAGAGTATTTTTCACTTATTTAGATTTAGAGAGTAAGTGCCTGCTCTGGGCGAATTCTGCTCTCTCTGCGTCTCTCTCTCTCTCTCTCGCACGCTTCCCTCGTTACTTGTTTAATTTTGGATTTTGATTATAAACTTTCGGTTTCATAAATTTTATGCAACGGCTGACTAGCCGGTCATTGCAAGCTCAAACAATACTCAAAACAATACGGGTGCCGTGACTGGAAAATCGTAGGATTTCAAAAATGAGAAAGCTTGAATTCGAACTCTTCTGGGCAAGAATCCTGAAGGTTTTTAAAAGCTGAAATAATTTTCGGACCTAACTGGCTGCGAGGTATTTCAAATTAATAAGTTTGAAATACTATTGACACAACATATTCCGCGGCGCTGCAAGACTAAAACACGCGCATGCCAGGAACAGGTTTATTGTAGGATGTTTAGATAATTATTCGTCAAAAGAGCTAGGATTTAAAAGAGCGAATGCAAGTGCCCAAGGCACCTTACTTACTCTTTGACTGGCTTATAAGCAACGTCACTCTGTCTTTATAATAAAATTAAAGTTCTGTTAAAACTAATGAATACAGTAGTTTACTCTAACCGGTTTTTTTCTACGAAGCAAGAAAAGTCTGAAATTCAGAACAAAATTTACGTAAAATAATTTTAATTTTGGTGGTAAAATTTTTGAAACCTCATTTCAAATCTTATAATAAGAAGTTGTAATAGAAAAGAAGTGACTGTTTTCGTATAGTCATAGTAACTTACAATAAAAAAATTTCTCCCGTATACTTGAACACAATGAAAATGTCTATAGTGGTTAATCAACCGCGGCGCGTCCATACAATGGAATTTTTGAAATAACGCCATTCAACTCGGGGAAAGAGAGTGAGAAAAATAATACTGTAAATAAAACGTAATAAAGTCACAGTGAGCTTCCGCTCTTCACTAAACGAAAAGTACACAATCAGCCACGCTATATGCATTCACATAAAATTTTATTTTTTAACCAACGCACCGGGCTTCTATATCTCGCCATTCTTCTTCCACTCCGCGGCTATACCTCTTCGTTCTTTAATTTTGCGCGCTCTATTCTGTCCGGGTTCTTTTTTCATCCGATCCTCCTTTTCCGCTTCCCTCGTCCACTTTGCCCGCATTCTCGGGTCGATTATTTCATTGAAGCCTCGCTCCGTTAAATCGCCTTAGTCGCTGCTTAATTAGCCCGCACACAGGAGGTCCCGCAGGTATTCGCGCATGCCGGCGAAGCGCTTGCATCCTTCACGCGTGTTTACACGAGCAAGGGAAATCACGGGCGCGCCATAAAGCTGGCTGCGCCTGCATAATAGATCCATGGCTGGGCGAGCGCGACAGGCCGGGGGTGAGCCGCTCTCCCAACTTCAAAAGGCAATTAACTCACTCGCAGCTTTTGCAATAACGCGTAATGGTCGGGAAAATGGAGAGCCCGGGGGAAAAGAACAGCGTTAGAGATTGTCGCCGGTTAAGCGGCATAGGTGCCCATTCATCCGGCGAAGATGCCGGATTAATTTAACTATCTCTGGGAGGCTGGGTAGCTGACCCTTTTTCTGATAAGCCCGGGGGTATTTATTTCTCGCATAAATTCATTTCAAAGATGTATAATGAATATTGGCTATAGCGTCGGGTTTTCTTTAAAATAGCCTTGATAGAAAACTTCACGGGTTTTTACCTTAATAAAAGAAAAATTAAATAGACTTATTTACTCTATTCACATCGCAACAAATAATTAAAATTAAATTCAAACTGAATAAAAATAAATCAGAAAAGAATTTTACGTAATAACAAATCACATTGCTTATAAAAGGAGGAAAAATAAACCAATGTGCTTTGTCCTCCTGAATTGCAAATCAACATTGTTTACCTGTTTGAAAGGCTCTTTTGATCAATTTTTTTTTATCATACAATTGTTTGTCAACCGAATACAAACCGAGACTATAAATAAGTAATTGCGACCAGAATAAGCTTCAAATGAACAGTGAATTGAACGCAATTTTAATTTATAAAATAGAAACATTGAGCTAAGATGTTATCAAACAATAAAAATCAAGATAGATAGATTTCTTATTGTATACAGAATGGCGCATTGAAAACGGTTCACGGCGTCTGAAATAGCTGTAATTACTCGTCCGGCATACATGGGCCATTGCATTTTTCTACAAACGATACTACAAGACGAAGACAAAGAAAAAGAAGGAGAACAAGTTGATCGCGTTTATTCCGGTTCGCAGGAACATATTACGAGCATTCGACAAAGTCCGTGACTTTTTTGCAAGCAGTCAAGTAGCATATTAGCCTTTTTTAGATTCTATAGAAAAATCGACGTACATTTTTCATATATATAATATATATGTGTATGTGTATAATATAAAATATACCGTTCTTACGTCATTCCGTCGATATTTATGTCAAGCTGAAAACATTTCAATCTTAAACGATGATTTTATGGACGAATTTTTACGATTTAACGAGCACGGGTATGGAGATAACAATATTGATTTTGACATTACGGTTTAAATACAATTTTTAAAATTGAAAATAGTCATACTTTTCAGAATAGCCTAGATTTCAAATTGTCTATTAATTAATTTTTTATTACTGTACGTAAAATATTTTTTCTGTTATATTAGAAATTTATCCGCTATAAGATAATCCTTATTATGACTATTAAGTTTTGAGGGTACATATGAAAAAATATATTATTAATTTCTACTAAATCGGTTCACCAAAGGGCAGAATATTGGCAAGGGAAACCTTGACGTGTTGAACGCTTTAGTCTTTATTACAATCTAAACGACTACTTGTATCATCTCTTCAATATTTTTAATTAATTCCACTTTGAATTCTCGATTTTTTCTCTTTTTTATAGCTTTTCAGAATAAGCGATAATGAAATCGATTAGAAATAAACTATTCACTTGTTAAATTTAACGCTTTCTTTATTTCTAGATTCAATAATTGGACATACCAATTTTTACATCTTAAAGTTATAATTTATTAAAATTATATAAATAATAATTTATTTATTTATTCAATTTGGTATAATTAGCATTAACATTTTATAATAAATTAAAAACAATAAGACTATGAAACAATTCACAGAATAAGCAAAAATATGGAAGGTAAAAAAGGGAAAATAAACGTATAAATGCCAACTTTACTATGCAAAGAATGACTAATGAATAAAAGTTGACTATAAAAAAATTAATAAATCATGAAATAAGTAACTTCATTAAAAATTGTAAAAGCTAATTATTTTAAATAAATAAGAAATAACTTTATAAACATTTTAGATATCTCTATTCTATAATTTTCCAATATAAGAAATATCTAATTTAAGAATATTTTTAATTTTAACGCAAGTTTCTTTGCTATTAAAAATTATCCTAATGCACGAACAATATTCATGAAATAAACTCTAAGTAGCTGTATTTGAATATCTTCACACATAGCGTTTCTCTTCCAAAAGCAAGCATTCTGAGAAAATTGAATTTAAATTTAAAATTGAAATAGCGCTTATGCACATCTATTTCATTTCTTATGAGTGGATACTTACTGTAAAAAATGGAAATATTCACTCCATTTGAATGTATAATCCATACATACTGCATCGCTAATAATGTTATTATATTAGGAAAGATGAAAACTTTAAAGCAAGAAATTTTTAAGCAAATTCATATATTTTTATCCCAAACGCAATAAACATTTCAAAAATAAAAATTCAATGTGTAGCATTCTCAAAAATTGGATCGAAAGAAAGCGCACGTGAATTTATTTGAATAATAACAAAACTATTTATTTAGAGTATCTTTTCTATGGATGCAAGAGAAAGGGAGCTATGTATATTTTTCGTATTTTTGTATTTTTGGATATAAAAAGGTACTCTATAAACTTTATTTTGACTTCAACAGATTGAATAATTCTAGTGATAATTGATTTAGTTTCGTCATGATATTGATGCCAATAGTACAAACATAACAAATAATTCTTACTTCAATAATTAATTATTAGGAAATAAACGCATAATTGTGTAAAAAAACTCGGAGCTTATAGACATTAAATTGGCTCATACGGAATTATAATCAATTATAAATGCAATTATGTGCACCAAAATGAAAGATAAATTTTTAGTTTATTAATCGGGAGAAGAAACAGCAGCTAATTAGCAAATGAGATAAAGACAAGGACACACAGTGGCAGGGGGCAGAAATTATAAATAGGGTGTATTCATGCCTTTTTAAGTACTTAGTTAGATCTCATTAGGAGCACTTGATTCTAATTAGAGGGTACTTTACACCAAACTATGATGAAGGAACCTCTTTTTTGACCAATTAGTCAACAAACCAGTCAACCGTGAAATATCTTCCAATCGCTATTCAAAGTAAGTCTTAAACTTGCCTCGAGACGCTATCGCGCCTCTTGATCCCCAGAACACGACTTCAAATTTAAGTAGCGATTTGGTATCTTTAGTATAATATTTTTTTGATAATAAATCTAACAACCGAACAAAACTGGGTATTTATTCTTTTATCTCATCATCTCACGCCTCTCATCGGGTTGACAATCAATCGTATCGCAGAATAAATAATAATTATAGTAATAATAACCCTAAATTTAGCCATAAAAAAGTATATAAAAAAATATGGGTAATATACTTTACAAAAGTAACACTAAATTTCACTTAATCGCGACTAAAGCGTACTTTATGTATTTATTATTTAATATTAAGTGACAATTACAAAAGTGATAAAAATCTTTTAACATGTTTTCATTCTTCATCGTTATTAGTTGTACAAAATATACATCTGTACATTTTTAAAGATAAAACATACAATTTTCTCGAAAAATAAATTGGAAATAATTCGGAGAAATATTGGCGACATATCAATATTTCATTTTCATGCAAAATATTTTTGCAAAAGCAATATCAATTATATAATAAAAGCAATTTTGTGATAATATTTCAAAGATATATTAGTATTAAGTTAGTTTTAAGTATCGCCGGACCAGCAAACAGGAGGATTGCCTCCTCTGCTGGGTTACTTTTGTAACCTATATAAGTATAATAATAATGTAAACATATTGTATTGTACTTACTCTGGCAATAAATAAATAAATAAATAAACATCCAAAAGATACACTGAAAAAGGTTTGGTAAACTCATGTAAAAACCGCGGGTTCGTGGTAGTATCTGTCCTAAATCGATGTAACCGTATATATATCAAAGTGATTAGAAGTTATAAGAGACGGTTCGTAATGACGTAATGCTAAACTAAAGGTACAAAACGGAGAGATTTAGTGCAACAGCTTTATTAAGAAGAGCAGCAGTTCTGTAAAGGCTTTTTCCGCGTATCAGTTATTCCGTTACAATTATCCATTCACTTAAAAGTTTTATGCATAATTATGCTGATGAAAAAAAATTGCTGCAAATACACATCAGGGTACTCAAATTAATAAAGTTCAAACTTCGTTAGAAAACTTAATAATTATAATACATTAAAGATCAATATCTTAAATAAACTGATTATTAAAAAAAAAGTGCTATGTCAAAAAATTGAACGATTGAACGAACTTACCTGTATGTGAAGTTCAATTGTAATTGTGTGAGCTACCTCGTCCTCTAGATCAATTAATGTAGTGACGCCAGTCTGCTTATTCAACACCACAGAGTTCAAATTCTAAGCTTTTTCCCCGTTTCCGAGGTGGCGCTCCGATCCTGCTTCCGCGTGTCGTGACCGCGCGCCTCCAACAATTTCGCCATTACATTTTAAAGCTTTTTCAATTACAACAATTATATTAGGGGTAAAGGATAAATTTGTGTCGGGTTTCTTGATCTATTCGGACGAGACAGCTCACACAATTAAGATTGAACTTCACATGCAGGTAAGTTCGTTCAATCGTTCAATTGTATTTCGCTGCCTCGTCCTCTAGATCAATCAATGTAGTTGTTTAAAGCCTTGTTGTAATTAAATAAATATATTTATTTAACGTGTTAATTAAAGAGGAAACTTACGAACTGTCAAACATTTGAATTAAATAAAAAAACTACTTTGTGTAATTGTTTTAATTATTTTCAGAATTTCTTAATACTCTAGATGAAAAATCATGTGTTTTTATTAATGGACAATTGTAAAATCTTGCGAAGACACTTGAATTTTCTGTCCAACCTGCGGTCTTCCTAATTGTCTCTATGTTGACACCTTTGCGTGATGCAGCAGACGTTGACGCGTGTCGCGTACTATGTGCCGTGAAAACGTTTGTATCGATGCCGCTAGCTTCTAAGGTTTCCTTGATCCATCTGCTTACTGATTGAGTGGATGCTTCGTGATGGGGTTTTTTATAGGTAATTAAATAACTTTTTATATTCACCCCGTAGAGGTTTCGTACGCTCTAAGTATGTTTTTAGCGTAGCTGCTGCATAGATTTCTGGTTTTTCATTAAATTCTGTAATGCTTGGAATAGGCTGAATTTTGTTTCTCTTGGAAGTTTTTAAACGGTCTGGTATCTTTATCTGAATTTGACCATTGACGTAATTGATATTGTCAATTGAAACAACTGAGAGTGTTTATACGCGCTATGCCGTACTTGACGCTAAAAGTGTAACTAGCTTTTTTGTTAGTGCTTCAAGCGAGTGTTGGATTTCATGGGGAAAAGCATCGCAGGTGCCACGAAAAATCTGCGAGTCTTTGAAAAACTGTGATGCAAATCATTTAGAATTCAGCTGGTATCACTTACTTGCTCAAAGATCTTCGCTATTTATTTATTTTTTACTTTCATCATGCATGTCAAAGCTTTACCTAAAATGCCCGTGCCGATTCCTAATTGTTCTTGAGATGCTGCTTAATATGCATCTTTTTTCCGTCCTACTCCAAGCAGCGTTTTTATCTCATCGTTTAAGATCGGTGCTTTTAACAGCTGACAATTTTTCGGAGTGGGATACTTTTTTAGAAGCTCTTGTTTGACTTCCTTTGGTAAGCCAAGTTTAAGAATCTTTACCCACTTAGAGGCTATGTTTTCGTCAATAGACTCTCCATCTACTTTATCTTCAAGATTGTCTTGTCCTAGTAGGTCAATAAACTCCTGTTCTGGATTATTATTTTCATTGTTAGGCGGCGTGCCTCTCAGGCTGCGCTCACCTTCATTTTCAATAGAGGTTATGTTCGCAGTGACAGGCGGACCATGCTGGCTGTCCGTTTTTTCCAAGATTTTGTCTGCAGAGTTAGGCGCGTCTCGCGGACTACGTTTTACGCTCTCAGACTTCTTTCCGGGGAATTATGTTCTCTTCCAGGGCTAACTGAATAATTTGAGCGACTCTTTGATCGAGATCGAGAATACTTGCCTCTATTATCTATAGGGCTTCAGCTGCGCGATTTTTCGACACTTTTGACATCATGTGAACTGTTTCGTGAATTCCTGGAACTTCTCCATGTTTCAGAAGAAGAAGAGGAGGTCGATCTTCTCCATTTTCTGATCAATTTTTCCAGGCGACGAACCTTCTTAAATAGTTTTCTGTTTTCTCTATCTGTTTCTTTCGCGAGATTTCCCCTCTCGGAGTCGTCCCGTTGTTAGTTAGGGAAGGTGGTTAAATAAAAAAACACTGATTTGCGAGCCTCCAAAGAATGTTTATTTTTGGCTCAGCAAAAAGCGAGGAAAAAGCCCGTAGGCATAAAAAACCTCGTAATCAGTTTATAATACAATAAGTATTCGCGGGTGCATCCGAATTTATTTAGCGCTCTTCAGAAACGGCTCTGAGGCCGCGTTTCAACTAGAATCGGCTCTGGGCCGCGTACACTGGAAACAGCTCTGAGGCTGCGTTTTAACTAGAGCCGTTATGCGAAACGGCGACTTTATGAAAAACTAGAACCGTTCTATACGACGGCGACTTAATGGCTCAAAAGCCTAAAGACAATGGATAGTTAAGCGCACGAAGATAAGTCAAACAATCGACTGACTGCCGAAAACAGCGGCCCCCTCCTTCTTCCTTCGGCGGCGCGATTAGGCACTAGTTATCGCCGGCGCAGGGCTGTCACGCGTTAAAACAAAATTTCCCGCGTCAATACAAAAGTCACTGGTTAGCGACGCGACACTATCTCTCTTTCGACTATTCCTTCTTGATGATGGCATCGCTGAATTGGTACTCCTAATGAGATATTCACCAAATTCTGTTGAAACTTTTTTGAAACCCTGTGGCGTGAAACGCACAGAAAAGCGTAATGGCGAAATTGTTGGAGGCGCGCCATCACGACACACGGAAGCAGGACCGGTGCGTCACCTCGGAAACGGGAAAAAAAACTTAGGATTTGAACTCTGTGGTG
Organism: Ormyrus labotus; assembly: GCA_035582975.1. Classification (NCBI taxonomy): domain Eukaryota; kingdom Metazoa; phylum Arthropoda; class Insecta; order Hymenoptera; family Ormyridae; genus Ormyrus; species Ormyrus labotus. The sequence continues at coordinate 4,590,344 of JAWWEO010000045.1, read as the reverse complement.
TTGAATAAGCAGACTGGCGGCACTACATTGATTGATCTAGAGGACGAGGCAGCGAAATACAATATTAGTGTATAAAATGTACTTGTTTTTTCGCTACAATCTACCTATAAATAGTTTTTCTACAAAAAAACAATTAATCGCTGACTAAAAGTTATTAAAAAAAACCTGCAACAGCCTTGAAAAGTATAACCTTATGAAGCCTCTTTACTTTGTATAAGCTTTAAGATAATTGTTACAATAAAGAGGAAAGAAAGAAAAATCAGAAAGTACCTTGGTTGAATGCTCAAAGGTAAACGTTTAAACTATGCAACTTTAAAGAGGGAGGAGTCTTTTAGTAGACGAACGTGAAGTACTTGCCGACATATCCTTTGCAAGAGATAATACACTTCTTGAGCTTTGTCCTGTATGCCTGGGTACCTACACTCTTACTGCGAGACAGTTACCCTCTATTCAACTTCTATTCTGTTTAAATATGTTGGAGCAAAGTTTCACCTTTTCGATGCACATTTGCCTCTTGAATTCCCTTTTACACCGATCTCGGCACTCTGAGACAATTGACTGTTATAAACCCAATCTTTTTCACCTACCCAACCCTGGTTTGCAGTAGTTTTGAATTTTTTTAATTGTTTGACTAAAGAAATAATCTTTCTCAATAAAAATAACTGCTCCCCTGGTAGAGATAAAAGTATCAAAATTTACCTAACTTTGATGTAACGATTTTTCGGATCATTCTCGCACTATTTTAATAGATTTAACATAACCAAGAAATATT
>JAWWEO010000045.1:4573728-4586161 GCA_035582975.1 Ormyrus labotus | reverse complement strand
TTTGAATATCCGAATTTACGACCAGGTTTTAAAATATGGAATAATTTTTTTTTTTTTTTTGCATTTGGATGGTAAAAAAATGCAAAAAAACGTCTGAAGTGGAGGTCGTCGCACTAAAACAATAAAGAAATCTAAAAGTAGATATCCTAAGCTTCAATTTCCTTTTTATAGAATTTTTCTAGACACAGTATTTTCATAGTTATGATAGTTACAATTTTGCAAATTTTTCGACATTATACGAGTGTTCCCTTAATTTTGAAACGGAGTTTATTATTAAAAAGACTAAGATAAGTTTTAAGTAAAAAGATATTCTTACAAACATAAAATCATTTATTGCCTAGGAAATTAAAAATTGAACTTTTATAAATTGCAATAATTGGGAAAATAATTAATTCTAGCTCACCTAAAATTGTTGGAGTAGTAAATTGCAAATAATGAGCCTTTCGCGGTCCACTGACTCCCGCTACTCGTTTTAAAGCTAATAGTTCTCCCTGATTGCTATCGCCAAGAATTAAAAACCAACCTTCATCCTTTCCACGATGAAATCTTGGACAATGTGCCTTCAAGGATGGAGAATTATTTTTCCGTCTTGTTCCTACTATCAGTGTGTACTGTTGATCTTTTTTAAGTTCTATATATTTCTGCTCTGCTTTCGGAGAAATCTCGATTTTAATTTCACTTTCATTAGACTCTAAGTCGCCTTGTATGCAAAGATCAACATATAATGCAGGCATATCTTTTGCAACTTGATGAATCTATAAAATTTGTATTTATGTTACAAAGCTAAATTTATTTTAAAAAACAATAGTATTGTAAATTTTTAAAGAATGAAAATTTAGCAAAAAATAAAAATGAATTATTACTCTATGTATATAAGAACTTTATAAGAAAAATGGTATCTAAAAACTTTTTCATTTTACATACTTTACTGACGTGATCGTCAATGAATTCTTGTAGTAAAACACTTGATAATCGATTGTAATTGTTTGCAATTGTTGCACAAAACCATGGAAGGCACTTAGGAAATTCAGAAAAGAGATGTAAATGTTCTTTTTCAATATAGGGCAAAGTTAATATAGCTGGTTCGTCAATCCACCTTCCTTGAAGAACCATTTGAAGTAATTGCATTATTTGAAGCGTAGATGACAGAAAACCTCGATCGGCTACTACATCTATCATGGCCTAAAATATAATGTAATAAATTTTTTATATCGATAAAAAAATTTTTTCATCGTACATAAAAATAATGTGTACTTACTTGTAATATTCTGATAGCTTGATCTAATACAGATTTTAAATCAGTATAGTAATCCGCACATGGAAGTGGTAACCTTGAAAAATGTGCTTGTAAAAGTAAGAATGCCTTAGTATTTGAAGAGTCATAACTTAAACTTTCCACTGGATACCGACACATTTTAGCTAATTCTCTAGAGATACAAATTTTATATTAATTTTTTTATAAATATATGAAAATTAAAAAGTAAGATAAATACAATGAGAAAAAAAAAGATTACCAATCAAATACTTACTCATTAAGCAAATCTTCGTTGTGTCTGACAGGAAGCTCATCATACTCATGAGCATTACTCATTATTCTCAAACATTTTTCTAATGAAAGATTTTCTTGCAAATGTTCATTAAACATGGATATTGTTTGGTGAGATAAATAATAATATGATGCAATTCTTCCTAAAGGAAGTGGACCTATACACTGTTCTTCCTAAAAGTATTTAAAATAATTAAAAATAAATTTATGCCCGCTACATATTATTTTACTGATTTAACTTTTGAAGAAAATATGAAAAAATAAATAATCTAATAATTACCTCATCATTAAAGATACATTGAGAGTTCATAAGCACAGCCACGGTATCATCAACTAACTTTGATAAATAAGAATTAACTAACTCTGGTTCCATACCGTCAAGATTATAATAACGTGGATTCTTAAGTAGTCTGCGAAAGAAATACGTCCAAGTAAGATAATCAAGGAACTCCTGTTTGGTTTTGATCGTGCCAGCTACAATTTCGGCATTTATGTGATCTGGAAGAACTTCGAGAAGGCTTGATTCCACAGGGAAGGGTTCATACAAAAATTGCTTGTAGAAATTCTTTTTGATATCGTGAACAAGAACTACAGCGACGCCAGAATCATCAAACTGCGGTCTACCTGCACGACCCATCATCTGCAAGACATCTGTTATCGGCATGTCCACGTAGCGCTTAGTCTTGCCATCATAATACTCAGTTCCCTTAATTACTACAAGATGAGCTGGAAAGTTCACACCCCAGGCAAGTGTTGCTGTAGTTACAAGTACCTATGTATGAAAATGTTATTAGTTTCAGAACAAATCAAAATTTTATAACAATTAAACAGTTTGATTCTTTTAATTTAATCGAATTGAACACTTTCAAAAGTCAAATTTTTAAATCTAAATTATTTGTTAATTTTTAAATTAAGAAATTAAGTAATATTTCCTAGGCTATTCAAAAATTAATTTTAATTGCTTATTTATTATAGGGATTTCTTTATTTTCACCTGAATTTTATTGTTAACAAAAAGTTCTTCAACGGTTTGCCTATCCTTATCCTCCAAACCGGCATGATGAAGTCCTATACCGAATGCAAGTGTAAGCTTTAAATTAACGTCCTTTATGTTATCCAAAATATTATCCATTTCTTCTTCGGGCATATGCAGCCACTGTTTCGGATCGTCTTCAGCAGCGAGATAGGCAATCAGATCAAGAGCTGTAAGTCGAGTTTGTCTTCGCGAAGATACAAATATAAGAGCAGGACTGTAGGGTGCATGTTGTCGAATCGCTGCGAAAGTCGGCTTGTTCATTGTCGCCATGCGTGGGCAGTAGTGCTTTCCCGGGAAACCAGCTATATGAACTTCAAGAGGTACAGGCCTTACCGAGGGGCGGAAGTTATAGAGTCCCATCTGAAAAATACATACTTTAACATTTTTTGTATTAATAATGCAAACTTTATTTGCATTTATTGATGGACAAACCCTTTTTATTCCGAGCCAATGTCCTAAGTCAAGAGCGTTAGCCAATGCGGTAGAAAGACCAATAATTCTTAAAGTTTTAGAAGTGTGCGAAGCAATAAAGTTTGTCCTTGATACAATAACTTCAAGAACGGGACCACGATCTTCTCCAAGCAAGTGAATCTCGTCAATGACGATTAATGCTACTTTTTGAACGTAACTTCTTGTCTGCCAGCTTCTACTTATACCATCCCACTTTTCGGGAGTCGTTACAATAACATCGGATGTTTGAATGACTTTTATGTCAGGTGTCACGTCTCCTGTCAATTCTACAACATTTTTTCCTAATTGTCCTAATCGTTTTGTCCAGTCTTTCATTCGCTCTCTAACTAAAGCTTTTAATGGCGCAATATAGACAATCTAAAATGTTTTAAAATATTTTACTTAAATATTGATTAGCTTTTTTTAATTAAGTTTAACAAGTCTATGACATACTTTTCGATCTGGTTCAGTTCTGAAAACTCTCATCATAGCAATTTCTGCAGCTATTGTTTTACCGGAACCCGTTGGTGCTCCTAAAAGAACATTATTATCCGTGTGATAGAGACAATGAAATATTTGTGTTTGAATAGGATTAAAATGAGTAAATCTGTATAAATTCTGAAATTCTGGTATCTTTAATGCAGTGACGGGTAATGGTTGCAATTCCAATAGATCTGTAAAGTTAAAATTGTAGATTTTTGTAAAGTATTTATTTATTCATTTTCTTTAGCTATTTAAAGGTTTGGTTATATTCTTACCGGTATGTGGTGGATGAGTTTCCGGTAAAATTAAACCTGAGAGCTTCAAGGCTTGGATAAATTCACAACCTAACCATCGATCACTTGTTGCTTTGATGAAGTATTGATTGGGTAGAGGTTCACTTAAAGGAATTGTCATTACAAGTTCTTGTCCAGATCCGGTTATTACCTAAAAAGAAAGTACAAAAATTTAATAATTTTAATTATGCAAAACTCGCTATTACTGTACCTGTTTTTTAGTGACTTGCACGTATTCGTAATGGTATATATAATTATTATCTGGATCTTCGATCCATAACCAAAATGCTTCCGAATTTTTACCATGAATTCTATCATTCCATTTAAATTCGGGAATTATTTGCAATCGAATTCTGAGAACTGTGCGAGTTATCGGTTGCAAAGTGGCATCAAAATCTAAGGAAGGAAACTCGTCGCAACATTTTTTTACAAGAGCCGCCGCTTTTTGATTACGAAGCATACATCCTATTAAATATAATTTTAATAAAAAACCAGCGAAATATATTTTTTTACTTTGTTAATTTATAAAATACTGACCAATTTCTGTAACGTTCATTTCTTTAAGTTTTTCTATCGAAATCTCGCGATCTTCTATTTTAGTTAAAACCTCATAGGGTAAACAAAAAAATTGGCGTAAAGGACTCATGTGATCCCATTGTTGTAATTCCAACATCTTTGCCATTCCTAGTACTCGGCCAGCCATAATTGCATTGTTTTTGCGCAACATCATTTCAAATAGAGCTCTGCATATGCGCACTGCATTCTATAATTTACATTCTTTGTACAAATATGAAGAAATAAAATATTTTACTCAAAAGATTAAATACTTACTTGTGTAATGTAAGCTTGATCTGATAGTAAAGAAAAGGACTGAACTTTCCCCCTTGAAAGATATGTTTGAATTAAGATATTAACTTTCCCGTGTATATTCTCTTTTCCTCCTTGAGGTATTACTTCACAGTAATCTGATTGTAAATTCTCTAATTCGTCCATTTCGTCTTCTCTAACTTTAAGTTGCTCAAATTCTTGTGAACGCGATATCATGCCCAAAATATCGGCCTCAGTCATAATTGGCTTCATTAATTCATTAAAGATTTCAATTGTATCATATTTTAAATAAAAATGACTTGCTGTCCTACCCAAGTCTATGAGATAATTAAATTAGTAATTAGTTACCGAATAATTTAAAATTTTACCATCATAAAATATTAAACTTACCAGTTGCATTTAAATCTCCAGTAGCTGTATTGTAGCGAATCATTCTTGCTTTATCGAGGCCCATCGCAGCAGTGTGTATCAACTCTTTACGTTTTAATTCTAAATTAGGATCTTCAACAATTTTTTGATAATCAATACCATAACAAAGGTGATTAAGTCTCATGCGAACAAAAAGATAAGTATAACTCAACCATTGAACAGCTTCTTGTACGTTTGATATTGTACCCAAAACTACCTGTTGGTAAATAAATAATATTTTTAAATGTTACCTTTAACATTAATTTTTAATAAATATTTTGACTATAGATTACCTCTGCGTTTAAATTATCTGCAAGATGTGTAATAAAACTACTTTCAATTGGAAACTGATTTGTCAAAAGTGATAAATAATGAGACAACTTATCATGCGATGTTATAATAACTGCATGACCTGATGTATCAAATTGTGGTCTACCCGCTCGACCAAAAATTTGTAAAACATCGAGAATTCCTAAATCAATAAAAGATCCATGCTTTGAGTCATAGATTTCTGTTCCCTAAAATATGGAATTTATTTAATCCTTCTTAAAGTAAATTAATGAAATAATTAAACAAGACGTATTTAAAAAGTAAAAGCTTACGCGAATAATAACGGCGTGTGCTGGCAAATTAACACCCCACGCTAGGGTTGAAGTACAAACCAAGACTTTAATCATTCCTTCAGAAAAATATTTTTCAACTAAATTTCTAAAAAATATAATATTATTTTTCTAAATGATATTACATTTTGATTCTCTTATAAAATTGATTTTAATTTTCTTTTTAAATAAAATTACAATTTTAAACATACCTATCAGTACGTAACATGCCAGCATGATGCACAGATAATCCGTGTTCAAATAACTCACTTAAATATTTATTAGGTGATCTATTAAAAGCTCTTTGAGCTAACTTCGTACTTTCTTCAGATGAAAATAATTTGTGTGTTCCATTATGTAAAGACATTTCTTTTAATGCATTTGCCGTCCTAATTGTTGCATTTCGAGCGTGCACAAAAACCATCACCTACGTAAAAGTACAAGCATTAGTGATACTATCATAATATTATAAAATAAGAAAAAATTTGGATTTTGTTTACTTGGTGGCCTTTGCGGACCATATCTATCACTTGATCGTAACAAACCACATCCATGTCATTCATTTGCTGCATTGGCTTTATAGCCTTTACACCAATGAAAGTTTGACTTAAAGGCACTGGACGAAATCGATGATCAAAGTAGAATAGACCCTTGTATGGATTTACTCTTAAAAATCTCGCTACATCAACATAATTCGGAAGAGTCGCAGAAAGACCTACTATTCTTATCATACTTTGAGAAGATTCTACCTGCATAATCAAGATGTTTAAATATAATTAAAGAGTTCAAATTAAATTTATTTAGTTAATGGACGTGTAATTAAACTTACTTGTCTAAGAGTACGTGCAACAAGAGCTTCTACAACAGGTCCACGGTCACCATGGAGTAAATGCACTTCATCAATGATTAACAATCTAACTATTCTTGTCAATGCTATGTCCCCTGTACCTTTTCGCGTAACAACATCCCATTTCTCTGGAGTTGTTACTATCATTTGCGTCTGCTGTATTTCCGACTTTGTTAGTTGCATATCTCCTGTTAATTCTCGAACTGCGATTCCTAAATTTCCCAGTCTACAAATAACACAGAAAATAATTCAATAATGTAAAATTGTCCAAATTTGTAAGTTTTATTGATTAAATAAATTTAATTTACCTTTTACTAAAATTAGCAGTCATCTCTGCTGCTAAAGCTTTCATTGGTGCAATGTATACGATTTTGAATTCATTAGTTTTTAATATACCATTATCTATATGTAACTTAATTTGATGTACAACTGTTAATAACGCAACGTTTGTTTTTCCAGCACCAGTTGGTGCACAAATGAGTAAATTCTCATTAGTATGATATGCGGCATCAAAAACTATACTTTGTATCCTGTTTAATGACTCTACACCTTTAAAAGCCATTTGTCCAATCTGAAATCAATGGAAAACATTTGAAATAACGTTAATACTAAATTAATTAATTATATACTAACTTCGTCTAAAGAAGATATTAAAACTCGATCATTTCCAACACTTAAAGGCTCTTGAGTTGGAATAGGAATTTCAACTTGTTCACATATTTGGGTATCAATCCTTTTGACATTTTCAGGTAATACTATTTTTTGTCCAGAGACAAATCCTAAAAATTTAAGATTAATAATTTAAAACATTTTCAATTCTTAATCTTAAATAAAATATTCTTCACTCTATACAAAATTTAAAAAAAAAACTTAAAATTTTAACATTTGTGCATTTTAAAATAATTTATTTAAATGTACTTAAAATAATCTTACCTGCAGTGGCTTTAACACTTAGTTTAGAATCAAAAACAAACGGATAATTTTCTTGAACAGTGGTAGAAGGGCCAATTCTATTTTTTTTAAATAAAGGTTCCGTTTTAGCAACTAAGGCCTCATGCCTTTTTAATCGTAATTCTATTGGATTAAATATTTCCTCATCATCATCATCATCCAATGTTTTTCCACCTTTGTTAACTACTTTTTGCAATTTTTTTTCTTCTTTTCTTACTTGTTTCATAAGCTGCTTTTCTTTTTCTGATTGAACAATTACTTGAGAAGAAACTTGAGGTTGTTTTTCCATGGCTAAAATTATTTAATATTTAGGAAATATTAAGATTTATTCAAATTATATAGATATAGCTTAACTCACTTGCAAAAGTTTTTGTTAGTTTCTGATTATTTTGCCATGCTAGAATCTGTTTACGATGTTCAATAATATATTCAATAAATTCTATATTTTCATATCCTAAAAGATCAAATAATTCACTTTGAGCAATTTTTTCAGGTGCTTTTAATTTACCAATCATAACATCTACAAATTCATCATATGACATAGCTGCACGATACTTTTCAAATGCTTTTTTCATTCCTTTGTTTACTTGTTGCTTATCAAACTGAAAAATACATTAATATTATATAGTTTACTCACAAACTTGAATAAATTTTGTTAACTTACTTCAGTTTTTTTCACTGGTTCTACCAATGGTGCTTTCATTAATTCACCAAATTTATGTGTTATACTGTTTAAATTTTTTGTATTCATCTCATGAAGAATATCAGTTTTGGGCCATACAACTTTTGCAGGATAATATGGAATCTTAGTACCAAATGGTTCTGTTTTAAGATCTGATTCATCTACATTATTGTTACGATTTAAAATAATATTTAGTTTTTCTTCTGGTAATTTTTTTTGAATTTCTGAAACAATCTTCAAAATATTTTTATATTATTAACAAATCATTTTATACAAAAATAGGAAGCACATTCTTACTTGGACTAAATCTCGTAATGCTTTTTGATCAGCTGACCCAAGTAATTGCTGAAGTTCTTTCATTGTTTTTTGACTTGTAATTCTTTCTTGACTTAATAAATGCAATACGTAAACTGATAATTCGTTAACCATTTCTGCAGACTGACCTTCTAAAAATAAATTGTTTATAATTTACTATGCAGTTTCTTAGGAAGAAATTAAAATAAAATTACAAAAATTACCGCAGATTTGTGATAAAATATGATGTATTTTGTTAAGAAATATAGTAACATCTTTTGGTACTTGTTTACAAATTTCATTCCAGCTTAAGTTCCTATAATTAATAAATAAAATTTTAATGTAAGATCTAAGCACAATTTTTATATTACTTTTACACCATTTACTTCATAAATTTATTGACTAAATAAAAAAATAAATAATGTTTATTATTGATATTTAACTTTTATTTAAAAAAATAATTATTCTTTCTAATAAAAAGATTATCTTTTCTCAATTTCACGCAATATATTGTCATGTACTCTAAAAAGGATTAAATTGCAACAATAATTGCAAGATAGATAACCTTAACTAATATGTTACCTCTTAAGTTTCGCCGACACCTCTTGTCTTTTAGCATTTAAATCATTACACTTTTTGATCTTGATCTCTCGATCTAAGTCTGTGAAAGCGCGTAAAGCGCGAGTAATGCGCGGTAACTCGCGCATTACAAAGCTTCAACAATAAAATTAAAGAAAAGCATGTAAAGAACAATATAACAAACGAACTGCCATCCGCATTCCGCACTTAATTCCTTTTAAATCTGCTCTAAACAATTGATGTTAACATGACATATCTACGCATGCGCATTAGAGGACCAGTAGGGGCAGTAGGTGACTGGCGGGAGATTCAAGAACTGTACGTGATCGTTAAAACTGTCACTGTCAGCAGTGTTGTTGGACAAAACGCTTTAGGGACACCCTAAAGCTAATTAAAAAAAATAAAAGGTTTTCTACACTAAAGATGAACCGAAAAATCAACAATTGATTTTGATTGCAAAATAGCAGGAGCGCATATTGCCGAGGGTACAGCCTACAGCCTGGATTTGTGGAGGAACTATCCGCCTCTCACTCTTCCGGCTTCCTCCTCTAAATATAGCAAATAATGCCACATTCAAACAAATTTTTGAATCTGCATTGATAATATTGTTTTCCAATGTCTTATAAAGGTTTATATGAATATTAATTATAAAAATGAAATATTGAAAATACCATCACGTATATGAAAAATGAGGACTTAAAAATAATAAATGTATTTATTTATTTAAAAAAGTTTATGATAATTTTTTATCAATATAATTTTATTTCTTCTATAGAGTAAAATCGGTCTAAATTATTGGAATTAGTGGCGGATGATTCCCAAAGATTACCATCTACTAAAGCTTGAATTATGTTTTCAAGATTTATGAAGTTTTTTAGAGGATCCATCTAGAACCGAAAAAAGTTGAAAAATAGAAATAAAAATATATTTGTATTAAATAATTTGAGTAATAATTAATATATAATACTAACATGTACTTCACTAACTTCAATCAATTTTGTACACTGTTTTAAAATTTTCTCATGTTGAGATTGAAGGAATTGTGAACGAAAGGAATCAAATAGAAGCTTGATCCATTCACAAATTTGATTTTCTAATTTGCAGTCACTGTTTGTTGGCGAATCACTCAAAAGAGGATCTTCATAAGATAATTTGTCAGTTAAGTAATTCAATAATTTTAAGGCTTCATCCAAACTTAATCCTATTCGTAAATTTTGTGTAAGGCAAATGTTTGTGAAACTAATGTTCAGAATTTTATTTAAAAATTCGTCTTGTTCTTTTTTGCTTAAATTATTTTTCAAGCAAAATGATAACAATTTTACTAACAGCTCTTCTGGTACATCTTTTATATTAGTTAAACACCATAAGATAGAGAATATGTCATTTGACTCAATTAATTGTGGTATCAAAATGTGACATATCGCTGCATCACTTTTCCCTTCTTGTACAAGTGCAGCAAACTGTGCAGCAATATGACTCTTAGGTTTATTTTCTTCAATCTCATTTTTATTTGTTAGAGTTTCAGACCCCCAATTGGCCACTATTGATTCTTCAATTTCAACAATGTCATTATCGTCTGAGTTATTGTTTTTACACCGTAATGAAGAACCAAGCATTAAATCTATTCTTTGAGCTGCTAGAGAATAAGGTGCTACAGCCAAATATCTATTAGCAGCTAATAACAACTTATCGTCAATTTTCCAAAGTTTTGCATCCTCTGTGAAAAGTTTTAATTTTTGAACAGCTTGAACTAATTTGAACTGCACATTATAAATAATTATAACTGCACCCTCTTCATGAGCATCTGCTCCATAGGCAGCAATTGTGTTTTCATTTAAGGCTGTCATTACAACTTGATGTTTCGTATTTACAACAGTTATGACACTAATTAATGAACCAGGACTGGATTCCATTGAAGGATTTATTAATGAATAACTGTACAACCTTCCAAGAGACCCTGGGAAAAGAAATAATTACATCAATTCTCATTTTCTTTAACGCAAAAATTAATTTTTTACCACATCCTGGCCGAAAGTACCAATTTTGTTTAAAGTTCAGAAAATCAAATGTGGCATTTGTGGCTTGGGTACGGTAAAAAATAGTATATGCACCATAGGAGAAAAGATGGTTAAAACACATGTAAAAAGACAAAGTAACTAAATTACATGTGCTATACGGACTAACCTGTTTTTTCTCCTCCTTAGGTGCATAATATATCATTTTAAAAAATATAACTTACATAGTGTTAATAAGAAAGCATTATTTTTATCTTGTAAAATAACATGCCCAACTAATGTTTCAGAAGACCTTTTCAATTCTATCCTCACTAACTGATCTGATTCTACTGTAAAATTTTCCTTTTTCAATGGAACTACAATATAATTATAAACGTGTTCCAACTTTGTAAGAGCACACAAGTAAATTTTATCTTTAACAGAGATCAATTGGCAACTAGATATCTTTTCATTTGAAGCTAAAATTCCAGGATTATTCCACGTTTTTCTGTTTTTTAAACCTTCCTCTAATGAGATTGTATTTCCATTTTGCATAACCAATATTGGAGGAATATCTGTACACGTAAGTATAGTATAAATTGGGGACAACAACTTATATTTTTTAACATTGTCTAAGTTAGTTTCTTGTTCTTGCCAAATCTTAATATTTTTTCCATTAAAAATGGCGACATAATTTTTAGATATTCTGTCGTAAATAACTTGAGTAGTTAAACGTTCCTTGCTTGACCAACTACTAACTTGCTTTAAATCTTGGAGCTGTAACAATAATAAATTTACTTGTATTTCTTGTGGATAAAATTATTAAAATATGAAAATATTGATACAAACCTTATATCTTATTACAATATTTCTGCCAAGAGTAACTATTGCACAGCCAGGGTTAGAGTCTGCTTCTACACCTAGTAAATTTTGTTGATCAATCAGAGGACACAGGTTATAATAAGAACTTAAACTAGCCATTTTTTAATGGTTTTACAAAGTCGTTTGTTCAAATTTTTTTTTTCAACTGCCTGCACGTGACACGGCAAACATAAATATTGACCATGCGTCCGGTGCGACAAATACGCATCATATGCGTACACGTGCGACAAATACAGCATCAGCACCATGCACCATCTACTGTCAAATCCAGCATTACAATGGTACACCCTGAATTTGGCTCCTCGTTTTACCGTGAATTCAGCTATCAGGGTATCCCAAGAGTATATTTTGTCCAACAATTGCCACCAATCCTATTGCGTAGCATTCGGTCGCTCGAACTTCGAGCCTCGAAGTTCAAAGTTGGCACGTTGACATGACATTGGTATTGTTAGGAACTGACCTTAGGCCACAGAATATAAACTTAGATAGATGGGAAAACTTCATTAATATGCTAAATTTTATACTTTTTAATAATAATTAGGCTATCTAGCGCTAATTAAAC
>JAWWEO010000045.1:4524482-4573628 GCA_035582975.1 Ormyrus labotus | reverse complement strand
CTTCCAGAAATTGTATCTGTAAAATCATTCATGTGATTCATCATTCATCACATGCATGATTTTACAGATACAATTTCTGGAAGACAGGCTTTAAAAAAGTTATTAAGTAGCATTCTAATGTAATAATAATAATAATTGATTTTAATTGTCAATTTTTTAATTTTATAGATTCTAGATTTACAAGTGGAATAAGAATCTCAATTTTCAAAAATGGAGCATGAAAATGATATCATGGACGAGAAGACTTTTGAAGCAATGGTTATGGGAGAAAGCTCTCTTCGTCATCGAATACCATGGAGTGATAGAATGTCTTTGACTAGTGATATTCCAGGTCTTCATGAAGTGAAAGAATTGTTGGAAGATGATGACACTAGTTGCTTAGCTGAAGAAGAAGATGGAGTTGGTTGCCCTCTGCCATCAACTCCAGAAGATGATCGTCTTTTAGATTGTGAGGTATCTATTAATTTATTGATAAATAAAAATTTTTTATGATATTTAAACTTTTTTTTAAATTATCGGTTATAATATGTTTTAGATGACAGAAGTATTAAAAGCTGGAGTTTTGAGTGATGAAATTGATCTTGGTGCTTTGGCACATAATGCAGCTGAACAAGCTGAAGAGTTTGTTCGAAAGGTATTTTTTCTTTTTATAAATCATTGTGTTCTAGATTTTTATTAAATTTAAAATCTTAATTGTTAGTTCATCATTGATAATAAAAAAGGATAGTTTTAATATTAATCTAATAACATTGTAATATTTTTAGGTTTGGGAAGCATCCTGGAAACAATGTCACTTTAGAAACTTGCCTAAGTGGCTACAAGATAATGATTTTCTACATGCTGGCCATCGTCCTCCATTACCATCTTTTTATGCATGTTTCAAAAGCATTTTTAGAATTCATACAGAAACTGGAAATATATGGACTCATTTACTGGGTAAATGTTCTCAGATTTAAATGATTGCAAACAAATGTTTAAATTTTAACGTTTAATATTCTTTTCTAACTCAACAAAGTTTTACTTAATAAAAATTATTTTTTAGGATGTGTGGCCTTTATAGGCATAGCAGTCTACTTTTTAACGCAATCACCTATGGATATAAGATGGGAAGAAAAATTAGTTATTGGTATTTTTTTTGCTGGAGCTATAATTTGTTTAGGCATGTCATTTGCATTCCATACTGTTCACTGTCATAGTGAATGCGTAGGAAAACTATTCTCAAAGCTGGACTATTGTGGAATAGCAATGCTTATTATGGGAAGTTTTGTACCCTGGCTGTACTATGGATTTTACTGTGATTATCAGCCCAAGCTTATCTACTTATCAGTTGTTGTAGTACTTGGTATAACTAGTATTGTAGTTTCACTATGGGAGAGATTCGGTGAACCAAAATATAGACCTCTTAGAGCTGGAGTTTTTATGGGCTTTGGTCTTAGTGGTGTATGTATTTTATAAAAAGTAATTACATTTCTGAAGTCAAATACTTATAATTACAAACAAAATTATAATTTAGGTAATACCAGCTGTTCACTATGCGATTGCGGAAGGTTGGTTTAAGGCTATAAGTCAAGCTTCACTTGGATGGTTAATATTGATGGGATGCCTATACATATTAGGGGCATTGTTTTACGCTTTACGTGTTCCTGAAAGATTTTTCCCTGGAAAATTCGACATATGGGTAAGCAGTATTTTTTTATGCTTAAAAGTAGTTTTAATATAATTTTTATACAATTATTTTCTTAAAGCAGTAGCAAACTCAAATAAAATTCTTAAATCAATGAAAACCATTATTAATATATATTTAATTAAATTACTGCACTGATGTAGTTTTATAAAATGTCAAAAACTGTAAGAATGAAACCTACAAAGTAAATTTGATATATCTTGGTAAAAGTATTGCATGTTTTTAAGGAAAATTACCAGAATTAAATAATCAAATATGCATCATTTTTATTTTTCTGTTTAAATTAAGGTAGCATTGTATTACGTTTTTTAAAACATGAAAATAACATTAATGTTGAACATCATTAAAAAATAATTAAATTTTTATTTTATCAAAATAATTCGTAAGCGTGCTGCTATTGATTACAACTAATACGGATTCCGTCTGTTGTAGTTCACTTTTTAGTAGTTGTTCTGAAAGTTACGTAATTTGATTTTTAATTATAAATCCCGTAGAAAAAATTGTTCTTCAAGTATTAATTAGATTAATTTTATTTATTTTTTTGAAAAATAAAATTATCGTAAATGACTATACGAAAATATAGATTAAATTAGATTTATTCAGCATCAATAGGGCTTCTTGCATCATCTATAGTTCTTATCAATTTCGTAAATTTCTAAAGTGCGCAGTATTTAATATAATTTAAGATTTTTTCAAGGAAATAGATATAAATTTAAATTGCACAATATATCTCAATTAATAACTAAACATCATGCAAGAACAAAAAAATTAGTGTTTAAAAAATATAGCAATCAAAAATTTCATTTAATATTTTCTGATCATTAAAAAGTTAATAAAATACATCGCACTGAAGTTACATTGAAGTATTGATTACGACGCTGCTACAGAACCTGTAGGTGTAGTCTTGTACTATATAAATATATTTTTCCAGTATCACGTGTTAAATTAACGTTAAAACGCTATTTGAAGTAAAAGTCATTCATTTTCTTGAATAAAATGAGTAAATTAATGAATGCAATCAGTTTCTTACAGATAAATAACATTTAAAATAAAATTATTTAATCAGAAGGATTAATTATTAATTCGTAATAAAATAACAAAAATTTCCATTTATATCGAATGCTTTTTATAAAATGACAATTATCTTCACTTTATATCAAAAAGAATTATCAAATTGAAAAAATCTAAACTGAGCATAAAGATATATCTCTTCTTTACAGCATTTCCTTATTATATAATTTTCTTTCTAAAAAATTAATTAGGTTTTTTAAAAGTAGAAGCAAAGATACTTAGTTTATTATCAACATTTTTATTTAAAAAAAATATTTAAAAACGTTATAAATTTCTTTATGAATTTTAGTTCCAAAGTCATCAAATCTTCCACGTATTGGTTATCGCAGCAGCATTTGTGCATTACCATGGAATTACCGAAATGGCGATGCATAGAATGAATATTGGTGACTGCGCTGTCCCGTCGCAAATGATGGCTTTTTGAAAAATAGTTTAATTTTATTTTTAAAAAATTACGCGAATTACATGTCTTTAAAAGGCATATAATTTTCTTATTTTTGTGAAAATTGATATTTACATATTTGAAAAAAAATATTTAAAAAACGTTATACCAATTGAAAGTTTCAAGCAAAAATTATTAAAATTTTTTATTAATTCTTTAAATTTATTGAAAATATAGTAATTTGTGCTTGAATTATTTATCTATTTTATCTTTTAATAATGCTAGTATTAGTTATGCTTATTTGTTAATTTTTTTGTTGGACAATTTGCACCTTTTTAATTTTTACTTAATCTCCTAATTATTTTGGTCAAAAATTGGTACAAAAAAATTTGTAGGAAATTTGATGATTAAGTAAAAGTAAAACTAATCGAACAAAAACAAATTTGAAGAGCAAATTAGATAATTTATAAAATTTGTCAAATTTTATTGGAAAATTTATTAAATTTTTTCTCAGCTGTTAGTTACATTTATTATAAATATTTTTCGATAAATTTGAAAATATTGTCTTTGCGCACGAATCGAGATTTCAGGTCTTTATTTTTCCACTTTAATTACAGTGTCACAAATTAATTTATAAGTAAACGATGAGACTTAACAATAAAGTAACTGAATTTTTATTAAGGGATGAGGAGCTTGCATCTCGGAAGTTCAATCGTAACTTGATAAGATAGGGTACCAATTTTGTAACGATGATTAAGTGAAATAAATAAAAGTATGTGTTTTATTTTTTATGATGGGAGGCGGTTAAACATACTGAAACCTACAAGTACCATTGGAAATAGAATCGGCTCTGTTGATTATAACGAAGCGGTACGTTTCATAAATACTCTTTGTATCTTTTCTACAAATTTGTATATTTAATCACTGCTGCTATTAATACTCTACCTTCATCACTAAATTTCTTCATCTATGCTACATCAACGTATATGTATTAATGTTACTAAAAGGCAAAATAATCAATATTCTTTGGCGCGTAGTTCATGATTCTTTCATGCATTGCTAAGGAATTCGATGTTTATCAAAAAAATTGCTGTTAAACTTTTTACACAATAAAGTGGAATATTGTTAAATATATTTGATGCATTTTTAATTTACATATGTAAGTCCGATTCCTTTTTCCAGAAATTTAGAAAGTTTTATCACAACTTATTTATAAGCTACTTTTATTATTTATAAAAAAATATATAAATAGGTCAAAGTATTATTATCTCAAAACCTTGATATGTTAATGCAGTTTTGAAGAAACGTGCGCTTTTAAAAAAGAAGTTACTTAGACAAGTGTAATTAAGTTTAATCGACATCTTTTTGTTATTTTCAAAACATAATGGATAATTGAAGGTTTTTACTATATTAGTTTGTACAGAATTTATTTCCTCGGTGAAATTTTAAACTACTCACTCTAATTCAAAGGAGCCACATGGCCAAAATATTTTTAGCCTCTAATGGAACGCGAAATATCACACTTGTCGGAAGGTCGTCAGATTAACAATTTCACAAAAAGCGGTTACGCAACTTGTATACCTTATTACTACTTACGTCTAACTGACTCGTCGTTGACAATTACTAACTGCATGTACTTAAACTTTTCAAAACATAATACTGTAGGATATTGAAGAACGACCAAATGTACATTAATTTTGCATGGTACAGATAATTCAGAAAGATTTCATTTTGCAAACAGCCTAGTTCACATGCAATTTAGAATAAATTCAAACTTAAGTTAGTTTTGGTAAATTTTCTAGAACATTTAGCATCATTTTAAAAAATTTATTATAAAAAATATTATATGATTTATGCCAATATTCAACTTACTTTATTGTGAATTATTATAAACAGAAAACCATTAAGAATTAAATATGAGCACATTTTGTACTCTTAAAAAATGTGTAAATGAGCTGTAAAAATAATGAAATGTGTCAACGTTTTATATAAGTACATGTGTATTTGCTAATTGCAGGCAATTGCTTTCGCAATTATTGTAATTATATTTACTTCATCTTTGAAATATTAAATACACTGACTGAAAAGGAAACCGACAGCTTGCAAAAATATTTATAGTTCATTTATAGTAGAACAGAAAATTAAATCATTTTCAGAATGAATTTTTAAACTATTATTACCAGGTTTTAATAATTCGATATCTAATAAATACTTTTTGTATTAAGTACTCTTTTTATATAGAGTTCATCACTAATTTTCCGCCATTAATGCATTTAAGCAATTTCGTGTCTTTTTAAGATATTTTTAACCCGTCGCTGTTAAGCACCGTATGGAAGCATAAATAGAGCGACGTTAAATAAGATTAAAAAAAAAGATATTCTTAAAGAATCCCTAACATAAGCATGTTTTTTAAATGTTCATCTTTATGGCACATAATTTTCCTTTAACCTATTTTCTAAAAATACATTATATTACGTTACAAAACGATCACAATTGTTTAAAAATTCTAACAATACGTTGGGTGAAAACTATCCAAAACATGAAAGTGCCGATGGCACGCGACACAGTCTAGAAAAAGGCGAGAGTTACTTCTTTTCTTGGCATAAAAAACTATGGCGAAAAAATCTACCATGTGTTCTCAATCACGGAGCACGCGACACATGTTGCTCGTAAACTCGGCTCCCCTTATATTACAAAAAAGCAGAACAATAACTGACGACGAGCCTTGAACCCAAAACATGCGGAGCTTAAAAAGAGCAATATCTTGGAGGAGGCTCAAGAACGCTGCCTGAAATTTGACTGCAGTTGCTGCTCCGTTCGAGCGATTCGAAGCACGTGATCTCGAGTTTCCGACGATACGCACGTGGAATTCAGCTGATCTGGTACAATAGTCTGCGACGTCGTCTGCGCCTACGCCGGCGTCTGCTAGATAGGAGACGCGCGCCTCGCATTCTGAATTTTTTTCGTTTGACAAGCTTATCGCATCGAGCGAGTCGATTAGGAGAATAATGGCCTCTTTGAGCTAACGATTTGTTCTCTGGCTGAGTGTAATTAGAATATTTCATTTTCACGATTGCAGATGTTTGCTTTGCTGAAGTAAGCTGCAAAAACGGAATTGATTTTAAATTTCTTGAAGAGCATTTTTTACGTAATTATTGAATTTGATAAACGGGAAATTAGCTTATATAATAAAAATTATCAATACAGAAAATAACCTTTCAATATAGTCGAAGATAACAAAATTAATTCAAAATTCTTTGCTGCACTTATCTATTTAACAAATAATATATCCAAAAAGTGAATACGTAAAATAAATTCGTCATGTATTACTTCATAGAACCGAAAATGTCAAAGTAACTGCAAACTCAGATTTAATTTTGTATTTATGCAGAATTGAACGACAGTTGACACCTTTAACCTTGCCATTGCAGTCCATTGAAAAGTTAGCATTTTGTGGCTGGAGTCATTTTTCTTTGCGTCAAGATGTACTTTAAATAATCGCTCAGTTCAGAAGACCTTTGGATTCTTCGTTATTATTGGTAAGATTAAATATGTCTTCATTTTTTCTGGCATAGAGATGTAAACATTTTTGTTTAAATACTTGATTAAATATTTGTTCAAATGATTTTCAGATTGACCCCTGAAAAAAGTATCCAATTTGTCAGATTTTATAAAACATTTCCAATAAATGTACTTTATTGTTGCAAAGTTGATGAATGCTCTAATGCCGTAACATCTATTGATAAAAAAAACTTGAGTTTTCTCCGGCAGGAACTCCTCTGGTGGCAGCGCTGAAACTCGTTGTGTACCTTTTGTGCTATCAGTATCGATAGGCGGCAAACCGGACTCTGAGCTGACGCGCGCGCGCGCGCACGCACCAATACCAATTTGCAGCCTTCGTATGTCGGAGGAGCCGGAGGAGCGGCGGAAAGCAAGAAATCCAGTCGAGCCGATATCAATCAGTCAGTGGTTAGGCGTTCGTCGCAAAGGTCGTGTGTGCGCAGCGCTTTCACATCGTTACGCTGCATCGGAAAGCCGTAAGTAAATTACTTAGAGATTTTCTGATCCTCTATTTATTATACTCTATCGAATCCAGTAGGCAAGAAATTGTGGATGAAACGAGTATTTTTAATTCAAGGATTTAAAAGCACGTGTGCCGCGCGCGCTATAATAAACTTTTTTAGATCATCATGTGAGTTAATTTAATCAAGGAATTTTGCGCACGCATCTTTTGGCATTGATGGGAAAATTGATTTTTTGTCGAAGTTCAGATTCTAAAATTTTGACTTGCATTAGTCTATTCTGCATAGAAAATTTCGGACGTTGTAGCTGTAGTTAATGTATACAAATGTTTATTCAAGCACAATGATTTTTTTCCTTTCAGAGACCTTCGACACCACCTAAGATGTCTTTAGTCAGTCGAGCATGCTGACTCAACAACTTTTACTGACTAAAGTTTAACTTACTACAAGTAAAAAAGTATGTCAAGTGGTACTATTTATTATTACAAAAAGAAAGTGTCTTTTGTGTTTTGGTTAATAATATTATTAAAATAAATTTATTAAATTTTAGACCCATTAATAAAAATGTCTAAAAAAAATGAACCTCCAGTCTTAGATAAAACAAAAAAACTTTCAAGATGGTACTTTGGAGGAGTAGCATCAGCTGGTGCAGCTTGTATAACTCACCCTCTTGATTTGTTAAAGGTAAAAATATTTGAATAAACTAAATAATCTACAAATTTCTTGGAATGTTATTAAAATAATTTACATTTTATTTTAATTTAATATTGTGGGTATATTATTCAGTTTTATTTAATAAATTTTCGAAATTGGAATACATTTTCTCATACTTGATTTTTTTTTGATTCATTAATTTATAAAAGGTTGTTAAATTATTGTATGTTGCATTATTTTTTTTTAAATATTAAAGTATTTGTTATTTTTCATTTATGGAGTAACAACAAACATTAGTTTAAAAGGAAAAACATGCTCTTTTCCATGATGATTATTTTTTAATGTAATTCTTCAATTACATTATATTGAATGATTAAAATCATTAGCCTAATGATTTAACATCTGTATTTGCTTTTTAGGTTCATTTACAAACACAACAAGAAGTTAAAACAGGCTTAGTACAAGCAACAATGAATGTAATAAAAAAACAGGGAATTATAGGCCTTTATAATGGACTTTCAGCTTCTGTATTGCGTCAATTGACTTATTCCATGGTTCGCTACGGTGCTTACGAAGTAAGTATTTCTATATTTATATTTTTGTTCAATTTATTTACATAATTTGCAATTTTTTAGGTTGGAAAAACCAAAATTGAATCACCTGGCAATCCAGCTCCATTTTATCAAAAATTCTTGTTAGCTGGAATGACTGGTGCTGCTGGAGGTATTGTTGGTACTCCATCAGATTTGATCAATGTAAGAATGCAAAATGATGTCAAACTACCAGTAGAAAAAAGAAGAAAGTAAGTAATTGAATGTAAGAAATTATATGTAAAAATTAGTTATGTTTATTGACTTAAATTAATTTACATATAAATTGATCGTAATACAGGCTTCTTTAGCATTACTCATAAAAAAATTAAAATAAGTAATAAAATTTTCTCTTTTTAAATTAGTTACACATGGGCTGTGAATGGTTTGATACGGGTGTATAAAGAAGAAGGATTCAGAACTCTTTTTAATGGTTGCTCTACAGCTACAGCAAGAGCTGCTGTAATGACAATGGGCCAGTTGTCATTTTATGATCAAATTAAACTTACACTTTTGAAAACCCCTTATTTTGAAGACAATCCCAAAACACATTTCACCGCAAGTTTAGCTGCAGTATGTTAACTTTGAAGTTTAAAGTAATAAGATTTGTAAAATAAAGATATTTATCATGTTTTTCTATCTTTTTTTACCAGAGTACTGTTGCTACTACTATGACTCAACCTCTAGATGTACTAAAGACTCGTGCCATGAATGCTAAACCTGGAGAATTTAAGGTGAATTTAGAATATTCAAATAAATATTGTATTTTTAACATTACAGAGAAAATAACCATGTTAATTATTTTCTTTTTTAAAGGGTTTAATGGACATTGTTGTATATACAGCTAAACTGGGACCTTTGGCCTTTTTTAAGGTAATTCATTTCAAATTTATATCTACATAATACACTGCTATTTAGTGTATAAAGAAATATGAATATTTATATCATTATTTAATTTAAATTTATGTTTTTTCAGGGATTTCTTCCTGCATTCATTCGATTAGCTCCGCATACAGTCTTAACGTTCCTCTTTCTTGAAAGAATGAGATTAGAATTCGGATATTTTCCTGCACAAAAGAAATAATCTTTCATTAAATGTCAACGTACAGCACACGCGTACAACCTTCGCGCAAATTCATATACTGTTTAATACTGTAAAATGGCAATGGAACCAATGTTACCCTATGACTGAATTTTGCTCTGAATGTTGTCTTCTGTTTTTCCTAATGCTTTTTATATTTAGGAAATTGTACTTTCTCCACTCAAAGTTACTATAAACGTACAAAATGTCATTTATATTTTTCTCTATTATGTATGTGACAATTACCATTTACATGTCGTATCATTATTAATAATACATTCCATTAGGGTAAAATGTCTATCTAATACGTATATTTTTATAGCTGTTTTTCAAGTATAACACAGAGTCCATATATACAAATTAAATATACAAGAATGTACTATATCAATATTGTATCAACTAATTCATAAAAGCTTTTTACCTGAATATAATTGTACTATGTCATTGTTTGATACAATGAGAGATTTATATTAATTTACACAAGAATATGTAAATGGATTTGAAATATAACTACGAAACAGCATATATAAAGAAAGTTATCCAATTGTAAGTTTTAAATTTTATTTTTAACTACAGAGAAAAAATATTTTTATGTGCTGACCCATATCATTTAAAAAAATATTTTTTTATTTATTTAAATGCATATGAGCACTGCAGCTAATAAATTGTTTCAATCTATTTGTTATTGTGCGAATCGAAAATAAAATTATATGTGTTAACAAAAATGTAAGTTTTATGAATCCTCATCTTTTCGATGTTTAGAACCATATTTTCCCTGATTTAGAAAATTTTTTTGAAAAGTAAAACAACTTGATTAAATTTTTTAACTAGTCGGTCAATATTTAATATTTTTATTAAATTAAAAATTTTTTTTAGTTTTTTTTTATGTATTATAAAAAATTAATCTTTGGTAAATCTATGAATTTTGACGCGTTGTTGTTGTTCATGCATATAAAAATCGTAGACAATTTAGATTTATACGTAGATATATACGAGTATGCTAAATTGTGCACAATTAAAATGCGTATGTTTCGTTGTTGATTGTTACTTCGTGGAATTGATGAAAAAAAATGTATCGTCCTTTTTTTAATGATTAAACCTTTGGATGAAAATAATTAAGCCTTTTAAAAACTAATGAATGGATCGATTTAGGCTCTTTTGTAAATCCAACCAAGTAAAGAATCATTAAACATCAAATGAAGAATTGAAAGAAAGGGTTTAAAAACATAAAACATACTTTTATACATTTTTTTATTACATTATTCAATATACTTCGGATTATCATTATAAATTTCTATTTAATAATAATTATAACACACTTTAGATTCAGCATTTTCTTAAATATTATACTTTCGCAACTGGAAAATTATATGCAGTCATAGAATAAAATATACAATAAAAAAATATTGCAGTTACAAATATAATAGTCCTGTTGTTGAATGAAAAAAAAAGAATCATTTCTTCTATTAATTTTTTTATTACATAAGGCACATAATTTTTATTCAATTTATTATACGAAGCATCGCCAATTATATAGGCATATAACACATATTTCTTATGCATTCGTAGATGGCACTCAATCGATGACTTGTTCTACTTAATCAAGTTAAGATACACACGGTCGTATTTTCTATTTGATAAATTTTAATAAGTCACAAAAAAGATTTATTTTATACATGTAACTGTAGACAATTAAGTTTTTCTTATATTCCAATATTAAGATAAAATAAAGGAACTTTTTTGTTAAATCGCGACTTCGAACGCTTTTAAATATATTTTAATCATGATGAAGCTTATAAATAATAATTTTGGAAGTTTTACAATTGTTTTTATGTGCAAAAAAAAATAATATACTAATATCTTTCTGTGTAAAAAAATTTCAGAAAAACTTGCTTAAGTATATTATCTTTGAAATTTATATTAATATTTTATTTATTTTATGAAAAATTCATTTAAATGAAATGGATGTACTACAATTTATTAAAAAAAACTTAATACGTCTAAAATTATTGAATTTCATATACCAATCCAAATGAAATTCACTAAAAATTACTGTTTTAATTTTCTAATAATTTAAGAAGTATCCGCGCATATAATAGCTCGCAAAATAAACAAAAAATACAATATATGCAGTTATAAGAATGTGCATAAAAAAACTGAAACGTAGTAAACGATAAGATGAATAATTATATAATTATTTGATCTATTATGTACAAGTTTCGTTTTAAGTAAAGTACTGAGTATGAAGTAAATAAATATTAAATGGCAAAATATAAGAGTAATTTAAGCATCGTTTATAAATATGATTGGTGAAGAATCATGGACGTGTATGGATTCTCTGATTAACTAGTATTTGCACACACGCTTACACTCGCGAATTGAAGATTGTCAATTCGTCGAGTTTCGTACTCTAAAACTAATCTTTGGACGGATTCTGTAAGGCTTTATTTGTATAAACGGTTTATCGGCGTAACAAGACTTTTACGCGTTATGACACTTTCGGACTCGTTTATACTTTCATTACTTATTCTTACTTTCTAAATTATATAATTTACAAGTATAAATATATTGGATTCATCTTCTTCAGTATATACAAGAGCGCCATATTTTGTAGTAAGTGATGGACGGTTGATGATTCTCTGTGAGTACCTTTTCAATCTAATTTCATGTGTCAGTATACCTACACAATATTATTTTATTCAAAACATTATTTTTTTCACTATTTTTATATTTATTTTTAGATATGTTTTTCATCGATATTATTTGTTTTTGACGGATCTTATTTTGTTCGTTTATTAGTAAAATGTCGGTAACTTTTAAGAATTTCGCAACGGAAAGTGACTTAAAATAATTCAACTATAAAAACCTTTAAAGGACTTTTTCAATTTTTACTGTTTACATTGTCATCATATTCATTTTTTTTTCTGTGTAAAATTTTCTTTAGAAATGGATTCAACGCGCCAGGTCATTAACATCGTGAACTCACAATTGCAGTACACTCCATATGAGATATTATTAAATTAGGAATTTCAGATACAAAAGTGAGAATATCTCTGTTTATTTTCCCAGTAAATGGCGCGAAATAAAAACTTTAAATAATTTTTATTGGCACAAATTTGTGAAAAGAAAAAAAAAAAATTTAACCAAGAGTTTACGAAAAACTTTTGTCTTACTTGAATTGGATGCAACCAGGTCGTTCAAGATTTAAAAATGTTTTGATAAATTGTCATTTACTGGGAGTTTTAGACGGTAAAACATCAGCATTCGGAAAAATTCATGTCAGAATGTGCAAACCTTAATAACGTAGTAGAAAATCACAAGGACACATTTACAGCATGTCGAGGAAGGAATCCAAGAGTGCAAGATGATTTTCAACCCCGTCTTCCCAAGCTGCAGTTTCGATTAGCAGATCCGTGAAATCATCTTCGCTTATATTAACCTGAATTAATTAAAAAATAATAAATTATTGTTTAAACGACGAAGGCAGTAGAAGGCGTTATGTACCATTTTACCACATAAATTTTGAAATTAATCAGGAAAAAACCATCCACTCGTAACGACTTTAAGTATGTATACGTCAATGAAAGATATTTATTGAAAAAGTTCATTTCGTTCAACAAAGATGTTTTTATAATTAAACAATATGTATACTTTAAAGATAAATTCGTTTCGTCATAAAAATAGATAAAAAAAATTGAAAAATAGGGCGATAACAATTGCCAACAAACCTGCGTGGTCTCGGGCACTTCGGGCAGGCTGTCCGGGATGGGCGGCGACACGCTGCTGGGCGGCGTCTCGTACAGGACGACACACCTCGGCCCGGAGTTGCCGATTATCTGAGCGACGTGGTCGAGCTCCTTCTTGGGCGTCGGCGCCGCGGCCGCGGCGAGCGTCGTCGCGGACGCCGAGCCGCGCTTGGGCGGGTAGCGCGAGCGTCGAATGACGGAGCTGCGCCGCCTCGAGCGACGACCCTCCTCCAGCCGCTCCAGGTCCAGCTTCCAGAAGCCACCCTTGCCCGGCTCGTCCTTCGAGCGCGGCAGCTTCACGAAGCACTTGTTCAGCGAGAGGTTGTGTCGGATCGAATTCTGTTGGCAAGTTCGGACGGAGGTTATTGGGGTTCATTTGCGAGCGGAATGCCGGTTTTCTTTAATAAAGTCCTACCTGCCATGAGGGATCGGCGCTTTTGTAGTACATGAAATTTTCCCTTATCCAGGCGTATATGTTGGACAGAGTCACTCTGTTATTGTTGGCGCGCATCGCTAAACAGATTAGCGTCGCGTAGGAGTAGGGTGGTTTTTTGTCAGGATCGGTTAGATATTTTTCTCCATTCTCGGCGAGATCTAAAATCATCATTGTAAGTCTATACACTTTTTGCGCGGTAGAAGGTCTCGAAAAATTATCTTCTCACTTTCGCAATACAATACAGCCCAAACACGTTACCAGGCAAAAGGCTCTTTTTTAAAGCCAGTACGAAAAATATCCGCGCGCATAATTTTGATTTATTAGCACAATGTGTATATCATTACCTTTGATAAATGTGTCAACTACTATATTTCATGAAAAACCAAAAAAATTCCTTCCGAATTCGATACTAAACTTCTTATCAGCATTTATTATCACTCGGCCGTTTCTAAACTGAAGTTCTAATTTTACCGTCAACTTCGTTTTAACCGAGTACCAAAATTAATAAAAAGATTTTCATGCTTAGCAGCTTCTAAGGAATCAATAACGACACATTTAATGCTGCACAGTGTTCTTAAGCCTAAACTGAAATGAATAGCCGCGAACCTCAGTAATAATAATCTTGCCCAGAGCTCCCTCTGAAACGCGATCGAAATCGACTTACCCAGCTGCGCCTTGAGCAGCGGCGACATCTTCTTGGGCTGGGTCCTGGGCTGGTACCTGGCGAGGGGCGGCGGTGGCGGCGTGGGCGAGCAGGGAGGCGTCGGGAGGCCGGAGGCGCTGGTGATGTCGAGGCTCTGGAGCCAGGAGAGGCTCGTCAGCTCGGCCTCGACGTCCATGGCGTCGGCGGCGACGGCCGCCGCAGCCGCCGCCGCTGCCGCCTCCTCCGAGCGCTCCAGCTCGAGGCGCGCCTCCTCCTCCTCCTGCCGCGACTCGAGGCGCGCCGCCTCGTCCTCCTGCTTCAGCTTAGCCATACGCGTTCGCACCATCTCGCATGACCCTCGAGAGCCGGCTGAGCTTAGCTTCTCTGTCGGGCAGAAAGTCGGATTTTCTTTGAGTAACGAGCAAGCGAGCTAAAGCATTAAGGTGCACTGTTCGCCGGGCGGATAAATCTGCCTATACCATTCCTCGCGGTGCAGCGGGTAGAAGCTAACTGAACGAGAGGCTTCTCAGACCGACTCGGATGAGCTCGACGCGAGCCTCGGCATGTTCCGCAGCCGACTGCCGAGCCGGTAAGAGAACGCGCGCGCGCGGCTCTGCCCGATGACAGGTGCTACCACCGCTCGGCCGACCGCAGGTGGACCCTCTCGCGCCGCGGACGCGTGCCGGTGAGGCTTTTCCGACTTTGATGGAGGGCCCCTTTTCTTGCACAGCTGCTTTTTACGGACCGAGAGTAACGGTGGACCGGTAGCTAAATTTATTTTCAACTCGCTGAATGTATGATCAAGATTAGGATAGCAAATTTTTGGATCATCGTTCAAGATAAGTTTTAGCTTCGAAAAGTAACTTTTAAACAACGTCGAAAAAAAAGAGCCGGGGGACAAATCCAGAGCGCAAATTCGGAAAAAGACCCCTCGGACTTCGAGGACTTCCGGCGGGACGCGTGCCAATAAGGGCCGGCTTCTTGGCCTTCTTTCTTGAGGGCGAGTCTCGTGCCGTCTGTTAAGTTCCGCTGGTGTGCAGGTTCCGCTGTTCAAGTCGCTTTTAGAATCGAACCCTCGCCAGAACGACGCTCCGCTCGAGTGCAGCCAGCCCTCGCAGATGTCGCGTCCACTGACTGGCCCTTTTCCTAAAAGACCCCTCTTCCCTCACGAGCTTCGAGAATTTTCGGGATCGCATAATTGGGAATAGAATTTAATGTCTTTCTCCGAAAGTTTGGGCATTAAATTTAAATGGCTATGAGTCTGTTTCGAAGTTTGTGGATATGATGCAGAATAACGAGGGCAGTAAATTTTCCGAGACATTCTCATTGAAATCGATATTCTATTTTGAATTTTATATTCAGCTTATAAAAAACAGCATGTGCGTGCCTTTTATACACATATATATACGTACGTACGTTGTTTTAATTTTTTTTTTTAAATCTAGAACATCTTCATGTATTTACTGTCAGCTCTAATTGATTGTTTCACTTTTTACTTATACCAATTATATTACATGCGCCATTCGCCCTCGATTCTTTTCATTAACGATGTTTATTATAGCATTTAAATGAAACTTAAATTTTTTTTCTAAATTACGGATATGCAATCTGGCCTTATACTAGAGAAACTGATCGATAGATTTTGGTAAAAAGATAATTTTTTATTTTCAAGATGCAATTTTTTCATGTATAGTGAATATCATTATGAAAGTTACTTTTCACTCAATAAACTGATGACATGAATGACACGTAGATCTAAATTCCGTAAGCTATTCCCAGGTGTTGCATTAGTCGAACGGATATTTAATTGGTGTCAAGAGGGACGTATATGCGCCGATCACCAAGTTTTCCTATAAATATATACCTGCAATAGGGGTAGATTAATGAGGAGATATAATGGGCTTAATGAAATGTTGCGTTTGTAGCGGACAGTACTGTATTATTTTTCTGTCGGATTTATGATTTGAAAGGTCAAATCAAAGCTGCATTCAGGAGGGATAAAAATTCGTTGTAAATCTTGGGCATTGATTGTTAATAATCTTTTATTTCATATTCAAGATCAATACGCCCCTCTTAACTTTCAGAATTCATCAAAGGTCGTCGTGCCTTTTAGATATTTATTCACGTGTATTTTACACGCGGAAATAATTTGCGATCAACTTTTCTGCAGCAGCAGTAAACAATTCCCAGAGATTTGTCGTAATAAAGCGCTGAAACCCGACTCGTCGCATAATTCGGTAAGATTAATCGACGCGCCCGAGGAGAGAAAGCGCCGCTTCCTGTTCGCGGGGGTAGTTTTAGTCGGAGCGTAGCAGGTGTAGTCTGCCGGCGTCGCCATTGATCGTCGGACAGCCGCGCCAATGGACGCTGGTCTCCCCCTCCGGGGGGGCGACGCGGCCGCGAGCCATTCGTCCGCGACGGCGAGCAAATGGCGTCGCTGCCCCTTCGACGCAGATCTCCGCCATCGCGCAGACTCTTCTGCGGTCGCTAAGGGCTCGGCTGCGACGGTTCGATGGACTTTCCCCCTGATCGCGGAGGATGTTTTGCGTATTTTACGCGCGACACTGTGGATTCCGAAAAATCGCATAAAGAGATGTCTATTTTTGAAGGACGGACGCGGAAATACGCTATAAAACGTATTGCGCCACTATGGTATCGTTTATTCATTAGGTCTTGCGAGCTTTTGTGGATCCGTACCTATATGAAAATATCAAATGAGTCAGTTTTTTGAACGGTCCAAAAATATATCGCACTGCGGAGGAACGGCTTTACGAAGGGTGGAAGTTGGCCGGATGTTTCGCGGCCCTTCTCTACTTGCTGCACGGCGAACATTACACGTTTCGGAGGGGCGGTCCGTTCTCTATCTGTATCTCGACCTTTCGGCCACTTCAGCACCGTGACTATTTCCAATTACTTCTGGAAGCCGCTCGATATTCCTCGAGAGAGCTTTCCTTGGTTATTTCGGCACTGGCAGGTGGGAAATACCAGGTGTTGAAATGTGCGTTTCGGCATTGTTTTAAGTACGTCTATGTTAATGATCAGCTTAGGAATGAGATATAGATTTTAATTTTTCTGCATACTGCAAAGTTATTTAGATTTCGCTTTTTACAATTAAATTTTATATTTTATGACTGATTGTGTAATTCAGCAGGGACGTGATCGACCTTATTTCATCAGTTGACGTTTTTCATAATTTAAGTGTTGCAATGTTTTGCAATTATAGTTATAACTCAAGTACCCATATGTATATATATAAGATTCTATGCCTATATTACGTACGTTTTTTTCTATATTTATATATTAGTAGTGTGTGCACTTACAAACGTTTAAGATAACTGGGCCGTGAGAAATAAACTTTCCACTTCGTGGATATCATTTTTTCGCACGTAAATATTACAAAATTCCTTTTGATAATATTATTGCTGTAATGCACATCAACTCAAAGATGAAAGTGAATAATATTTTTCAAGCACAGAGACACCGTATCGTTGCAAGTCATCCATTACATTACTTTTTTCTTTCCTTTTCTTCTTTTTATCTCCCTTTGCGCGGCGCGTGTCATTAGTGTCGAGCGGCATCAAAAGCAGCGCTCGATCTGCACTTTCGATCAATAATTTCCAGGTAGTATCCAAGACGTCTTCTGCGCCGGTCTCAGTCTTTTACTTTTCTCGTTCTTTGTTCGAGCTTCTTCCCACCCATTGGCCTTGTCTCCTCTTTCATTGGTCGCGTTTTCGATGCAATTTGTGGCAACTCCCTCGAAAAATAATATATTCAAGAATCTATTTTGCGATGATTCGAAGCTCGTTTTTTATCGTTTTTCTACATCTATATATTATTGGTTGCGTAATAGGGATCTGTCAAGCTTTTAGTTAGTAGTTCATAAGATGATTGAATATTATTTAATTTAAAAAAAGTTTTCTCTCGAAAATTTAATACTATAATAGAAAAGTTATATATGACTCATAAAAGTAAATATATATAATATTTATAAATTCCTTTGTTTTACATCACATTGATTTTTTACGCGGCAACTCTTTTTTGTAATTTTTACCAATTCTTATAAAGATTGTTGAGCCTCGAAGACATGGGTTTTGTTACAATTGCAAAAAGCTTTAATATCTCGATAAATATAAATAATTAAATAAAAGTAAGTATAAGCAATTAGAGCCTAAAGTTATTCATTTGTAGTAGATTTTATTAGTAATAATTTAAGATTTTTTTAATACAACTAGCCTCAAATTAATGGTCTACGTACTTTTATTTAATTTATGCAGTTTAATACATGTTGCGACTTTGATAACTCCAATTTTCCCTGCATTTTTCGAAAAAGACTTGTTATATCTACTTTATACTACATATATTATTATAAGCTCAAAAAAACTTATTGAGACACGTCACCCGCTCCCTTCTTTCGGCCAAATAATTTTCTGCGGTTGTATAACAATAACAGAATCCACAAACTCATGCAGTCTTCCGCAAACAAATGAATTACCCCGCCAACAAACTCGACCCGCACTTCGCCTCCTCTCCTTTCTCTTCTTCTTCATCGTTCTTCGGGAAAGAGCACAAAGATACGCAACAAGCCCAGCACGCACTCGGTGCAGTCGAGCGTGATATTCAAGGTATATGTGCGAGCGCGCAAGACCGAGTACCACCATAATGCTTTCTAGCCATCTGCGCTTCCGCTCGAGTAATGGCCGTCTCTCCGTCGGCTGTGAGAACATTATTTTTGTTTCGAGCTGGACGTTACAAAGAACGGGAGCGATTTCGTTGGCTTGGGACTCGCGCCTCCATCGCACGGCTGGCTCTGATTGTTTGCAAATTTTGCCGCGGGGACGTACATTTTTATAGGCGATTCTTACGTGATGGGGGTTCGTTTTAGCTGTTAGATGATTTATTTTAGTTTGACACGACAGTATTTTTAATGCACGACGAACCCCTTGATAGAAATTTGACGGTAAAAACTAATTAATTCATTTTAACACTGTATAATATATTGGTGAACCGCTTATATTCCAGCAACAATTTTAACAATTTAAGAAATTGGTTAAAAAATTATAAACGATTTCACCGAAAATTTGTGCAATATCAAAGCGCATCTTAAGCAACAAT
This sequence comes from Ormyrus labotus, assembly GCA_035582975.1. NCBI lineage: Eukaryota > Metazoa > Arthropoda > Insecta > Hymenoptera > Ormyridae > Ormyrus > Ormyrus labotus. The sequence goes on along the minus strand of JAWWEO010000045.1, from coordinate 4,554,207 downwards.
ACGAAGATTCTTAAACCAGTGTTTTCACCAATAAATAATTGCGTTTAGATTCAAAATTTTGATGTCTCAAGCGAGCTCTTCGAGTGGACCAAAAAATGACCCCCACTGAAGTGTACAGACATCGAAGCATTCAGAGCCGAGGACCGATACATTTGCCTGCTTTCGTAAACAGAAGAACGAACAAAAAAAAAACGAGCTTCGAAGAAGGGAAGTTTTCTGCGCAGGGGGGCTAAGCGCTCGGCAGCGGTACCAACAGCACGAGAGTCGGCGAGGGAGAACAGGTAAGCACCTGCCACCTGCGCCCCCCGCGTCAGGTTGGCTGAGTCAACTGACGCTGCTCACGCACCTCCATTTATTTTCCGATGGTTGTCCCCTGCCGCTTCGGGGACGCCGTTCAATTAGCCCTCGAAATTCGGCCGGTTAAGTTTGAAAAGTTGATTGCTTTCGAGATGGGAGGTTTTTATTTTTTATTTTATTTTATTTTTTTTTTTTTGCTCTAATGGCGATTTCTGCTTTGCCGAGGGAATTCAGGAGATTGGTTTAGTTTTTTCAATAATTATAACGTTCTGTAGCGTGTTAAATGAAATTACCGCAGCGCGAACTTGTATTCGAGATAAAAAATGTTTTTGTGGAAAATGAAATCAGTTGTTATATTATTTATTTCACTACTTCGTCATGGGAAGACTAAAAATTTCTACTTTGATGAATCTGTATCATATTTTTTTTAATATAGAATTTATCTGTAGCGCGCATACTGCGGTAATTATATTGGTGCATTCAACCCGAGTCTTTCTATACCTTGCAGACACAAAATCCTTATTTGCACCATAAGCATAATGACTCCTTTTTAATAATAATTGTACACGTGGTAAAAGTATTTTAGAATAAAATTTCTTCCTGCTCTAAAGTAAAAATCATCGCACTTTGAAAAAACGTTAGTACCCGCACAATACAATGAACTCGAGCTTTCACCCCTCATTAAAACATTACGCGAACCAGCAGAAAGTATTCATCTCAAAAAGTAAATCGCAATAATTCGCAAGGTCAATCTTACCCACCCCCGACCTACGTCCGAGTCCAAAAGGATATGCTCCGTGCGGCGAAACGAAGGAGTCTTACTGCGAGAAGCCGCGCAGTTTCTAGGAGCAGCGAGCCGGAGCATAAAATATTCAAGGGAATTGATCCTCGCCCCGTCAACTGCAACGCGGCAGCACTGCCATGCTCGTCCAGCACACATTCGGACTTTTTTTTTTATGTGCTCTCGCTTTTCTCCGCCTCGCTGATTGCTCTATTTGCTGCCTTCGTCTTACCGTGTAATCGGATATTATAAGATTTGGGCGATGGTCTTTGCAAACCGATTTTTCGTTTCACCTTGCTGCCGCGTGTTTTAAAATTGGCTATGACGAAGGAGAAATTATTTGTGTGGAACATTGAATAGTTAATTGTGGATTTGTGTATTTGAAAAGAAAAGAATTGTGTCTGTTTGATAGGATTTTTTAAATATTTACTTGGCTTAAAATAAATGAGAAAATTAATAAATCGAAAATTATTATCTTAAAACTTGCGTTAAATTATAGTTGATATTCGATTTTTCGCACATTACACAACAAGAACTTTCCGTATACAATATTGATATACTTCCTTTGTCATCGCAAATATTCTTCTCTTCACAAGTTATAGTTTCGGTTATATATACGTATTCATTAATTATCGAAAATCATCAACAATCGACAAGTTTTCACTATAATTTGGTCAATTTTTAACGAATTTTTTATAGGTTGGCCAAATTTGGTCAACTATTAGTGATATGTGATTAAAAAAATTTTGTGAAATATCCAACAGGGTATTATAGAACACAATTGTTTTAATTACTATTTGCCTGTTCGATAACTCGAAGCTCATTCCAACAATTAAAAGAAATAAATATTCGACCGCCAAAAGCTGCAGCGCAGTGTTTAATATTCTCTTTCTGCAGATTGCTTTTTTAACATCTCCTATTAAGACAAATTACAAGCACCCTATTCTGAGATATATCTCACGAGCCTAACGCGCGCAGTTGAGTAAAATCTTAATCAATAAATATTCATTAAGCTCACCTGTGCAAGTAAGACAGCGTCAGTAGCAAGTCCCTTTCATCCCAAAGTTATCGAAATGAACTTTAGAGAATATCAACGACCTCTCAAAAGGCTCGCTCGAAAGGCACAGCTAGCAACTTGCAACTTGCAGCGCAACTCCGCGGTACCACGAGACAGGTAGGTATGACTCAGTGAAATTCGCGGGCGTCGATACAGCGAGCTTTCCTGGGAAATGAGTGACGCATTCTATGTCACCCGCAGGCACGTTTAATGTAAAAATCGCACCCGATCACCGGGTCCTGCATTCGACAGAGGACGTCGAGAGGAAGCGCGCGCGCGGGCGCAGCTTTTGCGAACACACACGTTCGCCACCAGCGAGTGTCCGATCGACAATGACCAGCCTCTCTCCCCCCGCAGCTGCGGGAGTTATAAGTGGAGCCAGGCCAGTGGCGACGTTAATATTGTACGCGGCCGGAGACCGCCATCTTCGCTGGGGGCAGCTTAACAGGTGAACCGCCGGTGGAAGCTATCGATTCGCTCCCTGCCAGCTAGTGGCGATTCCCCGTCCGTGAACTACTAATGAGGGAGAGGAGGAACGAGGCGACCAGCCGCTTTAGAATCAAGCGACGTACACGTCTCTCTTTGCGATCTCAATCTTATGATAACCATTTCTTGCGCTTTTCAGCTCCCTTTCGGTCTTGAGCTTTTCTTGGTCGCTCTGCTTTTATGGGAAACTGTTCATTTTCCCATAAAAGCAGAGCTGCGATGTATTTTATAGGGAGTACTTTGTTTATTTATCGATTTTCGGGTTGAACGATGATTATTATCTGCTTCTCCTCTTCTTGAAAGAAGGGTTTATGAAAGAAGATCTGGCAGAGATATGGCGGAGTAGAAGCGACGCCATTTTCCATCTGCTGCTTGTAAAGTGTTGTTACTACGCGTTTCATTGAGTAAAAATTTTGAATAATTAGTTATTTTATACATTTGTTATTTGATGAATTTTGGGGTGTAAACAATGACGAAAAAAATTCGAGAAAAAAATTGTATTAAACAATCTCTATTGAGTAAATATAACACACCATTATTCGAAAATTTATACTTGTTTACGCGTTAAATACATTTTTGTTGCAATACAATAGTTATGAATAATAATGACAATGAATCTCATAAACAATGCACAAATAAAAAAATTACTTTAATTATGTAATTATCAAGCAGAAAGGAGAATAAACAGAGCTGTTGCTTACTTTGTATATTATTTTAATTTAATTATCTTGGTTGTGAATAGAATCAATGAATTAAACAAAATTATTTTATCACGAATCGATTTTAAACAAATAATAATTATTAAAACTTCTTTCTTAACAGTATCAAACCATCTTTATCATTATCTGTGCCCATTGTCATTTAAAAATAATATATTTTAATACATCGTATTATAAGCTCGCGTTATTATTTATTGATTAGAATGAATAGTGCATTTCTTAACACATCACGGTGATAAAAATATCTTATTTCATAACTGATGCCTTTAATAAATATATCACAATTATTATTTTACTTATTTTGTAAAAGAAATATATACTAAACGTTTCAACGATAATCCTAAAATATAATATATTAAATATTAAATTGTTATTTTTGCGGAAAAAAATTAATTTTAGATGAAAATTAGGGCTTATTAACATTCATGCGTGATATTACTTATTGAAGATTTTTATTTCCGAAGAGAAAAAAATACAAAGCAATGCGAAATTTTTTTCAAGTCGCAGGATGAACAACTTATTCGTCACTTTTCGTTTGCTTGTATTTGTGCAGCTGCACCCGCAGTTTTCTCGTTGCGGTTAACGTACTCAAAATTTGATAAAAGAAATTTGCAAGGAGCAACTGTCCGGGAAATGTTTGCTTACGTAAAAAATGATATTTCACGTTAAAAGATAAAAATGCGTAAAACAAATAGGGGTACAAAAAATATTGTAATAGTCGTAGCAAAAAATGTATACAAATAATTTTATCACAAGTAGTAGATCTGTAGTTATTTATTTAACTTAGATTACAGTATTCGATTTTTCTCTTTTTCTCTTACATCGCAATAAGCTTTTAATCTAATAAAATCGCCAGAACAATCAAACAAAACATTTTGTACTGCTTTGGCGAATCTACATCTCCAAATTGTTTGAGTCTATTTGTATGTGCTCTTATAGAAAAATCATGAAAGGAGTGTGAACACGTTGTACAATGAACGTATGAATGACAACACCGTCTATGGAACAACTAGGTTTCTTTAAAATTGTTTTGGAATTTTGAAATACACACACTCTTCTTTCTAAAGGTAGTAAATCAATCATTTTTACATTTACCAAAATAACCGTTTTACAGAAAATGCTCACGCGAAAATTGCATTCTACTAAATTTTGTTATTACAATTTTCATCACATGAAGGAAATTGTAATGCATTTGAAAAGAAGTTCTTAATCCACAATTAGTACATATAATAACTTTGGTCTAATCTTTTCGGTATCCGCAAATCAAAGAATTTAAAATATGATTGGGAACCTACATTTATATTGCTTACGATCAAATAAAATGCACTTTATTTTTTTAAATTTTATTCTAATTATTATTTAAAAACTTACATTTTTTAAATTTAAATAAATAGTTTTCATGCTATTGAAGTAGGAATAAACCAGAACTGAATTAGACATGCTTAAACATAAAATACTTTCTTTGAATTCTTTTCGGTTTTTGTTAAATTCGGTTTTGTTTGCAGAAAATAATGGGCGTTCAATTTATCTTTTTAACTTTTTGCTTCTTATATTTTTCTTTTTTCTGTCTATTTGAAACAGTGTGGATAAAGACCCCTAACACACTCGCCCTACGTACACGAGTATTGAACAACTCGAAGGTAGAGATCTACAATTACCTCTCGTCGGTTTTTATTTTAATTACACTATATTGGAGCATGTTCTCGCCCCCTACATATTACATCGGCAATGTGGGTGGGAAACGCAGAATTGCAATAACGAAGGAACGGTTTGTTTTTCTCTCATTCTCGCTCTCGGTCATTCTTCTTAACTCTCACATTCTCTTTCATTTTTAACTTCTTATTGGTATTTTTTATTAAGTTTAACTTTAAGGCTGATTTGTGGTGAAAGGAGTAACACCATTGTTAGCCATATTGTCCAAAACGCCGCTAATGTAGGCAGCTACGTCTATCGTTGCTTCCTCAGAATTTCTTATAAACGGATGCTCTAAGAGTTTATTGTACTTTGGACGTTGAGTTTCCTCCTTAATTAAACTAAAAGTATTTATTACTTATGTAAATAACAAAATAATTATATAAAAATTTGTAATATTTTAATTAATTGATTGTATAAAACATTTACCATGTATTTACGAAATTAACAAAATCCATATTGAAATGATTTCCATTTTCATTTGGGGATAATCTAGGAGGATCACCTTGTACTACTTGATAGAGTTGTTCAAAAACAGAATTCCATTTTGGATAAGGAAAGTACCCTGTTGCCACTTCCATTAATGTTATACCAAGGGACCATACATCGCTCCTTACATCATAGCCTCTTGCACGTTGAGGGTCTATTCTTTCAGGCTGAAATTTTAATTTATTAATTCTTTAATATTCAATACTGCTAAACTATTGCATTTTCCAATAATTGTAAATATACTAACTGCCATGTACGGTCTGCAACCAGCATCGCGAGTTCGAGCTATCGAGTCGACTAATTGGCCAGATATGCCAAAATCGCAAAGCTTTATATTACCTCGTCGATCTAACAATATATTACTGGGTTTGACATCCCGGTGAATGATTCGTAATTTTTCTTTCAGATAATTTAATGCTTTTACTGTAGCTACTGTGATTTTACCTAAGATACTCTCTGGTATCCTTTCCTCCAATCTTTCATAAATAAATTTGTAAAACTTGTCTAATGATGTATCCATTAATTCCATGCATATCCAACAGTCTCCCTTAAAATAATTATAATAAAAAATTAATATTATACGTTACTACATTGATAAAAATACAAATATCTTACTTCTTTAAATAAAGCCCCATAAAATTGCACAATGTAAGGACACTCATTGGATTTCATGACGACTTCTAAGTCCATTAATAATTGCTTCTGTTCTTTTTCGTCCACTGTAGAACGAATTCTCTAAAAAATTAAATATTTGACATACCTTTTATGTGCTATAATATTTCTTTTAATTAATTTCAAAAGTTTTTACTTTTTTATTAATATAATTACCTTCACAGCCATGACAGTATTGCTTATCCTATGTATCATTTTATTTACAGTTCCAAAACCTCCCCTACCAATTTCTCCCAAATCCTGAAGATCTTCACTAGTAAAATCATACACTGTGTCTGGACTAAGCTGCAATTTCCCTGTACTCTGCATTGATTGACACATTTTAAATTTTTCTCTACAAAATGAGTAAAAAATTCTTTAGTGATGAGTTGAAAAATTATTTGAACCATTGCAAAATCTTGATTTCTTTCATTACCTTGCTTTATCAGGTAAGAATTCTTGCTGAGTCGCTGCACGAGGTTTTGGAGGAAGTTTTGGTAAGGCTAAAGGCAAGCTTGGACGTGTAATACTAAAAATTAAAATCGAATGTTGCAAAAATACTTAGATATAGATTAATTAATTTACCATCACTGTGTGTGGAAAAACTAAACATAAAAACTTAAAAACTTACGACATTGGTGGGCATGTTGATGTTACTGGTGCAGTAGCAATGCTAGAACTTGTGGAATGAGAGTGTGGTGCATTTCCACTTTGAGCTTGTAAGCTGAGCTTCAACTGTCTTTTTTTCTCTAAAAATATTAATTAATAATTTTATTTAATTATACATTAAATAATTTTATTTTAATACAGAATAATTGAAACTTACCAGACATATCATTTTGAACATCATTGTTAGTTCGAAAATCTAAGCAAGGAAAATTAAATGTCCTGCTGCAACCTGAAATTTGGATAAATCTATTAGTGTATTGCATTTATTTCAATAAAAACATTAATAAATATTTGTATTATTAATAAAACAATTTAAATTAAAAACTAAATTGTGCTTTTAAAATATATTTCATTAACATAAAAGTAATACAATAAATTTATTTAACTTATTTAATTTTAGAACAATATCTTAAACTCAATAAATGAAACATATTAAATGTGTAAGAAGCAATTCATAACAATATACAAAAGTAACAGAAATATTAGTATATACGTTTAGATATTCCAACTAAATCAAGTAAAAATAAACATAAGATAAATGAGCAAGCAAAATAAGCAACAATAATGAAGCAAAGTGAAGTTTACAAAAAAAAGTTTACTTTTTGCAGAGAAATGTTCACAGCAAACAGAAAATCTGTATTATCATGGCACACAAAATGAATTAAAACTAAGAATTAAATTAAATATTGACATTAACTAAAAGAGCTGCTCAAATGGGGCAGTCCTTTATGCACCCTATCCAAAGCAGCTTCCATTTACTGCAGATTAAGCACAGGTCAGCAGGTCTGAACCACTGGCTCTTTTCCAAAATTAAAATCACGTTACTGCAATAACGAGGGTTCGAAATTCCGGAAATACACTGGAGACGCAACGCGTATGGATCGAGATAGGTTAGAAAACTCCAGGAGTATATTCGGCTCTCTGGAATAGTTAAGCCAGGAGTTCAGATGAACTCCAACGTAAAATTCTCAATACCTTGCCCGGACGAGTTAGACGAGTTGCCCTGGTTCTCGGCCATTCTCTGCGCGCACGTTCCAGCAGCTGCAGTCTTCGTTGCCCTGCGGGTTACCTAGGTGAGCCTCTTGTCCGGGGAGTCGAGGAGGCTTAGGATCCTCCTCCGCGTAACATTCCAGTCAAGCCAGGACGGCGGGTATTCTGCGTCGGAAACATAATAGCCCCTCGGCTCTCCGTGCTGTTTTCTTCCTAATGTTTTGCAGCACAACTAGCAAGTAGCAGCAGATACAGATATATATGTATATATATAGAAACGCGCGCGCGCTTGGAAAACAGTATAAGTGAAACTCTCCCGTCGTGGCGCCCGCGCGGACTCGTGAAAATCGACAGAGCTCAAAGCGACGAGTTACTACCGTGCGTATAGATGTGAGTGCGTATACATTAGAGCAACTCCTCCGTTTACCACATACAGGATACAGGAAAAAGACGTGTGCTCCGTTAACATGTGTGCGATAATGGCGAGTAGCGCACGCGCACAGCTTTACGCTCTTCTGCTATATTTTCGGATTGTTTTCCTGGCTGTGTGGACCTATCCATGTTCCAAATATTTACGAGAACGTTACTTATCCATTCTTACAAAGAAAAATCTTTTGCAGTTTTATATACACTTATAAACCTTTTTAATTAAAAATATTACCGATTTTTCTATTATTATTCAAGCTTGACTGTTAAGCAGATATATATAATCTTCGAAATAACAACCATTAACAGACTAATGCGATTTACGCAATCGGTTTATTTACATTCACGAAATCCCGAGCGAAATCCTGTTATCCAGCTTGTACTTCAAGCGTGTAACGTAACTGAAAATTCAAGCTAACGTCGGTGCGTATATTCGCGCTTGCAAGCTCTGCAAAATACAGGCTAGAAAAGTAAGTCGATGATGGGCCGTGTAGAAAGCATCAATAGGCTCGCTCTTACGATGCACAATATGTGCATAGATATATAGCTACTCTGCGTCTTGGAAAACTGCCGTAAAAGCGCGCGCATGGCTTTTCAACGGCGAAGGAAAGCTGCTGCTGTCTCCCTTTTTTGACGTCGCGCGCATCTTTTCACGTTTTGTACAAAAGAGCTAAGCACAGCGCTGAGCACTCGGCTTTTTTGCTCGTTTTAAACTCCTTCAGCACTGTTTGCAGTGTTTGCACCCTTTGTCGCTTCGTTGGAACTAGTGCTTTTTTGAGCTGCAGCAGTTTATATCGAGCTTTCTTTCTTCTTATTATACTTACATTCTTTTTACATGCATAGCGAATTACCGAGTTTTAGTATAACTGCCGCTTTGCTCAATGAGACTTTTTGCCTTTTATGGTAAAATAATATCTTATATACAAACGGAATGATTAAATTTTATTATCTTTTAGTAATGACTTTTTTTTTTAAAAGAATGATTATGATACTAAATGAAGAGATTTCTAAAATCTTATAAACTTCGATAATATGTATATAAATATAATAAAATCATTATAAGTTTGTTACCGTTGAATAAATGGAATTTATGAGACTGAAGACTTTCTCAAATATATATACACTTTTTTAACAAGAATATATAATTCAAACTAAAGTTGAGAAAATTAAACATTAAAATTATAAAAAATATTATTTTATTAAACATATTTTTTATATGTAACATTTTTTTATAATTACTTCTTTAGTATGTTTCTATTTAATAAATCGACCTATATCGACATATAAATAATAGCATTATATTACGTGCAGATACTAAAATATCTTAAACTAAATTTAAAAATAATTATTTTATTTGATAACTTTTTTTTATTCTATTATCTACTTGTAAATAGGTATTATATTTATATTAGCGATGAGAAGTTTAAAATTTTAGACGTGATACGTGATACATCATCATACATATATATATATGTAGCTTTTTCAAAATGGCGTTACTGCAAAGGCTTGTGGTTCAATTTTCTGATTCTGTAAATATTAAACCGTTACGCAGGTAATTAATAATTCTCATTTATTTAATAATTATTAAATAATTTTATATCAAATGTAGCTTTCATTGATACGTGTCAATTGATTTACTAATTTCAAATTGGTTAACTTCAAAACATAACCTATATTGAATAACACAAATTTAAAATTCTATTTTCTAATATTATTTTTTATTTACAGGACAAATTTACTATGTGAAAAATTCTATAGTGTTTACCCTTCAAGATATATTAAACCTGTATTTACTAAAGAAGGCCAAAGAGAAGTTGAAGCTACTGGAGAAATTAAAGTGTTGGAACATTTACCTATCAAGCCAGCATATAGCAATGAAACTTCTTCAGAATTTTATGATGCTTTAGTGACGTTCGTATATTTTCTTAAAATTTAAAATTATTTTTTTAAACAATAATGTTAATTAATTTCATTTGCTTTTAGTAAATTTATAAATCATTTGACAAAACAAGGTAAAAAGGCACTAGCTAGAAGTTTAATGGACAGAACATTTGAAAACATAAAACGTATTCAATTAGAACGGTACAATAATGCTACTCCTGAAGAACAATCTAATATTGAATTAGACCCAAAAATAATTTTACATAAGGCTGTAGAAAATTCCACACCTGTATTAGAACTCACTAAAATAAGAAAGGGAGGTGCATCATATCCGGTAATTATTTGTGAAACTAGTATTTTTTTTCAAATATATTGTTAATTTCATATATTTATTTATATTTACATTACTAGGTTCCAGTACCACTTAATGAAAATAGGTCCCAATTTTTAGCTATAAAATGGTTAATTCTTGCTGGAAAGGAAAAAAAATTGGAAGTACACTTACCTGATAGATTAGCATATGAATTAATTGATGCATCAAACAATCAGGTACTTGCACTTTATTTTGATAAATTTTAAAAACTGAGACAACTAATGTATGAAATATATTTGATACCTTATACTTCTAGGGTCGAGTTATCAGAAAAAAACAAGAATTGTACAGACAATGTGAGGCAAATAGATCATATGCTCATTTCCGATGGATTTAGATTATTTGTATTGTAAAATATTATTATAATTTTTTAAATATTACTCTTATTAAAAAAATTTTAATTATTATCTCATTTTGTTATGTATACATACGATTTCATAAAAAACATTTTTTAAATATTTATTTAATTTTATAAAAATTAAATATAATATACAAAACTGATTCAAATAAGTCAAGTTTAAAAAACTATCAGCTGATTGGTTTAAAGGCAGAAAATGTTCTGATTGGCTTTTAAATATTTGTTTTGTTTGGGAGGATTTAAATCATAACCTACAAGTTTCGTTGGTTTTAATTGTGAACTAGACTGCATGTTATTTTGAAAGGTTAACCTACACAATTTGACGTGGAAAAATATTGGGCCATATCATTGTTAACATATTGAAATTTAATAATGTCAAATAACATTTATTTTAATAATATAAACCTGTAAAAAGTTGAAAAATTGTTCAAAAAGTTTATAGTTTAATAAATTATAAATATTTTTCTTGACCAGAGCAATAAAGTATACATTCAAGATGACTACTGCAGATTGGGATGAAATTAAGAGGCTAGCTGCTGATTTTCAAAAAGCTCAGCTAAGTTCAGCCTTACAAAAGTAAAAATAAATCTTATTTAATCAATCATAATTTTAACTTCTTAAATTTTAATTTTTAAATTGAACAAAATGATAATAGTTCAATTATAATGCTAAATAAAATTAATTTTTTAAATAAATTCTTTATAATATTAAATAATTTGTGTATCAGGATGTTTTAATTCTTTTTTTCTATTTCTTTTTGAAATATAAATTAAAATATTAATTGCAGTATTTGTTTATAAATTTTATCTTCGATTATAAACAGATGTTAATAATTTTACAGGTTATCAGAAAGGAATTGTGTAGAAATTATAATGAAACTAACTGAAAATAAGCTGTTAGATGTTATCTTTACAAATGATGGAAAAGAATATGTAACACCTCAACACTTGGCTAAGGAAATTAAAGATGAATTATATATCCACGGTGGAAGAATAAATTTAGCAGAATTAGCTAATATATTAAATGTAGATTTATCTCAGATATCTAAAATTGCTGGGGAGATTGAAAAAGACAATAAAGGGTTAAAAATTATACTGGGGCAGCTGATTGATAGAACTTATCTTACAAAAGTTGCAGAGGAAATTAATGATAAACTTGATCAACATGGTTATATTAATGTAGCAGATTTAACACTGCAATATGATTTACCAGCTGAATTTTTACAATCTATAATTGAAAAAGAATTAGGAAAAACCATATTAGGTAAACAAGACAGTCAAGATCCTCGCATTTTTTATAATCAAAGTTACATAGCAAGGAATGAAGCAAAAGTTAGAGGTGCTCTTTCTGCTATTACAAAACCAACTCCAATTTCAGCAATTTTAGGCCAATGTTCTGTTCCAGAAAGATTATTTTTTGGTGTGTAATAGATCTTAATGATAAATCAAATGCCTGTATTTTATAAAAAAATATTTATTACTAAAATTTCTTTATAGCAATTTTAGAAAATCTTCAAGGAAAAAAGCAAGTACCTGGTATTGTAACTGGTAAACAAAGCAGCAATAGTATTTATGTACCTTCAATTTACTCTAAGAACCAAAATGAATGGGTTAATAATTTTTACAAACAAAATGGATATCTTGGTTAGTGTTCATTTAATTTCAAAACGATAATTAATTTACGTTTTAAATTTACTTAAAATATGTTACCTAAAATTTAATTTATTAATTTTAAAAATTTAATTTTTTTAGAGTATGATGCATTGTTAAGATTGGGTATTTCTGATCCAAAAAATTTTGTGAAACGCCATTTCCCAAACGAAAATTTAATAATCTTGAATACTGTAGCTGTTGGTTCAGTTTTAATTGATCAAGTAGAAGCTAATATTGAAGAAGTAATTGCAACTGGCTCATTTACAGATATCTATCCTCTCCTACCATCAGTTTTTAGTCCGGAAGATGTTGAAAGGTTGTTAAAAGAATCTTCTTTAAAAATGAAATCCTCTGTTCATATTTTTGCCACAACTGTCATTGTATCAGATGCATATATGCAAGATTTGTACAAACAATTAGAACCATTGGCTGAAAGAAAAGCTAAAGAAGCTGTTGATAGTGGCAAATGGTTACAATCTATTGTTGAAAATAAATTAAAATCAAAAACAACAGATATTTTAGATTCTAAAGTAGATAAAAAAGCTGAAAGAAGAAAAAAAGCTTCAAGTGGTAAAGCTGGTGGTGGTAGTCAAGGAAGAGAGACAAAAACTAAATCCACTAAAAAAAAGTATCAACAAAATAAAAATCAGGACAATGATTCAGAAGATGAACATTTTAATTCAACAAACAATAAGGTTGATTTGGACCTAGTCACTATAGAAGATATTAAAAAAGAATTAAATAAAGATCAAAACTTGGCAGACATGGATGAGTTTATTGATGAATTGGCAGCACATATGCAATTATTACTAAACAAGCATGTTGCTGTGGTGGCTGAGAATTTGCTGCAGAAACATAAAACCAATTTAAATGAGATAGATGATCATCTGAACACATTAATGACAAATATTAGAGTATTTGATAAAGGAATAAAGTGTTTAGATAAAAATTCACAAGCACAACTGGTCAAATATCTTTTAAAAACGTTATGTACAGACTTTGCAACAGAAATTTTTAAATTAGCAGCTCATCAAAACGTTTTACAATTTTCACCTAATTTAACAACAGAAGCAAGACAAAAGTTGCTTCAGGATTTACCTAAAGACGTAAAAGAACCACTTACAAATTTACACAAAGCTGTTATAGGCAGTTCTTTAGAAGACTTTTTTAATACTGTTGAATCAGCTTTGACAGCATGTGGTTTAGTTTTAAAGAAATACGATAAAAAGAAAGATAGAGCAATTATCATTGGTCATAGAGAAGCATTACTAGAACAGTTAAATAATACAGAAGACCCTGCATTAGCTTTGCATTTAACAACGTCAATATTGTTTATAGCAGCCACTCAAAATGCTATTCATATGTCTGGAAGACATGTTTCATCAGTTCTTGCTTTTTTACAATCCTATTTAGAACAAACTACTATTTCTGTACTTTCAAAATACCACGGTAATGAATAAATAATTTAAATATTATTTTTAAATTATTAATTGTAAATATTTATTAATAAAAAATTCTATTTCAGATTTTGTACTACAGTATTTGAGTTTATCTGACGAAAATGCAAAGGAAGAGAAACATAAACAGTTATTAGAGGGTCTTGATGAAATTAAAAAAATATGTAATGAATATAAAAAACAAATTAAGGCTGATAAAGTTCAAGAATCGTAAATTAAAATGAAAATAATTGAATAGCAACGTTGAATGTATTGTATATTTAAGTTTATGTACACATGTTTTTATCTTTATAGTAATTAATTATATTTAAAAATATAACAAAAATAATTTGAGTGATTATTTTGTATTAAATGTCTATTGCTTCAAATTATTATTTTACCATCTCAACTTGGATTATAAATGTTTTATATATAAAGAATCTCTTATATAATAAAAATTTATTTTTATGTTTTTAACAACTTATTAAATTATTGCTTTTACCAATTGTCTTTTTTCGTTCTTTTGTTTCTTAAATCTTTACTTTTTTATTGTCCAGCAATTTTTTAATTAAATAAATTGTTTAAGTAAATTTTGCAACTTTACTATTTTATTAAAAACACAAATGGACATTGAGTTTTTGTCTTTTTCGGTTAAATTTAAAAGTCTGCTATAGGTCAGATTATTATTATTTAAAGGTATTTAAATTTTTAAAAATATAAGTTTTTGAACAACGGCACCTACGAAAATTTATTAAATATTTTAATTGAAGTTAAAATAATTTTTAAATAAAAATTTTCAATTTATAGACTTATTTTTTACAAAATAAAAACTTATGTTTTGGTCAGAAAAACATTATTAATTATATTAAAATGCAGACGATTTATTGTGAAATTTTAGCTATAATTTTTGTATGACGAAAGTGTTAAGATAATAAAGCTTTAATAAAAGTCAAGGCAAGGTCGCTTTTATTATGGTTACATAAGTTGTTAATGTACTCGTCAACTGCGAACATCATCCACAGCATCAACACTACATTATGAAATCAAATACATTTACTCTAGTTCGTAATGCTGGCCGACGATCTTTCTTCTAAACTTATCTGTTTTCGCAGTGAGAAGGAAAGCAATGCATGTTATCAGAAATAGTTTCTTTAAAGCAGTGCTCTGTGATACTTCTGAAAATTTATTTTAATACATAAACGCCAATAAAATAAGCATGGAGGGAAAAACTTTGATTAATGAAGTCGGCGACGCTGTCAATGAATCATTAATTGGCTGTATTTTAACATATCCACATCTTGAATTGCACAAATTGAAAAGAGTTGTTTTGAAACCGAAAGTAAGTTTATAATTGCTTTATTTGCACCCTTACCTACTCGATATCTTTATAAACATAAACTGAAATTTCGTCAAAACATCAATAAGTAATTAAAAATAAGTGAGCATTATTTAATAATTAATTATTTAATATGCACTTTTAAACTTTGTTTAACAAAAAACTAAAAAATAGCATAAATTAATTTAAAATGAATTATTTAATAATAAAAATAAATGATGCCTCATCGCAATGATTTTATTAATTACTTTTAGTGGAGCGAGCCGTATCCAAAAGTGTCGATAATCAGCGGTGGAGGTAGCGGACATGAACCCTTTCCCGCAGGTTTGCAAACTTTGTGTATATTTTTATAAACTTTATAATTGTTGTGTACTCTATTTTCGGCAGGTTTTGTCGGTACTGGTATGTTAGCGGCGGGGGTTTGTGGTTCTATATACGCTTCACCACCGTCTAGTCACGTGTTTCACGCTATTCAATGCGTCTCATCAGACTACAATCGTGAGTAAAGCAGAAACAATTTTATTTCAAATGTTCTTAATTCAATCAAATCTGAGTTCAACTTTATTGCAGCTGGATGTTTTGTGATAATTCCCAATTACACTGGAGACTGTTTGAATTTTGGATTAGCTATAGAAAAAGCAAAAAGCTTAAATTTAACTGTAAGTCAAAAGTATCCTTACAGTTTAGTAGATAATTCGGAAACGAGAATATATATACGTTTTTAAGCGGATGCGATTTTTAAAATTTTCAATTTTATCTTGAATTTGACTAAATTTAAAAATATAATGCAGGTTTCGCACGTCGTAGTCGGAGATGACTGCAGTATACCAGAGGAAGAATTGGGAAGAGCAGGTAGACGAGGATTGCCTGGTATCATACTAGTCATAAAAGTCGCAGGAGCCATGGCAGAGAGAGGACATTGCCTTGAGGATGTGCAAAAATTTGCGGAATTGGTGACGCATAATTTAGCCTCTTGTTCGGTTGGCCTTACAGCATGCACAATACCTGGTACCGCTTTTACTTTTAAACTCTAACGATTTTGAAGCGAATGAATCGTTTGCAATTATTTGAATAGGCCAGGGGAAAATGTTTGAGATTGCGGAAGACGAAATTGAGTTTGGACAAGGATTGCACGGAGAAGCAGGATATAAAAGGATGAAGTTGACGACTGCTGCAAAAATCGCATCACTTATGCTTGAACCAATAGTTGAAAGGCTGAAGCTTAGTAAAGGAGATTCAGTTGTTGTTTTAGTCAATAATTTTGGCGCTTTGAGTCAGTTGGAGCAAGGAATTATTGTAAAAGAAGTCGTTACTCAACTTCGTAAGTACATATTTACTTAAAATATTGTACATATTTACAGTAAAAAATAAATGTTCCCTTTAGAAATAATGGAAATCTTACCTCTGCGAGTGTATGCCGGAGTTTTGATGACCTCCCTGAATAGCGCAGGAGTGCACGTATCTGTTCTGAAACTTCCTGAAGGCTCGAAGACTGCACTCTTGAATGCCCTCGATGATAAAACGGATGCTCCTAAGTGGCCTGGCTGTTCCTACAGTTTACCCTCGAATTTTTATAAAATTCCACATAAAGAACAAAAGTACACCAAGGAACTATCTGGACCTGCTTTGGACAATAAGCAACAAGTGCTGCTGGAAAAATGTTTGCGAGATGCCTGTAAGGAGATTATCAATCAAGAAAAGGTAATTAATGAATTAGATCGTGGTTGCGGCGACGGAGATTGCGGCACTACCCATAAACATTTGGCTGAAGGTAAAACTGCGCTAAAGCAATCACTAAAAGTGTGCAAATAATTAGCATGAAAAAGTAAATTTCCGCGTTTTAGGAATACTCGAGGCAATCGGGAAACTGACTCTATCGCATCCATCGTCTTTGCTATCGGAGTTAGGAAACATTGCAGAAGAACGAATGGGAGGGACATCGGGTGCCATATATAGTTTGATGTTCACTTCGGCAGCAAATTCATTGGCCTTGTTTGCGAGTACTGATAATTGGATCAAAACTTGGCACTGGACTTGGAGGGCTGGCGTGAAAGGTATCAAGAAATATAGCAAAGCTAAACTGGGAGACAAAACAATTGTAAGTGTATGTTTAAGTAAAAGTTAAAATTTAAGTTGATTATTCTATACAATATTCATTCCAGCTCGATGTACTTGATCCTTCGGTAAAGGAGCTTAAAAATCATAAATCGTTACATTACGCTGAAGCTGCTAAAAGAGTAGCTGCCGTTGCGATAGAAAGCGCTGAAAAGACGAAATTTATGGTCCCCAGGTAACTGCTACTTTTTTAGAAATCTTAAAATAAATAATATTTATTACAAATTTTAAAATGATTACAAGTTTATGATACTTAGAGCTGGGAGAGCAAGTTATGTAAAGCAAACAGAATATTTGGAACGAGTCGATGCTGGAGCCTTTGCTGCATCTATTTGGATAAATGCTATAGCCAAGGCTTTGTAAATTTATCAATTTCTAGTCCGCACGTCTACAAAATTTAAGTGTTAGTATTTAAAAAATTAGTGGTTAGTAAAATGTGAGCCGTAGTTATTGATAAACTTTTATGCAGTTTATTATATCACTGTGAAATAATTATTTGTAAATCCTTAGTTTGTTTAAAACGATAGTCTTTTATTTACCAAAATTCTAAGTACATATAAATTATGAACTTACATACACAATCTATAAGATGCAATCATAATCTACTCTTATGCTTATAATTACAAATATGAGGAAGTATTCGCTTAGAATCTAAATTTAAAGAAAACGTATACAGATGATTGTTCGATCATTAAGCTGCATTGCCGATAAGACACGCAGGAAACGGTTTATAATTTACATGTCCTAAAACGAATCGAACAATAATTTTTTATATTTTTTACTATCGTCAATGTATAAGCGTTTTTAAACGGAACAAAAATCCGTAATATGGTCGCAGCATATAGGCGGCGACATTTATTAAAAATAGTGGTTACGGTCACCACTTCTCATAAACCTACGTATACATATAATGTACATTTACATATTAAATATCACAATCTATGATGAGAAGTATTTATTCATCGCTGTTAGTTACCGCTGATTTCTCTCATTGAAACTTGTACTCACGCAGTCGCTTGCACAGAAACGTGCACTCCTAACTACATAGCAATTTATAAAAATTTATGTTTACGATGATCGATTAAAAATTTGGCGATACAAAAAATTTATTTTATACATATTAGAGCATTAATACTGATTTAAAAACGTTTTGCAGCATTCTTCATTTTAAAAAATCATTATGATCTGCATAATAAAAATAGTGCCCATAGAATAATTAATTACAATTATTTTGCCGAAAATTTATTTAAAAAATCAATCAATATTAATAATAATTTTCGATCAATTTCTATGTTGCGTTTGCTTTTTCTCTTAATAAGGAACAAGTTATTTGCGATTACAGGATTAATAATTGTTTATAAATGATTAGTTTTCATAGACTGTCAATATTGTCATTTACATAGGCTATTACATACTTCCTTAAACAGTTATTCACTTGGACAGTACTCTTTTTTTTGGTTTCGCTTTTTAATTTTTTTCATTTATGTCTTTTATAGATTAGATTATGTATGTATGTATGTTTTACACTAGCAATCAATCGCAAAACTTTTTTTTAGTTTTTAGTTTTTAATACTTTTAGGCATTTTTTTCAACAATTTTGATAGTTTATGTGCACACTATATAAGAGTCAAGCTGATCAAATTTTAAGTTATGCAATATTTTTACAAGATTTAGAGAACTACCAAAAATGTGATTTTCTTATCCAGGAGAAAATGTGCAAATTTTTATCAGCTAAAACTACTTTTTTCAAAAACGTGGATACTTTGTTTGAATTTACTTATACTATATGACTACACATTTTTTATATTGTACAAAATACAAAAATGTTTTATGTGCAATGAGAAATCAAAATATCCAAGTAATCAAGGCAAAACAATATTTTGCTCGCAGTAGAAAAAGTTATTGCTTTACGTCATAATGCATTTTGATCTTATTACCTACACTTACTGTTTAATATTTTACATCGATTGCGAGCAAATTATTGAAATTCGATTATTAAGGATTCTTCATGATTAAAATATGTACTTTCACTCACAATATATAAGCTATTTATTTACACTTTTTATGTTGCGATAGAAAAAACTGAATTTTTAAATCTAATCAGTGATAAAGCAATTCATAAAATAATATGAATGGTATTAAAAATAAAAAATTCAAATTGTAACAATTAGTTTTAACAAGTTTTCAGAATGAAGTAAATAAACGTAATCTTTTAGACAAAAAGTATGCATCACACTAATTTAATTTTAATAATTTAAAAATTGAAAGTTTTTTTATCATATTTCATAATGTGATTCAATGAAAGACTAAAATAATAAAATAATCAGTACAATAAATTAATCAATTAAATATACGATCACTTATAAATCTACAATTTGATAAATGGGCAAAATCAACGATTAAATGCATTAACTTGGAAATATGAGATCGGCTTAAAGGCTAATATAATTATGAGTTCCGATCAATATGAGTTTTATCAATACATTTTTATCTGGTATTTATTTAATGCGATTATTCTCCTTCAAGCCAATTTAAATGAAATACCGGAGCATGTTCAGACTCAACTTTGTCAGTCCTTGAACTCTTAAGTTCAATTATTTGCTTTGTATTGAAGTAAAAAATTTACATTTGATGTGGATAAAAAACTTATATAATTTTCTATGCCGTGAAATGATACAAAAATAAATAATTTCACACTCTATCTAATTAAGTATTGGACACTTTGGAGAGTAAAACAATCTCAGGTATCAAGTATAGTGCCTAAGTCACTGCAAATTGTATATTGTTTTGCTGACTTTAAAAGATATATACGTGCTGGGGCACTATCTTTTTCATCAAAAATCTATGCAAGAGGCATTATTTTGTATGCGCAAATATATTTTTTCTATATATAATGCACTTACTACAGGCTACTGAATTATTCCCTTCTCGACAGGCTGCAAACGTAATTATTAACAAATAAAATAAGAGGTAGGTAAGTTCCCGAGAAAAAAATTATGGTTTTAATTCAAATTCATACGATCTATATTGTAATTACCCAGAAATTAAGCAAACGTTCCTTTTGGCGGTAGAGTATGGATGGAGGAATTAAAAGCGTTTCTTAAAGACCAGTGTAAACGTTGAAAAGATGGCAATCAACTATTAAAACATTATTGATTGCAACCTTTTTCATATTTAGTATGACGTTCAAGTCTTCTGACCATACACTACTCACAAAACAACATTTCTTTTAAAAAATACCTTTCAAATATTTTTTAGAACTAAAGTCCTATTTGCATTTCTTTATATCGGGAAAAAAGAAATTGTAAGAAACGAATAAAATTCATTATCTCAAAAATCAAAAATACTTAAACATTTCTTAATTACAAAGAACGATATTGCGTAAATAAGTTTTTTTTCTCGGGTAACAATCGTGGCACGTAACGCAAAGATCAGCCTGGAGTGGGTAAAGCGTTATGTCAGTGAATATTAAAGTTGTATTGCTTACGGGTGGAACTGATGCGTAGCCACCGGTTTACAGCTAATGGTTCAGGATGACAAGTAGACCAGGATATGTCGTTGAAAGTTGTATATCGTGTTGATGGAACAGTCGCTTCTAGTTGTATTGCAGCTGAGTATTCATGCGGAAATTCCTGTTTGGTTCTTGTGACTTGATTTTGATGATTCGGAAGATGATTGTTCAAACCTTTACCATTTGCCATGACATGGTTAGTCAATCTCGAATGATCTACAGATAAATGATCTAAAGTTGAATCGAAGAGTTTAGAATAGTTTCTGGATAGTGGTGTCTGAGTTACAATGTTTGCACGAGAAATTTGAACAGTGACTTGGGATTTGCCACTATCTTTAAACATCGACGAGGGGTACATGGTCATAGTTTTACTGTTGTCGATGTCCATCGGCGCCGTTTTTGCTTCCAAAGCAACACTTGTTGAAGGAGCTGCTTGATTACTTACTGGCAGTACTACCGGAGCTGCGGGCGCTGAGATGGCCGGTTGCTTGTTAATAATCTGATTTAAACCAATAGGAGATGAGGCATTAAAATTTTGATTGTATTGCAAGATCGGCGCTTGAGGTGATATACTGTTTGTCTGTATTGGCGACAGCGATGGAAGTACAACGGACACCGTTGTCATAATTGAAGTGTTGCTGGTTGTACTGATACTACTAGATGCACTGGCAGCAGTAGCAATAGTATTACTACTATTGTTTACCACTGTCGGCTCGATTCTTCTGTTGGTATCCAGCTCACTGGCAAAGTCCTCTTCCAATTTCGTCTAAAAAAAAAAAAAAAAAATTCTTTATGGTAACAGAGTAACAAAATTTTCGTCTTACAATGAATTGCAAGAACTCAAAGAAACCATGCCTTACAGGTTTATTGGAGCCATGCGGGGCCAGACATCGATAAAGCAAATCAACAGCCTGTAATAATAAAAAAGAAAAAACAGGTATCAACCAAAAGCCATTTTGTACGTACTGTCAAATGGAACCACGTGACTCATGAGCAATGATTTTAAAATTATTTTCTTTGCAAAGAAATAAATTATTTTCCTATTCATAAGAGCTTGAACATGAAGAAATACAGATGTAACGTTGCCGAATGCATTTTTTAAATGTTTTCCTACGCATAGAGAATTTTTTTTATTTTATTTATTCTATCCATAAAGTGTTTCTTTTTCATCATGAAATTTAATAAAATAATAAAAATCTGGTAAATGCAAAACATCAAACATGCTCTTTTTACACTTTTGAAATTTATAGTTATAACATTTAATTATTTCTTTAACATCAATTTAAATTAAAAAAAATAATATTTTAATAAATTTAATACACTGAAAAACAATTTAAAGTTTGAACTCGTTCGGTAAAAATCATGAATTTAATGCAAGTTTATGTTATTTGTACATTTTTTCAAAGAGTTGATTAGAAACAAGTCTTAAAAATTAAAATTTTTTATAGTATATCTATGTGCAGTTGTTATTTTATAAGCTTTTGTCGATACATTTCTGTTATAAAACAATACTAACAACTTATAAAAAAAAAAATGAAAAAAGCAAATAATAATATGATTTGTATTCTTTCAAATAACCATGCGAATTACATAGAAATGAAATATTCATATCAATATTTATATATACATATATATAAGCATTACTAAAATTAATGAGACAACGTACGATAAAAACACCTTTCTTACTGCTTCAATATGTACAATTGAATTCATGGCTTCTTCAAACGGACAAAGCTAAATAGAAAGATAACAAGTCAAGACTCCTACTAAAAATATGACTCCAAAATCTCAAGTTAGCATTCAAGTTTTTCTTATGTATTATGTCGCAATGGTTTTTGTTCAAAAATATACTTCACTTCCAGCATAAATAATGTTGTGATATTTGTGATACTAAGTATATCATGGTGGCCACTAAATTATTATTTAAAATTCCTGTCAATGAAGATTTAGTTAATAAAAATATTTCTATTCTTTACAGTAATACCGTGAAATAAAACATTCAAATGTTTTATTTTATAATACTCTTTTACGGAACTCGGAGTGCTTACCATGTTTTAATAAGTTCAAAAATTTTATTCTTTTACCTTCTGAAAAATGTGTCTGTAAAATGACCAAGAGAAAAAAAACAGTAAAATTTTTTCTGAAAATACTACGTTAACAGCATTGACTAGCTGTGACAGTGACCACCACGTCCATTCTCGTATCTGTTATCGAACTCTATCCGTATGCCATCCTTACCTGTGGCAGTGGGTACGTATCTGGCAGCGATAGTACTGGTGGCGAACTCGGCGCCTCGAGCTCGGCTTGACTCGAGGTCATGGTAGCGGCTGGCGTACTCGGCGTCAAGGCATTTGCAGTTGTAGCTTCAGCCGTGCTAATGCTAATGGTTCCAGCTATGTTAGCACTATTAGAGGTAACGGCAACGGCGGCCGCTGCGGCGATTGGGACCGCGATGGAATTTACGCTCGTTGCCTTGGCCGCTTGCGTCCTCGCGTTTGGCGCTTCTTTTGAGGCCCTGTGTTCGGCGAGGAGCTTGTCGAAGGTTTTGCTGCGCCCGATGACTGTCCGCCGGAGCGAGACCGTGTGAGCCTTGCAGGTAAGGGATCGGGTGCAGGGTTTCCCCGTCTCTTCGTTCCAGACGCCGCAGTGTCGATTCGGGTCGTATTCTCTGTCTTTGAGGAGGGAGCGTTCTGTTTTGAGCTTTTTCCGCTTCGGCTGGTTCCCAGGACTTTTGACGGGACTTCCCGAGGCGTTGCCTGCGTGGTTCGTAAAACTGCTGGTCGTTTGAACGCAAGGCATGGAGTTTGAATTCTCGAGCGGAGAGCGGGGGGACGAGTTGGAGAGGCCCGGGTGCGAATTCGGCTGCTGTTCCGCAATCCGCTGCTTGATTGGCGTGTGGTTGTTGCAGGTTTTACCATTGTTAATACCACTTCCGTTGCTGCTGTTGCCATTGGTGTTGCCGTTACTGCTATTGATCGCGATCTGACCCATTGATTGACTTTTCTTCAACTTAGAAACTTTGCAATAAGGCGTTTTTATGGCTTGCTTTGTGGAGTTACTTGTTGAGTTATTCATTACTGGCGGAAGAGTTACACTGCCGGTAGGGTGTCGACTTTCTGTAATAAAATATTTTATTTACTATCTATCATCTTAAAGGAAAAAATAGAAAGGAAAAAAATAGAAAGTAAACATGTTAATTTAATAGTTTAATATTGTTAATATTGTAACTAAGTAAGAATATTATACTTAAGTCAAAGAATTTTCTATATTTTGTAGCTACATTTTTTGTTTCAAATTATATAAGAATGTACATTCAATCTAATAATTTATTTTTCAAGAGGTGTGTAATAGTCAAAATTAAGAAAACAAGTAATGACAGATGTATCAGAAGAGAATACTGATAAAAAACTGTAGAGTAATTTAATTTAAACGCGAAATTAAATTCTGCTGATTGAAATAAAAATCATTAACTTTATTTTGCTTAACATGTAAATTCAAAATATAGCATTATTAAAAACATTAAAAATTAGCTTTTGTAATTATGGCCTAGTTTTTGTAAATCCTTTTTCTGTTCTGACTTTTAAACCAGAAGAAGACTTTTTAAACCATTTTATAACAATACATAGAATTTAATCTTTTGAATTAACAGTAGAACAAAAATTCTCCAGCACACTTTTATTGTTAGGTTATGTGAATTCTTATTGATTTTTTCTCAACTTTCATTAAAATTGCATACTATACAAATAAACCAAAAATTAATTGTTGGTACAACCAAACATACTTTTTTTATATTTATGCACAAGAACATACAAGTTATAGAAAAATTTGTAAACTAACTAAGAGATATTCTTTGTAAATTGCAAAATGAATAATTTTTTAAAAAATGTGTTTAGACAAATTTAATATGCAAGTGGTAGCTGGTTGACAACTAAGAGAAAGGAAGACAATTTCATAGAATTTAAATGTTAGTCTGACATTTCTGCACAAAAAATATTACATAGAAACACATTAACTATGTTCAAAAAACCTGTATTCAAAAAACCTTTTTGTTAATGACAATAATATATAAATGTAGTGTATATGTATACATATAAACTTATTCAAATTCATTCACTAGTCCATGAAAATAATTTCTAGTGAAATATATTCCAAAATTTATTACAATAGAATTTATTATAATAATAAATTCTATAAATAATTTACACAATAAAAGATATCTTAAAACACATCATATTTTTTTAATAGTTTGTGTTAATATTAATATACTTACCCATGTGCTGTATTAAGGCTTGTGGTTTTACAACAGAATTACACATTTCGCACACAACTCCATAAAACGTATCTCTTTCAGGACAGAAGCCATATAAATCAATATCTATAAAAAAATTTAAAATGTTAATGGGTTTAACAAATGTAAGAAATAGGTTTTAGAAGATAATTTACCTTCTGAAGATAATCGCATAACTGAACTAGTTGGTTCATTATCTGGTTCATCATCACCTAATAAAAATTTATTTTTAATTAATAGTTATAAAAACTAAAAAAGAGAATCAATTAAAAACTAAAAATGAGAATCAACCTAAAAAATACATTTATATATATATTCATTTTCAAAATAATAATATTTAGTTTTTCTCCTGAATAAACATTTGAAGCTTTAGAATTTAAAAATAAGTCCTATAAATTTATTATTTTGATTTATTACATTTATCATTAAATTACAAATTGAAAAAAGCATTGTAAAAAAATGATTCTCAAAATTATACAATACAACGGCACTAGTTTTTTCTAAAAAAGTGAAAATTGGCTATTTTTACAAAATTATTTTTTGTATAATTTAAATTTGTTTACAATTAGAAATAAATATCTATTAAATTTGGAAAATAAATATTAAGAGAGTAAATGTTTTGCTTCAATTCTTTCTAAATATTCATTGATAAAAAAAATTTAATATTAGAAAAAATTATTTTATTTTCATACATTGACTTGAAATGTTTCTTATAAACAAAGTATTTTTTTTTTTAAGAAAATACCAAAATACCCCTTTGGTTACATAATTTTCCCCAGAGCTGAAAAAATCATTTAGGGAGAAAAAGGATCTGACGAACGTCCATTTCGACATCAACATCAAAGATCTCGAGAAAGTTTACGAGATACGCTTCTCTCTTTCTTTCTCTTTCTAACGGTCCACGTACAAGCGGCGTACCTCGAACAGCGTACCTGAGGGGTGTCCTCCCATCATTTATACCTGCAGGCAGATGTGGGACCATCAGGAGAGAAAGAGAGGGAGGAAAATAAGAAAAATAGAAAGATTTCTATCTGTTTGTTAGAGTCTGCAAAATTTGTCTCCTGAAGGTTATGTCGGCAATCGTCCCCCAGGAAACGCCGCTCGGGGTTAATGCGTTTAGAGCCGCTAAAAAAAAAAAAAAAAATCAAGCCCAGAAACTTACTCAGGGGCTTGTCTCGGCCGATTTTCTCTATCCAGCTGGACCAAGGCTGTCCGTGGAAGAAAGTTGGGCTATCGCTTCCTGACATCGTGCCAGTACTCTGTGACAGGATGTACCGCGAGGGCAGATACGTGCGTACCGTCGTCGTCGTTGTGATGGTTGTCGTCGTTGCGGCCGCGTCCTTCCGTTCTTCTTTCTCTCTCCCTCTCTCTTTCCACTCGACTCTTTGCGTCTCTCCGTCTACACGCACACGTTATAAGTGCAGAGCAGAGCGGTGGCGGCCTAAAGGAAAAGACGCTGCCCCGCTGCTCTTTTGTACATATGCCAAGTGTCCACAGTTTGGATTGTATTCTCGCCGTCAAGTAAGCGTGCGTCTTCCGCCGCTATGTAGTCTTGTAAGAATACTATACTGATATACACACCGGCTGCGAATAGTGTCAGTACTTATGCGCGCCTGCGTGGGGGTTACCTTCAAGCAAAGTCTTCTCAGCTCGATGTCGTTTCTCTTTTTGAGAATTTCGCACTGCCAATGACGAACCGGCCTATGCACTTTTCCGAGTTCCGGCGTCTTTATTTTTTTCAGAATGATGAGACACGACACGACTCGGGATGATTTTGAGTTTTCAAAAAAATGATATTTTCTTCATCATATGCTTTACAGACCTGGCAATGGTTTTGTGACGATTTGATCTAGCACACTATTTGACATTTTCCAATGTTTATGTTTTTACGTAACTATATGTAATGTAAACAAAGGGAATTCATGCACAACTTGAAACGCGCAAAATTCAAATAAGGTATATTGCAATATATTTTAACGTTAGCAATTAAGAATGGTATAATTATGAATTAAGAATTATTTTTAATTAAAAAGAAGTTAAAATTTTTTTACAAAAAATAAAAACTAATAATATGAAACAATTTAAAAAAAATGTTTAAAAATCTGAATGCATAACAGTTTTTTATTAAATAAAATATATCATAATTACAAATTCTAAAAAATTCTTTGTGTTTAAACAATTAAAAAAAAATTATTATTTTAAGTATTATTTTTTTACGAACCTTTTAAAATATTTTTATTTATAGTAACTGAAAGACTTATTTGTGTAATTGCAAAATTGTACGATAGCTCTTATAAAAATTCATTCAATAATCAAAATATAGTTTTTAAGCATGTTTCGTTGTTTCAGTTCTTATTTTGTAGACAGTTCACATCACTACACGTGTTGGCGTTCACGTGTTTACGTTTATCTGCGAAGCGAAAGAATTTATAAGTTAAGCAATAAAGTTCACATAATATATTTTTTAAATTTTTATTACAATTAATAAAAACAATGAAAGTTAAAAAGAATTTGGTAGTAAATCCTTTGAGACGTGTGAAAACGAAGGAAGAAGATGGAGAAGGAACGCCAAAAGAGGTTATCTTACCGAAAGAGACTGGTATTAATCACATTAAATGCAAAGCTATCAGAGTTAAAAAAAATGAGCAATTACAAAGAGAAAAGAAAAAAGCCAAAAAAGAAAGACGAAAAGAAAGAATGCAAACCGGTGAAAAACTTGTTCCACAAACAATAGAAAGTCTTAGAGAAAAAGATGAAACAATGATACAAGGTGAAATTGACGATGAAGAAAATGAGGAAGTTAAAGTTGATATGGAACACGATGAGTTTGCTGCTTATTATAAACAAGTGTATGAACCAAAAGTATTGATTACTTTCTCTGATAATCCACACACAAAAACTAGAATATTTGGTAGAGAATTAACAAGAATCATACCAAATTCCGTATCGTTGTACAGAAATCGATCTGGTATAAAAAAAATTGTTAAAAGCTGCTTTGAAAAAGGTTTTACAGATGTAATTGTAATTAATGAAGATCAGTGTAAACCAAGTATGTTTTTTAAAATTTACTTAATCTTTTTTATTTAAAATATTATAAAAATGTAACAATATATGAAACTTTCCTTAACAAAATCTAATTTCAGATGGTATGTTAATTATTCACTTACCTGATGGTCCTACAATGTATTGTAGATTAAGTAATGTAAAAATTACTCCAGAATTAAGAAAAAATCACAAAGAAATCACTGACCATCGTCCGGAAGTTGTACTAAATAATTTCACAACTCGCCTTGGTCACACAGTGTCAAGAATGCTTGGAGCTCTTTTTCACCAAGAACCTGAATTTAAAGGAAGAAGAGTTGTCACATTTCATAATCAGAGAGACTATATCTTTTTCAGACATCACAGGTATAATTATATTTGTAAAAAACTAGAAATTTTGATAGATAAAACTCTTAGATTGAAAATAATATATTATTGCAGATATGAATTCAATCAAAAAACAGGTAAACCAAGATTAAGAGAATTAGGACCAAGATTTACTTTGAAATTAAAATCTTTGCAACATGGGACTTTTGACAGTAAATATGGAAATTATGAATGGATTATTCAAGGTAGAAGGCACGACATGGAAACTAGTCGAAGAAAGTTTTTCCTATAATTTATATTATTATGTTTCACTAAAATAATAAATTAATAACGATTATTTCTATGAATATTTGTAAAATTAAAAATTGTTCAAAACAATTAATAATTTGGAAATCCTTCATAGAAATGCTCAGTCGGTAATTTCAAATCTATTCTGCGCTTTGCGCATTGCGCTCGCGCTGTATACCTCGCTTCAAAAACTTGCAGAGACAATTTTTAGATGGCGTTTTCCAAAATTTTAATTTTCTGTTAACATTGTAATATAAAATTTCACAAAAATGTATCTAAAAATATATTGAAACTAAATAAAAAAATAATTATTGCATGTTTTTATAGTAATAAGTACAACTTATAGAACTGCAGTTTATAGTATTAAGTTTATTGTACGAAAATATACAAATAAGTTGATGCAATCACTAGGGTCTACATAGGGATATCGCAGTAAGTTAAATATCTATTTTGTAAGTCGAATTGCACATAACTAATAATATCAGTCTTGATTACTGATTTTTTACAATTTTACGTAAAATTGGATTGCTACAAACCGTGAAAATTTATTTATTACCATTTTTAAATATAAAATAAATTAAATAAAAAAATAGTTTCCGAAATATTCTTTTCTTCCAACAAATATCTTTACAAAAAAAATTTTTGAAGATAAATTCGACGATCGATTGCATTAGACCTCCCGTTCAACGCTAGACCGAAGGCTAGACCTGTATGAATATTAAGTCTTAATTCTCAAGTAGTTTGCCGGAAGCTCGGTGAACTATATTTTTTTTCGAGTGGGAAATGGGTTCGAGGTTTTATTTTATGAATAAATAAACAATTTATTAATATTAAAATAATTGGCGGTAGAGCAGGTTACTT
>JAWWEO010000045.1:4429906-4524382 GCA_035582975.1 Ormyrus labotus | reverse complement strand
CTTGTTCTTCTATTGTATTCCTCGTTCATTATAAAGTCTTTAATGCCTTCCCATCCAAGCAAGGAATATCCTTCCTCTGCGAGAATCAAAGTTGAGTATATTATAATAAAAGTATGTCCAGAAATATCAAGTCCATTCCAAAAACGTCCAGCTTGCAAACATTTGGATTTAACTTGCAAAGAGGGATTTTTTGTATTTATACAACGACCATAATTTGTCTCAATATAACGAAACAGATTCATCCATAAAATCCAAGCCATTGTTGCAAAAGCTAATCTAGCAATGTGTTTGACAAGAATTGACTTTCTACCACATCCAATTGTATATGCTGTTAATACAATCCAAGGTCCAGCAGTAGTTAATAACCAACCCCAAGCCCATTTTATAAAAAATCTATTTAAGATATTGTTTGACGTGGAAAAATATGTCTTGGGTATAGGCAAAAACTCGGCTATAATTGAGCCAATAAAAATGGCTCCAAAATAAATAACAGCTTTTAATCGTGGATCATAAAGTAGTGATTTTTTGCAGACGTGGACAACCATGGTTACAAGAACTAAACTGACAGAACTTGGTGCAGCAATTGGTCGAGTTCCACCTCTATCTTCTTGCATAGAATTTGGTCTGAAATTAAGATTTGTATTTCTGTAAGTTGAGCTAAAATTACTGTTTTTATTGAAAACATTTGAAGATGAATGTATTGATCTTCGCTTTGACATTTTCAAGGCTTTTTTTAAGATCAATTAATGCTTTAACCTATTTCAGCAAACTCACTAAGTGACACTAGATACCACTTTTGAAATTTAAATTTTTGATGATTGTGCAAAACTGGCTTGTCCAGTAGCGCATTATACGAGACAATTAAACGCTTCTTATGTCACGACATTTTATGCTTTATTAAGGTTATGTATGACACGTTTTTAAAGCAGAATTAGAAAATAGAAAATAGAATTGCCGAAGTCCCTGGAGCAGACAAAATGTCTGAGTCGAGTCACTATATATTTAAAAAACTGTCTAAATCAAGGTCTTCTCGGTTAGAAGAAAGTGACGACATTAACTCGTCAAAGACAAGTTATAAATATTTTCTTCAAAATAATGTTGCATTAACAACCATTGGATATGTAATAAATTAAATGATTACAAAGATATGCGAAGATTTTATTAATTTATATAATTATCTGCATACCAACCTATAAATATTTTAACATTACTGAGAATGGTAAATGTTTTATTTTTATTTTTAATCTGCTACTTTTTTATTGACATGTAAAATAATTGTTATTCTTGTATCAATAATTGTTAATTTTCAGAAATACTGTAATTTTTTATACAAATTGTATTATCTTTTGGTAAATCTTTTGGTAAATTTGAATAAGTTTTTTTCCTTGTCATAAAAACCCCACGCGAGATTCGTTCGGTTTTCGAGTATTTATCGATCTCGAGTCTATGTTATCGAAATATCGCTCGAGTTTAACTTCAGAAATTGGCCTACAAGAAAAAGATAATTTTAAATGTATCTAAAGTTTTGCGTTAAAAGTTAGTAATTATTTGAAGTAATATTAATTAAGGATAAATATTTTATTTTATAAATATTCTTTTAACAATTTTATGTACGGATTTCATGTACATACATTGGTTGGAAATTTTAATAAATCCAGAAATACTAGCTGACAGTAACAATGGCAATATAACTTAATTAATAAAATATATTTTTGCCATTTTATTAAAAGAATGACACCGACCGTTAGAGGATTGCAAATTCCACCCAACAAATGTCGAAAAATCAGTTATACATTTTTTCAGATGGATATTGATTTGCAAACGATTTGACTTCAAGTCTGAATATTAAATTCATTTGATAGAATTTGATTTAAAAATCTTTTACTGAATTATCGAATATTAATCGTTTTTTTCTAATAAGTATTTAAATAAGTATCGATGTTTTTTAATTGCTATAATTTAGTTAATTTTTAATTAAATGAAAATTTTTTTTGCTTTGAACAATAGTAGCTGGGTACATACAGGTAAAGCCGTATATGTAGGTATTTAATGATTGAGCGAATTGTTTAATTGTTCGTGGTGAAGGTAGTCAGTATATACTTCCACTTATTACATTCTGAATAGTGTCTTCTGCATGGTGATAGGACTGATAGGCACTAATTCGTCGCAGTTCAACTGCTACGAAACGCATGCGCGACCCCCTCCTGACCAATTGTTTCACAGTCGCGCAAGGTACAAGTGCAACACTGCAACACAATACAATCGAAAGCGTCGGCGGCGGTGCTGTTGACAACAACGGCATCACGGACGGACGTCAAACAAAGGACAGGCGCTGGTGCTAAGTGTTCATAATAAGTTGTTGTCTGCAGTGCATCCGAGAAATTTTCAGGGAAAAGACCACAAGAACGGGGTAGAATGGTCGAATAACGTCATTGTCATGGCTCTGGAAACCCGCCTAATATGCACGACCCAACCTGTGAGTATCGTTGGTTCTACGTTTAAACGCAGTTTTCGTTTTTCCACAAGAGAGTACTTAGAGTTGAGTCAGTACAGACTC
Organism: Ormyrus labotus; assembly: GCA_035582975.1. Taxonomy (NCBI): domain Eukaryota; kingdom Metazoa; phylum Arthropoda; class Insecta; order Hymenoptera; family Ormyridae; genus Ormyrus; species Ormyrus labotus. The sequence continues at coordinate 4,521,825 of JAWWEO010000045.1, read as the reverse complement.
TCTGTGAGGAGGTTTGCACGTACCTGCAACTACTCACGTTTCACGCGTTTGTGGTTCCGCGAAGTCTTCCGGGATCTCTTGCTGTTTCATCAGCCGTTTTTAATGAAGAGTACGTGATTTCCTATTATTTGTAATGTTTTCTGTCTTCAAACTCTTAAGCACATGCATTCAAATTTAGAAGTAATTTTCCTTCCTTTTACAACTCGATTAGAAAACAGAAGGCTTTAAATTATTTATTGTTCACAAATCTTTTGTTATTCATGTGCATTGTTTTAAACCGTACAGTGTCTGTTAAAAAATAAACATTATTTTTGTAAATTTTTTAAATTTACAGAATCTGTGATATGGACTAATTAATAGATGAGAAGCTAAATAATTCATGATGGAACAAAAACACCAATATGTTTTGATGCAGATGCATCAAAGCATAGTTGATGACTTGGATGTTTACAATGGTATAATACTTCCGTTAACGACTGAATATATTTTAAAAGAAGAAGATGTAGCACTTATAAAGGAAGGGCAGACAAAAGAAGAAAGGGCTGAAATTTTGTTAGATTTATTACCAAAGCAAGTGACTTTTATTTTAATTTTTTATCCTAATTAATCTAAAATATTTTTAAAATAATCTACTTCTAATTTAGACGAGGATCTCTTGCCTTTGAAGTATTTCATCAATCTCTAAGACATCAATATTCATGGCTAAGTGATGAAATTGACAAATTGTTAGAATCAAGTACATCAATAGATCAAAATAATGCAAGTGAAGTGTTACTTCCTAATCCTAATTTACAGCCTGTATCACCTTTAACAGTAAACAGACAAGAATTGGTAAGTTGACATTCTCAGTTTCAAACAGTACTAATCTTTCAAATCCTTCTTAACTTTATTAAAATGCATATTATTCTTTGTACATCCTTCTATTTCAAATGGATTATAAGAATGTAAGTTCTTTATTCTTATAATGAATGTTTTTTTTCTTCCTGTTTTATAATTTTATATCACTGTAAAAAGAAAATTTTTTTACTTATAATTTTTTTTTATATCAGATTAAGACATTAAAAGAAGCCTTACAAACTCTAAAGCCAAATGAATATATAGCACTGCATGGCATGAAAGGTTTTGGAAAATCTTGTCTAACAGCCAGTACTCTCAAAGACAAAGATTTAACAATGAAGTTGTTTAATGTAAGTTCTTTTGAATTATTAATTTTGATTTTTTTCTGCTGATAATATCATATAAATTAAAAATAAGAAAATTAACTTGATTTTTTAGAATGAAATTTACTGGATAAAATTTGGATACAAGCGCAACATTAGTGAAGAAATATTAATTCAATTAAATAATCTTTATCATCAAATTAAAACTCTTAATCCCTCACTACAAAATTCGAATGCAGAACCTTTGGAAAAAACATTGAAACAAACAATAGAAAATCATTTTAGGAAAACAGATCATAGAAATTCTTTATTAATTTTAGATGATGTTTGCCATAATGAAATTATAGACAAATTTGATTTCGCATGCAAAACGTTGGTTATAACGCCTGATCTTGGAGTTTTAAATAAAAGATTTCATAGAGTAGTAGAGGTATGTATTAATTACCAACTATTAAGTTTGAAAAAACTTGAATAAAAATTTAAATTTTACTCTTAGATGGATCATGGTTTTACTGCAGCAGAAACATTAGGTTTGTTTGCCAAAGTTCTTGACATTTCTGTTGACCGTCTTCCTGTTGAAGCAAGATTGATCCATAAGGAATGCAAAGGGATGCCATTACTAATTGCAATGTTTGCAGCTCAATTTGAAAACTTTAAACACGACATGAAACATAATATAGGAAGATGGGAATATTATTTAAATAGTTTACGTACAAAAAATGAAAAAAACAAGTATGATTAAATCCATATTTCTTAATAATATGTTTTATAATTTGCTAAAATCGATTAATTATACGTTTGCAGAGTTATTGAGGAATTTTTGAAAATTCAGGAAGCCACTTTTGATATGTGCATTAATCAACTTACAAAGGAAATGAAAGAACGGTACGAGAATTTGGCTATTTTTAGTGAAGATGTAAACATTATGCCTAAGGTAATTAAACGCTAATTTTCCTAAACTTTTTAGTAGCAATAATTAACCATAAATGAATAATAAATAATAACTATATTAATTTTTTTTCTTTCAATTTAGACTTTAGAAATTTTATGGGAAGAAGAACCATATTCAGTTGATGATCAAATGCTAGACTTTTGTCACAAATCATTAGCTGCAAAAAAGTGGAATGACGACTTAAGAAGTTACATTTATGGAGTCCATGATTTATTATTATGTCATCTTAAAAAAAAATTGACTCCAGATCAGCTACGAGATAAACATAGGTTATTTATTGAAAAGTATCGAAAATATTGCGAAGGAGATTTTTCCAAATTGCCTAATGATAATTACAGTTTTTCTTATATTGGACATCATCTTGAACAAGCAGAAATGATTAATGAATTCCATACACTGTACACCAATTTTGATTTTCTGCAAGCAAAAATTAATTATACTGGTTTAAGTGACTTGTTTATAGATTTGAAAAAATATCGAAAATACATTACAAAAAATGGAGACGAAACAATTGAGTCCAATCTCGTAGATCTTGAAAAGTTTCTAGAGAGTCATGCAAATACTTTAACGAAACATCGTCATATGAAATGTCTAGACCTGGTGCAAATAGCTTTAGATTATACTCATGAAGGATTCGTTAAGCATACCGCCAAAACTTTAGCTTTATCAAGATCATTTTCTTTATATTTATCTCATAAAAGAAATGCTATCACCAATCCATACTTAAATTTTTGTGAAGAAGTTATTACAAATGCCAGTACTGTAGTTTTTACCAATGATCAAAATCACATATTAGTTGGTAGCCATGATGGAGAAGTAATACTTTGGGATTGTGAGAATCGAAAACCAAAAGTTTTTACTGGACACAATAAAAAATACGCCATCAGCAAAATTGTTTTGTCCGCATCCGGTGATCTCTTTCTAGCTTTGAGTGAAGATGGTACAGTAAAACTGTTTGCTCTAAATGAAAATGAATATACAAGTGATGGACTCAGCATTCCAGTCCAAAGTCCTAGACATAAGCAGATATTTTGGACAGACTTTTTTGAAACTATGCATGACGACAGTGTAAGTACACTTATTGAAGACATGAAGATAGAATCTATTGTAGACATGAAATTTGCTCAAACGGATAATAGGATTGTTACTTGCACAAATAAGGGTACTGTAACGGTACGTTAAATGCATTTTTATAACTTAAGAGTTTAATTATGCAGGCACAAAAAATAAAAAGACTGTGGTAGATTATACTACTATAGGCGTATTTATTTTGATTTGCCTATCTGCGATTTTAAGATATCTTAATCTTTAAGAATTTTAAGATAAATTTATTTTCAAGATCAAAAAACACTTTCTAGTGATTTGGTCCATGACATTGAATAGTATCTCTCATGACCTTTAAATTACCTTTTGAGTAATGAATATATTCATTTTCTTCCGAGATAATGTAATATTAAGTTAAAATAGTTTTTAACTCGGATAAAATTTTAAGACACAACAGGTAATATACAACTTCATGGACTAAATCACTAAAAAGTATTTTTCGATTTAAAAAATAAGTATATCTTAAAATTTTAAAAAATCATGATATTTCAAAATCCCGCTGGGATAGACCAGAATTGAGGTCATATTTGAGTTTAGCAAATCAAAATACACAGCTGTAGTAGTTTAGTAGCACAGAACACTTTTTATTTTTTTGGATCTGTTTGTTGTACAATTAAAATTAATTTATGTTTAATCTGAAATTTCTTTTTTCTTTTCTAGCTTTGGGGGCCAAATGGTAATCTTGAATGGCAAGACAAGCAAAAAGGGTAAATAATTTATTAATTTGATATTGATAATTAAATTTTAAAATAGTAAAACAGAAAAATTTTTTTAGTCATCGTTTTGGAGGTGTATCATTTACTACAAAAGATAATTTACTTCATGTCATGGATGAAACTATTTCAGTGGTTAGAATTTATAAAAAGAATCCAAGTCGTGGATACACCTATGTTTCTCAGTTCAATTTGCAATTGAATAATCCAAGAACTATTTATTTTTCTAAACACCCACAAGAAGATAATTGTTTGGTTATTATCACAGACAAGATAGCATTACACTTTAAATGGTTTTATAAAAATGAACATATTCATAGTTATGAAAAATACATCAAAACAGAAGAAAAGGATATCAATGTCTATTACACTGCTGCAACATTAACTTATGATGCAAGATATCTAATCATTGGTAACTCAAAAGGCAGAATAAGTGTAATGAAAGCATTTAATCCTGACGATTTAATAACATATTTCAAAGGCTTTGTAACTTCATTGGATTCTTACTGGATGTGTGTTGAAGATTACCATTTAGTAAGTAATACTTAGGAATTATTTATAAAAAAAATTATTAAATTTCATTTATAATAAATATTTACTGAAATAAATTTTTAGATATGTGGCAGTGAAAAATCATTAATTTATAGATGGAAGATTGGTGCTGATGAAAAACCAAAATCCGTAAAAAAGCTTTTATATGATGCCAAAATGGGAAATTTCGGTGAAGATAATACAGTTTTTTTAAAAACATCACCAATTACAATAACTGTTTGCAATGGAAAGGAAACAGTTGCAAAAATTGAATCAAGTCACGGAAAAATTATAAACATGAATTTATATGATGATGCAAAAACACTTATTTACATTACAGAGCAAGGTTCTGTGGTTTTATATGACATGCTTACCGCAAAATCAGTTCAAATATCAAAACTTGATTGTGTTGAAAATTTTATTGATATACTACAAATAGAAGGCAATTATATGGTATTATGCAGAGCCGACAAGGATAATTTACAGGTAAATATTTCTCGTTACAAATTAATTACTTTTTTCAGTTAGAATAAATGCTCATGAACTTGATTTTTTTCTTAATTCAAGGTCTGGAAGAATATTAAAATATCTGAATTAATAACAAATTCTGGTCATGTGATTTCGGTTCATAAAGTAACTGAGAACTGTGTAATAACTGTTTCTTTAAAAGGCAAAATATGCTACTGGATTATTGAAAATTTCAAATGGCGGAATTTGTACGAATTTGTGGATGAAGACGGAACTAATATTTATAGTTGTTTGAGTAATTTCAAATCATTCTTAGCAGTATTAAAAGATGAAAAAAATGTTTTGATTTATAACATGCCAAATTTAGAATCTGAAGAATCGTCTTTAAAGTTACAAATTCATTTGAACTATATGTACAAGTATCAAATAATTTCATGCCAATTTTCTCAGGATGAGAAATATTTAGCTGTAGCACTCGACGGTGGAGACATATCTGTAAGTATGCTTGGACTTTTTTCAGTTAGAAAAAATTGTATTAATTCAAATTATAAACCATTTATTTACTCGTTGAAACCATTAGCTTCCATTTAATTTCATGTTTAAAAAAATTAACGAATACTAGTATTTTTTTTTTATTTTAAATATTATTCTGTAATTATTAACGATTAGCCTAATTTTTTCTTATTATATTTTAGATAATTGACGTATTAGCACAAAATGAATTGGGTAGGCTGTCATTACATGGTAGTACTGTAGGTCAACTGCATTGGTCACCGGAATGGTTCAGTGCACCTATTCTGCTCTCTGTGAATTATGATGAACTCGCTTGGTGGAACGTATCGTATCTTAAAACTCCAGATAAGACTCAAAATCGGCGCAGTCGCATGGGCTTCAGTCGCAGTACGAGCAGTCCAAACGTCGGCATGAGTCCTCGTTCAAGTTACAGATTACCCAACAGTCAAAGTGCTGAAATGACCTCCGTTGTAAAAAAAGAAATTGCAAGTCCAAGTTTTAATGCTAATCAATACTGGAGTCACAAATTGGCAAAATGCGGTGATGCCGACAGGCCTGCTCTTCTGGGATGCGTGCAATTACCTCCAAGTTGTACCGACAAAATCAGTGTTTGCGTGTCCGGTGACTTTTCAAAATTTCTCACGGTGGATATTCATGGTACGGTCAGTAATTATACTATTTTTGGAAATTTTGATGCGTAAATCGAGCTTTTATTTATTTCTTGTGTTCAACAAACAAGATTTCGATTAAACCTGCTACTTAAGGTTGTAAAAGACTATCATGCGTGCAACTGATTGGTACTTTGGGACATTTTATCCTTATCACATTGCTATTGACATCAATTAATTGATAAGTTATTGTCGTAACTTATAAATCATAGAAATTTTAATCTTAGACAATCTTGTGCTTATTTTTATTAAGCAAAGTTTGAAGTTTTTTATATTTTGGACTAACAGTAAATATTTTTTAAATTGTACTTTTGAGTATAACAGTAATATTTTAAAACAAAATATTAAGATTTAAATATTTTTATTGTAATAGCCAGACACATTCTGCGCACAGTAGTTTTGTGATTTAAAATATGTTTTATGAAGTAGTTATTAAAATAAATGGAATTTTGCATGTTCAAAAGTAACAAAAGATGCGCGTGCTTGACTGTAAATTTTGAACAAAGAATATGAATGATATTCTGAAATATTCTTTTGTGATATTACAAAGGTAAATTATTATTATTAACGTTGTAAAACTAGTAAAAAAGAAGGGTATATTTGACATAATAGTTTGTTAAATCATGTAATGATAGATGTGATTATTGAAAGTGATGGATTATGATAGTTGTCGATATTACTCAAAAAGGAAGAACTGAAATTTTTATATTTAAAGAAACTGGCACTGCCAATTGCATTTTTTAGTCGAATATATTTTAGAACAAATATTTACCTCGTGATAATAAATGACAATGAAATCGTAATTTTTAATAAATTCAGGTACTATAAAATAAATTCTCAAAGTTTGATGTACGATTTTGAGAAACTCGTGCCATTCTTATAAAATCAATTTTTCTGTGAAGCATTTATTGAGATCAATTAGAATTTTACTCATTACATGACATTATTTCTTAAGAATATAATTTTAGTGCTTTTAGAAAAGAAATTCTTTTCAGAATTTAGTTTAAAAAATTATTAGATTATAGACTTGAAGATTTACTAAGAGTCATAGAATAATTTATAGAATCACTGAATTCATAAATAAAATGATTTTTTTTTCTAAATTAGATAAAAATTAATTACATAAAATTGTGAATTAAAATTTAATGAATTTATAAAATAAGATAAAACAGCAAAAAGTAAAAAAAAATTTTTTATATAGAACAAATAAATATTTGTTTAGAATTCTTTTTACTTTTTAATTTATAACTAAAATTATAGACTGTTATTTTATGAAATAGAAAAGATTTTTTAATTGAGTGTTTACTTATATATTAAATGTACTTGAAAATTGGTGAACTTAAAAACTACAATAAAAACATCTAAAAGAAAAGAAAAAAATTTAAAAGTTAAATTTTAATTACACATATGATTTGTTTTATGTTTTTAATTAATTAATAGTAAGAATATCTGAGATAGTGTAGGTACTGTAGAACCTTTTTATTAAAAAAAAGTAGTGCCTTAAAGTGATCTCTTTATTGCATTTGTAATCTTAAATTTTTTTATGTCTTTTATAAGTGAAATATGTACTTCTGGTGAACAAAAATTTTCAGATGTTCTAAAAAGAATTTCAATAGATTGTGAATTTAAAAACAGATTAAAAAAAAAAAATTTAATTGATAGAACCTAAATAAATTTGTAAACATTTTCAAGGAAAATGTAATGATGCTTTTAAATGAACTTTTTTAATCTACCAGAAAATGATAAATAATTTTAGCTTTAATCGATTTCTCGTAATATTCATAGAAATATTTATTTTATGAATACTTGCGGTTTTTATTTGATTTTTTTAAGACTTTTTATTTCACTGGTTTGTAATTTGTTTTATTTAATTTTAAGCAAAAAATAATGAAAGTTTTATAATATTCATGTATGTATATGAATATGAATCTTAGCTATATATATATTTTGTACGTGATAAGAGATATTTTGAACTCTTAACAGATGCATTTTACAGTATGCAATAATTCATGGCAATGTGTAATAATTATTGCAATAGCATTTATAACACAAACTTTTTGATGCAAAGCTATCAAAAAGAACATTTTTAGTAAATTTTTAAGCTGAAATATTGTAAGCATGTATGAAATATGTACATAAATTTGTTACACGGAAAATTTTTTTCAAAAAATAAAAAAAAAATAAAAAAAAAAAATAAATAAAAAATTGTACACATACAATTGTTGTTGTATTAATTTAATTCCATTGAACTATCTTTAATAATATCATATATAAAATGCCTTAATGTGCAAAGCTGAAATGGCAATAGTACCTATTGTGACATATATTATGTACTGAAGAGATATTATTAGCAGCAGCATTCTGGATGCATTATATAAAAACGTGAGACTTGGCGTGCTCTCAGACATCTGTTTTCGGTCTCTAGGTCACGGAGCAGATGACTAGAGGCCAATGTCAAGCGATACAATTACAATAATTAAAAAGTATAAAGGTAAAATTTTTATCATTTTTCGATATTTAAATAAATAAAATGACAATTTTTTAAACTGTTTTTGTAAAGTATTTCTAAGAATATATAATTATTTTTTCAACTTGTTAAATTCAAAATTTTATTTGAAAAATATAGTTAAAAAAATTTCTCATATATTTAAAGAAGTAATAGGTATATATATATGTGTGTGTGATTAAGGTAGTTCCCTCGACTAAATCTAGGGTTTACAAAAAAAATCTGTATCTTTAAATTTTTTAATCTAACAATTCGAATAATAAATGTATGTAAAAGTAGAGAAAGTAACATTGAAGAAAAAAAAATTAAAAACGCAATTTCGTTTAGTAAAATTTGAAATATCGAAAACAAAGGCAATCGTCATTTCGCCTTTCAAGAAATTTTTATTTTCTACCCAATTTAGATGTGTAAGGGTTCATTTTGTTCCTTGTACATTAATTTATAAATCTACCGTGGAAATCTGCAAAATAATCTGGGAGAACAAAGTTGTGCTCAATTGTTTATATAAAAACGCATCAGGCCTGTTAAACAATTGAGCACAACTTTGTTCTCCAAGATTATTTTGCAATTTCCCACGGTAGATTTATAGATTAATTTACAGGGAACAAAAGGAGCCCTTAGACATCTAAATCGGGTAGAAAATAAAAATTTCTTGAAAGGCGAAATGACGATTGCTTTCGTTATCGATATTTCAAATTTTACTAAACGAAATTGCGTTTTTAAGTTTTTTTCTTCAATATTATTTATCTTTCTCTATTTTTACATACATTTATTATTTGAATTGTTAGATTTAAAAATTTAAAGATGCAGATTTTTTTGTAAACCCTAGATTTAGTCGAGGGTACTACCTTAAAGAATACAATTTCACATCTAGGTAAGTCATTCTCCCATTTAAAGCTTGTAAAACTACTTGTTCTGCTGCTTTGAAATCTGAAAAATCATTGCACTCGCAAGACAACACCACTAAAACTGCAACGATGCTCAAGTTGCACCGAGCAGAAATCTCTCGCGAACATAGTGCCGTTTTCATTTATACAACAACACACTACACACAGAACACACGAACGGACGACGCACACAGGCAGGGAGAAAATTCACGACCGTGATTGAGAAATAGTGGGGGAAACAGGAAAAGAGCAGCAGTAGCAACGAGAGGCGCGCGCGGATCAGCAGATCGACGTCAGCCAGTGAATACCTCGTGGCGCCTCCTCTCCCGGGTTTTCTCCTTTTCCATAACAGTTCAGTCGTCGTCGAGGAGCCCCGTCCAGCATGTCGTCGGCACTGTACAAAAGCTCCATGAGCGCCATTGGCAAGTATGTGCCGGACAAGCTGCAACCTCTGTGGAATCACCCTGCAGGTATAAACAAACGCGCTCTTTTTCCGATACGTCGATTCCGATAAGATTCGTGAGATGACAGGCGCGTGAACAGTGTCGGTCGGTCGCGTGTAGCTGCTTCTCTTCCTTCCTTCTTGCTTTCTTACCCTTTTTCTGAAGCCTCAGCTGGGTGCTCGCCCTACTGACCAAGTAGGTCAAGGCCACGGTTATTCGATTCATGGATTAAAGCCCTTGGTGTTCTCTCTGTCACAACTCAGTGTTAAATTGATCGTTACGTTGCAGTTTTCTTCGCATTTTAATGCACGCTCGATGAGCGCATTTACTAAATGATAATTGCTATTGGTCAGCGTTGTTAAACTAGATAATATTGGCTTTGATAAACGGAAAGAAACTTTTAAATAGAAATGGTTGTGAAATAATGATATTATCTATTTTGTATATCTGACTAGAAGTTTTCTTCACGTTTCTTGTTTTCTGCTATTTACGCGGGTAATATTTTAATAAAGAAAAAATTGAAGTATATAATAAAGCTTTGTATAATCTTATTTCGTAATATCGTAATTAGCGATTTGTTGATAAATAAAGGCAGTTGATTTCAGTTCGGTAATACATTGCATAATAATCAGTTAAGAGAGATTATGTATTTTTATCTACTGCAATAAAACTTAAAAGAAAGTGAATTAAAAAAAAACTTTTAAATATTTAAAAAAAACTTCGTAAAACAAATTTTAATTTGTTATTTATATATATATATGTGTGTGTGTGTGTGTGTGTGTGTGTGTGTGTGTGTGTGTTTAGGAAACATTAATAAGTAATTGTAAGGATAATTTTTTAAGAATAATATTTGATTTTTAGGTCCACAGACAATTTTTTTCTGGGCTCCAACATTCAAATGGGTAAGTTCCTGTTCCTCATAGTCTAAGCTTGATGTTAGAATGCCTTTTGCAATAGTCACAAGTTAGTTTGGTACCCAGCCAAATATTTTTTTAGCTGAATGTATAGATAAATGAAAGATGTTAATAGCTGCAACTTATGATAAAGAATTAAAACTGATTATTTTTTCAGACCGATTATATAAGGATTTTAATTATTTATTTTTAAATGACTTTCAGGGTCTTGTCTTAGCAGGTTTGGGGGATCTTCAAAGACCTGCAGACAAAATCTCACTTAGCCAATCTTCTGCACTTGGAATGACTGGAATTATTTGGACTAGGTATTCACTGGCTATTACTCCTAAGAACTGGAGTCTCTTTAGTGTTAATCTTTTTGTAGCATTCACAGCTGTTTATCAAGTAGTTAGAGCTATTAAGTAAGTTCCTATGATCTTTTTAAATATTTTATATTTTATTATTAAACAATTTTCCACATAACTAAATAAAAATTTTATTTATTTACAGATACCAAAATGAAAAAAAAAATCAACAAGTAACAGAAGTACCTAATTAATAATTAAACAATGAAACTAGAACATTCCTGTGCTTTCAAAAGCATTGTCATTTAAGAAACTTCTTATAATGTCTTATTGAAGGAAACTGTACGAAAGATTAAGTCAGCAAAATGAGAGTGTTGGTGAAGATTTATTATTGTTCTATCAGTAACATTAATCTTTCTCCATTGTTATCTCAACATGAAAGTTCATTCATTTGGAGTTTTGATCAACATTATGAATGAACATGAAAATGATTTAAGTGATACAAAAAAATATGCCCATTGTTAATTCCATGAAATTATTTTGGAATAAAAAATATGCCAAGGCAGGTCCTTGCAATATGATGTAGCTATTTTTGTTATTATGTATGAACATTACAAGTTTATTTGTCAAATAAGATTTATTTGTAAAATAAACTCAAAAAGATACTTGAGAAAATGTATTATATTACTCAAAATGTAATTCAAATGTTACTCTACTGCCAGTGAAACTGTAAATAGCAGAGAAACTCTTGTCATTAATAAAATTACCTATTTTTATGACAAAATACGCTTTTAAAAACTGCTTATTATTTAAATTATTTAAAAAGATGAGTTACTAAACATTAGGTTTAAATTATAAAAATTTGATAGATTTCAGTTTCCACTTGTTTTCATCCACACTCAATTTCTGATTATCTGAATGACGCTAAAATTTTCATCCGAAACTATCTTAAATTAGTAAGAATTCAAAATCCATTAAATAATTAAAAGAATTTCTGTTATTTTATATTAGAACCAAGGAGAACTTTAAAGAAGTTTACTGCTTTATATTTTGACACATTTTATTTTGATAAACGTTTTTTACAATTGGTGTGTATACCTATTGTGAAAAATTATGACAGTAGGTTTATTAAACACTGATTAAAGAATGATTTACATCATTTATTTATTTTTTTATGGAAATAAGTAATTTCCTATTAAAAAAAATGTAGTTTAATATTTCAACCACTGCAAGTGAAAATTGTGAGATACCAACCAATATTATTCCATTTTCAGCCTTTATTTCAAGTGTTTGAAAATATTTCTGTACAGGACTATGTCCCTTTTTAAAATATATCTAAATATAAATTTTCCCCAACTCAGGCATAAAATGACCCTGATTTCACGCTAGAAAGTAGCGTAGAAAATCCAGCATTTCAAACGTTTGACAAAATTGTTTGTCCAAGCGAGGAGAAAAGTCATTATTATTCCCCAAGGGGAAAAACGTCTTTTTTCCCTGCCTCCGACGGGGCTTACCGACTAAAAAAGTCACTTTTTTTTAATTTTTAAAATTACAAATTTTTTCTTTTTCTTTTTTTTTGTCTGTTTTAAATTATTTTTGACGATTTCTGTGCACGGTTTGAAATGTGCGATCATCTATCCAACTTTCTAACACCAAAAGAGGGCTTTTCATGCCTTCGTTGAAAAAAATACACGGTGTATAACACGGAAAGAAAAGCTATTTCAGACTCGGGTGAGATTTTCAGGCACCCGTCTCTGTCTCGGGCACCTTCGGCGTTCTCGATTCCGACTCGTGCAGAACACCTCACCCTCGCTAGAAATAGCTAACTTTCTCCCCTTGTTACACAATGTACTAGATTACCATGTTTTTGAAAATTGACTTTCAATATTCTTTATAAATTTGAAGGAAAATATAAATTATCGTAAGGGGCTTGGATATTTCCAATTTAAAAAAGAAATTAATTAATTAAAATTATACAAATAGATATTAAAAATATCTGGTAAAGTTTGTTTGCATGATATTTAAAAATTTCTAAGACAAAATAGTAGAAGTATATAACTTATTATTAAACAAGTTTTAATTTGTTTAATACTTTTATAATCTTACAAACTTTTGTAAAATAAAGATTAATTAATTAATAATTTATTAAAATGAATATCTCTAAAATTGCTATAAACTTGCTAGAATCATAGTATATTTTTAAGTAAAGCTTTGTAATTATTAAAGAGCTATTTAAATAAAAAAAATAATAAAATTAAAGAAGAAAAATTAAAGCATATATATACCAATGTTTGAAATTGGAATCGGAAGGTTCCTACTGCTAATAAAGCAGCGCCACCAAGTGTACGCGTCCAACACCATCCAAAAATGTAAAACTGATGCCTATTGGCTCCTCGTCCCTCGACCAACAGAAGAGAAAGAAAGAAAAATGATGCGCATTGGCTTGGCCATTGTCGTGGTAGTCAGTACTCAGTCGCAGAAGGAAAAGATTGAAGTAGTAGTACTAAAGCTGTTCCTTCGGACTTTCCAAGGTGTATGTGTCATTAATCAGACGAAGACGGAGTATCCTACTAGCAGCGGGGCCTGCAGGAGGGTCAACTGAAAGGGACGTAAAGAATGCTATTTGCGCGTCCGCCATCGAAAAGGCTGACTGTGAACACCAATCGTTTGAGCCGATGTACTCTTGCGAGTTGCGACATCGTGAGCTGTTCTTGAGTCGTGCCACTCACACTTGCTGAGGATCAGGAAGTTCGACTTTCCAGGAAGGACTGAGTGTCGTCTACGTAGGAATTACTGTTGGTGAACGACGAATTTTTTTTCGTTTCCCGAATAGTAGTCATGGGTCGTTATAGAAGGTAATTAAAAGCATTTCTCTGAAATTTCCTTAATGTCATCTAAAGAATCGACGCTTTGCCGTATGGCGCATGGTGCAGACAAAGCTCTTTTTTTAGTGAGAGTTACCATTAGTTAAGCAATAATTTTCAGTTTTAAAAATTTAAAACGTGTAAACATTTCTTGATACATTGTTTAGTCATGTTAATTTGATGGTTATGAACTGTTATTATCAGCTGATTTGTTAGCTCAGGAACGGAAAATGATACAAGTGTTGACTTTATTGATTATTTGCAGAAAACAATTAAATAAAATGAATTAAAAAAATTTTAATTCATTTTATTATCTATTATCTTTATGAGAATATTAGCAGTATGAGTTGTCTATATATATATAAATTGATATATTTGCATCTTTCTGGTTTGATAAAAAAAATATAAAAAAAAATAAAAATATAATCTATACATATATCTATACATTATATTTGTATACTATAAGCATTGTATTAATATATATAAATAATTTGCAGCCGAAGTCGTGACAGAGATCGTAGGAGAAGATCTCGTACTCGTTCTAGAAGCAGATCACCCAGAGACAGAAGAGGTTGGGGTGGTGGTCGAGACCGAGGTGGAGGAAGAAATGGTAGAAGTCAACCAGGAGCCAATTTAAAAAAACCAAGATGGGATATGAGTCGACTAGAGCCTTTTAAAAAGGATTTTTACGTACCTTGTGATGCAGTACAAAACAGAGATCCTCGCATGGTTGAGCAATATAGAAGCGAGAAGGAAATTACATTAAAAGGAAAAGGGATTCCAAATCCAGTCTTTAGTTTTGAAGAAGCTGGTTTTCCAGAATATGTTATGAGGGAAATAAAGTAAGAATTACAGTAACTATCATAACTAACTTGAACTGTATTTATTTTTTTATAATCTGTTGTTGTCTTTAGAAGTAATCATATTTAAATATTTTTATTTTTAATATTAAAAAATTTATTTTTTTAGGAGGCAGAATTTTAAAGAACCTACTTCTATACAAGCACAAGGTTGGCCTATAGCTCTAAGTGGAAGAGATATGGTTGGTATAGCTTCAACTGGCTCTGGAAAAACTCTTTCCTACATTTTACCTGCTATTGTGCATATAAATAGTCAACCTAAGTTATGTCGAAAAGATGGACCAATTGCCTTAGTACTTGCTCCTACACGAGAACTTGCCCAACAAATTCAACAAGTTGCAGATGATTTTGGACATTCTTCTGGTATTAGAAATACATGTCTTTATGGTGGAGCACCAAAGGGCTCCCAAGCAAGAGATCTTGACAGTGGCGTTGAAATCGTTATTGCAACTCCAGGTAGACTGTTAGACTTTTTAGAATCAGGCAGAACCAATTTAAAAAGATGTACATATCTGGTATTGGATGAGGCTGACAGAATGTTAGATATGGGGTTTGAGCCACAAATTAGGAAAATTATTGAACAAATTAGACCTGACAGGCAAACTCTCATGTGGTCTGCTACTTGGCCCAAGGAAGTTAAAAATCTTGCTGAAGAATTCCTTAAAGATTATGCTCAAATCAATGTTGGATCTTTGCAGTTATCAGCTAATCATAACATTCTTCAAATTATCGATGTCTGTCAAGAATATGAGAAAGAGATTAAGTATGTCGATCAAATTGTATATTTGATTATTTATTATTTTATGAATAAAGAAATAAAAGATATAATAAATTATTTTATTTTTTATAGATTAAGTACACTGTTGAAGGAAATCATGGCAGAAAAGGAAAATAAAACAATAGTATTTATTGAGACGAAACGTCGAGTAGATGAGATCACAAGAAAAATGAAAAGGGATGGCTGGCCGGCAGTTTGCATTCACGGTGATAAAACACAACAAGAAAGAGATTGGGTTTTGCAAGGTAAGCGGAACTGTCTTCCACTAAGATTTTTGAAATTTAACAAAAATAAATATTTTTTTTTATTGTTTAGATTTCAGATCTGGCAAAGCTCCGATACTTGTTGCTACTGATGTAGCTGCTAGGGGACTAGGTAAGCATCAATTTAACTTATTATCAGTTGTATTTTTAGGGTCAGCTTGTATTATATGTAAAAAAGTACATTAACTTCTTTTAAATTTTGGGAAAGTAGTTGGAAATGTAAATCTTTTCAATCTAATTTTACTATTTATTTTTCTATTCTAACATTAACGTTATTCTTGTTGATTATTTTTGTTAAATTTTTTTTTTTAATTTACAAATTTCTTGCAATAATTTCATTAGATACGTAATAAATAAAAAATAAAAAATCTTCTAAGTTGAACAAAACAATAACAAGGAGGAGCAGAAGAAGGTGAACTAAGCGGTTGGATGTTTGTTTGCATTGCAGAGGCACATTGCGCGCAGGCCCACGCCGGGTAATGCAAATAGCATTCAAAGAGGAGGTGCTCCCGCCGTCTCTTAATTCGGTGGTGCACTCTGGTTTGCATTGTCTGCGCTGCGGCTGCTGCGCGTGCCTCTAATCACACGTCGGTGCTGACAAAGTGCCCGCCGCCGCGCTCTCTCTCTCTTCGCACAACGAGAGAAACAAAGCCGAGAGAGAAAGAGAGACACAGACACGTTGGGGGCGGGTCGGCCTGCAACGCTAGGGGCGTCGCCGCCGGCGACACACGATGACGATTACCCAGAGAAAGAGAAAGAGGTCGTCCTCTTAGGGGCCTTCTCGCACGCCTGCGTCCCGCGCCCGAGACGCACGATCATCATGAATCGGCCGAGGCGATACTTGTTCCCCGCCGACGCCGAGAGCGAGAGGCCCAGAGCAAAATTCGAGTTTGCTCTCTCCCGCCACACGTGCTGGCCACTACTGCTCCTGGCTCGAATCGAGATCGAGGTGTTGGGCTGCTCTGCTCTGCTCGGCTACTGCTGCTGCTGCTTCTTCTCGCGGCGGCGTTGCGATGCCCCCGGAGACAGATACAGCGCACAGGCAGATCTCTCTCTCCGTACCCGAGGCTGATCACAGATATTCGGAAAATGTACCAAACAGTAACTGAAAGAAAGAGGGTGTGAGTGAGAGCGAGTACTTACAGTAGAGGTCTTATTTACTTTTCCACTAAGAGAGCGTCTTAGAGAGAGAATGAGAGAACAGCGACGTAGCGTGATGGAGAGAGGCTTGTAGTTCCAGCAAGCTCGACTCATTAAATCCCCAAAGATTTTCCTTACCATACAATTCTCATACATTTTTTCGATTTTTCATACAAATTAATCTTGCAAATTCTTACTTGTATAAACCTATATACTTTTGCATTCACGATCTTAGAAACTTTTTCTGCATATTCAGTATTTTTTTTCTAAATGCTGCAAGCTACTAAATTGTTTCTTCTAAATTCATTTTCAAATTTAGCAATTCAATTTAATCTCGTTGAATTTTTATTAAGCGTTCATTTAAAAACTATCGATTATTATATTTCACACTTCAATTAAATTTTCTTATTGTTTTGATCATTTTCAATGCTCGATTTGGCTTATTTATTTTTTAATGTAGAAATCAGCGCATTATTGAATTTTATCTTTTAATTCAAATTTTTCCCATGTAATATTTATAAAGTATTTAGGCAATCACTCAGAAAAACAACATTAGTCACTCTTTCTTAGCTGCTTGTGGTATTTTTAACGCGTCTTAGTTCAATTAAAAATAACATCCTTCACTACAATCCATAAATTTTTAAAAATAGAACCGCTTACGTGCTCATTACAGAACAATTCACTATCTTTTTAATACTAGTACGCTCGACAAAGAAGCTTTTCGGTTTGCTCAAAAAAAAAAATATCACCTCTATAATCCTCTTTTATTTAAATAGTCATTTCCTTTTCGGAAAATTTCTTCACGAGCGTACCTCGACTAAAACTATTAGGAAAATGCGATCAATAACAAAAATTATTTACACTACAGTGTTTCACATTCTCTGCAAACACTGTCATATATTGATTTCAAATGCAATTTTAGAAAGATTAATGAATAAATCTATACGCTCATGCTCACACTGAGAGAGAACGAGAGAGTAAACGAAGCTGATAAAAAAATACAGATATTATGATTGGATTTTTGTATTCGTTTCAGACGTCGAAGATGTAAAGTTTGTTATCAATTTCGACTACCCGTCGTGCTCAGAAGATTACGTGCACCGCATCGGAAGAACTGGACGAAGGCAAAAAACCGGCACCGCTTACACTTTCTTCACACCGAGTAACGCTAACAAAGCGAACGACCTTGTGCAAGTACTCAAAGAGGCTAATCAAGTTATCAATCCCAAACTTTTGGAACTTGCTGATAGAGGTGGTGGCTACGGAGGACGACACAGAGGTAAAGCGTTATTCAGTTTTATTTGTGGATTAGTTTTATTGAGAAGCTTCGAACAATACTGTTAATGATTTTTGTATTGATTCATCAGATTTGATTATAAATTTTTGAAACACGTTTTCTAACATTCTCTAAAGAATGTGGCAATGGTTCAGTCGATTTTTAAAATAAGAGAAACATTTTCATAATTAATGTTTTTTTAAAAAATACAGGTGGCAGAAATAGATGGCGATCAAAGATAGCGCGCCGGGAAAAAGAACGCAGTTTATCAAGAAGTAGAAGTCGAAGCGTAAGTAGAGAAAGAAATGGTAAAGGCCGCAGAAGTTACAGTCGCAGCTATTCACGAAGTCGAAGTTACAGCAGAAGTCGAAGTCGAAGCCCAATTAATAATCGCTCAGGCAAGCATTAATCAATTCTCAAGGGCTAATGTTATGCCAATGAATTGTCCGTGAAAGAATAATGCTGTATTGTACTTCGTTCCAGCAGTTGTCGGGAAAGGATATTCGAGTAGCGAAAGATGAGTATTTACGAAAAGAACCGACAGGAAAATAATAATTAATCGCGCAAATGTGAGAGAAATGATAAGACATCATTGAATTGTGTTAAGTCTATTTTTGGTATTTCACCAAAACCTTGAACAATTATTTAATATTTGTAAGCACGTCTGTAACGTATTTCTTATTTTTATCAAGTCAACAATATATTATTATAATAATAATAATACGAAAATAAATAGTATAAAGTTAATTTTTAGCACCATTGTATAGCTGGAGAAAACATATTTGTTTCATAATAAAATGCATATTCATTCCTACTTTAGATTTCTTTTATTGTACAGTATTTAACAAAGTGCAAAAATAAATTTGTTAGCAACATTTTCTTCTACATTCTTTAATACTCCCAGATTTTCTGAGCCTTTCCTTCATATATCCACATTATTTTTTCTAATTCCAACTGTGTAAAAGAATATTGATTGTAATATTACATTATCGTTAATATTTAAATGCTAAATTAAATATTCATTGTTACGTTTTATTTTGTTTTCAAATTATCCATTTATATTTAACTAATAAAAGTTGTTCTCAAGAGGATATGAAAAAGTACATCATTGCTGCATTGTTACTCACATTGCAGTTTTCCAAAAATTTTAGTTTTGTTTAAAATTTTTTAAAACGTTCGATATTTTCTTATATAAACAACAAAAACAAGAGCACACTATAAAAGAGTTTTAAAGTTAATTTTGGAAAGTTTGAAAAACGATTGTTTTTCGTTTTGTTTGAAAAGAATTAAAAAATTTGTGTTAGATTACATTAAAAGTACTAATAAATCCTATCTGAAAATATTTTTTCAAGACCTCGATGCAAAAATCAATATTTCGCATCCATCCCTTCTCTTTCGAAAGGCTCGCTCGAGAGATCCCTTCCAAAAACAAGTCCCTCTCGCTTGGTGAAAAAACGGCAGCGCCCATATCGAACGAGTCCCGCAGCCGAGCCCAGTAGCTTTTCGCACACATATATAGGTATAAAAGACACAGTTGTCTGCTCATCTAATAGCACCAGCAGTATCGATTTGCGAACGGGCAGGCAGGCGGCGACGGGGCATTTGTAAGCTGGCGCGACTGCGCCCAAGCTCTTAGCTGTGGCTCAGCGATTGGTTACGCGGTCACGTGTTCCGTCCCCGGGGGTCAAACGAGCACTGGGTGGGGATTGCGCTCGACTATCGCTCCGGTTAGCAGCAGCAGCCAGCCAGCCAGCCAGCAGCGGAAATCTCTGCCAGCTGCCTGCTTCCGTCTTCCCGAGCGCCTGTTAGCCATTTGCGCTCTGTTCACCGGGTCTCAGAGTAAGCTTTTTTACCCGATAATTATCCGAAATAATTTTCGTATAGTATTTAGACTAACATCAAAAATATTTGCTCTGCTTGTAGAATTGATTGGTCGCAACTCACGGGAGAGTATCCGTGGTATTCTGAAGAAACCGTTCCGCCAATTAGAGACGTCTATCTAGAGGTTTCGAGAAAAAGCGGAAAGAAGATTTTCGCCGTCACACGTCCGTTATCGTGGGAAATGTACACTAACGGTTACGCCAATCAAACTTCGTGAGTATTTGCCTATGCAACGTTTTTAAGAATTTTAATCGGTGCTTGCTTCATGATAAAATCGATAACATGGCGTACGAAGCGAGCCTCTCACTCTTCTTCTGTCTCTCTCACTCGCGTGAAATCTATTCCTTTTTGGCTTGGCACAATATTCTGCGCTCTTGAAAGCAGCTCGCGAGCGCTTAGAAAGAGAAAACGTAACGACGACTGCACGGCCATTTTGTTGAAGCATGCGAGTGAGTCGAGCACCTCTAAGAACTCGATGGACTCGTCCTTTTCTTTGTTTTATAAAATTTTGCGTCGAATCGTAAAACGTATTCAGCGAAACGGAATTTTTTAATAAAACTGTTTGCGTTTTTGTCACTGTTGTAAGTACATTTTCAAATTACGTTTTGATACGAGAGTTAGGCGATACAAACTTTAGTTTGTGAACGTGGTTGCAAATTTTTTTGCGATTGTAAGAAATGATCTAAAAAACTTTAATTACAATTTTTATATATGCTTGCTTAAAAAATATGCTTGCTTAAGATAGTAATTTGATTCACATAGGTGACAAGGATAGAGGACAGATTTTTCCCAGCAGTAGTAACATTACTTTCACAATTCTATAAATATACTTAGAGTACTTGATCAGTATAATATAGTTTTAAAGTTTATAATTATTTATTCACCTAATTAAGAATTAGAAAGTTATAAATGCTTAAATTTTGAATTTTCTTTTGTTACATAAAAGAATTTGGCCATTATGTAATTTTTCTCATTATGAAAATCTTAAATTTAATATTGAATTGTGATAAATTTGATTTATACAAATTATTTTTATATTGATATTAATCAATGATTTTCTAATTTAAATAAATATTGTGAGAATATTTATCTTTAAAAAGAATAAAATTAAATAAAAAAGAATTAATTTTATACATTTAGTTTCAGACCCAGGGGGAACAGAGAGTTTGGCAACCGGAAAGGGGGTGGTGGCACATATTGGAATAGCCAACAACAACAACACCAGACAGAATTCAGAGCAAATAAGAAACAAAATCAAAAGAAATCACCAGGTGACCTTTTGAAGAAACCTAACTGGGACATGATGGCTCTACCAATAATCACAAAGAATTTATACGTGCCTCACGTTAATATCCTGAATCGTACACCTGATGAAGTCAGCAACTACTATTCAGGCAAAGAGATAACAGTCAAAGGAAACAATACCCCCTTTCCAATACAGGCGTTCGAGGAAAGCAATTTCCCTGATTATGTAATGGAGGAAATCAGAAAGCAAGGCTTTTTGGAACCCACTGCTATTCAAGCCCAAGGCTGGCCCATTGCTTTAAGTGGACGAGATATGGTTGGCATTGCACAAACTGGATCTGGAAAGACATTAGCTGTAAGTATCACATTCTATTTTATAGCAATTTTATTTTATTTAATTAGTTTGTCTTAATACTGAACATTTAGAAAATATTCTCACAAACTTATTAACCATAAGAAGATAAATTTTAGTGATATGATGAAAATATTTTATTTTCAGTACATTCTTCCGGCGACGGTTCACATCAACAACCAGCCACGTTTAGCACGTGGTGACGGTCCTATTGTCCTCGTATTAGCACCAACTCGAGAGCTTGCTCAACAAATTCAGAGCGTTGCTCGTGATTTCGGTTCATCATCTTGCATCCGTAATACTTGCATTTTCGGCGGTTCACCTAAAGGTCCCCAAGCTCGCGACCTTGAACGCGGAGTTGAGATTTGCATCGCCACTCCCGGCCGTCTTATTGATTTTCTTGAGCGGGGCACTACAAATCTACGTCGCTGCACCTATCTCGTGCTTGATGAAGCTGACAGAATGTTGGACATGGGTTTCGAACCTCAAATTCGCAAAATCATTGAACAAATCAGGCCAGACAGACAGGTTCTTATGTGGTCAGCTACTTGGCCCAAAGAAGTTCAAGCTTTAGCTGAAGATTTCCTCACTGATTACATTCAGATTAACATCGGCTCGCTGAATCTTGCTGCTAATCATAACATTCGCCAGATCGTTGAGATCTGTCAAGAACATGAGAAGGAGACGAAACTCTCTAATTTATTGAGGGAGATTGGTTGTGAGCGAGGTAACAAGACGATCATCTTTGTTGAAACGAAGAAGAAAGTTGACGACATCACCAAAGCAATAAAACGTAACGGCTGGCCCGCAATTGCTATTCATGGAGATAAATCACAACCCGAGCGTGATTACGTACTTTCAGAATTCAGAAATGGAAAAACAGCAATCCTTGTAGCTACTGATGTAGCAGCTCGCGGTCTCGATGTCGAAGATGTTAAGTACGTGGTGAACTTTGACTATCCCAACAGCAGCGAGGATTACATTCACAGAATAGGGCGAACAGGCCGATGCCAAAGTGCTGGTACCGCTTACGCTTATTTCACACCGAACAATGCTCGTCAAGCTAAGGAACTGATATCTGTACTCGAAGAAGCTGGTCAAGCTATTAACCCTCAACTTGCTGAAATGGCTAGTTCACAAAGAAATCAATATGGCAAGGGCAGGCAGCGTTGGAATAATAGCCGTGGAAATCCCAATACCATGAAGGATAATCGACAAATTAACGGTGGTAGTCCAAGAAATAATCGTAGCAGCCCATCACAAAACAATTGGCTGAACAGCAAGTTCAATCACCAGAATCAAAAGTTGATGCAGAGTACGACTAACGGTCGACCGATGATGCACCAGCAGAATGGTTATCAAAGCAACAGACAGAACAATAGCTATCAACAGCAACACCAGTCATCACCACCCAACGGTCTAATCCAACCTTCTTCGCCCCAGCAGCAGTTAATTCAACAGCAACAGCAATCTCAGCAAATTCAACACAGGCACTCCAATTATCAAGCAAACAACACAAGCTACCAATCGAACAGCAGCTCTCTTCAGAACAGCTACAGTCAGATTGGTAACAATCAACAACAGAGATACCAGACCTACTCCAGCAATGGTTATCAGGGCAACAATCGTTACAACAACCGAACGAATAGCTATTCTAACAACCAGCAAAATAGGCAGCAGCAGCAACAACAACAACAACAACAACAACAGCAGCAACAGCAGCAGCAACAGCAACAGGGCATGTACTCGTTACCTCAGGCGTTCATGATGCCATCAGGAGCAACGGATTCAAGCATTCAAAGTCTGGTGAACAACAAGTTCTTCCAGACTAATCGACCACCTGCGACTGCCAATCCCTGCGCCTATCAATCAGCCATGAGTTATGGCCAATTCCAGGCTGTTCCTCCATATGGCTACCCGTATCCGCCCACTCCAGTGCAGCAGTGATGCGTTGCCTAAATAATAGATCTTATAATAAAGAGAAGGTAAACTTTCTTCGTTCATTTTTTTAACGAGAATCAAAAACGTGGCTTCGTTATACTACATGCGTAAGAAAATATTAAATGTGCGTTATTGATTTTGTTTAATTAAGAATCACAATTTTACGAAGCCCGGTTGAAATCTCGATATTGCTAATATTTTCGTTAAATCGATTAAACAAGAAAAATTTGCGACATTGATAGACATTTCTATATTTAATTTGTATTCTTGATATTTCAATTAATTGTTCTCGTGTTCTTTTTCCTACATATTTTTTCTTTTTAATTTTTATTCTTTACCATCGTACTTTTCTGGAATGGTGCTCCACTTCTTAATTGCGGTTAAATGCGATTGAAAAATAATCCTCCATTATCTGCAAGAAGGTGACATGGTAAAATTATACTCTAAATTAAAGAGTGGAGAAATTAGTCATACGGCAAGAAGGTTATTAAAAAATGTAAACGTGCTCGTCCCTTGATTCAAATACAAAATTCGTTACTCAAAGCACATTCCAGTCGAGTTTGAACGTAGAGATTTAGCTAATTAGCGATGGTATATTGATATGCATATATAATATAATATTAATATTAAATATTGGTCATGACCTTGAAAGTGAATGTCACAATTTTGGTCGTTTCTGTGGTAATTAATAGCATCTTAATCCTCTTGCGATAAAAAAACTATGTATACTACCTGTATGCTTTTCTGAAATGCACGAAACATATAGAAGGGGGGCATGGGTTAGGATTAATAATTTATAATTTATTTATAATCTGTCAAGTGTGTAAAATAGACGGCGCTCTTTATACGTATCGATAAAAAAAAGATATAAGAGAATAGCGCGAAAGAGCTCAACTTTTTTTTGGAAGGCTCAGAGAAACGAAATACTGAAAAAATTCCTCTATTAAAACGGATCTATTAATAAGTAAAAGTATAACGAAACTCGTTAGTTTCTTCCGTTACTTACTCCTAATAAACTGTAAAGAGCGTCTATATTTTTTACGTACACGCAAACATAGAAGAGAAGCAGCTTTTCTTCCGACGAGAAAAACACGGTAACAAGAAGTTACTGCTTATAAAGAAAAAATAATGCGAATAATTAAAACGAAGTTTAACGCATTCGAGCGGGATTCGATCTTCTACTTTACGTTATAAATACAAATGACAAGTGTAACTAAAAAATAAATGCTGCATAAAATAAAAATGCGTCATTTTAACGGATAGTTAAAAATTAAAAGATTGCTATGCAAAAATTTAATTAAGAAAAACTGAGGGAATCTCTCGATCTTCCAGAGTTGCTCCGACGTCGAATTAACTATAAAAAATAAATAGTCGGAAAGTAGATTTTTCTTACGCGATGGTCGATTCAAAAAAGCGTAATTTGTAATTAAAACGTTAATTAACCGTAAAATGAGTCGTGAAAGAAGCGTTTAAGGAGAATAATGAACGAAAGATAAGCATTTGAGGAGGGCAGAGATGAAGGAAGCAAATCGGTCGCGTAGTCACATGGCTGTGTAATCACTGGAGCGAAGCTCCCTGTATCTTATTTTTGTATCGCAATTAATAGATTGTTAGTCTAACGAAAGACAATGTTTGAAAAGTGTGCTTTTAAAAGTGAAAGGAAATAATTTAAATATTAAATAATGGACATTGTTCACAAACTTTTTTTTAATAATTAAAAAAGGCATTAAAAAATGCAGAACAAAGTTACATTTATGACGCGATCGGACGAATCATTTATTTAATTACTTATCCCAATAACAGCGATTATTAAATTCACGAGTTAGCAATACTTTTGTTATGATTGGAAACGAACTTGCAAATTTTCAGATAATTTTTAAAATGACTGGAAAGTTGTATTTAAAACAGATGCATAGTCTATCTAGTGGAAAAATAGTTGGCTATTCTTGCGATGGATAATTTTGCATTAGCGGTCAAAGAATAAAATATTTACGTAATGTTCATGAACGCGGCACGAAATAAAAGAAACGCGTGTGAGTTAATCGGAATATTTCAGTTCTTCGATTAAGATATAGCGCACTTGCGAGATATAACGCAATATTTCTAAGAAAATTAACGATTGCAAAAATGTACCTGTGTTTTTTTAATTTTCGTGTATAGATATGTTTTTTTTAGTTTTATTACTATTAACTATTCGTACCCAATATCGATCGAAAGTTGGTTACAATTACGCGTAAAAAAGTCACGTCTCGGTATTTCTGGATTACTAACAACAAATAGTCCAAACAGTCTTTTCTACATTATCGTTACACGAACGTATTGTTATTTATAAACTTTCGTTATTCAAACAACTTCTATTCTTCCTTGTAATATGTTTGCGTAATATAAAAAAACTTGTGCGTTTGCTTCGCGTTTATATTGTTTTGTGTCGTGTCACCATCGTAAAATAATTAAAAGTTATAGTTTAAAAAGGACAAATTGATTAAAAGGGAACCACAAGCACACGCGATAACGATTTTTAAAGTCTCCTTCATCAGTGCTTTTTTTGCGAGCCTCCAGTTTTCTGGTTTATCTTTTTTATAGAAACTTACATATGTATAATTATATATACTTTTACTAACGCAATATAAATGATGATAAAGATAATTACTGACAGCGTGTCTTATCTTTTTTATCATACAGGGCCGATAAGTACCGATCTATAATATTTAATTAATTGCGATCTTTTTTTCTACTTCTTTTGCGGATTAGAGATGCGCACAGGACTTGCCGAACGAAAAAAAACCAAGCAGGCGCAGTACTCGTAGACTCCCTTGGTTGGCGATCCTCTTTCGAGATACAATATAATATATTTTTCTTTTTTCTCGAAGGTTGAATATAAATGGAGGATATAATCGTGGTAACAATGAAATGAACTGGAGGCTTTCGCATATTTGCGTGCACCTCTTATCGGGAATCGACGAATTTCAACGACGGTATAAAAAAATTTTTTCTTTCATTTTGCATTACTTCAAAGTTAAGATTTGACGTTATTCTTTTTCCCCTTGTCAGTGTAATTTTTTCCTTAGAATATTACACGAATTCGTGTGCACAACTAGCTTTGAGAGTTCCTAGCAAGGGGAAAAGGAGAAAATAATTGCTTCCTTATTGCACGAGGGTAAATCTTTCCATCCGACAAAAAATTCGTTCATTTTCTCTAAATATCAACGGAAAGTGTCGTCGATTGAAAGTGGCGATGGGTGGGTGCGCGCGTAGTTCTGTGATATGTATGATGTAGCGTTATTAAAAGGTTTAATGAAAAAAGTAAAAGTAAAGCAAACGAAAAGGAAATAAAATATTTCGCTATTTCTATCGTGCATCGCGTTCGTAATAAGCGTTGGGTGAGAAAATCGCGTTTCGTCGATTTCATCGAAACAAAGTATAAATGAAAGAAGCAGTTAATTCAAAAGTCGAAGCTGTAAAAGAGCATTTTTTCGGCGGCACGTAATAAATGAAAAGTAAGAATTTAATAAAACGAACACATTGCATAAGACGTCATATCATGTGTTATACTTGTCTCTATCAAAAAAGTTTGATATATCGTGTGCTATAATCTGCTTTGACTAATGTGCGAGGCGACGATTTAAACATAAAATTTTAAAAGGGGATGTATAACAAAATGTTAAAGGCCAATCGAATTCGCTCAATAAAATACACGATTATTTAAAGATCTGCATCGAGTGGATTTTAAATAAAAAATGCGTTAAGTAAAGGAAAAGATAAAGGTGGAAGAGAAATATCCTTCGCGCCTATCTCGTTCCTCTCTCTTTGACCGAGGCATAATTTAGCGACAATTTATATACGTATCGTAGAAACAACTAAGATATTTTCCGCCGAGTGTGAACACAAAAAATATTTAATAAAATAAAGGGTTTATTGTGATAAAGCCACACTGGTGCAAGAAAATATCCGTAACGAGGCTATATAGTGGCGCGAGGTCCTCCGCTGTATATTCGTGTAAAATCTTGCATCTCGTGTATATTTATCAATAAGTATTCGCGCGTCGAGAGTCCAGCGACGACTGTATGACGTTTAAGTCATTAGTTTTCTTTTCAACTACCCTTTTTTATTATCTTCCTAAAGAATCAAAGAAAATACTTTTCGTTTCATCTCTCTACCACAGTTAATGCTTCACATTATCTACCTTCCATTTCTTTGTTTATGATTTTCATCCTCGTATAATAAATAAAATAACTGAGGGAATGCAAATGTTACTGTAATAATCACTTGAATAAGTAAAAAATTATTTTTCTTTATTTAAAATTGTTTTTTTATTCAGGAATGTTGAAAACTATTCTTCTCTTTAGAGTGAAATGTTTCCAGCTAATTGTTGAGAAATACAATTTTAATTGTACTTTCTCATTCCTTTCAGTAATAAAACCATTGAACACTGGCAAGGTCTTCATATAATTCAAATTTTTTTCGACAAGAAAAAAGTGATTTTTAACACAAATAAGATCACGTTTTTTAAAAACTATAAGCTTTAAATCTGAAAAGATTCAATGCCAGAATTTTGTCATGCTTTAATTATTGCAAATTTAATTTTTCTCTTCAATTTCGACTAAAAATGATGAGCCTCTAAACTCAGTCAATTTTACTATATTTACCTTATTCATACACACATTATGCATTACTTAGATAACGAGATAAAAGTATGTAATCTAGTAAAGCAATTCTTTTTCAAACGACAATTTTCAATGAGATAAAAGAACCGAATCTCTGCTAGAGAATAAATGTGTCGCTAACTGATGAGAAAGATAGGCGTGCTTTCGCTTATGTATAAAAAAACCAAAAGTACCTCGATTTATCATGTAATTGCATCGTACTAATAAGGTGCAGAGCCGAAAGCGCGAAAAGTATATTCTGTTACAGCGGTTTTTGTCCACGTTGGCGAAAGTAATAAAAAATGATCGACGCGTTCTGATCATTTCCCTCGCAGACGAAAGAAAATAAAAATCGTCTCTAGGGTACATTTGCAAAGATTGCAGCGTGACGCGTGTCTGTACATAGGTTGCCGGTGATATCGCGATAAATAAACTTATACATTTTTTAAATACTATTGCCACTCAATGAAGTAAGATAGACGAGAAACGTAGATGAGTCATCGACAAAGGCTGAGCGCATGGAAAGAGTATATTTGTGTCGCGTTACTTATTGTTCGAGCGAACATTATTTTTTTTCACTCATTTTTAAAGTTAAAAAAAATGCGAACGCATTATAAGCGGAAAAAACTATGAGCGCTGTGATAATTGCGTACGTATAAATAAATATTATATTATTATTATAAACAGAAACGAAACCTAAAGGATACTAAACATTACTGTAATTAAAACTGTAATAGTCTCCTTCGGCAGTCGACAAAAACGAAAACGAATCAATTCTAACGTATCGCGCGAAAACGTAATAAAAAACTAAAATATATATTGAAGAAACTATGAAAGACTGAATCTCTCGCCAATTCATGTAAAGTTTAAGGCGTTTTAGGCGTGAATTCACACGTTCGCATAATAAACCAGTACGTAAATTAAAAAAGACGAAACTTAAAATTTATACATTATGTTTATTATATTTTTTAGATGCGAAAAGTAAATCGGAGATCGTTAATATCCGAATTGGCCAAAGCCGTCCATGGCGGAGTTTAGATAATATTAAAAAAGAAAGTTTGTGCTTTCTTGCCAGTTCGATAAAAGCAAACGAGTCTTGTAAACATTAATTTTTTTTTGTTTGAAACATTTTTTATAATTCTTTTATCGTAAGCAGACATCGAAGTGCCGCGCTTTAAAAATATGTAATAATGCATTTGAGGCAAAATCTCTTCGTTAATTAAAAAAATCTGCCGGTTCTTTTATTATATATTATTCGAGCGCGATTAAGAAGTAAATAACCGAACCGTTGATTCGTTACTTAAAAGAGAGCTAGATAGAATCGTAAGAAACGGTGTCGACGTGCGTTCACGGAGAAAATGTATATATTTTTCCTTTTAAAAAATTTATCGTCGTTCATCGGCATCGAAGTTGGTACTGTTCAAACTCCTACCTTTCTCGTACGGATGACGGACACTAAATATACAAATGCAGAAGACTTTTACTTTAAACAAGTATGATAAATGATAACATACATACACACTTACCTCAAAAATTTTATAAAAGGCCAAAAGGCTGTCCTCAAAGAATAAAATGCAGGACATTTTTCATTTGCTTTTTCGTTTTGTTTTTTCTTGTATCTTATAGTGTCCTTTCAATAAAAATAGAATTAAAGAAATTTTTTTTAATTTTCAATCTATGTGTGATAGTCATACTTGGAGTAAAAATACGCAAACTTTCCAAAAATTGTGGTTTTAATATTTACATATATTCTAAGAAGAAGTATAAGACAAATGACATCTTGTTTTTTTGCGATTCCCTAATTGTTTAATGCGGCACCCTATCGGTTGTCATTATTGCGCGTAATACTTATATATTTTCTATCAAATATTGTTGTTACATTATCAATTCCTACGTTCCTTCTTTAGATTAAAACTCGATGTTATATGGTTAATGAAAACACGTCATTCATTGTTTCCCTCTTGTTCTATTTTTGCCTATTTTCTAATTGTACTTCTACATGGAATCGATGAATATAATTCTCGGCCAAATTATAAATGAAGTATAAATGTTTACTTTTTTTTAATGCCCCAAAATTGACAGTTACGTTGAAGTTGACGCAAATATATTATTTTTGTTATTCAATGTACACGCATCTTTTGCTTAGTTTTTGCGTTTCACTGTTTTTTTTTACTTATGTTAATAAAATGTAACGCGTTAAGAACATTTGTCAGTCGAAACATGCAGATATCTTATGCATTCTTCACTATCGCATAATGGTGAGGGTAGAAAAAAAAATTCTTATAGCGGACTAATTTTTTTCACCCACGTCGGCCATTATCATTTTCGTATAAAATGGAGGACGACACGCCAGATTCTAGTCAAAATTTTATATTCTTCTAATGGATATCCCACTTTGAGCCTCGCTGTGACTTTAAGATGTATATGATTTTCCCCTTCATGAATGATGTATAATGTACCTGCTCGCTGAATTTAAACGAGCCTCTATCTCACTTTTTTATTTTGAATTTCCTTTCGTACCCTTTGATTCTCTCCAATCTTTGCAGTAATAGGCTGTTCTCAATGGTTTCCAAAACTGTGCATACAAAGTTAAAAAATTTTCAAATGTCTACGTAATCTTTTAAGCGTGACAACGACAGTCGTTTTTTCAATAATGAGCGAAGGACCTTTTAGCAGGGATTTCAAAAATAGAAATGAAAAAATGCTTATCGAAGTAAAACAAAATGGGGTAGAGGGTCGATGTTAGGGTGTTTTTTCTAAAGAAAGAGAGGCCTTTGTTATAATTTTTCTTGAGCAACCGTTGCTTTGCTCAATACAATCAAACTGTTATGAAAAACGTGATATTACGAATATATGTAAACAAGAATTAATAAAGAGAGAGAGAGAAAAGAGGTATTATATCGTGTAAATCGAGCAGACTTGACGGGCCCATAATATATGTTTTTATATTTGATACTAGTTTAATAAATAGAAAAAAATGCGAGCAAAAAGATTTAAGTAATGGAGAGCGATGGAGAAAGTCCTAAGAGAACGTAGTAAAGAGTTTAAAATGTGAAAAAGAGAGAGATAAACAATTTATTGCTCCCCTTTAACGCGGGTTTACTTATTTGCACTCTCAAGATGAAAAAGGGATAATGAGAAGACTATGTAAATCGCGCAGAGTATTTATTTTTTGACCATGACATTCTTCAGAATGAAGCATGAAATGAAAAAAAGTAATTAATTAAAAAATAAAAACGCGATTAATTCAAACAAGAATGTCGCATGTGTTGCGAATACGACTGTACTTCACCAAATGTTTTGCGTATCTCTATGTAGAGGGGGAATAGAAATCTAAGAGGGCTGAACAAAACGAAATGGACAACAAGGTTCAAAAAACGTTTACACATTTTGTAGCAAGAAAAGAAACTTTTCATGCCCGAAGATTAAACTAGTTGCTCGTTGACGCGATTACTCAACAACATCAGTTTAGTTCTTTTTTTCGTAAATTGTATACAAGAAAGATTTTTTAAAGGTTTAGGAAAAATTACCGAGAAAACGAAAAGAGCTTACATTTCGGGGGGATTTCAAATGGAACTGAGCGGAGGCAAACTCATTTATTATATGTTGTAATTTCTAATTGAAAGTTGATACTAAATATAAAGTAAATGACCGCAAGAAGGAAAATAAGCAGTTTGGCAACAAATGATAGAAAAAACGTAAGATACTGTTCGACATTCAGATTCTCTTCTTCTGTAGGTTTCACTAAAGTGCATTTCTTGTATGTTATACAGTATTATGAATAGAAATTAAAATAATAAATACATTGCAATTTAAAATAAACTGTGTATTCTTTATTTTCCATATCCAATTTTCCTTAATGTTCTCCTTAAATAATATCTTTCTTCAAGATTTCTTTTACCTAAAAAGGTAAAAAAGGTAAAAGCATACCTTAAAAGGTAAGTTATTGTTTAAATTTTTTAACCTCTTCTGACCGGCACAATGAATGCACAAATAAACAAATTTTTTTTTTCATGGATCTATTATTCTTTTGCTTTAAAAACTTAAAATATACAGACCTATATGACTTATTGTATATATTTTCTTATATAAATGCATTTCCACATATGTGGACACTAGTACTATTTGGAATGAAAAAAGTCGTTTATATATTCAAAAAATTTCCCACTACCAACCCCAATCCCTTTCATCCCATGGGTTAACCGAGATACTAAAGAAATAACCCACAATAAATATTTTTTTATAGCACTTTTAATTTAATAATGGTCGCGATAGATTTTGCTTTCTTCCGATTGCAATTATTATAATAGGCAAAAATTAATTTATAATTAAATAACGTGATAGCTTCTCGTAGAATTTTATTCAAAGTAGTTAATGCCACCGGCGATTTCATGAAAAAAAATTAGGGAACGTCACAATCGTAAATTCAATATTTATCCACATATGTGGACGTCGGTCAGAAGAGGTTAAAACTAATTTTATCTTATATTAGGCAGGCATAAGTTTTCCCCGTTTAAAATTATTGGTTCAATTAGTTTTACTCAAAAAAATATGTCAAGTATGATTTTATAGAATAATCTTTAATATAATATAATGTATTTAAACAAAAAATTTTCTACCGAGTTATTGTATTGCAAACATTTTTCTACCGAGTTTTAATACTAATAAATGCTTATTATTACAAATACTGTTTTAGCATATTATATTTTAAACTAAAAGTATTAGATATTTTTATAGTATTTAATTATTCAGATTACTAAAATAATTTTCCGATCATCAGTGAACGAATTTTTTGGTAAATATTTCATTAAGGTTTAGTATGTGCAATTTCAATTCTTTTGCAATTAACAATTTAACGATGTTATAAACTATTTTATCCAATCCAGATGCTGATTTTTGATGACAAAAAATGGAGATTGAATTCTTTTAGTTCATATATTATAGTGTCATTGTTCTTATAAGATGGATTAGTTTCTTTAAAATAAAGTGCCTATCACTTCTCATCATTTTTAAAATACATAACATTTATTCATTTGCTTGAAATATTAAATTTTTAAGAACTATTTTAATCCACAATTTAATATTTTTCTCTTTTTTGAAATGTAATTTTTATACACTTTTGCATTGTTTTTTATTTATTAAAACTTTTTTTACCTTTTTCGGGTTATAACTTTTGCATTTTTATTTACTTTTCCATAAGTAATACAGGTAATGAAAAAAATAAATAAATTAGAACTATACATAATTTCAATTGAATATTTTATCAGACATTTTTAATACAATCATTGCAATGGAATGAATTGTGGCGCCTTTCTTCCTGCTTGTCTATCCTATTCACGCCGACATTTAACTGATCTCAAGTAGTCGAAAACTATCCAGCCTTTACCTTTGTCTTTCTTTGGAAACCTAAAATATGTATAACGAATAGAAGTAATTTAAATTGTTTACTGACAAAACTTTATCAGGAATACAAGAATACAAAGACGAGTTCGCGTTTGCGTATCTTCGCCAGCAAATATTCGAGAAAACCGAGCATTTTAGTCGACGCTTCCTTGGAACGTTCCGGAACGTTCAGGAGCGCGGCGTAACCGACTTTCCCCAGTTTTCACCTCCGAGAAATTCAAGCAAATGTGTTCTATTTATTAAATGCTTTAACTTGTGAATATATCGATAAATTATCACACGATTAATTGACCATAAACTTTTTCACAATAATTCCAAAAAGTATCATGATCTTAAAAATTTCTGTATTTTTATTTTTCTTTTTTACAGTTTTTATTACAACTATTGCGTTTAAATGGAAATATTAAAATATATTATTACTCTATCAGACATAAAGGATGCACAATCGAAGTTACGAGATCAGATAAAAGAAAAACTAAAAAAAAATGTAGGAGCGTTAAAAATATACAAATAGATAAAAGATATGAAGTACCTACATCTATACTTTTAGAAAGGACCAGTCCACCCGGGTATATTTACCCTGATGCTGACATTTTCGCTTCAGAAAGATTCAATGGGCAAAATGCTAAATAAAGACATCACGTTTCCTTTTCCGTGATGGCGACGGTACGACAAATTACCTTAATTGGTATTGATTAATGAACAATATTGGATCCAGCCTAAAAACTTGTAGACTTTTTTCAGTAACGCGTTTTGCTAATTGTTAAATATATCAAGCAAGATTAACGAAAATTTTGCAAAATTAGTTAACAAAAACCTTAATGTTATAGCAATGATTAATAAAAATATTTTCACTACTGTTCTTTTTTTTTTTATTTTAAAGATCAAATCATTATATTGAGTTACATTTTAATTCAATATTACCTTATGATTTCAAGTTATTAAATGCATTATTTTCTTATTTATTATGCTTTACTTCTTGTTTAAATCAGCTTTCGAATTAAATATGCCATTTTTGAGAATTTTTTTCCTCTACATATCTGCTTTCCTATAATTATACTAAAATTATAATAAAAACATTGGATTGCATGGTAATGCAAAATTTATATCTATTTCTTATTATAACGTTCATAAAATTATATAATAATTATATTCAATGTTTTTTTACTATTTTATTAATTCCATAAGCTATTCAGCTCATTTATTTCTAGAACGTTCTAGAACTTCTTACCCCGTTCGTTGAAGACTTTTCTGGTCGTTTCAAACCTACTCTTAATATGACGACTTACACAAAAAAAAAGTAAATTTTTGAAATTTTTGTCGAAATAATCGTACTTTTGAACGTGTTCAGATCATGCTGAATGTTTGTATCTGATGGTGACTTAAATACTTGTACTAAAAGATAGGGTAGTTGAATTGAAGGATATATAACTTTTACTCGTAATTTTTAGTTTTTGGGGCCACTCATTACGAATTTTAGATCATATATCAATAATTCAAACTGGATAAAACAAGTAAAAATTTAGGGTGTTTCAGGTGTAGTTCGAGCCCTCTATAAAATGAAATTTGTTGTTAAAAAACTTCACTTGCTTGAATAAATATCTTTATTACGTTTTTATTAAAACGATATGGAATAAAAAAAATGTATAAGTATTATATTTACTAATTTGTGTATAATTACTTTTGTATATTCTAATTTCTCTTACAGACGAAAAATAAAGTCAAAAAGTGTTTAAAAGTTTAGAATCAAAATAATGTACCTTTAAGTAATAGTCAGTTTTTATGAAACATTTGTCTACTAAAAAAGTGCATCGATTGAAAAATATTATTACGCACTTCGAGATTGCTTAATGTAATTATTGTTGAAAAATCAATGGTATTAAAAATAAATACTATTGATCCAATAGCTATATGCATAATAGTGGAAAAAATAGTTTGGCTTCAATGTCAATAAATTATTCAGCTTCATCCAGCTACTGCTGTCGCTGTTTGGGAAGCCTACATTTTCTTGCATTTAATTACTGCAAAGCAGCTGCGGCATGAACCAAGAATAACTTCTTTATCCCAGGCAGTCCCAGCCCAATCCCCTCTTTCTTTTTTCCTTGCCCCAGTAGATCCGTATTGAATGGCGCTTCTGCGCGTGCGTGCCTGACCTAGGAAAGGCTGCACTGGAGAAGACGGAAATGACGCTACACTCGACTGGTCAACCGAGTGAGGAATCTAGCTATGACACTGCATGGGAAAAAAAAATATAATTTGTAATACGCTGCTGAAAATGCGAATTTTTTTTTTTAGAAATGAATCATTAGTTGGGGAGGCTAAGAGAATGTTGTACAATTTTACGTAAATGGCTTTATAGCTGCAGGGAAACGTTCATGAAAAATCATTAAATTCGCGCAGGCTTACTGCGCCTTGACAACAACTCAGCCCTTTCTAGCTATATTTAGATTTTGCTTTTTCCTTAATACAGATTGTCATACGACTGTTGCTGTGAAAATTCCTTTTTAGTTTTTTTAATAAAAAAGGAACATTGATTGTAGTAAAAATCTCTTCTTTAATTAACCTGAGTTACAAGACACTTTGGATATAAAAGAATACAGTGTAATCGGGGCTTCTTATTGCCGAGTGCGCAAGCAGATCACGTGACGGTAGGCTGAGCCATCCCAGATCACGTCTGACTAACGTAGTAAAGCCGTTTCCCCCACCATTCTTGTACGGCTTTCGACATTTCGAAGGAGAGCCTTCCCTTCGCCTTGGTCTTTCCGTCTCCGGTCACGGCACGGGTGAGTTCGAGCGGTCTTAGTCTCTCGAAATTTTTCCTTTTGTAGTTCCTAACACGTTCCATTTTACTTCCATTTCACTTATTTCCTTCAACTTGAAGTTGCAAATGTTCTATTTGCGTTCGGCAATTGTTTTTTGTTAACAATTTTGCAATTTTTTTTATTGCAGACATCTTTGCCGTTGACGCACTAAGGACTAACTACAATACCATCCGTTTTGTACCATCTTTTTTGAAAGGGACAGAAAGGAACCAAACATTTCTTCAATCATGTAAGTAAAATTTCGTTTTTGAAAATATATTCCTTTGTTAAAATGATTTCGTTGCGGTAACGTTGAACTCGATCGAGTAACATCATGGCGACCGTCTGGTCTACTAAGAACAGACTTTCACGAACAAAAGAAAATTTGTTATTTCCTTGCCAAGATTATTTTAAATAGATAATAAATATTTTTCGGAGTTTTATTAATTTTTTCGAATTACTGTCAATATAAAAAAATGCTCGTTTGTGGAAATACATCGCGGTTTCACGACGCAATAATCCTCTTATTTTGGCATGACTCCATTTTGTTTGACGGTGGAGCATGAATGCTTGTGAGAGGAAGAGAAAATGGTGAACTTTTGCCTTCGGTGTCCACACGTTAATGTCTGGATCCTTCATTCTCAATGTTCACGACAATCTTAATTATTCATAAAATTGTAAATTTTAATTAACAATCAATATAATTAATCATCATACACACGCATAAATATCTATTTTGTGTGTGTGTGTGTAAGTTCAAATTTCGAATTTTATCAATTTTATAATAACTATTTTTTTATTTGCTGATAAAATTCACTAAATTAATAAAATCAGTTCTAAAATTTAAAACGTGGAGTTAATTTAATTTATTCATATCATTTGTGTAATTTCTGCAAAACTAAAAAAAATATTTCCACTTTCGTAGGACTTACGCAAACTCGTCTGCTGGTGGTTACCGTAATGGCGGTGGAGGTGCTGGCGGTGGCGGTCAGAACCGCGGATCCGTTGGAGGTCAGCGAGGCTTCGGCAGTAATGGCGGAGGCTCGCGCTTCGGCGGAGGCGGCGGAGTTGGCCGCGCTGGAGGTGGCATGGGTGGCGGAAACCGTGGTGGATCGCGCATGGGTCAGCGACCGCAGAACAGTAACAACGCTGGAAACAACTTAAGAAAACCCAACTGGGACCATGAAACCCTGCGCCCGTTTAAGAAGGACTTCTACATTCCCCATCCGAACGTGTCCAATCGTCATCCTCGCGAAGTTCATGATTTCAGAGACCTGCATAAGATCACCCTTAAGGGAGAAAAGATTCCAAACCCCATCCAGTACTTCGAGGAAGGAAGCTTCCCTGATTATGTCATGCAAGGTAACCTTCATTTGCATTAAAATTCATTTTCTTAATACTTTTCTTTTGGTCTAATTTTTTTTTATTTGAATACTATAGGTATTAAGAAGCAAGGATATGCGGAACCAACAGCCATTCAAGCTCAAGGCTGGCCAATCGCTATGTCTGGAAAGAATATGGTTGGAATTGCTCAAACTGGATCAGGAAAAACTTTAGCTTACATCTTACCAGCTATTGTGCATATTAACAACCAGCAGCCACTGAACCGTGGAGATGGACCTATTGCCCTCATTCTTGCTCCAACTAGAGAATTGGCTCAGCAAATTCAGACTGTAGCTTCTGACTTTGGCTCATTGTCATATGTTAGAAATACTTGCATTTTTGGTGGAGCTCCTAAAGGTAGTCAAGCTCGCGACTTGGAGCGTGGCGTTGAAATCTGCATCGCAACTCCTGGAAGACTCATTGATTTTCTGGAACGAGGCACCACTAACTTACGAAGATGCACTTACTTAGTTTTGGATGAAGCTGACAGAATGTTGGACATGGGTTTTGAACCACAAATTAGGAAAATTATTGAACAAATCAGACCAGACAGGCAAGTCCTGATGTGGTCTGCAACATGGCCCAAGGAAGTCAAGAACCTTGCAGAAGAATACCTTGTCGATTACACTCAACTTAACATTGGCTCTCTACAACTTTCCGCTAATCATAATATTCTCCAAATAGTTGATGTCTGTCAGGAACACGAAAAAGAAACAAAGTGAGTATACAGAAATTAATAAAATTATACTTTTCCTACATTCTAAGATGATGAATCATTCCTATGATATGCAATGATTTTTTTACTAATGTTTTTACCTCTAAGAAGAACTGACTTGTTCTAAACTGAATAAAAAAACTTAAAAAAATTTAGTATAATTATTTAATTAATTTTTTTTGTGTTATAGATTGGGAACATTACTTCAAGAAATTGGAAATGTTAATGATGATGGTGGTAAAACTATCATTTTCGTAGAAACAAAGAAGAAAGTTGAAAATATCACTAGAAACATTCGTCGGTATGGTTGGCCTGCTGTTTGCATGCATGGTGATAAATCACAGCAAGAAAGAGACTATGTTCTTAGAGGTAGATAAAATTTTAAATTTATTACTCCAATAAAAAAATTTTAATATATTTAGACAAATATTCTTATACATATTTTCTTGTTTTAGAATTTAGGAATAAGAAAGGATCAATATTGGTAGCAACTGATGTTGCTGCTCGTGGACTTGGTAAGAAATATTTCTTGAAATTAATCTGAATTTATTTTGTCAAACGTCGGTAAACGTTATTAGAGCATGTAGATGTTGGGTGGGTGGCGATGTAGCACAGACTGGTTATATGAAGTGATGCCTCGCTCTAATAAGTTTAGAGCATTCTAACAAACAATTTATCTACGTAATTTAAATGTTTTAAAAGATAACTTTTAAAACTTTTAATGTAGGTTACTTAAATATGTTTGCTGGATTTTTTTAATAATTAATTTTATCTTCCTGCCAGGTTTTATCGTCGTTTTTAGGAGCTATAATTTTTTTTCTTTTTTTTTTTTTTTTTAATGTTATTAAAAAACGGCTATAATCAATTAAAATCTGAATGATCAATTTTGATTTAACAGATTTCGCAAACTTGACTTTTTTTAATAGATTACTAAACCTTGGAAAGTATAATTTGTACTTTCCAGGATACGGAATATTCGACGCGTTAATATAGCTTGTGCAGACAAGATCAAAAATAGACTTTTTTTGCAGTGAAACCTTAAAGTAGATGCTGTATAAAATAAGCACTGGGGCATCTTATAATTTATTTTAATCAGTCTGGTTGTCTTTTGTTTCAGAGGCACATGGTGCACAGATTATGATGAGTGTGCGATGAGAAAGCAATTGATGAACAGCATGGCTCACTCACTGTCTGTGTTCTTGAGACTATATATAAAAGCGATATATAGACAAAAGTACATGTAAGCACTCTTTGTTGGTGTTATGTACTTAATGTGCCTCTGTGTACAGCCTGTGTACCACGTGCT
Organism: Ormyrus labotus; assembly: GCA_035582975.1. Taxonomy (NCBI): domain Eukaryota; kingdom Metazoa; phylum Arthropoda; class Insecta; order Hymenoptera; family Ormyridae; genus Ormyrus; species Ormyrus labotus. The sequence continues at coordinate 4,481,831 of JAWWEO010000045.1, read as the reverse complement.
TAAAAAGATCAAAGTTATTGTAAAAAAGTAAGAAGTGGTGCTCAGGTTATATCGCCTTGGAACGTTGGCTTCTGGTTTTGCATAACTCCACACTCCAAGCCAATGCTCTCAACCTGTGCGAGACAACAATCATTTGATTTAGCTATTATCGCTACTCAAAAGGGATTATATAGCAGGATGTTACAAAAAATGAACATGCATTAAGGATTACTCACGTAAATGCATTGTTTAGCATTCATGGTTTGTATTTTTATTTCAAGATGCAGCTATTTATATGAATATTAGTTAATTTTATTTAAAGTTTAGAATTTCTTTTTTTTGTCCTTTTTTTCCCTTTATTAATATTTATTAATATTTTGGAAATATTAAGAATCTTCTCTAGCATTGCTTTTTTTTTATTTCAACTTATTACAAGCTGCATAAAAAATACATTAATGTATGAACATGAATGAGACGTAAAACAAAATGTTGCAACATAAAAACATTAGAAATATTTTAACTAACTGATCGCTTTTATTGATAAAATGTTTTTTATAGACGTCGATGATGTTAAGTACGTCATTAACTTTGATTATCCATCATCATCTGAAGACTACATTCATCGAATAGGCAGAACTGGTCGTTGCCAAACAACAGGCACCAGTTACGCCTTTTTCACACCTCAAAATGGACGTCAAGCTAAAGATCTTATAAACGTCCTTAGGGAAGCCAATCAAATTATCAATCCCAAACTAAATGAATTGGCATCAAAAGGAGGAAACAACTTTGGAGGCCGCAGTCAGTATTTTTTTTATATACGTAAAGGGAAATTAAAAAATAATTTACCCTCAGATTACAATTAACGCTTCATAACATGTTTTATTTATCAATTATTCGCTTCATTTCAGATCGATGGGGCTATTCCGGAGCAAGGGGACGAGAAAACAGCTTCTCTGGAACACACAAGCGATTTGATAACAACAGGAGTAATGGATACAATAATTATAGTTGATTTTCTTATTTAGACATTCAACACAATGCTAAGCAGAATATTCGTCTTGAACTGTGATTAGAAACTGTCCTTAAAAGTGGTTCGTGCGTTTGAGTATGCTAGTTATTGTGCTTACTCTCAATTATTTTTAATTTATGTTTCTTAGATTTCTTTTATGTGATTAGATATAATTGGTTCTAAAAGCCTTGAGGTTTTATAGGAGAACGTTTCGATTGTTAAGTTTTATTAACTTATAAAACTATTCAATTGCAATGTTAATAGTTTTTGAAACTATAGTCAATTGGAATAGCTTTATTTTCAATGATCAAACGATGCTCTGCAAAGTGGATGAGTCCACATTTATTACTAAATTGGAAGAGCTTAAAAAAAATTGAATATCTTGCATTTTGTACAAATCTTTAAGAATAAGATTATTTTATTTATGTTTCGTTAGTTTTGCAAGATTTACTGCATTCATATTTGAATTAGTAATTTTTTCATTAAAAATACAACCTCGAAGTACAAACCTTTTGACGAGCACCGTTTTGTTGTCGAAGGCAAATTGAGGCGTATGGACCATAACACATTACAGTATTCATTCCAATAACACATTTCGCAGTGTTAATTGTGTGTCCTCACAATTTTTATTCAGACATATATAATAATACATCTATAAAAACATTTGATATCTGTCTCAAAACTAATAAATTCATCAAATATACATTTTATAGTTATTGTATCTTTGTTCTTTGCTGTGTGCGAACTCCAGAAAAACAAGCACGTGTATGTGTTACTCAAACATGTACTAAGTAATGAATAAAAAATAAAAATGATCAACACAATCTTTGTTATTATTTACATTTTCCTTCTTTATGAATGTAAAGTTTTGTTAAATTGAGTTTTTAATCAATTACTGTATATATTTTACAAAACTCGAATTATTAAATTCATATTGTAAATTTTGAAAATCTGACTATTTCTAAAATATAAAATTTTTAGTATAAAACTCGTATAAAATTAATAGGAAGTATTTTTATCCTTGTATGTATGTGGATTTTATCTCGAAATCAAATTTCTTATGCAATTATTGCACATATATAAACATTTGCGTCAAATCTCGTGATATACAAAATGTATAGGCAGTGTCGTCTGCTTTCATTGCATGCGCATTGCGCAGTACTACTGCTCTGACCGGTTGCCATCATTTTTTAGTATCTGTTCCGTCGAACAGACGTGCCATAAAAAGAAATTGCAGCGATTTAGTGTTGCATTTTGATTGAAAATCTAAAATATTAAAGCTATTAAAAATGGGTGACGTTCCAAAACCGGATGGACTTGATTGGGTGGAAATTTCAGAAAGTATGAAAAAGTATCATGATCCAGAAACAGCTCTACAAAAAGTTCTTCGAAGGTGCAAGGAGAATGTGTTTGTGCCTATAGGTAATTTTTAATATTTTTTAATTGTAAAAAAATTTATAAATTTTGCGGGAATATTTATCTTACATGATTTAGATATTTAAAATTTGAAAGTAAGGTTATGTTAAAATTTCATTTTCTATTGCAATATAACCTTTAGTGTAAAAATTACGTTCTAATTTTGTCAAAAGGTTTAAAAATAACTGTACATAGCTTCTTAAAAAAAAAATAGTTGTAGATTGTACCAGTTATTCTTGTACAAGAATTTTATGCTTTCAATAAATGTGTAAACAAACAACCATAATAATATATTTTTAAGTTAAAAAAAAAGAAAATGACATTTTTTTATATTTTAGGTGCTGCATTAACTGTTGGGGCACTTACATATGGGTTGATCAACTTTAAAAGGGGAAATCAAGAAATGCAACAAAAAATGATGCGTTTACGAGTAGCAGCACAACTTTTCACAATATTTGCAGCTATTGGTGGAGTTCTTTATTCTTTACCTAAAGAAAAAAGAAATTTCAAAGAGTTATGGACACTAGGAGAAAGACAAAGGACTTCTGGAATACCTGTGCAAAAATAAAGTATATTTTTAAGCTTGTCAATTAATAGTTAAAACCTTATTGAATTATCGTTGCAAATATTAGAATTTAATTTTAATGGTAATTATAACAGTAACCATTTTCTTTTCATTTGATAACATTATCATTTACCGCAGTTAAAATTGCTACTAATAATAAAATATATTATATAAAATATATTATATAAAATTATATTATTATTTGTTTATTAAACATTTTTTTAAATGTTTTATAAAATAAACTAAATATCTTAATTCTCAATACTTAGGTTTTATTTTTTCTAAACTGATACTTGTACCGTAGTTTTTATCAAATATTATTTTCATTAAGTGTGTGAATGAAAATTTTAATAGTGATAGGATTTAAATCTAATTTGTTATCAGCATCTTTATATAAATTTATTCTCAATAATATTATAATATATTTTGTACAGTTTGTCAATTACAATTTTTCCACTTAAAAATTAATAAAAAAATTTAGTTTCATAATTTATAACTAAAGAATTTAAATAGTAGTAGTTCTAAAGTAATTTTGTAAGTTATTGTACTGTATTATATATTATACACCAATATTGTATAAATAAATTATATTTAATAATATGTTATTTGTAGGAAGTTTCATTATTCTTTTCTTTATTAGCTAAAAATTTACCCAGAATTTTACGATACAAATTAATTTTCAACGCAGTTTTTTTATTATATTATCGACAAGTATTATTTATGCATATAATTCGAAAAGAATTATTACAAATTTAAATAGTTTTTTATATTAAGTTAAATAAATGTAATAGTGATATTAAAATTGTTATATATAACAATTATATATAAAATCATAATGGCTTTACCATGAGAAGTATTTTGCGATTTATACAAAATATAGCGCTTTCCAGTTGTATCATTCTATTATTCTATTTGTATTCATTGTATATATTCTTATAATTACAATAAGTAATTTTGCTATTAAGGAATTAAAAGACATCGAAAATGATTTTCTGACCATACACAATGAAGGATTCTTGAGTCGACAGTGCGGATTTTTTAAAATAATTTTGTACGTTTTTTTTTTAAGATAAAGAAATAGAAAATTGTTTGTACTTTTTTTAAATTTGTTACATTTCACTTGCCAAACGTATGTTGAAATAATGTTAAAATACATCATGAACACCCAATCAAATATATTATTTTCATTAATAATATTAATATTACTTTTTTTATATTAGATCAATTCATTTTAAGAGTTTCATTCAATTCATTTTATGAATTTCATTCAATTCATTTTGAGAGTTTTTTGTATGAGAATACGTTTAATAATTAATGGAAAAATTATAAACTAATTCACTATTATAAGTTTTCGAAAATTTAAATGTAGAATATCACTTTTCAGACCTTTTTATTTTGCATTAAAGAAAACATAATTAACAAAAGACATAATTTTGAACAAGTTTATGATATTTTCATGCATATAGAATAAAATTGTTTTTTATTTTTTTTTTACAATGAATGTTATCTCAAGTGTAATTAAATTTGTTTTTGCGAGTTGACGCATATATAAATTTATGTTTTTCGTGTGAATAGTTCATTAAAGAAGTTGAAATATTTCATCATTTCCTTACACGCTTATTCATATCTTATTTCAGGTAAGCCTTTCATTTATTTTAAACAGATCGATTTTATTATTCATTATTTTTCTTTTACGTTTTTCAACAAAGTTATTTTTTCCATGATTTTTTCCGTAACCATCGAATTAAGTTAAATTGATCGATTTCTGCCGAGAAAAAAATATATTTTTCCATGATAATTTTTCCATGATTTTTTCCGTAACCATCGAATTAAGTTAAATTGATCGATTTCTGCCGAGAAAAAAATATATCATGTTGATTGAGTATCTGGTAATATTCTGATTGCAATAATCACTTGAATGTTATAAATCTTATCTGTTCTTGATAAATTGTCTTGATAAAAAGTCCTATCTACTTCTATTCGTATTTTTTTTAATAAAACGCAAGAATGAGTTCTAATAACCACCTTTAGTCTGAAGAATTGTATTATTTGTGTTATACGATATAAATATTCAGTTTTGATAAATCGACTGTAAAGTATTGTTTTAGTGACCTTTGGTATGATTTCTTTTCTTATTACAAGTTACAACTATTTTTATTTCTAATTTTAAAAAAACGAAAACAAAATATGTATATGTTTTATTATTTTACATAAAGTTTACTCTTACTAAAAATCTTTGAACAGAGCAATGCATTAAAAGCAGAGAAATAGTACATTGTGCAACAAGGGGAGAAAATAAGCTATATTTCTAGCCAGGGTGAGGTGGTCTGCACGAGACAGACAAGTGCTGAAAATCTCATCCTGGCTAGAAATAGCTTATTTTCTCCACTTGTTGCACGCCACGTTTTTTTGTCAACGAAGGCATGAAAAGCCCATAACAAATGTTTGATGCTATTATATAAATTCGACTTTTAAATTAATGTTGTTACATGCTGTTTATTATACATTGACTCACGATAACGTTCGCTATCTTTATTTCGTTGTAAGTTGCGGCTCAAATTTATAGTGTTTATTTTTAATGTCTAATCCTGTATAAAATTATATAAAAAATTGTTTTACTTATAATTTTAGCATTTAATTCTGAAGATAACTTACCCCAGGTCGAAACATCGATAATATTGCGTTAACAATAAAATCATTGGACAGCAGTGACCGGTAGTTTTATTTAAAACCTAATTTATTTACTTTAAATTATTTAATGTTGGTTAATTAAATATTTTTTATAAATTTTTGCACTAATTTATAGTCCGATAACGTAAAGGTAAAAATAAAAAAAAAGAGTACATGGCCGCATCGTGGCAATAACTCTATAAAGGAAAAAAAAAAGTCCGATAACACGTTTGTTTTTTCAACCTTATTTAAATTTCATAATTTGTTTATTCCAGCAAAAATGAACAAGCAAATACTATTGCTTTTTTTGTTTGCAATGATCGCAATTAGCTATGGTTGCATTTGCACCAAGATTTATTTGCCAGTTTGCGACAATTTAGGAAAAACGCATGCCAACAAATGCGAATTCGATTGTTCACAAAAACTGGCTCATGAGAAAGGAATAGGTTTGTAACAATATTTTGAATACACAGTTTTTTCTAAACATCTGTAAGAATAAATTAGATTCAATAAATAATATTTTTTTCAGAACTAACCATCGTAAAGCATAGAGAATGCTAAACTCCAAAATAGTGATTTAAAAAGCAGTTTTTTCTTCATTGTTTTACAATTTACAAGGATATACGAATTCTAATTAATCTAAAAATGTGCGTATGAAAAATGTAATTTAATAAAAATAATATAAAAAATATTTAAGAATGTTTAAATTTTAATAAAACTATTTTAAATATCCAACAAATTTTTTTAAAAAGAAATTACGATTATATGAAAATTTTCGTGTTGATGGTGCTTGTGGTATTAACCAGTTAGAAACTGAAATTATTATTAGGTTGTGAAGATGATATTTAAATTTTTTATAAAATATTTCTTCAAAAATAGTAATTAAAAAAAAAAATTTAAATTAGTGTATTCTTGATTTGTAAAAATTTTACACATATACTATTATTATTATATAAATAAAAAAGTACAATCTAAAAAATCTAGTATTTGTATTTTTAAGAAATTATTTACAGGTATTTTAATTATTTAATTTTTTAGATAAAATATTTAAAATTGTATTAAATTAAAACAAAAAAAAATTGTAAAAAATATTTACCTATTTTGTTTGCAATAAAAACATTGATTACAATTAAATTTTTTGTGAATTATTCTATTTTACTTTAAAATATTTAAATCACAATGGTTGTTATTATTTTTACATTATTTTTTATATCATGAATTTCAAGCTATTATAATAAAAAATGATATAATTAGATTTCAACATGTTAAGTTTTACTATTTTGCTGAATCAATCTTATTACATTATCAGAGTTCATTATGTTTATTATTTTAAAAACTTAATAAATAAAAATATCAAATAAACTTTTTTTTGATTTCACAAACATAAGAAGACATTTTCCTTGAAATAATTCTTTTATATTTTTATAATTAAACTGAATTAGATATACAAACGTAGCTGAAAAAATCTATTGGAAATAATTTATTTTTTTTGATCCTTAGTTTTATCTTTTTCTTTTTCTTTTTCCTTGTCTTTGTTTTGTTGTAAAGATCCGACTGCTTGACGAACTGCTTCGGATTGCGGATCTACTCCAGGTAAATTTTCCAGAACAGATTGCAGAAATTCTGTATCTTGCATCACCGTTGCATAATCTTCTTCGACTTCCATAGGCTCTTCTTTCGGTGCTCCTTCAATTTCTTCTGTAAAATTTAAAAAAATATTATAAATTTAAAATTTAATAATTACAATTTTAATATTAAAATACTTACGCTGATCTTGCATGGACATTTGCATTGCAAAAGCTATCTGCTCTTCCTCCGTCATAATAGAGAAATCAGGAACATTTCCAGAACTTGGTGCTTTAGTTTCAGTAGCTGCTGAGGACTCTTCATTTCCCTCAAGAGACATAGCTAAAGCACGTTTCAACATTGCTTCTTCATTGCTAGGTACATCTTTTGTTTCTTCAGATTCTTTAGGGACAGCTGGTGTTTCAGTAGTCTGATTTCTTCTAGCTTCATCTTCTTGACGCTGCCTTTGTTCTTCCATTGATACCCTCAATGCCTAAATGGCAAAAAAAAGATAAAATTTTTTATTTAAATAAATTTCAATAATATTCAAATCTATCTAAAATAAAGCATTCATAGCAATTGATTTTGTAACTCAAAAAAATTGGTATATAAAAGTTAAAAAACAAATTAAATAGAAATAAAAATATACTTTTTATCTTACCAAAGCAAGTTCAGGATCTTCATTAGGATCTACACCAAATTCAAATGCAGCACCACCCATACCAGCTCCTCCCATTCCATCTTCACCTTGAATAATAGGAGAAGAAATCAAGGCATCAGACAAATGTGGTCCAGGTGGAACTGTGACAAGATGACTACTTGTTCCATCTTTTCCATTTAAAGCATTGATAAATGCTGTTAAAACATCATTGTTAACACTTTCTTCACCGAAACTTATTATGTCAACATTCACTTTTTCTTTTTTCAAACGTTTTGCTAATTTTACAGCTTCTTTTTCATCAATTTGTATTGGACTACCTACAAATGCAACAATCCGCATTTTATGATTTTTACCTTGACGATGCTTTAATGCTAACTGAAAATATAAAAAAAAATATTTATTTTTTCATATAAAAGATATTAACTTCTTTATTTGTGTACTTATGTGAAAACTAACATGAGCAATTCTTATTCCTGTAATAAGAGATAAATTTCCATTTGGCTGAACTTGATGTAGCTTTGTTAAAATGCGCCCAACATCGCTTGTTAATGTGGCCAAAACTTCAACACTAAAATACAACAAAAATAGAAAAAAATTGGATTTATATATTAATTTTTATTTAAAATTCAAATAAATTGCTTACTTTGCAAGAGTAATAAGTCCAACATTATTTTCTGGGTTTGAACGAGTTTTTGAGTGACAAACTAAATTAACAGCATCTTGTTGTGCTTGGAGACGTGTAGGAAGAAAATCGCCATTTCTCATATAGTCACTGTTATCAACACTAGAAAAAAAGGTCACATAATTATTATTATTGTATTAAATTAAAATTTGAGTAGTTTAGAAAACAGTTTTATATCTTAATTTATTAATTTCTAACTTAATAATATATATTCTTCTATAAATTCTAATTATTAAAAATTGATTTATCTTAATTTTTCGTAAAAGTATTAAAAAATGACGTTTTATTAATATATACAAATCTATAACCTATGGATAAAGGTTATGTTTAAAATATTTAATTTTTACATGTAACTACAATAGAAACAAAATTATTTTACTTAATTATAAATGAATGCAAATGGATAAATCAATCTATTAATAAATATTTAATTTTAATAAATATGAAAAAAAAAATAAGTCATTCAACTTTGCATTGTCACTCTGAAGACAACCTAAAACACTCTATCAGCTACAAGAAAACTTGATGAATATTGCTACATTTTATAATGCAGTATAATACAAGATTCATTTTATCTCCGTTAACAAACTTATTTAAATATGCGTATTAAATTAATGAAATTGTTAAAAAAACAATAATTTACCATATCATAGTACTTTCGAGCACCATTTTGGATCACTGACTAATTTCGATTCCTCTTTCCACGTCTAAACTTTCGACTGTTAAGACCGTGGTCAGTTCATAATACGACTATTTCCGTTATTCCAGAATCTTAAACACTTAATAAAAATTTAAATTATCAAAAAATTACCGTCACTTTGTTTAGACAATAAATTATGTAAGATAATTAATAAGTATAACGTAAGATTGTTTTCATTTTATAAAAAATTATTAAAGTCGGTTTTTAGTGCAAAAAATAATACAGTATTGAATAAACTTAAAATTAGTTTAATAAAAATGAATTTTACAGTAATAAAATTTGAGTCTAAAAAGATGCAGGTTACAAAATATATCTTTAAAACGAAATGTATATTCGTCGTCCCTATACATATACCCCGTTGAAAAAATCTTATAAGATTTTATTTATTACGGCCGGTACTGTAGATTTTTGCTTTTAATAAATTAATAAAGCTTATTTTGCAATAATGGTTTTTTGCTGCATGAACACTCGTTCAACTCGTTGACGCAACAATCACTGGCACTTGCAAACCTGCCCTTTATATTAGCTCATACGTATATGTAGATACGTAGTACGCATACACACAAGAATACTTGAATGCGTGCTCGTAAACTCAACTTGGCCGCTTGGCGGCCTGCGTTCTCACTCTCACACAGGCGCATTTAGGCGCACGCTGCGCAGTAGAATGGAGTTATCCTGGTTGTCGGCCTGATCGTCATCAGCAGCAGCCCCGGGCGAACTGAAGAGTGAACAGTAACGAGTGCACTGGTCGAGGGCGCGAGAATGTCGCTGCTCGCGTTGTCGTCGCGGCGCAGCGGCGGCAGCGGTGACAGCGACGGCGAGGCAGCCAAAGATACCAAGTTGACAATGACGGGACTGACGAAATCGTTCGTAAAGCTCCTCTTGGACGACGAGGACTGGAAGATGCCGCTGGCCTTCAATAAGCCCCGGCACATTGCCCCTATTGAGGGCATCAACTGCATCAGCCAGACCTGGCGCATGAAGGAACGTGTGAGTACTCGTGCCACAGCGTGCATGTGCTTTGTCGTTGCTCGTTCGTAAATGAGTGTGCCGAGTAGCAGCGATTGCTCCTTACCATGATAATTGCCGTTTTTTCTCCTACAGATGAAAACCGTGAGCGTTGCGCTGGTTTTATGCCTGAACGTCGGGGTCGACCCTCCAGACATCGTCAAAACTCAGCCTTGCGCTCGACTTGAGTGCTGGATCGGTAATAAAGACCTTTCTTTTTTTGTTTTATATTCTCCCAGCCTACTTATGCTTAATGTTACATAATCTGTATGTATCAATTGGTACTGTGTTTTAGATCCACTATCTATGAGTCCACAGAAGGCTCTTGAGACGATAGGGTCTAATCTACAAAAGCAGTATGAGAGGTGGCAGCCAAGGGCTAGATATAAGCAGAGTCTTGATCCTACTGTTGAAGAAGTAAAAAAATTATGTACTTCGTTGAGGCGTAATGCTAAGGAAGAGAGAGTTTTGTTTCATTACAATGGACATGGTGTTCCTAAACCAACTGCCAATGGAGAGATATGGGTATTCAATAGGGCAAGTTATCTTTGTGAAATATTTACTAGCTTTTAAGTTAGGTTGTCAGTTACTTATGATTTAATAAGCAACTTGAAGAAGTCTATTTATATCTGTGTTTCTTTTCAAATAAATAAAGTTTTTTATTTCTTTAGACATACACTCAATACATTCCATTATCGGTTTATGATTTACAAACATGGATGGGAGCTCCGAGTATTTATGTATATGATTGCTCCAATGCAGGTATTATAGTAGATTCGTTTCAACAATTTGCTGATCAACATGAAAAAGAGTATGAGGTACATATCTTGTGGTTTAAGTAAGTTTTTATCACATTTCTAAAATAAAGATCGGCAAATCTTCAATTTTTAGATGGAAAAGCTTGCAATGCAACAAAATAGAAATCCTGGTGCTGTTCCTATTATGACACCTTCTTATAAAAACTGTATTCAATTAGCAGCTTGTGCAGCTAATCAAATTTTACCAATGAATCCAGATCTTCCTGCTGATATATTCACTTCTTGCCTTACAACTCCTATTAAGATCGCATTACGTTGGTAAGTATAAAAAGTCATTATTTTTCTCTAAATCAGTAATATGATACAAAATCATAGTTTTTATGTGATTTTTAGGTTTGTAATGCAAAATACATCAAAATTGGTGCCAAATGTGTCACTAGATCTCATAGATAAGTATGTATATTTCAGTATAATACTTGAAAAAATATAAAAATCGATAATTAATTTAAGTGTACTTATATTCTTTTAGAATACCTGGTCAACTAACAGATAGAAGAACAATGTTAGGAGAACTTAATTGGATATTTACAGCAATAACAGACACAATAGCCTGGAATACTTTACCTAGAGGTTCTTATACTCAGAAAGTTTTTAAATAATTAAAAATTGTTGGTTGATTTACATATAAAAATATGTGTTTATTTTGCAGATTTATTTCAAAGATTATTTAGACAAGATTTATTAGTAGCTAGTTTATTTAGAAATTATTTATTAGCAGAACGAATATTGCGTTCATATGATTGTACTCCTGTTTCTTGCCCAAAATTGCCACCTACATATCAAGTACGTTTCATAAATTATGAATAATTCATGAAATAAATGTGTTAATTATTTTGATGTATATTAATTTTGAATATATATTAATTAATATTTGCAGCATCCAATGTGGCAGGCTTGGGATTTAGCTTTAGATTTATGCTTAGCACAATTACCAGCTATTTTGGAAAATGAAGACCGTTTTGTTCACTCCCCTTTTTTTGAAGAACAACTCACTGCTTTTCAAGTGTGGCTTACTTTAGGTTCTAAAAATCGCAATCCACCAGAACAGCTTCCAATAGTATTACAAGTACTGCTCAGTCAAGTTCATAGACTCAGAGCATTGGAATTATTAGGACGATTTCTCGATCTTGGACCTTGGGCAGTTAATTTAGCATTAAGCGTTGGAATATTTCCCTATGTTTTAAAATTACTGCAAAGTAACGCTCGGGAACTTAGACCTCTCCTTGTTTTTATTTGGGCTAAAATACTTGCTGTGGACAACGTAAGTTTCAACAAATCATGAACTTACTAGAGGTGCAAAAATATTTATTTATTGATTATATTTCATTTTTAGACTTGTCAAGCTGATTTGGTACGTGATAGTGGTCATAAATATTTCTTGTCTGTTTTACAAGACTTTTCAATGCCGGTAAATATTGATATTGGCCTAAATAACCAATTATAATATGGAATTTTACGTTAATTTTCTAAATTCTAAATTTCAGAGTGAATACAGAACTTTGGCAGCTTTTGTACTTGCTTGTATAGTTAATAATTATTCTCCTGGTCAAGAAGCTGCTTTACAAGGTAGTTTAGTTTCAATTTGTTTAGAACAACTTGGGGATACAAATGCATTGTTACGACAGTGGTTATGTTTGTGTCTTGCTAGATTGTGGCACAATTATGATAAAGCTAGGTGGTGCGGTGTCAGAGATATTGCTCATGAAAAGCTTTATAATCTTTTGCAAGATTCTGTGCCTGAGGTATATTATTTTATTTTAATTAAAACAACCGTATATTTCAATTAATATGTAACAAGTATATGCCTTTTAAAGGTGCGTGCTGCTAGCGTTTATGCATTAGGTACTTTTATAAACAGCGTTACAAAACGAAGTGAACACGCCAATAACATTGACCAAGCTATTGCTATGATGCTAATCAACACTGTGACGTACGATATGTGTCCTCTAGTCAGAAAAGTAGGTTTAAAATCTTCATAATTATGATAAAATAAAAAATGAACATAGTTACAAAATTAAATTGTTTTTTCAGGAATTAGTAGTGGCTCTACAGTGGATGGTTTTACATTTTGAAAATTCTTTTGTTACATTTGCCACTGCTGAAGAAAATAGCAGAAAAGATCTAATAGTTGAAACACTTTCACCTTTTAGTGGAATGAGGAGAATAAGTTCTAAAGACAGGTTAAAAATGTTATCGCCGAATAACACGTACTCTATTGACATGACAGATGGTTTTGGCCCCGATAAAATCAAAAGAGTTTCCTCTGTTTCATCCATCAGTAGCTTAGGTATGATAATTCAATAAAATTCTTTTAGGTTCAAAAATAAAAACTTGGTTGTGGATAACTATTTTCTCTTGTTTCATTTTGTGTGCCAGGAAATAATTGGGAGTTTGTGAGGAAACCTTGCGAATCGCTGGGTAATTCTGCTAAGTAATAAATTGTACGCATGTCATTCTGTTGCTTTGTTTAGAGTATTATTCAATTTTGCTAAGCTTTACACATTTTCAGCGTTTTATTGGGCATTGTAAAATGTATTATTTATGTACTATTTAAAAAAAAAAAAAAAAGATTTTGGCGTATTTTCTTAAGTATTGCAAACCATTCGTAGGTCACAGTTCCCTTGGAAATTTGCCGAGTCTTTCATACGGAAGCGTTTATATGAAACTTTGGCATGGACTTTGTGGACTTGACAATGATCCGCATCCTGGTGTAGCATCAATGTCGCAAACAGTTACAAATTATATAAGGAGTCAGGTAAAGTACATTGTATTTTGCAAAACTTAATGAGGTAAGCAGTCAGATAATAATTTAAGTGTATATTTGTAGGTAAGAGAATCCTCAGCTCCTAAGGAAGTTAGTGATACTAAAATGTCATCTTCTCTATCTCTACCACCATCTCCATCTAACAGGACAAATTTTTTAAGGTATAAAGTAATTTATTTTAAAGATTTTAAGTTTTTAATTTTATATAAATTTCGCATTCAAATTTAGTAGTGGAAAAGGAGAATCGCCGCCAACAACTAACTCAACAAATGATCTTTTACGATCAACAAGGCTACCAGCATATACAAGTCGGGCCAGGAAACCTATACCAAATACTGTACGTAAAACAATTCTTTCATTTATAAATGTGCACGCAATCGAATTTATATTTTATTTACTCCATTTTCTTAATTTAGATTTCGGAGGAATCAGATGAAATACCAGGAAATAAAACTCCTTTAATAACGTCACAATTTGTAGAATGGAGTTGTGCTCAATTCGCGCAACCAGTAAGTAATGATACGGAAGCTGAATCGACAAATGATGTGGAGAGCCGAGCACATTATGAACGTGAATGGCGGTGAGTATCTCTTAAGTAAAAAGTTAATTATTTTTTAATTCATAAATAAAAGATTAAATTTTAATAATTAAAATTTAATAATTACAATCACCAGATATTTACGGAATAAAAGACAAAGAAAAGATGTAAAAGAAGAGCAGCTAAAAGCAGTAAATGGTCGTTTGGAGTCTCAAGTTTTTCATGTGCGCTGTCCTCAACAACCTGAAGTTTTACTGTTTCATCCGTTTGATTCTCATTTAGCAGTGGCGTGTAAAGATTATTTCGGGTAAAATGAACTTTCATAAATATTAAATTTTAATTAAGTAATATTAAATTAACTATTAAGATTTACATTTCGATCAACTGACTTTATAGTATATGGGATTGGCACAGTGGCACAAAACTTACGTATCATCCAAGTCGAGGTAACAGACCATCCCGCGTTACCACTTTGGAATTCATTAATTCTCATGATGTGGCTTTATTAATGGTCGGCTCAGACGATGGTTCTGTCAGAGTTTGGAAAAATTATTACAACATGTTGGGACGAGAACCTATATTATTGACTGCATGGCAAGCGTTAGCTGATCTTCAACCGGTTATAAAAGGATCAATAGGTAATTTAATATAATTAATCATTATCTAAGTAAAGAAAATTATTTAGATTTTAATAATATAGTTCATTAAAATGTTTAAACAGGTACAGCTGGTCTGGTAACCAGCTGGGAACAACAGTCTTTAACTTTAGCAGTAGCAGGAGACGTAAAAAGCGTTAGACTTTGGGATGCGGAAACGGAATTAAAAGTGCAAGATATTCCAACAGGGGCTGATTGTTGTGTTACATCTTTAGATACTGATAATGAAGGTACAGTATTGACTACAATAAAAAAACTTTACAAAAGTATTGTTTCAATGGCTTTAATTAAATTAATGAAATTTTAAATTTATTATATTATTAAGGTCATATAATGGTTGTCGGATGTGGTGATGGTTCGATTCGCGTATTTGATCGAAGATTACCTACATCAGAAGCAAGAATTATGACATATAGAGAACATAACGCCTGGGTACTCGGAACTTATCTCCGAAAATCGAATTCAGTTGTTAGACTGATTTCTGGTTCTTCGTCTGGTGATATACGATTTTACGATCTTAGGAAAAATTCGTCGGTCAATTCAGTACAAACATCGCAAGGAATAACGTCTTTTGTAATGCATGAAACTGCTGACATCTTTGCAAGGTAAAATATATATTTTAGTGATTCAATTGAAAAACGTAAATGTATATGTCAATATTATGTTTATTTTTGCTAGCTCTACAAATCAATGCATTAGCATCTACAATATATCGGGGCATCATTTAAATACAATTAAATTCCACGAAGGATTCATGAGCACAAGGATTGGTCCTGTGAGTTGTCTTAATTTTCATCCTCATCGAGTGGTTCTAGCTGCTGGCTGTGTTGACAGCACTGTGACAGCGTACGCTTCTGAGCACCGTAGATGACCATCTGACATTGAACTCTTATAGAGTTATCTCTTTCATTTTATCCGTTGAAAAGAAATGCAAAAAATCGAACATTTATTTCTTAAAATGGACAAAATTTATTAAGATCGAGATAGGTGCTTAAGACAGATTTTATTCCTCGACTAGAAACTTGCGATTTCATTCCGCTTTTCTCGATCTTTATACAAATATTACACATGTGACCGCAACTGTTTTTTGACAACTTTGATAAACCGCATTATACCAAAAGCTAAGTAGCAAGCATTATGTTTATTAATTTTGTTACTCAGTATACAACTTTTATAAGGTGGTAGACTTCTGCGCCTTTCACCGATTAATGTGATATTTTTCGAGACACTACAATTACCGCTACGAGCGAATGATGAGCGATGTAAAAAAGATGTTAAAATTTTTGTTAAATCGTATGCTACTAATGTAAATACATACATATATACATGTATATACATATATACATATATATACATACATATAAAAGCGTAAGATGATGAAGGGAGAACCTGCATCGATCATAAATCTGTGTGCCTGAGCGACGTATGCCAATCTATTAATGAAAATGAAATTAATAAAGAAAGAGGCCTATGTCTGTGTGCTTGCGTGTTTTTGCCACGATCATTGCATTCGCTTAAATGCTGCAATACGCGCTTGAACGTGTGCAAAACTACGATGCAATTGTATAATATTTTTCACAGAGCTTAGTAAAGCGTACTTAACATATTTTAAATGCAGAATATGCTGTTTATAATTGCAAATAAAAAAAATTAACACCACTAATAATATGCAACAAGAACAAACTAGTCAAATAAAGAGTCTAATCAAAATTAAAAAAAAAAATACTCTAGGAAATAACGCGTTTTGAGAATAATATGCAAAACATTTATGCATGAAACAATAAACTATGCGCGTATTATATACTACAATGTATCATTTTTGCACATAGCAGCCTTATAACTAATTCTTTATTATAGTACAATGCAATTTTGATAAGTCTAAATAAATTTATTTAAGGAAAGAAAAATATTAAATACCAAGCGACATTAGTGATGGCAATGAATAATGATCAACTTTTTAAGCAACTTAAAAAGCAATTTAAAATGTTTTATTTCCTAATTATTACTTATTAACAGAGTTGTACTTGCTAAAAAAAACCTGCTCATGTTAATACTATAGAGGAAAACAAAAAATTCTGAATCGTAGTTATCAAAATGTACATAATTTATTTAGAGATTGCATACTTATGTTTTTTCAAATAATTGATTTGTATAATACAATATTTTTAAAAAAAAGAAATTAATTTTATTACAATTTTGTAAGCAAATAAAAATATACTTGTTTCTTTCAAAGTTCAAGTTTAGAAAGCAATTCCTCTTATGCTTTGGATAAGGAAAAGTGATAATTATTTATTAGTACTCTATGACCAGCTGCACATGAACTAAATCTATTCAAGGTTCTGACGACCCGATAAGTCGCGTGTTATCGGCCTAACTCGCTTTGTGAGAACTACTGAAATTTGTAGTTCGAAATCAGATAAAAATAAGTTTAAAAGATTTTGATATGTCTTTTTGATCACTCTTAATTATTTTTTAAATTTCTTCACAACATTTTTATTGTTATTTGTCGATTAAACATACGTAGTTCTTACGAAGTAAAAAAATAAAAAAATGTTTTAATTTTCTATTAACGCCAAAGCAGTTTAACAATTTTAAAAATTCTCTACATGTTCGAAACAATTTTAATAGTTGAAAACGCATTCAAAGAGATAAATTGGTATAATTTCTGTTTCAATGTCGTGGACTTACGTAAAAAAGCGGTAGAGCATAAAGTACACGTCCGTACTAACGTATGTTTATTCGATCCAATATTAATTTCTTAAATTTTTCGGTTTAGAATTCTACATAAACAATTTCTAGTTCAATAAAATATTAGTTTAAACCGCTAATTGATCCATTACGATACTCAGATTAGCATATAAAGCATGCCGCCGCAGATAAAATCGTATATAACGTGAATTCTTTTACTAATTGCACTCAAGAGACATTCCTCGCCAGAAATTGACTCTCCTGGAAAAATAGAAATTCTCGACAAGACTTGCGTAACGAGGGGAAAGAATTTCTAGGAGCGGAGGAAAAGAAGATAGCCAGCGAGTAATAAATAACCGAAGGTAGGCAGGATTTTGTCGAAAGGGACTCGTCGAGTTTTCTACCTGGGGCGCTTTTCAACGATCTGTATCTCAGCTTCTCCATTTCTCCTCGCAGGCACCTGCGATTTTTTCTGCGCCAGTCATTGTGCTCCTTTCCTTCCTTTTTTTCATCAAGAGCTTGAGGGGCGCGCGCTTTTGACAGTTGCTGCAGCAGAGAGAAAGAGAGAGAGAGAGAGGGGGGAGCGGGAGAGGATCAGCATCTGCACCGCGGATGCCGCATTTTGAACGTGTGAAGGGTAAACAAAGACCGGGGATTTACGCGCATAATATCTAGGTCAGCGATCCGGCTTGTCACCGAAAGTTTTTGTTTGTTAATACCGAATTGTTCAATTCTTTAAAGATGAAAGTTTTGTTTTGATTTTGCAATCTGCTTACACATAAATATTGATTGTAACGACGCTGCTGAACTTAATTGTAGTAGAATGCACCGCAGTAAACAATTCAATTAAATAGAGTTATTTAATCTCTGTTGTACGTAACATTTTATGTTGCGATATGAAGGCAACAGGTTTCTTCCATATTTAGCATTTAGTCAAATGTTAATTCTATTTTGTTATTAAACGAAGTTTTCATTAATGAAAAATGATATGTTTAGTTATTTTTTAGTATTTTAATTTTAAGTTTTTAAATTATTACATTCTTTTGCAATTAAGTTTTCCTTCTGAATAACTTCAGTTCGACAGAACGACCCGACACGTCGTTTATACAACTTATCTCAAGCAAAATGATTCACCGACGAAGGTGAACAACACTATTTTAATGCACGTACTCTAATAAAAATGAAATGTTTGATCAAGATAAACTATAAAAAAAAGTTACTACACCTTAAAATACTTGTCAAGAAATCAGTATTAAAAATTGTAGCCGAATGATATTTTCAACAAAGCGGCGACATAGTTTTCCGAAAGGAAATATTTTAAAAGGTAAAAATTCACCGGCCAAGAGAAATGCTATTCGGCTAAAGCAGAGCCGACGTTCCAAGAAGAAAATCGCCTCGAGCCCTACTCCCACGCCTGACAACTAACCAAATAATTCGGCAAACGCGGAACCGTGAAAACGCGTCCCTGAACCCTCCGCGCCGCGAGCGGGAGCGCGCAAGACGAAGAAAACATCATCTGCAATTAAAGCGTCATCAATTACGGCACGCTCGCTCGCGCGCTCTCTCTCTCTCTCTCTCTCTCTCTCTCTCTGCCTCGGGGCTCGCGCGTGCGGAAACGTGGAAAAGGTATAGCGGCGGGGATAGAGCGAACGAGCGGACGAGAGAGCGCGAGGAGAGCGAGAGTGAGTAAGTCAGTCAGTAGTTGGAGAGCAGCCGACGCCGCTCGCGGTGTTCGAGCCCCAGTGTGCGCTCGTGAAAGCATTCCCGCGACCGTCGCCGCCTGGTGCGAGGAGCCTCCTCGTCGTGCTTTGAATTCATCCCGGTGCAAGGACAGCGTCTTGGGCACCATGGACCGGAGCAGCAAGTTCGTCCTCAGGAAGATCGTCATCGACTTCGTCTGCTTGTTCGTCGGTACGAGAAGCCCGCTTGTATTGTGTAGAACCTTTTCGCGAATGTAAGCGCGGCCTGAACGTGCGCGCTGGCGCGCGTCTTTTTAATTTCCTAGAAGCCTAGGGCTTGTGCGGCGCGTGAACCCCGGCAGCAGCAATGTCAAGCGATCGATCGAGTTTTCGCGCGCGAGAGTGCAGCAGCGGGGGCGTCAATGACCAGAGGGAAGGGCTATAGCCGGGCTCGCTGGGCGAGGGCTTTGTTGCGCAGCCCGGCGCGGCCTGAATCACCGGTGTGCGTTGCGGCTCGGCAATTTGTGGGGAGCTGCCAAGGGCTCCCGGGGTGGAGGTTTGCGCCGGAGATTGGCTCGTCAGTTTCGATTGATTGGCTTTTGGAAAGGGGAAGGGAGCTTGCGGACTGGCCGATTCTGGGAAATGTTTGTTGATTCGCTGTTTTCCTTTTCGCGCCGAACGCATTCTGCAGCGCTCGTTCTCATTGGGAATAGAAATTGTGCAGTTTTACCATTTTTAGCAAGTTTTTCGTGGGTTTTTTTATCATTTGACAATTTTTTTCAAATCAGTAAATATGATCAGGTTCGCGTAAACATGGATCAGTAATTTTAATTTTTCCACGTTCAGAATTAGTAATGATCATTCCCAATAACTCACGTATTTTTCGCAATTAGTTATGCGTGGAGATACATGTTTAATTCATAAAAGAGTTTGTTTTTATAAAAGTGCCGTTAGGATTACACTTACATTGACTTTAAGACTAAAAAAATATTGAATTATATAATTTACTTCCTTGTATACTCTGAAAATAAACGTCGTTTTTATGAATGCCACTGATATACGAAAACGCGGCTGTTTTTAATCAATCCCGGCTAGAAAAGTTAATCAATTAATTGAGGCTTTTGAGTATCGCTATCTTGTAACTCTAACAACGAACCATTCATCCCGATTAGATTCACCTTCCCAATTACTTTAGGGAAAGCGATATTAAACTAGGGAGTTAGTTCTATATAATGTTATATCGGCGGAGAAACGATGTTTTATCTCAGATTATTATGATGCAATTCTGGAACAGACTCGCGAGGTTGCCAATCGATAAAGTGCGGCGCCGGGAAAAATTTCGTGCTCCAAATTTTTCTGTTTCTTTTTTTTTCCGAGATGCCAAACGGGAGAGTTTTGCTGAGCTTTGAAAATTGCTGAAATACTCGATGTTTTTCAGCGGCGTTACTCGAAATATTGTTCCTATTTCAATCGGAAAAGGATTTTTGTTTTCATCGCGATCGGCAAAAAATTAGTCAATATTTAATTTACAATTACAAATTGTTTCAGTTGCGAGAGATGCTTAATTTTTGTTTGTAGATATCTCGTAAGAATACTCCTAAATATACAAAGTTTTGTAATTACTGCTAAATATACGTAAGTTATCAGGGTATATTTTTTCACTGACAATGCTCGCAATTTACTTGTAACATATAACGCGATATCAGTTAACAAGAAATGTTTGCGATAAGAAAAACACAAAGGCGACCTAACTTCAACTACGTAAGTAATACTTTTGAACTTGATAAAAAGTTTTGCCTATGCAATTAATGAATAATTTATAAATGTATAAATTTTCTCACAATCGCGCGATCGATCTTCAACGGATGCGCTATCAATTATCTACCTTTGAAAATCGACTAAACTAACTAATTGAAGCGATTAACTAAACAAGGAGACTCCTCCTGTACAAAAGCCAAACATGTTTTCCAAGCCTTTCAAACGCGGCGTCGTAAAAGCCTTACGCAAAGTCAACGCGGTGGAACAATAATTATGACCAGGAGGAAAGAAAAAAGCAGAGAAGCGATAAGAAAAAAAGCCCCGTTTATCAATCCAGCTGACGCAAGAGACTCACCTCTTCGAAAGCTCTTTCGTAAAAATAGCGCTGCCGTATCGCGCGAATCATCGGGCCTCGGCGATCAAATGCGTCTTGGAACAATTGTCCTGAAAGCCGCGAAGCGTGTCAAGGCGCGCTTACACACCATCTTTGTCCCGGCGCTCCTTTCACACGCGCGCGCACACACACACGGCCGCGTTATAAGCCTTCCGAACCTGTCCGACTCGTTTTTTGCGGGCCGAAATTCAGCGGCGGGGCAGCTGCTCACTTGCCGCCGGTGTAATTTGCATCGCGCCCGATTATTCCGAGCCGTCCCCCCCTCGACTGACAGACGTAAGTACGCGAGGGGGCTTCGTTTCCTTTTTTTTAGCCGTCTGGAGCCTGCGCACCTCTTGATGGGATTCTCGTTTGGGGGCAGACATAAGGAGGGATCCTCGATTGCGTTTACGTGCCCGGAGCGCCGTTTTCTACACAATGGGGCGCGCCTGGACGTACTCAAGATTGCGGTGTACGATTAGTCGCAGCCTGTGATTCGGGCCTTTTTAGTGTATATATAATATATATGTTGTTCTTGTATATTACTTTAAGTAGGATATGCCGCGGGAGACAAAAGTTTGAATTTTTGGACTGAGTAAAATTCGGTTTCGGAAAAATACATTTTTTTTTTTTTTATAAATTTGAGTAATATTTAAAAAAAGATTCGCGAACAAACTAACGCTTATGTGTGTGCGATACAATTTGTTACAATGACTTAATTGACCGAAGGAAGCTCAAAGAGAGACGAGGCAACTATTCTATTTTATCTTTATTGATTTCTATGGAAGCATAAGTTACTTTAATGTGTTGCAATTCATTGCCTTTGATATTAGCTTCTTTCACTGTTTGATCGTTTGAATTTCTTTCCTTCCGGTTCATTTCAAAAGCTGCATGAAAGGCAGGGCAGAGGATTTTTAATGTACAGGTATTTATCTTTCATTTCAATATTGTCTCAGCGCCTCACGCGACAATTTATCACTTACTAAACAACGAGTCAAGAGGCCTCTTTATATAGAGACAATCACTGGTCGATACAACGTTTTATTAGATAAACCTGCATTACAAGTAATAAATTTAATAAATTTACGTAAAACCCTGCGGCACTCTAAAGACTCAATATCCTCGCCAAGCATCCGTTTCACATCAACAGCTCCGTTCGCTCACCGCGTTTCGAGCGAAACCTTAAGGAAAACCTCGAGCCGGCCGCGTTATTGGGATAAGACGAGCGAGGAGAGCCTCGCGTCGCGAAAAACGGAGGCTCTCGCGCGCGCGAATCCGCCGGCACGCGATGATGCCTCCTCGAGAGTAGGGGAGATAAAAATGAATCGTTGAACGTGATTACAGTGGGCATGGCGGTCCTGATGTTCTACCTGTTCGGCAAGCCGTACGAGCGGGGCTTCTTCTGCAACGACGAGTCCCTCATGCACCCGTTCCACACGTCGACCGTCACCAGTCCGATGCTCTACGTCATCGGCCTCTTCCTCCCGATCATCACGGTGAGTCACCCCCGATCAGCTGTTTTGGTTGTTTTTTTTTTTTTTTTTTTTTTTTTTTTCCTTTTATTTCCGCAGGAGCACCTACGCGACGCCTGGCGATTGTTAATATGCTCGGCCTCGATCGACTGCGCGCGACCGAGAAAAATGTTTTAGAAGAGATCGCTATCTGCACCGACTGCTAAAGCAGTCTGACATTGCACGAATGAGAAGACGTAGTAATTTTCACCGAACTACGTAGTTGATCTTTGTAAAATATTTTTCTCCCCGCGAAGGCGCAGGAATACTTTAATTGGAGCGGGTAGTCGACTTTTTTCGCAGACTTTTTGTATACAGCCTTTCGATGACCACTTCGTTTAGAGCCGCAATTTCGTTCTGCTTTTTTGTATTTGTAAACTAAAATTTAATTAAGAGATATTGCTTCTTAATAAAACGTTACGTTTAGATTGTACGAAAATATTGGCTTTTACGAAAGAAATTTCTGTTTAACGCGCAATAAATCGAGTTCGTTAGAATACCAGGTAAATTGTACTTTACCTAACGAGAACTCGGAATGACTCATTTATTTCCTTATTCCACCTTTATTTACTTCAATGCCGGAATAGAAACTGCGAAATCTTTTGCGACCGTACTTCACGACCGATTATTAACCCAGTCTAAAAATATCCTCGCCGATTATCATTTTACGCGATCGCCCATAAGGCTGCCTCGATTCCCGCGACGGGCTTCAATTACCCGCGACCGAAACGCAAGACGGCCTTTCTGAAATAAGAGACAAAAGCGTATTCACCTCGGAGCCGCGTTAGTTGGGCACTTTATTGGGTTTCCGTTCTATCTATCCAATCTCGTGTATACGTAAAAATTGGTGAAATCGCGTGGGTCGCAGCCTCGGGGTGTCTCGGCGCCCCTTCGCTTTCGCGCACCCACGATTACATGATTTTGAAAGCGAACCGCGTTCGAAAGAAAAAAAAATGCGCGAGATGCTATAAATATAATTTAAAGCTAACCGGCAAGTGAAACTCGAATGCAAGGCGGATCGGTGTGAAAAGTAGTTGACAGTTCTTTAAGACTAATTAAAACAAGTTAGAAGAGCC
Source organism: Ormyrus labotus (assembly GCA_035582975.1). NCBI lineage: Eukaryota > Metazoa > Arthropoda > Insecta > Hymenoptera > Ormyridae > Ormyrus > Ormyrus labotus. The sequence continues at coordinate 4,457,714 of JAWWEO010000045.1, read as the reverse complement.
GGAGGAGTTTGTTCGGTTCGGTGCGCTTTTAAAATTAGATTCGGACTTTCACCGGCAATTAGTTTTTTTTTTTTTTTTTTTTTCTTCGTCCAATTAAGAATGAATATGGAAGAAAAAAAAAGTTTCCTTCGCGCGCATAACAGCTCAGGAAGTTTCAATTAGGGTGAAGTAGCTTTTGAACTTTTCTTGTCTGGTCGACTTTTTCATTTCCCTTGTAAACTCGATTGAGTAACGAAGTTGATCTAGTTTTTACTTCCTTGATAAAAAAGAATGCTTTGTACTGCTTTGAATAACAGTTTATTAAGAATCTATTAAATCGCTGCTAATAAATGTAACGGTAAAAGGTGACTGTTTATAACTTTGCTTCGTTATAGTGACATATTTTTAAAACGCATCGCAGTCACAATTTCTATGTACAGTTACAACGATGAATCGCTTCGAATTTATCACTCCGAGATCGAGTGAATAAACCGATTTACCGTTCCGGCAGAATGGAAATAAATTTTTTTTCCCCCAAAAATTCAATCTCCGCGTCCAGCATACCGGAATGAAAAACCACTTTTTGTACGCCACCTTCTTCTACCTGACTACATATATCTACCCATCGATCGCTAACGAATACACATAAATTTACATTAAATTCTTAATGCGACCAGAGTTAGACGTGCTCGGTAAAGCCGTTGAACTACGTCGGGTCTTCAACCTTTGGCTTCCTTACACTTTTATTACAGGTGCAAAAGCTTCGCTGTCTACAGTCACTTTATCTCGGCAGCGCATTTGATTACACAGCGAGCCTATTGTACCACTGCCAGAAAAGCTGTGCCTTCTCGTCCCTCGTGTATATCATATCAGTTTGAGGACGGAATTATGGTGGATCTTAAGTCGAAAATAACTGGAGCTTATTGTTTCAACAGATGCTGGTCTGCGAGTACAATCATTCGAGAAACCTGCCTGAAACACAGTGTTTGACGCTATTCGGACACAACATTCCCAATTGGATGGTCATGGCTTATCGTCAGGTGAGTTACATTGCGATGTTTAATAAGTTTTCCTCAACGAGACTCTGGCGGAGAATTATTTTGTTTTACCTAATCCAAACGCTGATTAAATGCTGGAATTAGCAATTAAAATCATTTTCTATAATGTTTCTATACGCTTTTTTCTTATAAATACGTATCTTTATTATTGAGTGATTACAACGTTTAATAAGTTTTCCTCAATGAGACGCTGCTAGAGAATTATTTTGTTTTACCTATCCAAATGCTGATTAAACGCTGGAATTAGCAATTAAAATCATTTTCTATAATGGTTCTACAAATGTTTGTATTATGCACGCGATCGTTTAAAGTAAGAAGGTCAAATTTAATCTACGAAAGAATAAAAATTTTCCTGAATCTACCGTTTGTTAGAGTTTTATTATTGTCATAATAGACCTAAATACTACTTTTATTTTTCCGACCGCGGAATAATCGAACCTCGTAGAATAAGCCAATGTCAGTTAGCTCCGAAGCATTGCTGACACCTCAAAGAGCACGCGTAGTTTCATATTCTATTTTCTTCCACCGGCGAACGTAATTGAATTCCGCCTGCACTCGTCAAATTCAATAACTCCGCAACGTTTATTCAATCGCATCGCGGCAATGAGCAATCGCGGCTCTTATCTCTGTCTCTCTCTCTCTCTCTCTCTCTGAAACGTTCAGCAATCCAAATAGAAAGCAAGCGGGGGGGGGGGGGAAGAGAATTGCATTGGTACACCGCATGACGTCAATTTCCGCATTGTTCATGTTTGCTCTGGGCGCAGATCGGCGTTTTCGGCTTCGGCGCCGCGGCGACGGTCCTGACCACCGACATCGCCAAGTACACCATCGGCAGGCTCAGGCCGCACTTCATGACCCTCTGCGAGCCCAACGTCGACTGCGGCCAACCCGAGAACCAGCACCGCTACATCGAGAACTTTACCTGCACGGCAAAGGACGTGTCGGCGAAGCTGCTCAAGGAGATTCGGTGAGTTTTCGGGGAGGGGGGCCTTTACGGTAATTACCGGGGTTTCGCCGAATTTTTTCGCCGGTCCATTGTTGCGTTTCTCGGACATTTTCGAGAACCGCGTTGTGCTTGTATTCGAGAAAAATATAACTGTCGGCGCGCGCAATCATTGTTTACGAGCACTGCAAAAATTTGTTTCGCCAGCACGAAACGTAACCGACCTTTTCCTCGTGACATTTTTTTCTGAAAAAAAAAAATGTTTACGAGGCCGAAAAGCGTGCCGCGCGTAATGAGAAAATTGCCACTCGTTATTTTTCAGACGAGAAAGAAACCGTGTATAATAACCATAATCGAACTTAATTTTCCGGATGTACTTTGCCATTCTAACAAGCACTAAATTACTCGCTATTCCGTCGCGTTTGAAGCGGGACTCTTTTCTTATCTGGCGTCATCGTTCGTATTACGGCAGGTGAACGAATCGTCGCGTACACTGCATACTTATCACAAAAATTGGCGCGCAGTAAATTAAGTATAATAGCAATTATAACACGTGCCTCTCGCTCGAGCTTTATGTCACAGCCGTAACTCACTGCGCGCTCACTGCGCTGCGGGTTACGAGCGGAATGCGGCGTACTTTAATGAGAAATCAATCGACGAGTTCTCGATATTTGCAAGCGCGGACTGGTAGCCGCATAAATATTCATGGCTTATTGGTGAATTTGCTGATTTCTTCGAGCGCAGAGGTAAATTGCTGATAAAAAAAAAAGTTAATCAGATCTATTATTATCTTGTTGTTGTATAGTTGAATCCTTTGTAAGTGATAAGATAAAAATCAGTTCCGTGTGATCGTAAGTACCAGAATAAGAATCCTTTAAGCTGGTCTACTAACACTTTGCCTGAAAGGAATCGCTAAATGGGTTTCTAGACGATAGGCAAACTTTGCTTCTCATTATGATAACGGTTTCTCCCTCTTTATTATCAAGTCGCACACTTACTCGCACTGACTTCGACAATTCCAAAGGAATGGAGTCGCGAGATAGCCGATTTCTCGGCATTTGATCAAGTTAATGTGTACTTTAATAAGAATCTTTAAAAATATCTAAAGATGATGGAGTTTCTTAATGGAATACCAAATATTAAAATTACTGCTTTTATCATTCAAGAGGATTTTTTAACGGCAAGATTGCAGCTCTAAATTCTTGATACATGAAATCTTTAAGGAAACGAGTTCGCATCCACGACAAGTGATTTAACGACAGCAATAAAATCAGTTTTTCAACGATGAAATCCGGGCCCATTGTCGCATTAAAACACACGCTGTAGAAAACAAATTGCCGGCAGGCCTAATTGAAAGAATCTTCCTGCTCGTATATCGTTTGCATACCCGCACACAAGTATACAACCGTGGAAACAATTCTGGCCTCGACCGACGACGCGCTCAATGAAAAAAGGAGCGACACGAGACGATTCAGCAGCCTCGCGGTGCATTCGTTATATAAAATTATGTATTTTACATTGGCGCCGCGTGTTTCATTGAAGCTAAACGGATCAGGGTACAAAGCTTCGGCCTAATAACGCGCACGTCTTATTACCGGCCGAGATTATAAAAATGGACGAGGAGGCCCTCCTTCCGTTCTTGCGACAATCTTCTATATATAGGCTGCGTACCGAGGACAGTGGACTCATTCATTCGTGGGCGCGCGCATCCTTTTGCGCCTCGAGAGGATCCTCAAGCGTTCTATACTTGAAAGCCCGGCCCCTGGATCGCGAATAATTCATGCGCGCTTCGAATTATTGTATTTTTAAATCCGGCAGACGCGCCGCGGCCTTTCGAGATTACACGGCGCGTAATTGTTTCGTATCCGAGCCGGCCGATGGACGCTTCAAGATCGCAGCCGCAGATTAGTACTTTAAATAAAGTGCGCGTAATGGCTTTTCAGAATGGTTATCGCGGGCTTCGATGAGAGTTGCTCTTGTGCGAATCTTATTATGGAAAGTTCTCGGCGAATTTTCGATAAAAAGATAAATTGTAGACTCGAGTACCGAAGTACTTCTAATATCGTGAAATTAATTTTAAGAAGTCGTCGATATAGTATATCGTTTCTCTTTCAAGCTAATTCTATATAAAAGCGCAGCATTCACTCGACTTTTTACTGACGTTCAAATCTGAATTTCGTCATAAAAAGCGAAGAAGTTTTCGTTATTATCGCAAGTAGCTTTTTTCTACAATACACCAAAGTGGCATGTGGCCCGAAAAAAGCTCTCGGGCTCTCTTTCAAACCGCCGCATCTGTCCCAAGAGCCTAGTCGAGCTCTAAGTTTCTCACAAGAGGAGGACCACCTTATAAGAACAATATACAGAGCATCTCGACGCGGCATAAATGTTTAAACTCACGTACGGAGAGAGATAGAGAGAGAGAGAGAGAGAGAGAGAGGCGTGGAACTAAATGCGTGGGTTGTGTAACACGTGCGGATGCGCGGCCTTTAAAAAGAGCGCGAAAGTGCCGTTTCGCGCGACAGACCTTGGCGTTTTTGCGTCCTGTCGGCGCGCGCGAGCACATGTCCGCGACCGAGCGTCCGCGTGGCGTCGCGAGCGCGGGTGAGATGCGTGTGCGTGCGTCGACGCCGAGCGAAAAAGGCAGGAGAGGAGACCGAGCGGGCAAAGGAACGCCGGCGTAGTATGCGAAACCCTAGATTTGTAGCGGGAATTTTTTTTTTGTTTTTTTTTTTTTAAAGAACGTGGTTAAGAATTTGATCTTTTTGTTGCAGACTGTCCTTCCCCTCGGGACACTCGTCTTTTTCGGCTTACACCATGATCTACTTAGCGGTAAGTTTTCTCTTTGGAGTAAAGACGTCTTTTTTTCTTCTTTAATAATAATTTATTAGTTTTTGGTAAATTAAGCTAATTTACAAAAAGTACATTCAGTTGTTTATTTTGTAACGGCTTGATTACGTGTATTAGCGTTTATTTTCATTTAAAAATTTGTTTTTTTTTTCTAACTTACGAAACGTTGAATTTAAAAAAGTAGTAATTTCATTGTTGTGCAGAAAGAAATAGAAAATTTTTTTAAGTTAAAACTGAAAGTAATAAAAGCATGCATAAGACACTTACTTGTTAGAAAATTTCTTTTAAAGTTTAAGTATATAATTGCTTAAATCAAAAACGATTTTTAGGGAAATGAAACTTGAGAATGCAGAAAGATATTTAACAGTAACGATACTTTTTTCAGCTCTATCTGCAATTGAGAATGACGTGGCGCGGTAGCAAGTTACTTAGACATTTTCTTCAGTTCATTTGCATAATGATGGCGTGGTTTACGGCTATGACGCGAATCTCCAACTACAAACACCATTGGAGCGACGTCCTCGCCGGTTCGACTGTCGGCACCGTCATCGCTCTTATCATGGTAATCAATCAAGATTTCACTTTAAAAGCTGCATTTTCGCTTTTTTTTTTTTTTTTTTATTGCTGATGTAAGTCAGATTTGTGTTTATCCACGTACCTGCTGTTGCGCAATTTCCTTTATCGGCGGCATTCTTGCTTTGTAGTTTTGTTGGGAGCGGTGTGTTTTGAAGTTCATGTGTCTGTTTAGTTGATTAGTTTGTAATGTAATCTTACACTCTTATGAGGGCGTATATAGGTCAAATTAAATATATCACTGCGAGTCTTTCAGAACTTACGAGTTGAAAATTATTATTATTTTTTTTTTGCTATCTCGATGTTTTTATAGATCAAATATGTCTTCCGGATGATAAATGAAGACAAGATAATTTGCGCAATTTCGAGAAAAGTTTTATTTTTCAAATAATTATGCATCATTTACTAAAAATTTTATTTCGTACATAAGATAAACTTAGATACAAAACCAGAATTCTGGAAAATTGGACTTTGATTTATCTAAGTTTTATTTATTTTATCAAGAGATTTAAAGTAGGATAAGGTTTTTCAATACTTTAATATAAAAACTTAATCAGATATTTTCCAAGAACTTTTCAAGAATAAGTCTACATTGTTATTTTTATTATTAATTATTTTTATATATATTTATTTTCTGGTTATTTATATTCAAAATCAATCATTATGATTTATGAGAGTATTATTGGCATTACGAAAACGGGTTGAGATAAAAGTCTCCACCTTGGTTTAATAAAAATAAACATAAATTTTGAGTAAATTATATTGCCAAGATGAGTAGGCGCCAAAATAAAAATTCTGCTACATTGAAGTTTAAATTTTTATTAAACCTTTGGCTCATATTGTTGTCCTCTACAGAGGACAGATCTTTGAATTTTTACAAATGATTGCGGTTTAAATTATGCGATTTAAGCATTATAACTTCAGTTTTTTTACAGATGAATAAAAAAAAAATTGTGGGAAGAGTATGCAGTTCTAAATCTATATATACATACTTTTCGAACGAAGCTTATAAAAAATACTTAATGACTTAAAATTGCTATATTGCAAAAAATAAAACCTTATTTTCAAGAGTTTAAAATTTTTCCAATAACACGTAAAATATTATTATATTATTTTTATATATTGAGCTAAATCTTTAATTTCATTAACCATTTTTTAAAATCTTAGAAAATTAGTGAAAGTTTATAGCAGTGTAGCATATTTTTAAATCAAAAGGAAAGAATACACCTCTCTCAGAAAATTATTATACTGGTTATTGAAGCATTCAGCCAAGTTATTGTACTATATCACGCTGTGCTTCATAAAATGTAGGCTTGTTACAGCTAAATATAGTACATTCTCCTTTGATTAAATAATATAATAGTATTAAAAAACATGATCAACTAAATTAAATGATGATCCGAAGAGTCTTAACAGTTAATCGTAACATCCGCAAGGAAGCATTACTTAAACGGAAGTTGCATCTCTAATTTCTCACGGTAATAAAGAAGTATGTAACTGTACGATGATTCCCTTTTCAGGCATTTGGTGTAGCAGATCTTTTTAAAGATCGCAGTAGCCGAAAGGAATTGCAACAACAGCAGCAACAGCAACCACAGTCGCCTAGCCGTGAGGAGAAGATGCGCTCGATGGAGTACGAGATTGCGGCTTCTTCGGAAGGTACCCAGGTGAATAATGGCATGAGCAATCGCATCTGTTGACCTAACGATCTCGCTCTCCGCTTGCTGCCGTCGCCGTCCGACGCCTCTTAAATGTGTCACGCTCGCATATTTCTGTACCCGATCTGCCTCTTCGCTACCGCCAGGCTCAAGGGTAATGCCTACGCCTTTGTACGTGGGGACGTCCGGTGCAAGCAACAATGAAAGCTGCCACTTTGTTTAATTTCTGAATAATGTGAACATCCGCGCTGCTCTAAATATCGTTCATTGCAATCTTGGATAAAATGGACCACTTTGTATCGTAACTCTTTGCAGAAGGACTGGGATGCACGATTGGGATTCGGAATATATTTTGTTTTTATTGTATGCTACTACTTTTTCCTGCCAAATATAAATTATGGTTGAGACATGGGAATTGTAAAACGTCGAGGTTATAGGAGATTAATATGAAATTCACAACGATAAAAAGAGCAAAAATGTTTTATTGGATTTCATAAAGAACCGAATTACTGAGAAGGAAAAGCGAAGGGATTTTTAGTTGATCAGGTGCAGAATGTATTTACAAATGTAAAATGTAGATTATTCGTATCTATTGATATTGCGGAGCATCGAATGTGCGGGGAGCGATTATTCTTAATGGATATTTTGTAATCTGTGATTTATGTATCCAACAAGGAATGCGTCGATATTTTATCAAGAGACGTGATCTCGAAGTTTTCATCCCGAATTGTATTTCAAATTTGAGCGCTATGAGTTGAAGGAGTCATTTAAATCAATATCTAAAACAATAACGTAAGTTGTTAAAGAACATCTCATATATTACAATTTTAGTATTTTAAAACTTGGTTTGAAAAGATTTTTCATCTTGAAAATCTCGTGAAATAATTTTACACTGTTGGTTTTTAGATTATGCATTTCAACAACTTTGATAGCCGATTTTTCTGACCTCTGTATTTACTATTTTCGATCCATTTTGTAGGACTAGTATTATATTCAAATGTAGTAGAGGTTTGACTAACAAACCTTGCCTATTAACGAAAGTATTGTCTTGTAGGAATTTCCGTACGACTACATACATATTTTAAAGCCGAACGAGTATTCGAAGCGTAGAGAAGAGGGGACGAGCGTCAAGTATCTTCCCTCCGCACTCCACGCGAGGGTTATTATTTCCTTTTTAATGTTATACATGTACAACAGCGTATATATGAGTTATAAGCGTCATTTAACGAGAGAAGAATGTGGTACACGATAACGCACGATTATTCCTTATTGAAAAATTGTCCAGTACGCAGCATCCAGCAAACATGCACGCAGCTGCATGCGCGATCTTTTGTTATGAGCAGTTTTTATGTAGCCTACCTGTTAATATTTTCACCTTTTATGATTGGTATGCGCGCGATTTTTTTATATATGTAATACTGCACATAAGAGGTCATACCACATGATGTACATACAGGGTCGGTATTGTACTTTTTGAAAATATGGATTTTTAATGATTTTAAGTCTACGTATGTATTACGCTTCGTTTAGAGTTTGGCTTTCTATGCTTAGATCTGCTTTTGTACAGTTTATATATAGAAATATATGTATTTTGGACGACAATTCTGTAGAAGAGCCGCAATCAATGTTCTTTTATTCGCAGCTCTTGCATTCGAAGATGCGCAAATGTAATTGTACATATTGTTATTCGAGGGCACGAGGAGACGTGTATGATTTTTTTCTTTCTGCAATAATAAGTAGTATTACGTACTTGCAATGTTCCGTTGCAATAATACGCGTAAAAAAGCAATAAAATATTAGAGGCTAATTAGCTTTCTCTGATCAAGTTCTTAAAGAATTTGAGTGCTTGAGTACACACTGCTATAATCATTTTCAAAGCTATGAAGCGTAGCTTTATCATATGCCATTTGGCAATAATTTACAAAATAGTAAATTCTGTATTCAATAATTAGTTGTCTTAATTATTTTAATGAATTAGTATTTCTATTTCTGGACACTGTATATGTATTGTACTGCCGTTAAAATGGGAAAAAAAATTATAGACTAAATGGCAAAATATGTTGCCTTAAAAAACTCTACTTACTTCAAAACAATTTTTGATAGACATATAACACACTAATATATGCATATAGTTAGAATCTGTACTTCAAAATATTAAATGTTTTGTGATAAAATTAAATACTTACGCAAAAAATTAATTACGGAAAAATTCTGGACTATTGTCTTATCTTGTTGCCTATAATTTTTAGAAAGAATTCATTAAATCAATGAATTAAAAAAAAAATTAACGAATAAGAAATATTATATTGTAGATTGTAAGTTTATTTAAATTATTTTAATAAATCGTAAAAATAAATATTTCGCTTATTATTTTAACGCAATTATTTTAACCAATTTTCAAGCGTAAAGCTTTAATCCAAACATTCCTTTAAAAATTAAAACCAATTATTTTCGTTATAGTTACAGCTTGAATCAACACCATTAAGAAGCTCATCTCCAAACTACGGTGGCGTAACTACTGCAGATCTCAGAAACTTACAAAGAAATCAATAAAAAAATTATGAACTCGATTTTTTTACCTTGTATCTCTAATAAAAAATTGATTTTTTAGAAAATATAAAATAAAACTATTCAAATGATGGGCATTCATGCGCATGTCCAAGATGGCGTCTTGTCTTATTTTTGCTCTTTGATCAGCTGTTTTTAATGCATTAATAATAGCAGAAAAAAAAGAACTACTACGGCAATTTTATCGGCATTTCGTATAAAAAGTAAATGTATCAACAAAGTTATATCGGTTACATCAAAATTAATTCGACAAGTTTCATAAGTAGTTATCGTGAGAAAAGGGGGTTATGTGATAAATGACACAAATTTACTTTGTTTTTATTTGAATCGTTGGGGAGTAAGAGCCAAAGATAGACACATAATTGTTATGCTTGTACGTAATCTACAAAGCGTGAATGCCTTTTATTTTTTGGGTAGCCTTGCACTCTGCCTGATTCTCATGATTCAAGTCAGACAGATTTATGAAAACAAATTAAAATACAACCGTTATCTTGGCTACAAGCAATTTGTGAGTGCAAAGTGCTTAATAAAAATGATTAATGGGTTGGTAAGTTTGACATTTTATTGTACTTATTTGAAATTAATGCTTTTGTAGATGAATGAGATATCGACTGAGATGATAGAGGTTGAAAAGTTTGTAAACAAGTCCACTTTGTACGTTCATCGACTGAATGAGGTTTTACTTAAACAACACGATAAAAGACAAAAGAACAATTCACAATCAAGAGTTTTCTTTCCTTCTTAAACATAGGTTAGTAGTCAAATTAAAATATTGGTAAGATTCTTTTATTTAATTTTTTTTACAAAAAAACATTCATTTAATAATAAGCATATAAAAAATATTATATATAGTAAAGCTTTAAATTCAATAAAAGTTGTCAAGGTTCATGCATTGAAGATTTTTCTTATCTCCTTCAAAAGGTTCTAGTACTCCATTAGGAGCACATAACCAGGGGTCTTTAGTTTTCTTTTGCCAATCCATAAGTTTTTGTCGAAGCTCTTCAAATATTGGCTGAAAATAAAAATAAATTTAGTGAAATATTAAAAAGTTTATAAATGTGCAAATATCAATTTTTGATCTAAATGTTAATGTGTAATACCTCAGCTGATTTCTTTGTCGCAATATTGTTTAGCTCTTCAGGATCATATTTTAAATCATATAATTCCCATTCTGGTCTGTAATAGTAAGTTTTCAAATCAGTCTTGTACCACCTAAGTGACTCATTACTACGAGTTCTATTAAGCAGGTCCTGTAAAAAATTTTTTTGTAAGATTTTGTCAGAAATGTTTAAAAAACAAAATAATCATGATATTAGTGTTACCTGAAACGTTGGTGAAATGTAGAAATCTTGATCAATGGGGAAAGGCATTTTATAATTTAGATTATGAATCAATTTGTATTTCTTAGTTCTTACTGCTCTCATTGGGTAGTACATTGTTACTTCATGGTGTGTCTGACTAGCAAAAGCAGCTGTTGTATTATCTTCCGCAGGTTCTAAAAGAAATTGTTAATCAATTTGGCTGAAATTTTCAGATAATTTTCTTTCAACTAACCATTTTCTAATAAAGGTAACAATGATTTTCCAGTAAGAGTTGTAAGGTACTCCTCAACTTTCTTGTCCTTAGTTATATTAAACCAGTCTAATAATGTTGGTGTAATATCCAATAAAGAAGTCATACTGTAAGTAGCCTGGTTACGTCTTTCTTTGTGGTACGGTGAAGATATAATCATTGGTTCAGCCATGCCTAAAGGTTAAATAAGAACAAATCATTTTACATTTCAAGCACAAAAAATGTTCTCCGTGTAACCATCTAATAAAATTACCAGGGTCATAAAGGTTTGTTCTTCCACTGGTGTAAGGTATTCCATTGTCAGAGGTATAAATAACCAGTGTGTCATCCTTCAATCCAGCATTTTCCAGCTCCTTGAGCACCAAACCAATACCTGCAAATTTATCTCTCTTTGACAAAAACACCTTAGTTTTTCACGGCTTGAACTCACCTTGATCCAACCTGGACATAGTCGTATATTGAGCTGCAATATCTCTTCTGGCTGGTTCCGTATCCTGCACATGATAGGGTAATTTCACCTGTTCCCACTGGTAGTAAATCGGGTTCCAGTCAGGAATGGAGCCCATTCCGGGGTTGCCGTTTCCGAACTTTTCGCAGAAGCTACCATACTCGGGATGACTGTGTCCGCAACGGTGCGGATCGTGGAAAGCGACGTAGAGGAAGAACGGCCTGCGACGAGAAAGTTTTTAATGCGGTGACTTTGCAAGATCACTGGTGCTTACTGTCTTATAATTATAGATTAGATACAGTTTTTAAGCGATTGTCGTCAAGCGATGTAAAACCAACTAGAATATTTTATTTGTATTTTAATTAATTTAATGTCCGCTATTATTTACATGAAGCAACACGTTTCATAAACAATTCAAGAGAAATTAAATTATATTCTTACTGTTGCCAATTCTTTGAATAATTAATCATAATATAGTAGGAGATAAAATTAAAAAGTTAGTTCAACGTGAAATTTATTTTTTAATTATATTTTATTTTTTTTAACTGGTTGGAAAGTTCTTTGAATCCAAGAAATATTCTTTTATCAATAAAAAGTATATTATATTAAAAATTATTATTTAAAAAATAAATATTTAATTCAAATAATCTAAATTCAAATTAAAACATTTTCCAGGATAGGTAGAAAAAAAAAAGATATAAAATATATCAAAACTTACAAAAACATTGCGCTTCCTTAAAACTAAACGTAGTAAGTTTTCAGATTTAAATATACTTTCATATTAATAATGGAATCGTTGAATTTTTCATCATTTTTGGCAAATGATTTTTTGCAGAAAAACTACCTCAACTTAATTGATTAAGCTTGCGCTCTAATAATAGTAATGGGAACGGAAATAAAAACTGCATGCTTAAAATCAAGACGTACCGGCTGTTGTTCTGAGCGAGGAATTCACGAACGAGCAATTTGATCCTTGTGATATTGCGGCCAACCTGAAGGATAGATTCGTTCTCCTCGGTGTAGGAGAAGTCGAACGGATACGCCTCACTCGGTCCTACGTGCTTCTTACCGATAATACCTACAGCAGACGAAACAAAACAATAATCCTTGACTAATGTAAAAGGATTCGAGGCTGATTAGCGGGGAAAAAGTGTCTTTTAGACGTGACCATCGTTTCGCATTGTCCCGCAATTACCGCTCTTTATATCGCGAGAGAAACTGTCGCACTGATGAAAGTAACGAAAGCGAGACTTTTAAGGGCGCATTTTTATATTAGAAATTCGCTTGGAGTTTATAAAGAACTTTCAAGAGAGCAGTTAAAAAGCGGTTTAATGCTTTTGCAGTTGAATATTTTATTATTAATGTCAAAGTTAGTTCACGAAAGTACATGACGAAATAAATTTATTCAAATTTTTCGTTAAACATAATATGATTCTGTTGCTTGAGGATCTCATGATCTTTCAAAACATTTTTTAAAAATTATTTTGTACCAATGTTACCAAAATGAAATTAAATAAAGGAAGCTGAAAGAGAAAGACACTATTTTCTTAAAAATAACTATATTCATTCGCAAATTTAGCGTCGAACATTAAATTTTAAATAAAATAATTTATTAATGCTTAAAAATTATTAAAACATTTTACAAGCTTTATATAAAAAATATTTCAGTTTTTGTAATAAAAGCTTTTCTCATAGCGGTAAAAAAAAGGAGCATAAAATAAAACCCATAAATATTAACGGACTCTCGAAATAAAATCATACATTCCCTATTTGAACCTCACCTGTACGAATATTTTTCTGCTTTAGTATTTTCGGTAAACTCTGAATCTGATCAAACGAGTTGAAGTGGTGCACTCCATGATGCAGACCGTACATTCCATTTTGATGGCTCGGCTGGCCGGTCAAAAGAGATGCTCGACTTTCGAATTAAAGTTACAAATTAATTAAATTTTCGATGCTTTTCTTTGATATACAAGTGAGCTCGCGTAAAAATATTATCTGATCTCATAAGAGATCTCATACGAGATCTCAGGTGAGATCTCACATAGATCTTATATGAATCTCATATAAATATCATTGAGATCTCATCTGAAATTGTTTATTAAAAAAAAATTAATAATTTACAATAAAATTACAATAAAAGTACAGTTTATTAAAATTGAAATAAAATAATTTATTGTAATTTTTAATAATAAATTTATAAATATTTAAAATTATTAATTTTTTTTTAACAAACAATTGCAGATGAGATCTCAATGAGATCATAGCTGAAAATCGTTATAAGATCTATATGAGATTTATATGAGATTCATATGAGATCTATGTTGGATCTCAGATAAGATCTCACATGAGGTCTCATATGAGATCTCATATAATATTTTCACGCGGGAGGGATTAGAGGTATACACTTATTTCTATACATTATTGCACCGGAGAAGTGCCTTGCTGTGAACGTCGTTTACCTGATTTGTATTTTAAAATTGGGTATGTAAATTTCTCAATTTTTTAAATTGTACGATCTGCCTGTTGATTTATCAAATAAATAAATACCTCGGTGAGCAGCTGCTGACAGACGTGTAAGCGTTGTTGAATATGAGCCCGTTTTTGGCCAGTCCATCGAGATTCGGAGTCTGGCAGACTTTATTCAGGTACGATCTCATTTCGAAACCCGCATCGTCCGCTGGAATAAACAAAGTTGCGTTTATTTGAAAGCTTTGACCTCTCGTTTTCTAACTGTGCACGTATTAAACGACTAAAAACCAGCATAGGTATTTTCTCCGAATTAATTAGATTTTTTATCTGTTTATTTGAGTAAATAAAAATTAATATCGTATTCGTATCGAGGTATAGATATTCTCGATTTATTTTGCTGTTTTCAATTGATTTTCAATTGATAAGATGCAACATAAAGACTTTAATTAAAAATGATAAATATCGCCAATTTAATATCATACAATAATTTTAGAACAGCTACGATTACATTTATTTTAGACGATATATATTTATTATAACGATAAAAGTTTAATTACTTTTTATTGCTTATATTGCTATAGGATTTGAATTTTTCTCAAAGGATCAAATTAAAACCAAGCTCTTATTTACATCATAAAGTCATAAATGACAGTAATTGATGAAAAAGTGAGGCGCGGATCGACGGTGAATGAAAAGTAGGTGCGAGGCAATTAATGAGATCATTTTAAAAAGAGAAAGCAGAGTTAAATAAGTATTGTGTTTAGACGGAGTTTTAATTAAGTGCTCATGCTTAGAGCGAGGATCAAGAGCATGTTGACCTTTACGGTACCCAACGTGCCAATTAAATCCTTTCACGCACGAATAGAATAGAACATTTGTTAGAGTCCACTTCGCAACGCAATTAAAAAGCTGAAGGAGCTGATACTAATATCATTTATAAATTGATAATAATATCTAATAAAACGAATTTCATTTGGAATTCAAGGGACCAAAACCAGTGCATCCTGAGCGACAAAATAAAACAAGCAAGTGCATTTCCAGTCCTGATGCACGTTTGGGAAACAGGAATTTGGATAAATATTTGTGTTAAAATCCTGATCCCTAAAATAAGATTTAAATGAAAGTAAAATTATAAAACGTGACACAATTTTGTGAAACGCGATAGCTAGTACAAATTTGAATTACTGATTTTCGTATTAGATTACAGATCAAGTTTCTTTTAATAATTTAATACGATCATTTATTTAATACGACCGACGCGCAATACAAAGTTTACTCGTGAAATACCTACAAGTATTAAAATAAAATCTCAAATTAATAATTCTCTTCGAAAAGCACTGCAGTGCACACGCAACAGATGAATATTGCTCAACGAGCTATTACATTTTTTTCCAATCACCCTATATTTAGATTGAGAAACTCGCGTATCCGTATAAAAGTAATTCCTCGTCCGCAATTCCCAAGCATCCGTAAGGAGCTTCAAAACAAAGCAAACTTACCCAGAATGAGCAGCGCGTTTCTCGGTTTCCCGGTGCTTTTCGCGCCGACCAGTACGAAATACGCCGCGAGAAGGGCGCATATCGCTCGCCGTGAATCCTTACCACCGGCCATGACGACAGCCGAGTGCGTTCTGAGTCGCCGCGAGGTAGACAACCCGCGTCGGCGCTTTACGAAAGACGAGCGGACGCGACGACGGGCAGCGCCACCCGAGGCCACGTTTGCAAGCCGGTCGGCGCGCGGCTTGGGTACTGCTAGTGCTACGGAGACGATCGCAGCAGCAGGCAGTGGCTTTCTTCTCTCGCAATCGTAAGTCGCCGTGTCCCTTTCACGCGAGCCTGTGTAGGTGTACGTGCACGTACGCGCGGAGACGCTGGAGGCTCTAGCAGAAGAAACCAGCCGAGGAAACGGGTCAATCGATGGGCGTTGGCGTGGATACGCGCTCGAGGGTCACCTGGGTCTGGGGATTCACGCTGGGAAGCTTCCGGGAATAGCGTCCGGGAGGGTTATTTAAGCGAAGAGGAGTTCGGAGGAGGCGCGACAATGCCGGGAGTTGATGACCTCGAGGTTGCGCACGTGACTGTTTACATACAACAGTGCAGACGGCCGGAGGCGGGAAGCTCGGGAGAGAGACGAGTGGACTTTGAGATTGATCGACGGCTGCGTTTTACGAAGCTCGCTGCTGTATTTATGGGAGGGATAGTCTCGTGATTCGGCCTCTCCTTTTTGTTTTTTAGAAGTTACGAAGCTCTCGTTGCTTTGAGTCTTAGAAAGATTATTATAGGGGGAATGAAGTTTACGTAATCAGTCGTTAATTTTTCTGCAAAGATTCAGCATTATCTAATTTCTTGCCCCGTTAGTACGCCGAGTATTTTCAGGTAATTAATTTGGAACGTTACTTGCAGGTGCAGGCGATATTGAGGCAAACATGTCAAAGAAAATTATTTGCCTTTTCGACGTTGATGGTACTCTAACCGAGCCGCAACAGGTGGGTACGAAAGTGACATCATTTCAGAACGGTTATTGGTTTGGTATTACATTAATTAAGTCCCATGTTAAATTTTCCAGATAATCGACCCGAGCGTGGATCAGTATCTGCATGACACCCTGCGGAAACAGTTCGATATTGCTGTAATTGGCGGCTCGGACCTCGCTAAGATAAAACGTCAACTGGGAGAGGAAAATTTGTTTAAGAAGTATGATTACGTCTTTGCCGAAAACGGATTGGTGGCTTACAAAGAAGGCAAGAAGTTACCGTCAGAGGTAAACATAATACTCAAATAACATTTCAGACCGTTTTGATCATTTGAATCCGTATTTTTTAAATTTTTATTTAAGGATGTATGAAGTACGATAATTGCAGCCTTATTTTAAAATTTTGTTAAATAATGCTTCGTATTGTCCTTAAAAAGATAAAAAGAATGTAGGATCTCTTTAAATGTGTTAAAATAAGATAAATCTTAGTGAAAATTGCATATTGATTTCGTAAATTATGTACTTTTTCACATCCTCTTTGTAATATAACAAAGTTAGTAGTACCAAAAAATTGTAAATTACTGTGTACAGACAGGGTGTTTCGAAAATGTATGTGGAAAATTATATCGTGGAATAGAGAACAACACCCTGAAGAGAAAATTCTGATAACATTTTTCAATCTGACATTAATTCTGGAGATATAGGCCGCTAAAAAATTGATGATTTTCACCGTTGAATGTTCGTTTATACTCTTAGTTAGTTATACATAGATATATAACTATGTATGTTATAGATATATAATTCAACATTGAAAATCATCAATTTTTAAAAGTCTACATCTCCAGGATTAATTATCAGATGAAAAAATGTTATCCGAATTTTTTTTCAAGATATTGCTAAGATCTGTAGAAATATAGATCAATACAATAGTCTCATTCCTGTAAATGTAATATTCTGGGCTGATATAGTAACATCGTTTGCAGAATATTCAAAGTATTGTTGGAGAAGAAGCGCTGCAGGATTTCATAAATTTCTGTCTTCGCTACATCGCCGATCTGAAACTTCCCTTTAAAAGGGGCACCTTTATTGAATTTAGAACCGGAATGCTGAACATTTCTCCAGTTGGTCGCAACTGTACAACTGAAGAACGTAATCAATTCTTTGAATACGATGCAGAAAATCAAATACGCGAGAAATTTATTCAAGCTTTGAAAAAGGAATTCCCTAATTTGGCTCTTACATATAGCATAGGTAAATTGTCATTTAATTAAAATATCGAAATTAATATTTTTATGAAATAAATATGAAAATTTTATTTATCTTTGAAGGAGGTCAAATTTCATTCGATGTTTTCCCGAATGGCTGGGATAAGACGTATTGCTTGAGACACATTCAAGGATACGATGAAATCCATTTCTTTGGTGATAAAACAAGAGAAGGCGGCAATGACTTCGAAATTTATGAAAGCGACTTAACTATAGGTCATCGAGTGACAGGTCCCGATGACACTTTAAATCAGCTGAAGGTTTTAATCAATATTCTTGATGAAAAAAGAAGTAAAGATCAGCTTAACTTCCCAATGCAATGTGTTTAAAAAGTTAATGTACTTTCCATACCCAGTGGTTCACAGAGGTTGTCCAGTGTAAAATTGAAAATTTTGAAATTTTCGTACTATATCGAAAAACGAACTCTATGTCTTGCCACTTGATTTTTGTTTTTTGATGTAAAATTTGAACGTTTTTTTTGATAATTTTATTTGTAATTCTGCCTTTGTAACTGCCCTGATCGAGTATTATCTTAAAAAAAGGAAAAGAATGTTCTTGGAATGTTCAGTCGCATTTAAATATTTTCTGAAAATATTATTTTAAATTAAGCATATATTGATGCTTTTAATGATTGCAGTATTATTATTTATAAAGAACTCATTAATAAATGATATTAATTTTTCTTCCATTATACCTTATATATAAATATTAAGAACCATTTACTATCTAAAAACTGTTTTAATTTTTATAAATTAAATTACAAACTAATAAGTTTCTTTTAATCAATTGTAATTTAATAGAATAATTTTAATAAAATACTCGTTTCAAAGTTAAGTCTTAAGTATTTTAATAAAATCATGAAAATTTTCATTAATTTTAATAGTTATATCTAAAACACTCTGAATAAGAAAACAGTTTTCTGTTTAGAATTCATGTGCAATATTAAAACTTGTATCTAAACTGAATACGCTTCCACATATCTTTTCGTGATATATAAAAAATTTGAAGATAATACACTGGACTACCTTCATTTATTGTCTTTGTACATAATTTTAGGTTTTAAAATGTTAACCGATGTCAATTTTATTATGTATTACGATTAATGCCAAAACTTTATTTGACATTTTAATAACATTCCCCTAATGTATGCTCTAAATGTGATAAATTTATATAAAATTTTAGATTTTTGAGTTAATGAATGTAAAGAACGAAATATCTTTAACGAAGTCAAATAAAGAGGATGAAATAGACCAAATGAAGTTTAATTATTTTGTCATTTTAATATAAGAATTATTTTTCGAGCAAATAATTATGATACATTTTATAACACAATAATTTTTTTAAATAATAAACGCAATATGAGGATTGTCATACATCTATGTAATGTTAAAGCGACGAACATAAAAATATATTGGTTTCCTTACAGTTTCTATAAAATGCCCATTGTATAAGAAACAGAAACGTAGTTAACTGGCAACTTTGTTATCACGGATTTCATAGTAGCCCCATTTACCATGTTAAAACGTATATTTTCAAGACTTATGTAATTCTAGGTAACGCTTAAATTATTTGTTCTTATTTTATTTTATAAAACTTACATCGCTAATGAAAAAACTTAACGTTTATTAAAATGTACAAAAAACTTTCTTAATTCTTTAACGCGAGAACTCACAGTCCTCGATAAACAGGCAATCGTTTGGAAGCAAAAGCCGCCAATCCTTCGATTCTGTCTTGCGTGTCCAGTAGTTGAGAGTAACATTGCTTTTCAATTTCAAAGCCGTCATCTATCGATACCTCGATACCCTTTGAAATTGCAACTTTGGCTAGTCTGCAAAAAGAAACAAAAAGCTATGCTTAACAATTATGTTTTTAGAAACTGAACTAAATAAATTTCATTCACTAAATAAGAAAATTGAGAGCCATAAATGCTTTTATTCGCGTTCGAAAAAAACTGATGGAAGATTTTACTTCGTTAAAAAATCGAACAAACACAATTGAAATCACGTTTAATCTACATCTCCTTTATCTCTTGAAACTTATCGAACCATTTCGATCCCTTGCAAAAAAAAAAAAAAAAAAAAAAGACATCGGTGTACGTCGGGTCTTCTCTCAGCTCTCTGCCCGGTCGAAAATTGACGCTAATTAAAAAATGGAGAGTCGTCGCGGCATCAATAATCGTAAATCACGCCATCAATTTCTCGAATCCGAGCGAGGGGAAAGCGCGGAGACTCGCTTGCGATAACACAAGGAGACAGCGAGCACGTATATATGGCCTGACTCGTTGCGTAACCGCGCGCGTTATATACGCGTCAACAGCGCGAAATCGTTAGCCGCGTTCTCGCTCGAGGAGTCAGTGACCACCCTTGACTCACCTGACGCCGATCGGCCCGTTCGGCAGGATCTCCCTGGCGATCTCGAGCGCCTCCTGGTAGGCGGCGTCGCCCTGCTTGTTCTGCTGCACGACGCGGTTGACCAGGCCGAGCTCGTGGGCCTCGACTCCGTCCAGGATCCTCGCCGTGTAGATGAGCTCCTTGGCCTTGGCGGTGCCGACGATCCTGGGCAGTCTCTGGGTGCCCCCGGCCCCGGGGATTATGGCGAGCTTCGTCTCGACCAGGCCCATCTTCGCCTCGGCCGCCGCCGTCCTTATGTCCGTGGCGAGGGCGAGCTCGAGGCCGCCTCCGAGGGCCACCCCGTCGAGGGCGGAGATCACCGGGGCGGAGAGGGTCTCGATGTCGCGCATCAGGTCGCGGAGGGAGCTGACGAAGCTCGCGACCTCCTGGGGCTCCATCTTGGTGCGCTCGCGCAGGTCCGCACCGGCGCAGAACACCTTGGGCACGAGGCTGCGGAGGATGAGCACTCGGACCTTCTTGTCCTGCTGGACGGAGGAGACGGCCTCGTTCAGCTGGCGCAGCAGGTTCTTGCCGAAGGCGTTCCGGGCCTCGGGCCGATTCAGGCCCAGCACCGCGATGCCGTTGTCCTTGCCGTCCAGGTAGCGCAGACTGATCTCCTTGGCGGGGCTGTCCTCCTTGGGGGAGAGCTGGGCTTTGGTCGACAGTGTCCGCATCGCGAGCGAGGCGACGTTGTAGATGCTCGCGCTTGCCCGACGAGTTAGGAAACCCATTTTAAGTCGTTCGCTCGTTGTGGCTTGTGACGTTATTCACGTTCAGACTGAAATACAAATTTATATTTGGTGTTTATTTTGTTTAATAATATTAATGAAAAGCAATTTTATTTTCTGTAGTCGAGACAATAAACACTACGTGAAGAATAATCAGCGAAAAAATTAATGTGTCGGTTATAAAAATAGGACAATGTAAGAAGCGGTTCTATAACAAAAAATTTACTAACTGCATAAATAAATAGTAATGATGCAAACGTTAAAGAAATTATTATTCTATACATTCTTGGAAATTTGCAATTCAATAAATTACGGTGTACGAGCATCATTTCAACATTAAGTACTATTCAATTTGAGCAATTTGATTATATACGCATGCATCTATCTTCCTTTGAGTAGGAAAGTACACAGTAACTTTGTCAGAGAGATCGATCCGTCTCCCGAGACAAGCGAATTAGGAGACTATGCGAAATTCGAGTTCAATACTAGAAATAAATTACCGGGGCTTATGTTATAGTAGCAATTATATAGGATATAGTCTGCCGCAAAATTGTCGAAAAAAATGCTTTCAGAATGTTAAGCAGAAATTGAATTTTAACGATTGTCTCGCAGCGAAAACTATTTGAAATTCTTATCAGAAAGAATTATGCAAAAACATCAACAATTGTTTAATACACACTTATGAGATAATAATATTGACACTGAATTTGCAAGAGCACGTGCATTCAAACATCACGTGACACCGATTAAGAAGACCGAGCTTTATCATTGTTCAAAATGTTACGGCAAGTGTTTTGAAGATAGGAGTAAATTGTTAATACTGCTGAAAAATAATTTTTAAAAAAAAACTAATAAACGTATACGCGACTAATTTTTATTCTGATGGAAGGTTTCACATTATTGTATACATTTTTTTTTTTTTATCTTAGATTATAATTATTAGCAAGTAATGATGATAGTCTTTTGCTAATTGTTATTACCTAGATTTTGGTAATGATAACAAATAATTTTTTAATAAAAAAGGAAACATTAATCTCTCGTTTCAACGTCTTGGAATAGCTTAGTTCTGTTATCAATGTAATAATTTGCAAATTCTCATAATAACTTCAGTCGTATTCTATTCATTCCTGTGTGAGGATAAATGTGATTTGCAATGGTGATCAGATGTTTATAATTTAAATGACTCATTAAATAAATAAGCCGAGCGTGCTTATGAAGTAAATAATGTAATTTGTGATGAAAATCGAATTAAAGTCGTAGAGTAAAATCATCAAACGCGCGGTGAGTCACCAATTACGGACGAGAATATACCTTTTGTTTAATCAACAAAACAAGGAAATCGATAACTCTTTCCTGCTTATCTGCGAATTGTTAAAAGCCCATTTAATGAAAAATGATAAACACCGCGTATAAAAGAGCAGGTTACGATTAGCGCACGAGAATAAATCTCCAGCATGTATAAAGTTAACTGTAATGCGGAATATGCGCTAATTTTTAACGACGCAGAAAATAGCCCTGGAAATAAAGGACGGCAGACGAGCGCGAATCGATTTTCTTTTATTAATACTTCCTTATATTCGCGCGTAGAAGCATCTCAATGAATATTGCCGTCTGCTCCACGTCCGATTCCGTTCGAAAGCTTGACTTTGCGAGCCAAGGCTAAGGAACGGCTGGGTTCTGCATTAAGGTCGTTACATTGACGATTCGCGATGCAAAAGTGAGAGTCGCATTTGCAGCCTTGATCCTCCCGCACGGTTTTGCTCGGCTTTTTTTTCTGTTTTTCTGGTTTTTTTTTTTTTTTTTTTAAGCTGCGGGTAAACGAGCACTTCCTAACGTATGCTAATGCGCCAAGTTAGTTATGCGACCGCGGGAGAAAAACAAGGCGATGAATTTTCTCGCCGGCCTCTTCCCCCGCGCACGAACATCTCTCGCTCTCTGGTTTTTTCGGTCTGCCGAACTCCCGAAGCGATTTGCATGCAGAGCTCGAGCGGGACGGGACGTTTACCTGGGATTTTCGAAACTTTTGTCGCTTAAATCGATTTTTTAACCGAGGTGCGCCGAGAGAAATGTTCTACTAAAAATTACTATGCTTTTTAATAACGAGGAGACAAACTTGCATTATCCTAAAAAATGACTCTGTACTATATACTAAAATTTAATATAATTGTAGTAAAAATTTTAGTATACAGTATAATAATTTTTTCGGATAATGCAAGTTTGTCTCCTCGTTACTAAAAAGTATAGTAATTTTTAGTTAGAACATTTCTCTCAGCGTGTCTTTTACTTCGATCTAAAATCTTTTTTACATTTAAAAAATCTAGCTAAATTTATCAAAGTAAAAGATCTCTTGCTTTCTGTTTAACTTTCAACAATTTCCAGAGAATTAACACTTGTTACTTCAATAAATCAGTGAATAAAAATGAGATTAGTCTGACGGTATCTGCACGTTTTTCGCGCGATCTCGCGGATGCCTTGTTTTGTTCGCTCGGCGATTCACGTGTTCGCGAACAAGTTAAATAGAAAATATTTCAGGCTGCTGGCTAAAATCGCGCTTGAAGAGTTCATCTTTTTAATTACGCATTCAAAGATATTCACGTGCAAATATTAACAGTTTCGAAGCTTTAACGATCTCCTGTCAGAATTCTTATTGTTTGCTCGGCGTGCGAAGGAAAATTTAAAAATTTTCCTTTCAAGCATGATTGTGCCTTATCGCTTTTAAAAGGGTACCTAAAAAATGATGAACGGTTTTCGCGTAAATAAGTCGGTTTCGGCGCGCTTTGCAAAATCTTAGACTCGCGCGCGCAACCGGAAAAACGAGCGTGTGAAGTTTCTTGCTACGGTAAGAAAGGAAGTTTCTGATTGTTTACATTTATCGAATGTTGTTTTTTTTCCTTTATGTTTACAACTTATCGAATTGAGTTTTGAGGAATTTTTTAGCAAAAATAATTATGTAATATGTTAATTTTAGAATCAACAGATCGAGAAATCGAACGTTGATTGTGTTCAATCTTACTTTCTTATCAACATGACGCTCGAAGATTTTTTTCAAAGATTGCTTATCTTCATCTTTTTAACGTTAAAATAACAATTTTAAGAAAATAGACTATATTTAGAGCACAAAAAGAACGCTTCAAAGTCGTTTAAAGATTTTGATTTCTTTCTGCAGAAATTTATCGAAGGAAAAAACGTAAACATTATAAAAATAGAATAATTTATGCACGCAGCATTACGACTCGATCATCGGCAATAAATAAAGAACTCTATTATCCTTTCACTTATTCGGTAAGACAATAACAATAATAAGCGAGCGAGCAAAAAAACTTAATGCAACCGAGCTATATCGACTCAGAATCGAGTCGTCTAAAAATATTTCTAGCATCAACGCAGGCCTTCTTTTAAAGGCCTTGCATGTAAATGAGCTGCTAGCGAACGATAAGTATATATAAACGAAAAGTAATAATTCCAATCGTCAAAAAACAAGAAACTACTTACTCAGCTGAGGTAAACAGTGAGACCGGTGCGTCGAGCTTCCTCCTTTATTCGGTCATCGTGCGCGCGGCAGATATGCGGCAAGTATATATAGGTGCGTGTGTCGTATCTCAAAGGGAAAGCGAAGCGAGGATATATTCCTTTTCCGAATGTAAACAGCTCTCTCGCGCGTCGACGCCGCCGCGACTGATTCGCGCTCGCAAGGGCGTGGGTCTTTTATGTTTCGGCCGGCGCTGCCGCTCTCGCGCCCGCCAAGCCAATAATCGTGTCCGATGGCGAGCGAGGAAGCCGGGTACGGGTACGTGCCGATAAGCAGTCGCCGCCGACGGTCCGCTACGACGATGACGAGCTGCTTTCTGGAGCTTGCGCGTATTATGCGCGATGTATGCTGCTGGTGTCGCCGACGAAAGCCGCCGGGAGGGGGTCCGTTTCGGCCTTGACGACTCGCCGCGGGAAGGGGAAGCTTTCTTCTTTTTTTTTTTATAGTTTAAATCGCCGCGCTTAATTAAGTGGGCGACGATCGCTGTGTGGGGCTGTTGGTACCGACAGAGCTGACGTGAGTTGGATTGTAGGAACCGCTTTTGCCAAATGCGGATATCTCGGCCCGGGTGCTGTTTAAAAGTTCTACATATTCTCTGATATTATAATGTATGGGTAAGTAGAATTTGTTGAAGATTTCTCTTCTTTCATTTTAGCTTTCCGAGTGGAAAAATTTTATTTGTAAAATTTTGCGGAACGAAATACTGTGTCAACTTTTGCTGAACAAATCTATATAACAGACTGCGTTATATTGCAGCTCTATTTGGCAGCATTTGGTAGTGCTTGACAGTGTTTCTCGAAGTTTGCAGCAAAAAACAGTTTTCACAAAAAATGTATTATAGGAAAAGATTAGGATTTTTTTAAATATTATATAGTAAACACTATTACACATTGCCAAAATACTTATGCATAAAACTGCGAAACATTGTTAATCATTGACAAGATATACCAAATATTAATAAAAATTGATAAGAAATGCTGTCAAATGCTGCAACATACTGCTGATACTCGCCTTACTTTGTCAAATTTATTTTAATTGTAGATTCTGTCAAATAAAACGCATCTTTGTCAAATCTGCTAAATTTCTGCCAACACTGCTAAATGCTGTCCAATGTTGCTAAGAATCCGAAATGCTTTAGTCAGGCAATGTTTTGTCAAAAATTCACAGGGTTTCAACGTTTGGCAACTTTTCCATTTCCACTAGGGTTTGTAGAAAAAGTTTTGTGCTATAATGAAAAAAACTTTCCATTTATCACTCCATCAGTAATTTAAAAGGAAGTAAAAATTAAAATTAACAAACAGTTACTTAACATGAAATGATAAAAAGATATTTTGGAAACAGTTACAATTAATATTATTAGTATTTTGAGATTTAACGAAGTTTGAAAATTATTCTAATTTTTTATGTTGTAAAACCATTGTTTTTTTATGGATTCTTATTTTATTTTTTTAAACGAGAGAGGTACTTAAATGAGATTTTAAGTGCCAGTTTTTAGTATTTTAGTTATTTTTTAACATAGAAATTTATGCTACATTTTAATTTGGAAAATCTTGCACATCACATAAGATTATTGCCTTCAGAAATTTATCTATATAAGTATACGACCAGTTATTTTTTAAATTGTATTAATAAATGTTAATGTACATTTTAAGTTACGGTTTAATTTCAGGAATCTCATTGTGGTAAGAAGGTATGAATATTCTTGTACAAATTTTGCAAACTTGATATATTTTTACAGGATATATATATGATAATATAATTATGTAAATAAAAGTCGGTATTACAATTCCAGATTTATTTCTTTTTTATTGTTCTGAAATCTATTTACAGGTAAGTTGTAAGACATAGTCTAAACCATCTTAAATTATTACGATTAAAGTCAAAGTGATACTCAAATGCCACATATTAACACTACAATAATCTCTTTAAAACAGATCTATACGTTGAATATGGCTAACCGTACATAAAAGTCCTAAATCTTCTCCTCTAGAAAGTGTTGTTATCAAGTATAAAAATGAGTATATAAGTATCAAGACTTGCCATAGCACCATATGACTTCCTTACAAAAATCTCAGGTAAGAGACCCCATTCGTTACCCTTTTCTAACTTTGAATGATTTCGCGATAATCCCAAGACGCCCCTTAAATAAATAAATAAATAAATAAATAAATAAATAAATAAAACTGAACCAGTCGCAAATGAAGAGCACCGACGGGTCTCGAGGCCCCCCGAGGCCTGGATTTGCGACGCGCACATCGCGCTCGCACAGAGCCGACAGAGCCTTGTGCGCGCGCGACAACAGAGCGGGCAATGGCAATGGAGCGGTGGTGGACGACGATCGGCGAAGTTAAAGCTTAAAATCCTTAGGTGGCGGTGGTGGCGGTCAGTGCCGGGGCGGGTCTCAGCATCGAGCGCGTCGCCGAGGAGAGCTTCTGCGAGACGAGGTGGGCGATGTGCGACGAGCGCTTCCAGACGAACTCGCGCGTCCTGTCGTGGTCGTCCGCGCTCTCGATGCGCATCTGAAATCGTCGAGAGTAACGCTTTTTATTAGAGATGTACGTGAGCTTTTCGTGGTACTTCGAGTAATCATAAAATAGCAAAGTAAAGCTTTAATTGAAGATATCGAGCTTTTCGCGTTACTTCGCGAGCTTTTAACGTGGAGAGTGTAAAACTGGGTTCGTATATCGAGTATTTATGTGGGGAAAAGCTTTTTTTTTATATTGCCGTAAAAGCGATCGTTTAATGCTAACTTGAAGTTAAGGACGTTGGTTTAAATTCAAAACTAGCTGTGCGGAAATGCGCGGGAGGCAATTTTCGTGTGCGTAAATATCCAGCAATCAAAATTTCATTTTGCGCTCCGTGCAATATTGAAAGATGGAAAAAGCTTGAAAGCCCAGAGGCAATAAAATTCTTTGCTTCGCAAACACGCGTTATATGGAGCCTAGATCCTTTTATTTTATTGCTCCGCTTTCGAATTCGAAAGTAATGTTAAACGACAATTTAATTTAGAATATTTACGCTACACGAAGTAAAATTATTACAGTTTACTGTTATTAAAACTGTTTGTTTTTCGACTGTACCGTAATAACGATAGCTTGAAAGTTATTTTTCAATCTTTAAACAAATGTAAACTCACAATTAGAGAAAACACAGCTAAAAATATTTTTATAGCTTGAAAAAAACCGCTGCCAAGTAATTGGTAGTTAGCTTCCTCCTAATTAAGTTATTAATTGTTCCATTATTATTTCGTTTTTATTATTATTTTATTTTTATATGCTCATTTTAGAATTTAATGAAAAGCTAACA
>JAWWEO010000045.1:4387412-4429806 GCA_035582975.1 Ormyrus labotus | reverse complement strand
CTTTGTTCGATTCAAATATCTCAATCCTATCATTAAAAAAAATTAAAATTAAATTTTTCAAAAATCGAAAATTTGCGTTAAAACGTGACCAAATAAGCTAAACAAAAAAAGATTTTTTTGTCGCAATCACAAAAAAAAAGCAAAAAAAAAACAATGAACGATGAAAATCCGTTCAGTAGAAGCTGAGATCCAGGCGTATGCAATTATCGCACCTGTTTCGGCTGAAGCACGCGGATGGAGTGCAGAGTGGCGGCTCCTCCGTGGTAGACGCGCAGGCTGAGCCGCCCGGACATCTCGGCGGTGGTGGCGGTGGCGCTGCGGACCTCCTTGCGATTCGACCTGCCGAACTCCTTCTCGACCTTGAGAACGAGCGGACCGAGGTTGAACTTGGTGCGGATGGTCGTGTGGTCGCTCATCATGTTCACCGACACGTCGCCGGAGCGCTTCAGCGAGGAGAGGCCGTACAGGGTCGCCTTAGCCTTGGAGCGCTGACGCTTCGACGGGGGGCTCGGCGCCTTCGTCTACGGTTAGAAATGGGTTTACAGTGCTTTTGCTTGTTCCGATCGTTTTTTTTTTCTAGTGTACTTTAATCCGCCGAGGTAAAATTACGATGATAGGTAGCTTGATCGATCAATTCAGAATTACTGATGATAAAAATGTAAATTGATGATCTGCAAAAGTTAAGTTCTCTCGGGCCGAACTGCATGTCTAGTATATATAACTTGAATATTGATTTAAAAAATTAAATAATTGTAACAGCAGTTTTATATTTAGTTTTTTTAATTCACATTTTGTATACTGATATTTTCTTAATTTTATATCAGACACAACTACTTCAACAATACTTTTACATTTCTCGCATTTAAGTTTTTAAATCAGTCCATATCTTAATGAAATATTATTTAAAGGCAATTTAAAGATCCTCTAAAATTGTACAAAGTACTGACCTTGTTGTTCGAGCTGCCGGTAGCCGGTCTTTTCGTTCCAGTTTTAGTTGTAGTTCTAGTCTTGTTCTTCTTTCTCTTACTGTTGGTGTTAGTATTGGAGCCGCGGTGGCTCGACGTCGCCGTAACTTCATTCGTAGCCAATCTCGTTGCGAGTTCTGGCGCCGCGGCTGTCGTAGTTTCAACAACTGGATTCAGAGTTGTTTCCGCAATCTTCAATGCCTGAAATAACCGCAGGCCTTTATCATGAAAGTTATCTTTGAATTTATAATAGTTCGCGAGAATAATTGCGCTTTGATCGGAAGTTGTTCCAAGTGGAAACTTTGGCGAAACAATCATCATTTTATTAAAAATGGTAAAGAGTTTAAGGGAAACAGGAGCTTT
Organism: Ormyrus labotus; assembly: GCA_035582975.1. Lineage (NCBI taxonomy): Eukaryota > Metazoa > Arthropoda > Insecta > Hymenoptera > Ormyridae > Ormyrus > Ormyrus labotus. The sequence goes on along the minus strand of JAWWEO010000045.1, from coordinate 4,428,478 downwards.
GATTTGAAATTAATTTAGTTACAAAATTTGAATTTTAACGAAAATTTCAGACAAATCGAGGATTGTCAATTTTACCTTGAGAATTTTTAATTTATCTGTAAGTTTGGAATCTAAATATACGGTCAATTTTTAATTATTCCAAAATTTTATTGTTACAAAAAAATGGTTACGAAAATATTTTAATCGTTCAACGGGAAATTTTTCCCACATATCGTAAGCTCTGAAGAAGAAGCTTGAAAAATATTTCGGGCCCGTTTTTGGAACTGGCAAGCATCAATTATTGCTCGCGTAAGTAATAGTTTGAAGCGCGTAAGTACCTCTCCGCAAGAGCAGTACGAACCGCACTCAAATGGAAGCAATCACAAAGGATATACAGTTACCTCGAAAAAAAAAAAAGTGCACTCCGAAACATTAGTTACATCTTAAAGAGCAAAAGAGCAGCCCGCCGCGGGGGAACTGCTCATTAAGTCGAAAGAAGGCTCGGCAAAGAAAGTCGCAAGCCGATAATTGCCGGTGGCGCGGATATATAGAGCAGAGTGAAAACGAACGAACCTCGGTGAGCGGCTGCTGCTGCTGCTGCTGCTGCTCGGGCGTCTCGGTGGCGCTCTGGACCTGTTCCCGAGCGGCGGCGTCCCCGATTCTCGGCGCCTTCCTCAACTGGTGATGGCTCTTCTTGCCGGCGCTCTTGCGGCGCTTGCCCTTGGTGCTCTTCTTGCCGGCGTGCTTGCTCTTGCTCTTGCTCGAGCTCGGGCTCGCGAGCTTCACGGTCACCGGGTCGTACTTGTCCTTGAGGATCTTGTTGATGCGCCCGAGGATCGTGTCGACGAAGCGGTTGTACTTGGCCACGTAGATCGCGGAGACGTCCTGGTTCGGGGGCGTGACCATCGCTCCTAAAAGAGGCGTTTCGTACGTTTTGCAAGGATGCGGATTTGCGAGATATCGACGGCTCGGGGCTCCGAGCGAGGCCTTATTTTCGAGGGTTTTTTTTTCACGTAGGATACGGAAATGCTTTGTTGAACTAAATCGCCGGTTTCTTTGGTTTCATTTGAATTCGTTGGATAAGAACTTTTTTTTTACTGAAAATTTTAATGAATAAAGATGTTCTTTCCGCAATAATTAAATCGGTTCTTTTTTATTAGACCTTTATAGTGTAATACCGTTAATGGATTATTGATTCGAGAAAAGGTTGCATGGCTTTAGTTCAACATATTATTTTTAGTGAGCCATAAAGAACGGCAAAAAGATGTCTCGTGGCACAGAGATTTAGAAAGAGATCTTTATGTACACAATTGCAAAAACTATAGCGTAATTGTCCTCTAGTTTTAATTTTAACGAACTAATGATAATGTAAAAAAGATTTAAAATACCAGGTTGACGTGAACATTTTTTTTCCAACCGACAAAAAAGTGGTTCCCGATTAAAGACCATTAATCCGTAAAGATTCGACGCAGTGCAACTCCTTCTTGTACGATCCGAAAAACCGATGAAAAAAATGCTTTCGAAGTCATCGAACGCCTCATCGATCGAAAGAAGACCCGGCCCCGATTCGTTCCGAAGGAAGAACTAAAAATCACGGTTGCGTCATTATATCGTAGCAGGAACTCTCCGTCTTTGGAAATACGCTCCGTCTCGGAATAGATCTAAAAGTCTCTGTGCCAGCTGCGAGAGAGCGTTAGCCCAGCGAGGAACGGCCTTGAACCTGACTCGTCGGCCGATCACCGACCTCTCGTTTCTCTTTCTCTCCCGAATTTATGCGCGTATTTACGCGCGGCCCGGGTATTCATGAGGCCCACTTTTGCGCCGAGCGAGACGTAACGGTACGTCTCCCCGGAGACCGGTTCTTCTTCCCCCCTCCCCCTCTTCCGTCGATGTAGGTCAGTCTCTCGGCCGCTTCCTCCTCACCTAAAGACCGACATACAGCCTCTCCGCGCGCCTCTAGGATGCCAAACACTTTCGACGTCCCGCGCGTCGAAGGGGAAATTCTCCCCGCGAGGAAATATGTAATAGGCGCGGACGCGGAAGTGGGTCAGGGTCGGGGCGCCGATGTGTCCCGTGTGATCGGTGCCGGTCGCCGGTCCCATTCCCCGAGGTGAAAGCCGAGCGGACGAATCCAACGCGCGCCGCGGCCCCGTGGCCTCTTTTCGGCGAGAGCCGCGCGAGAGAAACGAGAGAATGCATCTTTTCCGGAGGCGAGGCGCGAGAGGTTCAAGGCCAGACTCCGCGAGGCGATGCGCCGATTTTCTACCTGCCGATATATCCTCGTCGACGGCTGAAATCGAGACGGCCGCCGATTTTTCCTCCGCCTTTGGTGTAGGAAGAAAAAAAAACAAAATTTCCACGATGAAAGTACAAATTGGCCGCGTAAAAATCGGCAGTCTCGATTTCAGCCGTCGAGTCACTCGGCTCCATTATTTTCTTTCTACTCTACTGGAGCTCGAAATTGCATTAGGCTTACGTGGTGTACACACAGAGGTTATACAAGAATTTCAACGAACGGGAATAGTGAGGACGGGGACGAGGATTTACGGTGCCAGACGCGTGTGCAGATTGTCCCAGCGGCTACAACAACTAACTACTGTTTATAGTTCTACTGAAAATTACTACTACGGATATATATATATATATATTATATTAACTACTACTAACTACGACTACTACTACTTTGGCAGATGAGCGATGGTATATTGCAATGAATGATATAGATGAGTGATGATAATGCGAAGCACTCCGTGTAACGTCCAGTGGCGATGCGTCTACATTTTGCAGGTTTTTTTTTTTTTTTTTTTAGTTAAACAGTCAAACCGTCCACCGTCCACGTGCTAAAAACTACAGGCGTGACGTTCTACCATGTACTTGTAGAGATCGAACGATCGACGGCTCAAGGTTCATTTTTGTCAGGCCGCGACGCGAGCATTAAAACGCATTTAGCAGATCGGCGCGTCACGCTTCTCGCCGACGTTACTTTTTGGCGCTCTCGATCGGGAGGAAGAACAATGCGAAGGCGTCGGCGCGGAGTCGCGAGAATCGCTGCTTCGCGTCGGCTGGGCAATTTTTCAGTTTTCAAGCGTCTAGCACCGCGAGTATCGATAACGGTCAAGTGAAATAATGAAGGCCAAACACAGATTTTCTTTTTTTTTTTTTTGATTTTTTATCATTTACTTTGTTATTTCTTTTTCTTTATCGTAAAAACGAACAAGTCATCTATATTTGTCACTTTTTTTTTTTTCTCTGGTCGAATAACAATGTCTCTGTACAGTTTCGTAATATGCTGATAATTCCTCTCGTCTCCTCCTTCGTCGTTCATTCGTATGTATAAATCGAGAGAGAGAAAAGAAGAAGCGCGCGTGTAACGTATATGTATATATATATATATATATAGGTGAAGAAGTGCGCGAGAAGAAGAGGAAAGGCGGAGAAGACGATGGTATACGTTATAACAAACTCCGTCGTGCCGCGGTTAACGGCATCTAATGTCGGCGACGCCGGGAGGAGAATCTCCGTCCTGTTTTCTCCCGGCGTTGCCCGGCGCACTATATTACTTTAACTCTCTCTTTCTCTCCTCCTCGGATTCAGTCCCAGCCTTTCTCTCGCCTCTGCCTTTCTCTCTCCTGCTTGCTGAGCGCGCGCAAATGAGATTTGCCGATCCCGTGACGTCACCGATCCCCAAGGCATTTTAATGCTTTGACCGTGCCAGAAGAGAGTGTCTCTCTCTCTCTCTTTCTCTCTCTCTCTCTCTCTCTCTCTCTCTCGACCTGTTCTTACTAGGGCGCTCAAATTGCGCAAGGCTAACGGTCCGAGGATACAGCTACGCACTCTCTTCCGTCGGCGCGACGAATCGAAGCTTCGTATAAATAAATAAGTTAATAAATAAATAAATAGGCGGCTCGCGGTTTTGTGTCTGATGTGTGTGTGTGTGTTTGTGGCTGTGTATATGTGCGTGCGCGCATTCGCCAACGGTTCGAACAGAAGCGCGGCCGAGCCTTGAGCGACCGCATCTTCGCATCTCAGAGTACATGAAGCGCGCCGTGCTTAGCCCGCTCAGTCCTTAGTGCTTAGCTCCAGCGACGTGCTTTTTCGACTTGCGCGAAGCCTTGTGGTGGTGCTCCAGCTTCTTGGCCTTGGGCTTGAACTCACGTGCGGCGCGGCGCGCAGACGCGATGTCGGCGAGGCCGTCGATGTCGTCGTCGTCGTCGTCGTCGTCCTCCTCGGTGCCCTCGTCGTCGTCGTCATCGTCGTCGTCCTCGTCATCGTCGTCGTCGTCGTCGTCGTCGCCGGTGATGTCGAGGTCGACGTCGTCGTCGTCGTCGTCGTCATCGTCGTCGTCCTCGTCGCTCGAGGCAGCGGCGGCCGGGGCGGCTGCTGGGACAGCGTTGCTGGTCTGAATGACGATGGGGCTGGCGACCGACTCGGCGCTCTCGATCGCGTCCTGGACTGTACCGGCGGCCTGGCCCTCGGGCGTCTCCTCGTCCTCGTAGGAGGAGGTCTCCTCGGCGACCGAGGCGTCGACGTCGCTGACGGTCGGCACCGAGTTCTGCTGCTCCTCGATCAGGTCGTTCTGCACGGCAGGGGGGATCACCGGCAGGTTCGCCGAGGCTGCCACCGGCTGGACCGCCGAGGCGGCGCCTGCCGACGGCTCGACGGCGTTGCTCTCGTCGTCGTCGTCGTCGTCGTCGCCGCCTGAAAATAGCGTCGTTCTATTATCACCCTCGCTCTAATCGCTACTGTTTTTTTTTCCCAGTGTATATTATAATAATAGAGCATTCGAAGCGAGGCTGGCGCACAGTTCGTTGCATCGAGAGGCAGGCCCCGTCCGATCAAGTAGTAAAAGTTCCGCTTAAATCGGACAGGAGCGCGCGAGCGGCTCGCATTAAAATTCAAGCGGCAGGCGTGCGCGCTCACGGGCATACGCGGAAATAACGGAAGCTCCTCGCGCTTAAAAGATTAACCGCGGCGACGCGGCGCGCTCGGGACTTTAACGCTCAAACTGTGCCGATCGGGAAACGAGGGCCGAGTGCTCGCTCGCTCCAGTTGCGCTCCCCCGATCCTTTTTCGTCCCAAGTTTTTAACGATTCCGCGTTCAAGCGCCGCTGAGGAATTAATGAGCGGAATCGATAAGGATAGAAAGGTCCGCGTCGGAATTAGATGTTCTTTTTTCCTCTATGTAAAAATAGCCGTAAAATTAAAGTCTCCTCGGCGACGCCCGATGGAAATATAATCGGTCCACGAATCTCGAAGGAATTCCCGGAGCGCGCGTGGATTATGTTAATTCGGCGTTCAAATACAGCCGCTCGAAACTTCGAGTCCCGTTAACGGCAGGCATCAAGCGGCGACTGTTATAACGGAATTTTCGCGCATTTGTCGCCTGGGTCAAGGAGCCGGCCCGCGTGTGAACCTCTCTCTCTCTCTCTCTCTCTGTCTCGGATCTCGGAGTAAGGCAGAGCGAAACAAGAGAGGAAGAAGCCGGAAAAGAAGCGGCGCGTAAGAACTCCGGGCGCGTACGCGCGTTTTATTCGAGAGCGCGGAGAGAGCCGTTACGCGACTGTTATCATTCCTCTGTCATGAGCGACGACGAGCTCGCGCATTCACAGTTACTCGCGCCACTAATTAGCCAACGGTAGATATCCCCCGCGACCATTGTGTCAATAAATATATCGAGCGTATATACGAAATACGGTCGACGAGGCGGGTAAAATATGTATATATACATCCGAATATCCGTGTCAGTCGCTCGGCCGCGGGGCTGATTAATTATTATTCGGGACACGCCCCGGCGTTTCGCGGGGCTATTTAGCGCGCGAGCGGTAATGATACGCTGCTGAAAGTGTTCGATAATTGGGACGCCGAGAGCGACTGTTTCGAGTACCGATGATTCGATGCGCATCGGCTTAACGGCGGCCCGCGGCTAAAATGCCGATTAGCGCGGAAAAAACAAAATAATAGGCGAGCCCGTAGCCTAGTTAGGCTTCTCTCGGCTTGTTTTGCTTATGTTTAATGTGCCGCGCGTCGAATGCTTCTCGGATAAATTTGAATGAGCCTATTAATCCGGCGCGGCGCACTGTAAACAGACCCAGTTTACGTTGTCTAATTACAAAATCAAGATAATTCATCGTTTAAAAGAAGGTCATTGCTCTAATAAAAAAATAAAAACAACTCGGCATCCCCCAATTAGATACGTACATTAGGCGAATAATAAAACGTAAACCCACCTCCAAGAACCTCGTCGATGAATCTCTCGAGGTAATCGTCGTCGTCGTCATCGTCGTCCTCATCGTCGTCGTCGTCGTCGTCGTCGTCGTCGTCGTCCTCCCCGGCGATGTCGAGATCGACGTCATCGTCGTCGTCGTCGTCATCGTCGTCGTCGCTGGAGGCGGCTGCCGGGGCGGCGGCGGCGGCCTGCCTGGACTCCTGGACCTGGAGCTTCCTCGACTGGGCGGCGGGCACGGGCGTCGCCAGGGCGCCCAATGCCAGGCAGCACAGCAGTGCCAGCACCACCGCTAATTTCATGTCTCTGGAATGGAGATTGAGAGAGAACAAAAAAAAAAAAAAAAAAAAACAAAAATAAAGACAAAATTATGATGGATTTTGGCTTAAAAACCGATTTAACGGATATTTCGACGATTTCCGTTGAATTCGAAAAGGCTCTCGCGGTATACAAATTGGGGGCCGCGACTCTCGCGATGTAAATAAAGCGGAATAGAGGTGGAAACAGTCCGCGCGGAATATGTACACGTTATGTATACACTGACGGCACACCGATATCGAGAGCGCAACGAATCGTCAATTCGGTTGGTCACTAGTTTTGTCACACACAGGTGCACTGGTAAATCAAGCAGGCAGGTCACTCACCCTTCGTGGATAAAGGGATGGCGAAGGGCGGAAAAGAACGTGTGCGGAGATCCTGCGTCTGGCGGGAGCGAGTGTGCGCGTGTGCCAGGGGAGACCTTCCTTAGCCAAGGTGAGAGTGTGAAACGAAGACGAAGCGCCGGGCGGAGAGTCTTTTATACCGGGTGCCACCTCTCTCTCTCTCTCTCTCTACCTCCTCTTCCGCTCTCCTTCGTCGTCGCCAGGCTGCTTCTGGCCGCGCGGAAGCCTCCGACCGGCGGCGGTGGGTACCCTCCTTCCGCGGCGCTGGACTCCGAGGAGGCGGGGGGTATGCCGATATATGCACCGATCGGCGGACACGTGTGTTAACCGCTGAGATTTTCGGCGGAGCGGGTTTCGGTACTTTGCCGAGCCGAGCAGCGGAATGGGGCGCGAGGGGCTTTTTCACGAAAAAATCGGCTCATGGTCGAATTGTCTTTATTTTATCGGATTGAGAAATGGGCTGTGGTGGTATCTCGCGACCGAATTTTCAGAGATAAATTTTACAAAACATTGTGAAATGTAAAGGAAATCGACGACGGTTCGGATTCGTTTTACTTAAGCGTTGGCAAAGAATGATAAGAAAAACAGGTACATTCAATTTCTGATATCGATCGAAAGGTAGATTTTGCTTGAGCAATTGGAACCTCGTGCTATCGTTTCGATAAGAATTTATTAAACAGTGTTTTCTGGCTGTAAAAAAAAAATAAAAGATGGTTTTGAATGAAAATTATTTTTATAATTATCATCTTTAGGAGCAATGGATGCAATTTAATAAAAAGAACGTGCATGTTGTATAATACAAAATTGTGTGCTTTTTCATGCGTTAAAAAGTTACGGGTATTATGAGCAAGCTGAATTAATGAATCTTTATGTAGTATAAAAATGGGGAAAGTATATATGTAACAATTGATAATTCAGTAGCATTTCAGATTACATAAACTATGCTTTACAGTTCAATTATTGTGCAAAACATCGATAACAAAAGTACCCTTTTATTCCGCAATCAGTCTCACCGACACTAAGCGTACGCAAATCCTTGGGAACCCCTTGGAAAAACATCTGAATTTCGTAGCTCGAGAATCCCCCAGAAGCCCGCAGCCAAAAGCTGCCTCGGAACGAATCCGTCTTTGGGTACGCGTCGACGATCCGCCGGAACATGTTCGCCTTTTCGCTTTTTCCAAGCCGAAACGATCGACGCGCGCCTCGGGAGCCTCTACCGTTAAGCCGCACGGGCTGACATTAGCATAATTGGCATCGAGCGTAGTTCTTTCGGCGGGCGCCTCCGCCAAGAGAAACCCGCGGCTGCCGGGGGAAAGGGGGGGAGGGCGCCTCTCCGGAGAAAAGGAAAACGCGCGGGACTCCCGATCCGGGAGGGCGACCGGAAAAAGGCTGGCTGCAGAATTCAAGAGACGACGACGACGACGACGACGACTTCAGGAAAGTGAAGCAGATATCCGCGGAGCCGGGGAATATGGGATTTGGTGTCAGGCAGGCGCGCGCGCGCGTCGAGGAAGTAAGTAGTCCGCGCGCGCGAGTCGATCGCGCGCCCCCACCCAGAGCGGGAGCCGACGCACGCGGGGAATTAGTAATCAGGATGTGCGAGGAGAACGCGCGCCTCGCCGCTCGCGCGCATTCTTCTCCTTTCATTCATTATTCATCGGGGCTTCGACAGATTTGTTCGACGTTACAATATTGTACATCGGCAAATATATATGTATATATATATTTTTTCTCTTTTTTTCAGTCCTCATAAACTCGGAATTTCGTTCGTTAGAACGGGTTTCTTTCGCTCGGAGGAGAGGTAATTATATTCGCCTCCCGAGGAATTTCTGGACTCTCGTTTTTCGTCTTCCTTTTTTTTTTCTCCTTTTGGCGGTTCCCCTCCTCCCCGGTTCGCTTTGACACAGTCATCGCGGAGCTGGCTTTTAGCTTTCGGGAGAGATGAGAAAGGGAAAAGCGAGGCTGGAAAGTTTTTTTTTTTTTTCCGAATGAAATCTCGTTACGTCCAGAAGGATGGCTCTGAAATTCAGTTTATTTCGAACATTACAAAGCGTCAACGGTTGAAAATAGAAAAAAAAAACTATTAAATCTATGATGTGGAAGTCTCGCGGAGAGTAATTTTATTGTAAAACGTACAGCGCCGAATGGTAATAACATGTGTGGTATTTACAATAAAATTCGCTCCCGTACATTATTGTCCGTGTCTTAAGACTATTTTTACAGTAAGCGGGTGTTTTTTGATCGTCAATTTCTTCGTTCCGTTTACTTCATTATCTGTCCGCCTGCTTGCTTTTGATTTGCTCCAGCATCTGTTTGTTCTTGGGATGTACCATCGGCTCGCAACCTCGCGGACACACACCGTGGCCGCTAAATGGGGCATTGTTGGTTTCTACGAGCCGTTTGTACTGAGCGCATCGCGACTCGAAAGAAAACGAAGAAGGCGCTTCGATTGAAACTGGAAAATTGAAAAAGATCGAGTTAGTTTTTTCAATAATTTCAATATTTTTCATTTTAAAAGACAGTGCCAAATGGCAATCATTTTTCAAATGTAAAAACTGTTGCGAAAGAAATTAAATTAAATGCAAAAGTCAATGATTCTTTTTTCAAGTTATTTTCAAATGAAAATTAGGTTTTGCATCAATTAGGTCGTTCAACTATTTGCTTTAACGACCAGTGGTACGTTTAACTTTGTCGAGTTAATTAGATTTTTTTTTTATCTATTCCACACGACTTCCAGGAAGCTTAAAAGGTAAAAATGATCCTAATGTGAAAATAATAAAGCTTAATTCGTCCAACTAACGAATGAAAAGCTCTTCAGCTAATTTAGTTTCTACATAAAAATTAGGCGTTAATAATCTAGTATATCCGTAGACTAGAGTAAGATGGCATTGCATACCGAAATGATGGCACCACATGTACCCCCAAAAGCTGATGCCAAGCCACAAGCATACGACTCCGATTACGGCCTTCCAGCTGCTGTCCGGCGCCTCCATTTCCGCATAGGTAATTCGAAAACTCTGCCTGTACAAGTACTTTTTCTCCTCGCAGGTGAGATTTCTCCAGTCGCCTCGCTCTTTCTCCCGCATTGCCTATTTCGTAGATTCGTGTCAATAAATGATAGAAAAAAGAAAAAAATACGTGCTCACTTGCGTTACCGGCATCGGTAATTGGGTTAACAATAGCACTCAGCTTTTTAACGTTTCTTTATTGGCATTTTGCTCGAGTTAAATGGTATATTAAATACCGAAAAAAGTAAATAACATTAACGCGGAGAAAGAAAAACTGTCGGACGGCAATTTTTTTTTTTAATTTATTCACAATTTTAAGGCTAATTGTATGCAAATATTCAGTGATTAAATTCTCTTATAAAATATGTATACCAGTAAAGAATAAGGCACTCATCGAAAGACTTTAAATAATTTTGCATAGGCGATAATCGCATCGACTTTTTTTTCCACGCACCGTGAGTTCCGGGGTGCATTCGCGATATCGAATGGCAGGGCAGGGAAAGTCATGACGGTCGATGTAACTGTATAGTCCGTTCATTCCATGACCAACGATCTCGCGGTCGCCGATGAGCCTTTTGTAGCTTGGCGGGTCCTCGCCGCAGCACTCTGACGACGAAGACGATGGGCGCCGGTATTGTATACGTGGAAAAGCGCGCGTACTGGGCAGGAGCCATTTCCTTGCCAGCATCTCTGTCACTGTTTTGCGTTGAATTTTTGTTTGTGATTCCCTTAAAAATGTAGCCGTATCATAGTCAACTATCTCTCAAGGTTAGACGTCTAGGCAACTTCATGGCGCGAAACAAGGAAGGGCGTGCCTGCGCTTCGTCGGCATTCCTCAGCTCTACGTCGAGAGGCTTAACGGACTCGATTGTGAATCGGCGAGCTTTATCGAAACAGAAAACTTTCACCGCTGCGCACGCCAAACTTTCTCTCGTCCCGAAAATAAACAATGATTTATGCAGACGATGCCCTACTCGACTTTTCGATACTTTTTTGACCCTCGATTGATTGCTATGGTAATTAACATCATTTTTACTGGGTTATTCTTTTTTTTTTTTGCGTATACATATATCTATGTACCTACACACTGGCGTCAACTGCCATCGCCATTCGCCATCGGTAATTATGACCTTTTTTTTTATAGAATTCGATGTTTTGTGACGGCGAAAGTTTTCGAATACACTTACGTAGTTTGTAAAGGTAAATTCATTCGGGTCTAAAGGCTTGCGTTTGTTTGGGTGCTCTTTGAGAGAAAAGAAAAAGCCGCATGAGAGATAAAACTTATAAATGAAAAATGTTGGTCTGTTAATAGAAAGAAGGAAACGATGTATAATGAAATAAGTACCATTTTTATCACTGTAGTAAAAGTGTATTTTTACAAGTTAAATGTAATACATGCAAAATTAGGTGCAATTTTTATATCCACTAATCGCAGTCCTGAAGTATCGAATGTTAATTCTTTTTGTATTAGAAACGTAATGTTTTTCTTAAATATAAAATATTGAGTGAATTTTCTAAAAGAGTTATAGTAATTAATAAATTTATTAATTTAATTCATTTTTACGTTTCTCAGTAACAAAATTATGCATAAATAATTATATATCAGCAACAAATGCAAAGTAATAAGCTTGTCTACTTTTTCTTCATGCAGAAGCTTTACTTAATCCTCTTTATTGATCATCTGCAATACCGACAGATATTTTGGAACTCACCTACCTACCTACCTTTACCTCTTCGTATAATACTGCAGCTGTTTTTTTACTGGTGTAGTGTACGATGCATACAGCAATCTGTCTTTCTCTGTTGCCGCGCCGCAGTAACGAACAAACGCGTGGGGGTCGACGGCCAAGATGTCGTCAGAGTGATTCTCGTTGTGTTTAACTCTCTTTTCGTTAAAGCTTAAATTAACAACTTGGTTGGTGCTTTCTATTCGTAAAATACGACATTTTATCTTCGAAAAATCGGATCATCCGAAATCAATCGATAACAAGAATACTTGTAAATCGAATTTTTTCTGTACGACAAAACATTCGCGGGCTGACGCCATAATTGGACTGCAGCAGGTGAACGAATCTTTGCTGAATTACAGATTGATGATTGAAGAAGTTTTGAGAGAGAAAGGAAAAAGAATATTTTGAAATTCGATGCTGTTTTTCGCAACTATCACTGGAAATTGAAAATTGTAAGTATTCGTAGAATTTGGGTTTATTTTATGAAAAAAGTCGATTGATACCATTAAAATTAATGCAGTTGAATGTTTTACTGATATATAGGTGTTTAATCTATTTTTGTTTAAATTTTATGCAATTTTATTCAGAGTAATAAGTTTATTTTATAACTCAAGATTATTTACTTCTTAAAACAGTATGTCGTTAATTACAGATTTTGATTAAGAACAAATAAATTTTTTAAATAATTAATTATATAATAAACCTTTAAAATTTATTTAATCTTTTGCAAAATAAATTTTTCTTTAGTTTAATGAGTTTTAATATAAAAGTATTACATAGTAATTCAACGATTAATATTTTATTATAAAATACTTAAAGGAATAATTTATTTTACAGAAAATAAGGACATTGAAATGGAAAAGAAGTACAATTCATATTGATTACGCCGTCTTTTAAGGTGATAAAAGTTTTTATGCACTTCAAGCACAGAATTAAAATATATATTTTATAGTTGTGTTCTATTTTTAAAATTTTTCTGATATCATCATTATGTAAAAATAATCTTTAAAGAAAAGATTATTCTAATTAGAACATAGTGCTTTTTGAAATAAAAAATGCTGAATTAAACCTGCTATAAATTTGACAAAATTATCATTATTATTATTAAAACTTCTAAAGTAATTTTGTTTTTGGTTAAATTTTGTTATCTTTAGTTTTGTTTTAGTGGTTTAATATTGATTTTACATCTTTACTTACTATTCAATCTAGTTCACATATAGAACAAAGTTTTTGTTTTAACCTTGTTTTCTGAATCTGGATTTATGGTTTATGAACAGTTTAAAAATTAAAGTACAAAGTTTAATGTTAGAGTTTCTGATGATTTATATTTATGTATTAGGCAAATAAAAATTTGAATTTATTTTTATTGTGTTTACAGATGATTTAACAACATTTGCAGCATTACAATTCAGAACTTATTTACTTGGAAGACAAATTAAGAAAAACATAATCCAATTCAAAGTAACGTACAAGTCAGGAGTATTTAACAAAGAAAATCAGGTCGACACAGAATAAATTAAAACTTTTTGTATCTGACCGTTTTGAAAAAAAGTTTTTTTTATTATCAAAGGCTACTTGCAGCAATAAAATAATCTAGTCAAGAATATCATTTAAGCAGTTGGTAACTTATTGATAGTAATTGTGATATTTTTAAATAATTTTTGTCTATAGTAATATTTTAAGACTTATATAGTATTAATCAATGGTGCCTATCTAAAAGAATGTTTCAATACATTTGGTCTTTGATTAGTTGGTATTTGCGACCTATTATTAAATGGATTTTGCGCCACACTACGCATATGTGTGAACTTCAAAGAATATGTTACGGGGAGCCCTCTGGTGCACCTCGTACATTATCAGTAGAATATTCACTTAGATTATCTAGAAATCCAGATGTCAAATCTTTGCTATCTTACTTGGATGACATTGCAAATCAGCAGGGAATAACTATTAGAAGTGAAAGAGGAATTTTAGAAGAAGCTATTAGAACTATACTAATAACTAAAAAGATAAATCCTACAGCTCACCCTGATTTTGCTAAAGCATTTGGCAAATGTGTGGAATTAATCTGGGGATATAGGCAACTTTGTGTCGAATGTGAAGAATTGAGACAGACGCAATATGATTCAGAAAATCCTTTGCATGAAAATTTGCTTTTAAGATTGTGGGACCTATTAATGCCTTATGATCCACTAGATGCAAGAATAACCAAACAATGGCAAGATATTGGTTTTCAAGGAGATGATCCAAAGACTGATTTTAGAGGGATGGGCATTTTGGGATTGGAAAATCTGGTTTACTTTGCACAAGAGTATCCCAGTGCTGCAACTCACGTTTTGTCACATTCAATGCATCCACGTTATGGATATGCCTTTGCCATTGTTGGCATTAATCTGACAAGTATGGCATTAAGATTGTTAAAAGATGGCTCAGCTAAAACTCATATTTACAACTCGTCAAAAACTCTACCAACGATTCGTGCCTTTCATCAGTTCTATTGTTACTTGTTTTACGAATTTGATGGATTCTGGATAGAATCTAAACCAAGTAATATAATGGAATTTTCTTCTATTCAAGAAAAATTCGAAAATAGTATCAGAATGGCTCTTGCTAACCCTTCAACTGTTTTTAGGATAAATTTATCAGTTGACAATATCTAGCATAAGTGTGAGGACTGTGTTTAAGGTGGTCCAGAAAGACAATTTTTATAAATTTAAATGAATTGGTATTTGAGAATACCACCAATGCTTGAATTTGATTGCAGAATCTCAATGCTTGATTAAAACATTTTTATCTGTTTTCGACTTTGAAGAAATCTTAACAACTAATTTGAGTTAAGATTTATATAAATTCATATTTTAAGTATAAAGACTTTTTACAATTTTTTTGTAAATATATAAGGGAATGAAATATTCAACACTTATTGAACGTGGTGCTTGATTTTAGTGCGTCACACTGAGTCTTATCTTGTGATATCATTTTTGTCAGAGCTATGGAATCTTGGAATTTATTTAAAGTTCAAAGACTTACAAGAATACCTCTAACAGCATTCCTATATTTTCTACAAATGTGGAATGCATTATATCACATAGTGTAATTTTTTTATCAGTTCACTGTAAATTTATAACATCTTATCATGAAGTAAAAGTGTAATAATTTAAGATGTAGATAAAAAGAAAATATTCAATTTATTGCAAAAGGCATAGAAAATCTAAGCATATTTATTGTTGGCCTAGTATAGTAACAACGTTTCTTAAAAAATGTAAATGTCACTCCATATCTGTTCACACATATGTACATGCTGTTGAAGCTAGTCAACATTTTATTTGTCTTTTTTCTGAGGTGCTTCAGCCTTTCTTCTGAGTTTGCTAGTAACTGTCACGATTACAAACACTCCAACAGTGATACTACCAAGTTTCATCATCCAAGGATTTTCTCTCAAGAAATTAGCTATCATTTGAGTTAAATCATCACTGGAATAAGAAAAATAATGACAACTTGTAAAATATGTATTAATTATAATTAATAAATGTTTTACAATTATAAATTGTGTTATATTTTTATTATTTTCTATTTATTTTATAAAGAAATATACTTACAATGGACTTTGTGGTACAGGTACTTTTTCTCCATGGGCATTTTTATACCATTCTTTGGCAAAAGAAACAAATGATTTAACATCATGCTTGGGAATTAAATAACGATACATTTTTCCGTGTCTGAATCTATAATAAAAAAAGTATGTTAATAATATTTATTTAAAGCAATTTGAGAAGTAAATATATTTTTAAAGACATACAATATAAATTGTGGAACTTCATAGACCCCAAATCTTCGGGCTGTTGAAGCTCCAGTTGAATATTTATTAACGCGAGCTACATTGATTCTTTGTTTCAACTTAGCACCTACAGCTTCCCAACGAGCTCCCAGTCTTTGGCAGTCAACGCAGTCTGTACTGTAGCTGCAAATTAAGTTATTAAAATTATTATATATTTCAGTAGAGAAGTTATTCTATTAATTGTTAAAATAATATGTTTTTCATATATTATTAGTATAATAAAAATAAAAATTATACTCACAACATAACAAACCAATCTCCAGTAGTAGCACCGGAACTTGCTTGAGTTAAATGTTCAAATGTATCATCTGTAAGTTCTTTAACTATCGGCTCTTTATTATTAGTAAAAGTTGCCAAAATTTCTTCATCATTCATTGGTCCTTTAAATTAAAGTTTTAATTTAGACAAGAATGATAATTAACAATTAAATGTAAAAAATGTGTTTACCGTCATATAGCAAAGGAATTCCATTTCTAAAGAACACAATCGCAGGCTCCTTATTTGGGCTATATAACCTAAGCATTTGACTATTTACAACTTTAACCACCCATGCGGATAATGAATCAACTAAATCTTCTCTAACAGGTAGTAATTGAGCCTCAACATCATCGCACGTTTGGCAATCCTTTTTGGCTGCAATATAAAGCACAGTTTCACTCAAAACGTGTGATAAACAAAGCAAATAATCAGTTTTTGTTTTAAAATTATAGTTCTCTGATCGAATCTAATCAAAGAGTTTCAAAGATCAGTTAAAAATTATAAAGTGTAATCAATAACTGCGCAGATGCAAAAAACTTACTGAAGAAGGCGACAACATATTTTTCAGTCTTGATTAAATTCAAAAGATCGTCGTCGCTGACCGTCTCCAGGGTCGCCGCTGCGATGCTGGACAGGAGGCAGAGCGTCGCTAGGAGTACGATTCGAAGCATCTTCGACAGCTGCTTCAACAATGAAGAAAGTTGCTGAAACGTCTCGCCGCTTGTTTATCTGTGCGACCGGCGAGCCTGCCTTTTCGCAACAGCTGGCGACACGTTGACGTTTCCTTAAAGTTAAAGCGCATGCGCCGTTTTTGTGGGGCATTGCATGGCAATAGCTTGGCTCGGCTAGTAGGCGGGCTCGGATGGGTTATGGATCGCGACAATCTCGAGGATATCAGCTCTTCTGCGATTGTTTGCATCGAGAACTCGAAGGAAAAATGTTCCAAGTTCCTTGATTTTTTTCAAATATAATTAGAAATAACTTAACTAATATTAAAAATTAAAAAAAAGATGATATAAATATATTTAAGTTATAGTTTTGATCTCATTTGGAGGATATTTTTTTGTAATATTAATTTATTTAAAAACATTATTAACATATTTTGTGGTGTTTGTCTAAAATAAAAAGAAAATTAAAAAAGAAAACTGACTTTCTTATATAATTTAGGTATTTCGACTGGCCCTGCACTTTCAATACGGCAATTATATTGCTTATAATTAATAATGTCTGAATACTAATAATTATACATTTATCATTCGGCGTCGCGCCGCGTCCCTGCGACTTTGATGATATATAGATTCTATGAAATTATAAAATAAGACAAGTATGATTTATTTTTACAGTTTCATTTTTGGTAATACAAATATCAAAAGTATTATTTAATTTAACAGCGATAATAAAATTATGACCTCTCAGAAAGGTTCAAATTAAAAAAAAAAAAGTATACATATATGTACTGATTGACGCTACTGAAAACTTTTAGAATTGACATTGGTGTCTCTTTTAATTTAAAAAATTTTTAATCTAAAATTTCTCTATAAGCACATGACCATCATCACAGCACTTACCGCGTTTTTATAATATATGCTTTTACGAAAAAATAAGTGATGTATGCATAAGCTAACTAAAATAAGCTAATAGAAAAGTTCAATTACCCCATATACATTACTCATAGAGCTCTAACAAGACTGATCCGACCGAACAAAGACTAAATGACAAGGAGAGTGACGTATCAACTGTGGATCACGGATTTTCTTGTAACTTCGTGATATATTTTCGGGCCCGTTTGGTCTAACGCTCGATTATTCCAAAGTTATGACCCTTTTTACCGAAAATCTAAAAAAAAAAAGATTTTCTTTAATCACTTATAACTTTTCAACAGTTAATTGTAAAGTAATTTAATTCCCGGTATTCGAAAGCTGAGATAAAATCCTATTGATTAAACAATATTTTGTCCAAAAATCTTTATTTGTTCCGAAGTTATAGGCAAACAAAGAATAACTGTTAAAACATGCTGAAATTACGTCAATGAACTTTTTATGCTTATTTTAATGGTCATTTTTTGTTGGACCATAACTTTTGAACAAATAAAGATTTTTGGATTTCCTTTTTTTTAATCGATTATAGGGTAATTTGATTTTACCTTTCAAATGCCGGGAGTTAAAGTACTTTGTAAGTAACTGTTGCAAAGTTATGAGTGATTAAACAAAAACCCATTTTTTTTAGATTTTCGGTAAAAGAGCTCATCACTTTTGAAAAATCGAGTGATAAAAAATAGAAAAAGAGGATTGACAAGGCGTTTAAAAATTTACGGCCTTGTAAGAATAGACAGAGTTACACAAATTAATGCTTTGTATTAGCGTGAAAATAAAATTACGAACTTCCGATACACAATAAATAAGTTCAATTATAGTATTGATGGAGCGAAATATAATTATACCTTACGTTAATTTTAGTATTTTATACTTGGAAGTTTGACAATTACTTATAATAGAACTGGTATTGGTAAAACTCTCTTTATAATTCTATTTATATCACACATAATATATTTAGTACGTTTCTTCGTTCAGCAACTCGACAGCACACCGATACAGGTAACACATCTCATAAAACCGACACACGAACACGATAACATATTTGGCAGGGTGAAGCCAATACTACTACGGCCTGGCTCCCCAATCGACGACTTCGGTCCGACCAAAAGTACGGCTAGCACGGAGTGGTCCTGCACGACAGTCGCTGAAAGGCGGAGGCGCGGGTGGCAATTCCGCCTCTACTGCCGAGTAAGGGCTGCCGCGCGCCATCATCTCGCGAGGGGCTGCCCTATAAACGGATATATCTCTCTCGCATACAAAGATGTAAGCGGCACGCACCTCAGTGCAGGAGCTAGACACGAAGCGACGCCGGTCGCCAGCACGGAGTGGGCAGAACCCCGCAGGCTCGCCCAAGCTAGTTTGGAGGTCGGAGACGTGGACGACTGCGCGACACCTAACGAGGTCAAAGAGGCCCTCAGAGGAGCTTTGAAGGAGGACACCTCTCCCTTGGAGGTGAGGCAGACAAGGGTGAATAAAGCCGGCAAATGGCTAGCCATTACGACTCTCGCCGAGGAGACCGATAATAGGTTACTTAAGGTGGGCGGGTCTAAATTGGATGGGTCTCCTGCAGCCTGAGGTCGCGGGCCCTGGTTAAGCGATGCTACAAGTACCTTGGCTATGGGCACCGTAGTCACGGCTGTGGGGGCCCAGACAGGAGCTCTGCCTGCTTTCGGTACGAAGAGCAGGGGCACAAGGCGGCAGAATGTAAGGCCAAGTGCTTTCTCTGTCCGGGGACCACACCCGGGACGGTAAATCACGTCACGGGGCCTGGGGCTTGCACGGTTTTCCGAGCGGCCCTAGCCAAGTTTCGCCAAAATGGCTAAGATTCTCTAGGCGAACCTGAATAGAAGCAGACATGCTCACGCAAATCTTGCTTAATATTAACCCGAGTAGAAAATTTGATGTACACGACAAATGAGGCACCCGTTTTTTTTTTCATTTTTCAAAGTGGATTTTACTAACCAGGAGAGTCTCACTTGTTTGGGTCACGGATTTTGTTCGAATTTTAGGATATGTTTTCTAATGTTAAAACATGAAAGAAGCCTTTTAACTCCCGGCCTTTGAAAGGTGAGACCAAATCCTATCGATTAAAAAAAAAGACGTCCAAAAATCTTCATTTGTTCAAAAGTTATAGCTAAATAAAAATTTGTAATTAAAGAAGCTAAAATTACGTCAATGAATTTTTGTGGATTTTTTTATGCTACTTTAATGGTCATTTTTAAATTTATTTTGAATTTGGCGCACTAAAGAAGGCTGCCGCAAAAGTGGCGGCTATATGCAATATGGCCATATGTAAATATTTATAAATATTATAAACTATAATATCTTTTGATTTATAATTAACATTTATCCCTCCAGTTAGTCGCCCATGGTCCCATGTACATCACTTCCACATCCAGCACCTAGATCAACATAATACTGACTGACACGAATGACAAGTACACTAATATACAGAACAAGGAGGCACCGTTAAAAATTAATTTAAAACTAATTTTTTTTTAATAAAAAAATTGCACATGAGATCTCAATGAGATCTCAATGAAATCAGGTCTGAAAATCTTAATGCGATCTACACGAGATCTATGTGAGATTTATATGAGATCTATATGAGATCTATGTGAGATCTATGTGAGATCAGTACACCACGCAGCCACTGCTGCAAGAGGCTGGTGGAAAACTTTCTATTTCCTCATCTCGATAATATACCTAGACGCACGGCAAGCCACTAAACAAAGATTACCGACACTACTAAATTCAGGTATTAGGTATGTGATGGGTGTTAGGGGATCACACCCTATAGGATTAACCTTGGCTGGCTACATACGGAGAGTCGCAAGTCATATTTCATGGCCGTGCGTATCTATAAGGTGCTACGTATGCGTAGACCGGTTTACCTTGATGACTTGCTCACCAGGTATCAGCCTTGGCAGCCTACAAGGGGGGATAAGAAGGAACTGACGTTCGTACTGAATTCGGACTGAGATCATTCTCATACCAGGCGGCGTGTCTGTGGCTTCTCTGAGTAAGCAGCTGGCTTGGACACATTTTGAAAATCTAGACTAAGACAAATACTTAACACACGAAGCTGCCAGACTATTGTAGAGACATGTATTGTAAACAAATTAAAACATAAAACAAATTATAATACACAATCGACACAAATGACTTACTTGACAAATATATTAATAAAACTACCGAATGGCATTAGTCTAATGTAAAAAAGGACTGTATCAATTACTTGGCCAGCATAATGCTAATGCTGACCATATTTGTATATATTATACAATAAAAGGGTATTCCACATTAAGATAGATAAAATGCCCTCAATTTTTTTTTCTTTTAAATAGTTTGAATATATGTCTTGGGTAATAAAAGAGTGGACAACACAGTTTATTTGTCCCAAAATGCTCCCTCCTCCTATAGAAGGCCGAAAAACTTGTTTTTTTTTGCAATTTGCCTTTTTGCCTCTTGGCGGTTTTTGATTTAATCCTTTTGAAAAAAATTATGTATATTGACATGATATATACCTTTTTCAGTAACTTTTTTTGAGATTATCAGAGCCTATTATCCTTCAGAAAAAAATTCTTAAAATTTTTAAATTGGATTTTAACCTCAAAATAAAAACAGTACATCAAATTTTATATTTTTAGTTTTTTTTGCTGCATTAAATACTATTTTCAAGAATTTTTTCAAATTTTTTGATTTGGTGCGCCATGCCGAAAAAAAAATATTTTTTCTTTTTTATCAGTGTTTACGTAATTTTTTAACTAGTTTCTAGTTTACACGTATCATTATTATATTTAATAACTTTTTTATATTCGTTAAGGCGGACCTCCCCTAAGGTAAGCAGGAAAAAATTAAATTCTTAATTTGAAGTAAGCAGAGTGCCCCGATGGCAATCACTCAGGTCCCTTTCCCAAAGTAATGCCTAACGGCGGATACCGGAGCGGGGTTTATATGGAGCCAGGGGGAGGAGGTCCCCTCGATGCACTCCCGCTGGCTCTGGTCTGCAGTTTTAACTGCAGGGCGCAGTCGGCGGGCATGCATCAAAAATTAGAATAAACTGATTTAATGATTGAAAATGGGTTCTTGAATGAAAAATTTATATTAAAATGTGTTTAATTTTATTTATGCGTGTGCAAAAAGCTACTAATGTTGATATATATATTCGAGGTTTATAACGGTTGGATATAAAATATAATTTAATGTACGTAAGCCGTGAGTTATATTGAAAAACGCGAATTTAATTCAGGTTTCAAAGGGTTAACTTGATTTTCTCTATATCGATATAAAAATTGTGCATATGCTTTGTGCAATGTTGGCGTGTCATCGATGTTATATTGCGAGAGTGGCCTTGAAGGTTAATGTTTTTTCACTGCACGAGTGTCCTCGAGTTTTTAAGGCATACTGATGCATTGTGCATGAAGAAGCTTTATAGCCGGCATTGCATGATTTTTTAAAATTAAGTAGACATATTGCTAAGATATTTAACTGTACTGGGAGGTGCGCATTTTATTTGTTCATAAATTTAGTTACCTATTTTAATTAAGGTAGAGAAAAGCAGGAAATCGGATTAAAGTATTATGGGTAATTTTAAATAAGCATTAAAAATTTAATTTAATGAATTTCCCTACATCTACGGAATAGGCTATTGACAGTCACGTATCATCTTCTAATAAGGATTAGTAATAAAACTCTACACTGAGAGAAAAGTTTAGTCAAAATTACCATACTGTCTAGTAAGGCCACCACAGACTGTCAAAACAAAAAAAATTTACTTTATAAGGAATTTTACTGAAAATATAGGCAAATTTATGAAACAGTATAATATAATTTCTTACAAAGTAATTTTTTTGGTTTTGACAATCAGTGGTGGTTTTCTTAGACAGTATGGTAATTTTTACAAGACTATATGTAATTTTTATTATATCTCTTCTGTGCTGCCTATTTTACGTGTTCGTTCCCCGGAAAAATATACAGCCGGACCAATAGAGTCTTATCCACTCTTCAATTTTCTTTTATTTAACGACATTTAAGAATTGAAATCCTTCACAGTTCAATCGATACAGCGAGATTAAAAATTTATTACAAGAATTCAGCGTCGATTCCGCCGCAATGCACACATAATTATGGTCGGTAAATTTAAGCGCAATTTGAAATCAGGGATCGAATTTCAATTTTTGCCTGCGCGCGATGACGCGGAGAGTATAATAATTGTTCTCTGAGTGATAAAACAATGAATTTACGGGCTTTCTGGAGCCGCGTGCTCTCGGGCTTTTTCGGAAAATCGCGGGGCCATTTAAAAAATTTATGGTCGCGCGGGCGTGCACTCGGTCATTTAAAATTGTCAGTGAGTTGACAATACTTTCGATACAATTAATGGATATCAGAGTGGAAGTGTATAATTTTATACGTCCGAACGACAGCTTTGCAAATTATTAAGCACAATCGAAACCAAAATGGCTATCGGTAATTGCGGGTGATTGTTTTTGCCTCAGAACTACTGCTTAATTGCCGGGGCTCCGTCTCCTTGTGCCCACAAATTTATTCATAATGAAGAGGGGCAATTATATCAATTATTTATACCTAACAGCTGTATTAGTTTTGATAATATTGCATGACTCAATTTACTGCATTATGTAATTTATAAATTGATGACACATTATATTATATAGTTCAGTGCCTACAACGTGGTGTAAAAGTTTAGAAAGATTAAAAACGATGTAAAAATAATTTATTTGTTGTAGATCAATCAAAATATTCTTAAAACACTTTATAAACTTTTCCAAATCCGGTTATTAAAAGCGATATGTCAAACTCGATAAATTCTTTTTCTGCTACAAAGAACACACGTCAAAAACACACACAAGAATTTTTGAACTATTGTCTCCATAGCGTTGCATGCTCAAAGTAAATTACTGTCATTCTCAACGTGAATTCCAGTCTATATACCAGTATTGCACATAAAATAGCAGCTTTCTTTTGATAAAGCAACAAAATTGGAATACGGACGAGAAAAAGGCAGACACGAAATCTTTTAGGTGTATCACTGTTGACAATTTTGAAGTTTATTTATGTTCATCTTGTAGCCTGTAATTAAATTCGATCAAATGAATATTATTTTTTTAAATTTTAAAACGTAACCAGATATATCATAATACTTGAGTGTAAAAATTTGACAAAGGACATGCAATATGATATTTCCCAAGCGTAAAAAGTATTATTGCATACTCAAATTATCGATACGTTTCATTTGAATATTTGAAATATTTCATGCAAATTGAGAACAATTTTACCGATAAGACAAACAATATTTTTTAATGTTACTAAATTATCTTTTCTCTCGAATTTGGAATAAAAAAAAGTAATTTTATTTGCTTTTCTTAGGTTTACGTAGATACAAAATATAATTATTTATAGACAGTAATTTTTCTTATTTATAGATATTATGATTTATAGGGAGCAGTTAAGAAAACCACAAATGGCGAGCATGCATAACACAGTATATACGTTGATGGTCTCATATTTTAGAAGCGCTAAATATCTCTCCTCTCTGTTTCCTTCAACCAAACCGAACAAGAATTTGAGGGAGTTGGATTATTATTCATCAGCATTTCAATTTCTCTACTATCGACATAATTCGCACAAGTAGTTCCAGAGTGCAAGGAACCAGTATAATTTTGTATTTGAATTATTAAATTTCTTAATTAACAAGTTGATACAATGCTCTTTCTCCGTATATACAGCAGTTTCGTATAATATGAATTTGAGGTTCTATTACATAAAAAATTAAATTTAACAAGTTAATAATATATTAACAGCTATTTGCGTTGGTTCAAACATATATAACCTGACCATCTAAACAAAAGTTTAATTTTTGCACCTAAATTTTTCAGTCACAGTATAAGAGAATGTTGTACTTTACAATTAACTGTTGAAAAGCTATAAGTGATTAAACAAAAATCTATTTTTTTTAGATTTTCGGTAAAAGAGTTCATAACTTTTGAAAAATCGAGCATTAGACCGAATGGACGGGGCTTTCTTCATATTTTAACATTAGATAATATAACATATCCCGAAGTTTCAGGAAAATTTGTGACCCAAAGTTGGGACACTCCTTGAATGAGAATTTTACCTCCTGAATTATATACTTGAAGAGGTTGACGAGCTAAGCCACCGAAGCGTTGCTGACTTAATGAACAATTTCAATTATGTTAAAGTTGTGTTATTATTTCACAAAAAAATCCTAAGTAGCCCTTCAAGATTCTAAAAAGCAAGCTAAAAAGATCTTGCATGTTTTGATAATTGCTACAATTCCAGAATGGATTGTTCACAAAATTGCAGTAGGCGGTAAGATTATAATGATCAGATCTTTTTTTAGTTTTTTATAATATACCATGGTTTGGATTTGTTGTTAAAGTAATATGTGAAATATTTGGATACTATAAGATCTTGAACACATTGTCTGGCAGTGTCCTACCTGCTAGCAACAAAAAATTTTTATCAAAGATTTAAAAAAACAAAAATTTCAACAACCCCTCGCGTGGTTTGTTCTACTTTTTAACCCAACAACCAAAGTATATTAATTACTCTTAAAATTTCTGAAAAGTTGTACGCTACAGATTTAATTAAAAAATAATGTAAACCATATATAGCAAGACTATGTACTTTACTCTTTCGAATATCACGTAATTAATATTATGTAATTAACCTTGTGTATGTTATATTCTTTGCTAAATAATTCTTGAGAATATTAATAGCTTAAATAAAAAAAAAGCTAATAGAAAGAAAGCTAAAAAGAATGTTGTTTTATTTTAGCGGTTGCTGTTGTTTTTAAAAAAAAAATAAACTATTTTTAGTAACTTTAATTCGCATGGATTTTCAAAACCGAGATAGGATGAAAAGCACCAAGCGTTTATGACATAATAAAAAATGCTCGGACAATATTAGATGAATGAGCGAGCAACTATGGGTGTCAAGGAGTTATTTACAATTGCCCACTGAGAGGCAGTTCCAAAAGGCAGAAACAGCTTAAATCTCAATTACAATTCCGGGTTTATCGCGTCAGACCGGCGCACCTGAAAGGTGAATGCGCGTGTATACGTACACGGCGGCGCAGTTATTATTTCACTAAAAACCTAAGCGGCCCTCCAACAATCTTAAAAGGAAAAAGCTAAAAATTAATCTAAAATTAAGAATGTTGTTTTATGATCCTTTTTTGACTATTGACTATTTTTAGTGACGTTAATTCGCATGAATTTTCAAAACCAAAATAGGATGAAAAGCGTCAAGCGTTTATGACAGAAAACAATGCCCGGGCAATACTAGATGAATAACCGAGAGCGACTATGGATGTCAAGGATTTATTTACAATTGCCCAGGGCAGGCAGTTTCCAAAAGGCAGAAGCAGCTTAAATCTCAATTAGAATTCCGGTTTTATCGCGTCGGAGCGGCGCGCCTGAAAGTTGAATGCGCGTGTACGTACACGGCGGGTCCGTGTCCCGGCAAGTGCATGCATTTGCTGAAAAGCCCGCCGCGGATGCGCGGCCGCAATAAATCTTATAAATTTTCGCAGCCTCGTCCACGCGCCACTTCATGCGCGAGCGCCGATGTTATTGTTGTTTCTTGTTCGTTCGTTCGTTCGTTCGTTCGTTCATTCGGCAATTATGATTATTATTAAGCCGATCTGGGAAGCGAATACTCGCTCGTTTGCCTCAGATTTTTATAGTATTGTTGGTAGACGGCTTCGCAGAACGAGCGCTAACTCTGTGATATAATTTATTGAACAATAAAGTAGTTATTTATTTTTATATATTTATTTTATATATATGAATCAAGTTCATCAAAAGACTCTTTAAAAAAAATTCTCTATAGAAAAAAATATGAATAAAAAATAAGAATAATTTAAGGAGTCTCCGGTGTTCGGTGTCGTAGTAAGTGAGGTACCTTGGGCCACGCTTTGAATGAATGCTTATTATTATTAATTTTTTTTAATAATATACAATGCTTATCTTATTTTTAGTATAAGCTGTTGCAATAATTTATCATAATGAAGAATAAAAATAAAATAAAATGCTAAAATATATGTTTAGAAAAATCACAATTCAATTTGTTGATGAATGAAGTTGATTTGGAACCAATGGAAGAGTATTTTCGAAATGATTTAGAACAACTCAGGGAGTGGATGGTTTCTAGCAAGATTCCTCATGTGCATGGAAATAAATTGCTCCAAATTTTGAGAAAAAGACTTTGCAGAGCTTCTCAAAGGCTGTAAAAATTATTTAAGCAGCAATATTGAACGGAACGTTAAAACTATAGAAGCAACTGATAATTCACTACAGGCAAATACATATACCATTTATTATTTATTATTTTTTATTATTATTGTTATTTTATTATCTATTTTTATTTATTATTTATTACTCAATATTATTATTTAATTTTATTATTAACATCATTTTCTTATTATTTTCGAGTTGACTAATATTTCACCAAGTTTTTGATGTAAACAGTGTTGTTTTTAGCAGGGTCGTTGGTCAAAAACTAGGCCAATTTTAAAAAAATTCGCCAAACACTCGTGAAATAATGGGGAAAATATCCAGAGGGATATAGTAATTATATAACTAAATTTCTGTTTTTGTTTGTCTTATTTGCCGCGACAGTTAATCACCATTGTTAGTATAATAATACGTACAATGTGTATTATTACACAACATAACCAAAAGATAGGTTAGCAGTTTTTCATATATTTGCAAACTCTCAAGTAAACCTCTGAAATAGTATGCAATACATATTAATATTTCAGGCAAGGTCAATAGGATTGTGACTAAAACTAACGAATAAACAATGGTTCTATAATACTTTGAAAATAGATTGCATTTTTAATCCCGATAAATGATAAAATATTTTCACGAAAAGCGGTTTATCGTAAAATGTAAAAAATATATGAGGCCAAGATTTGTTTTCGTTATTTTTTAATCAAAGCAATTTACGATTTTACCAGAAATGTAAATAATTATCTCAATCAACCTTTAAATAAGCTATACGTTTTCAAAATCCGTAACACATTGCATCGTTATTTTATTTGCAATTAATCAATAATCAATCCGCGGAAATAACTTCTTAATTAATTATTTATGTACATAAAATATTATATATTTTCTCGGAAAAATAATCATCGCATATAAAATAATAATTTCGAAAGCGACTCCGGCTACCTCGCACTTCTCAATTTCGCTGAGAGTTTTCGCAACTACTTTAATCTCAATTTATACTCTCTACCATTGCAATTTCTTTACACACATCGTTTGTACATTTCGCGTCCTGCCTCAGCCTCGAATTTCCATTTCGTCCATTTCGCGCTATGAAAATTTAATAATCAATCCCTCTGAAAAAAGGTCTGGCCGTCGTGAAAAACGCGCTACAATTTCTCTTCGTTAACTGCAACTCATGTAAATAAACTGATTGCCGCATAAAAATTTCTGTTCATTTTCTGACTTTCCGAGAATGTTTCTATTCGTGTATAAACCTTGCAATATCTGATTCATTTAAGAGGTAAGCAACTAAAAAACCTTGTAAAAAATAAATGCTTTTATAATAATTTTTTTTTTATTGTCTAATTTTACTTTAAAAAGAGAGTAAATTTATCTTTAATTTTAGCTTGGATAGACCTTTTTATCTCATTAATAATTATGTCAGATTATACAATTTGTTTAGTTTTCCAAATTTCAATTCACTGATTAAATTTTCCAAATTAAGATTTTATTTTGTTCTATAATTATAATTATACATAATGTATACGCTGTTAAACAAGGTACGAAATTTAATGCACCTGCTTGAAATTTAGCTTTCATTACATTTATTAAATTACATATATTTATGTTTTACAGTGTAGTTTTAACATGAATGCAGGATTTTAAGAAAAATATTTCTTTATCTAAATCTAATAGTGATTAAAAGAGTAAGTATTAAAAATATTTACATAATAAAATCAATCAAAATTTATAACTAAAACTCGACATTTCGAAAGTCTGATAAAAATAAATTTAAAAAATGATTTAAGATAATAAATATATACCTGTTTTTACTTCCTCTAGGAGGGAGCAAAAACAAATAGATAATATTCCAGACATGTTAAATGTAATATTTAATTTTTTTTTTTACTATACATGTTATACCTTTTAGAAAATGGAGTTAGATCACTTTCATTTAAATTTCCTGCATATACGCCAAAAGTATATGTGTGAGGAAGTTTTGCTATTAAATTTTAGAGTGAATCGAATAACAGGTTCATCGTAAAGTCTACGGCGAAGGGGCTGAAACTTGAAAAACTAAAAAAGTTGTCGTGACGCAAACACTATTTTTTAAAGTAAAATTAGACAATAAACGATATAATAATTTAATTAGGTTGAAGAAAATGAAGGGTGCATTATCGACAATGGAAAACCTTCAATTATTATAAAATTTTAGCATACTACAGATTTGCACGCTGAACACAAATATTTTAATTAAAAGTAGTGACTGCTTTGTAGAGATTTTTTTATTCTTCCCGTATAAAGTTTCCAGGTTCGTCAAGCACTACTTATATATTATTTTGTTCACTGGGTACTTTGTACATCTCAAAATTTTATTTTCTTAAGAATTCTAGTCATTTTTAATAGTTTTTAAAAGAAATTCTGAAAAATAAAATGATACTTCAAACAAAGCTAATGCAGTTCAGAAAAGTCATAAAAAAATTTTCAAAAGAGAAAATAAAAATGAATCTTTCTTTACCATTTTCCGAATGAAATATTAATTTCCTTTTAGCTTTGTTAGTTTAAAGTTGAGCAATATCAAAGTCAGATAAATTAAAATAATGTTTTGATTCGAATTTATACATTATTTCGGTGTAGTTTGCTATTCATCTTCCCGAAGAAACAGAACAGTAGATAAGACTATGTTTAGTCAGCCGCTTCTAATCACACTCGACTTACTCGTGACAGGCATGACGATCTTATTTTTGTACAGAACTCTGTAGTTTTTAAAAAGAAGGCTACCGTATCCTTACCTCATTTTACCAGTACAAGAACTAGCTGGCTAGAGGCTGTTTAGAAGCCGGCAAATCAATCGTGCCGAAACGGAAAGGCGCATCTAAAAAGGCTGCTACTTTGAACTTTATCGTAAAAAAAGAATGGCGCATCAGTCGTCACGAAAAGATCCGAGCCGAAAAATACATAACTCCGCTCTGGGAAACGTTGATGCGCGCGCGATGCCTTTACATCAGGCGAAGGGAAGCCAGGCGGCTCAGCAGTCGCGAAGGTCGCTCGTGCCTCGAGCCAATCCTCAGTTTCCTCTTTCCTCGCAACACTCGGATGCACGTACGTATATGTATATATAGGCCGAAAAGGGAGAAAGGGAACCGTCGGTCGGCGCGCAGGGGAGACATCGCCACAGTCGAAACGGCGCACCGCCCGCCGTCGAACCTCCTCGTCGACTGCTGCTCTCCTGGACTTCCGACTTTTCTCGACAGGTAGCTGAAGCACGCTTTTTTTTCTCGCCAAAGAGCACACGCGCCTTTTTACGCGCAAACTTTCCTCTCGATTCACTCTGCCGGGAATAGCGAAGTTTAAGTAGTTGTAGCAGCTTTCCGGTCCGAGAGCGCGTTCGTTATCGTTATGAGGCTTATTATAAGAGACGAGATAATAGCTATTAAAAAGCATATTAAGAGTTTTTGCCAGTCGCTCGGAAGCTTCCTCCGTTTTTTTGCCCGAAACCGTTTACGGAAGTTTCTTGTTTACTTTGGCGCCGAGGCACCGACGCGTGATCTTTCAGTGTTTCCGACCTGTTTACTGACAGCGAAATGAGGAAATTCCTTTTTCAAAGGAGAAAATGAACTTTGCGCTGAAATATTTTCGGCCTTTGTTGCAGAGTACCAGAATGAAGTTAATTGAGACAAAAAAAAAGTTAGTTTTAATAAAAGGTATTTCTGACGTTAATAAACGACTGGAATTTCGTTTAAATTCACGAACAAGTATAAATCTTGTTTTTCAGATTTAATTACTTCATTAAATATGCTGTTTTTTCTTCTTAATTAATTCAGCATGTCGTATCCACGATAGAACTCGTTTTTGTAGAATCGATCAATTCTTTCACAATGCAGCGTAAACGTTATTTAAAAAATCGTTTATTCTCGATAGTTTTTAATAATTTTTTATAGTAAACTGATAAAATGTAAAATAATTTCGTCGAAAATCCAGGACAAACAAATCAAGTTTAGCTTTATTTATTCCGATTCCCTTTGACAGCCGAGTGGAAACGTTGAAAAAAAGTCGAGAAAATTTAGTATTTCAATCGGGAGGAGATCAATCAAAAACATTCTGCCCTGCCGCAGTAAAGGTGTAAATGTGCTGTTTGCTAGGGAAAGCCAAAGAGAGTACTACCTAATACACATTAATTATTTAGCTTCTGATTTACCTAAGGTTTATGGTCAGGCTGTACTCTGCAAACAGGTATGAAAGAGCATCGGCTCTTGAATTGCACGCGGCAGGCTCAGTAGGCCGTGACCGCGGTGAGGGGTGGTACGATGCAACGTTTTCTC
This sequence comes from Ormyrus labotus, assembly GCA_035582975.1. Taxonomy (NCBI): domain Eukaryota; kingdom Metazoa; phylum Arthropoda; class Insecta; order Hymenoptera; family Ormyridae; genus Ormyrus; species Ormyrus labotus. The sequence continues at coordinate 4,397,609 of JAWWEO010000045.1, read as the reverse complement.
TACGTTTCTATTTATTTAGTTATCGGTCTCGGTAATGGGACTTGATTTATGATAGGACGGCATGCATGGTCTTTTAAGCACGGAGAAAAATTCCTAGTAAAATTTATCTAAACTGTAAAAGAAGTTGCTTAAAAAGTTAAGCAAACATCGTTAAATAAACTTTACTCGGCTGTGTAAGTATGCAAATTTTACCGAATTCAAGGCGTCATTTTTCTTTCTGTCTCTCGCACGTGCGGTGGCTTATTTAATAAGTCAGAATCATTACCTCTTACTTTACTTTACATTTAAACCTTTTAAGTAAATTTCACTAGCGGCTTTACTCTGTGTGGTTATCGCAAATGAAGAGTCGGCGCGTATAAGATTTGCTTTTAAGAACAAATACAAACAGTTTATTCAGAAACAGTAAAATCCATCCAAAAGAGTATATAGGTGCGACTTTTGCCGCCAAAAATTGCCGCGCGCAAGATAGCGCTCCTTAAAACGTCGGCCTGTTAGCCGGTATCGCTCGCTTACGCCTAATGCGATCAGAATATAGTCGCCAATCGCGCGGATCGCTTGCTATCATGATTGCGACGCTAACTTTGTTAGACGCATTACAGAGAGAGAGGATTCTAAATTCTACGACGCGCTTCAGCCTTTTTCTCCGGCTCAACCCGTTTTCACCTGGTTTTCTGATCCGCCGTCGGTGCCGCTCTCTGAACTGCGGGTAATAGGCGGGTGACGCTGCGACGTCCGGTCTTTAATATTGGTGGGTGATCGCCGCGCTGGAACTTCGAGGCCTAGTCCCGTGAATCGGTTTCGCGAGCTCCGGATTCCTTGGTTCCAGTCAAGAGAGGTCCGCTAATGGCTACCAACCGGTGTGTGTTGGGAAGCCGGCTCGTAGATGGATCAGTCGGATTGTTGGCTCCAATCCGCCACCGTTGAATCCAACCTTTCGGGTGCTTGCTGCCGTCTTTTTACTTTAGCGACTTTAAAGCGAGAGAGAGCGAGCCGCTTCTCCTCTCTACCTCTGACGCGGCTCGCGAGTACGACATCCTCGTGTGTGCGCGACTCCCTATCGCTCGCCTAACACTAAAGACTAGAAAAATCCACATTACAAAGTCAATATTCCGTTTTTTTCCCGTAGAAGCAACTTTGAAAGAGATTCGCTCATTCGCGCGACAGGCTGCGCCGATAGTCTGTCCGCATTTCGACAGTGAGTTTTCATTTCGGTTAGCGTACATAAATAAAAGAGCTCTCGCTCGAATCGGAGTGAATGCGCTTAGATCTTCGGGGAGGCGCGCGACTGATGTCTCCCTTTTCTTTTGATGTCTGCAGGCGCAGGAGCGCGGGGTGAACGGCAGAGCCTATGGCGGATACGACGTACGCGCCCGAGGCCCTGGAGGCAGCTCGGAGGAACGAGGAGCGCTGCCTCGTGCGCGACGGCACCGAGATCTGGAGGGCGCGCAAGGAGGAGCTGCGCCGTCAGAAGCAGCGCGAGCAATTTGAAGTATGTGCGGCTGAAACGTGCCTCCGAGCGGACGCGGAGGGTAACACTCTGGGCGAGCCGCATTGTAAAGACGAAAGAGCCAAGTGCCGGGGAGAACGAGACGAAGCTCGGGGTAACGAGTCGCGCGGGGCGTAGCGGAATCTTCGTAAATATCCGGCTGGGCGGAGGCTGAACCTTCCGCCGGTCGCTTTCCGGTACAAGCTCGTTCAGGGACTTATGGATACTTGGCTCGGGCCCGGATTTAAAAGGGGACGGACTCGGGGTTTTTTTTCTCCCTTTGGGCTCGTTATTTGCACGAATGCCTTCAAGTATATTGCTTCCCGCTTTCATCGACGCGATCGACCGGCGAATGAAGAAAAAGAAAACGCTGGCCACATTTATATTATTAGATTAGCTTTGGATTAAGAAGTATTCAATTCGCAAGGTGATACGTTTTTGCATTTTACTAGAAAGGACCTGTATTACTCTTTATCGCGTTGAATAATGGATTTCGCTTTTTTAATGTTCAAGAATGTGTAATATTGTTGTAGTTCGCGGAAAAGCCATTAAAGCGAGCAGATATCAAATTTTTGAAAACTAGTGCACGGCCGTTGAGAAATAATCTCATTAGCTTTGGAAAAGTCCATAAAGTTGCATAAGCGAACAAATGACGAAAATAAAAATCAATGTTCCAAAGTTAATTTGGAAGTGTACTTATAAAGTATAAAAAGCGCACAACTTTCTCTATTTCTCCGCATCTCTCTTTTTATTTTTATTCCCATCTCGACCTGCGCGCGAACGAACGACTGCGTTCTGCGCACTGTCCAAAGACAGATCTTGTTTTATTTAAACTATATATCTCTCGCAGCGAAGCTTATTGCATTATTGTCTCAAGAGGATCCGGGCCTCATGTGAGCAGTACAAGGATAATCAGCACGCGTACAAAGCAGAGTAATATTGGTCAAAGCTTGAAGGGAGCGATAATCGAAGCTTCAACGAAAGTTGAAGTCAGCTTAATTCTCGGGAAAAGCAAAGCTTGCACTTTATCGGGCGAGCAAACGTATCCGACTTGGCAGCTTTTACGTGTACAAACAGCATCAGAAAATCGGCGGGCAACTTTTCAAAATGATTCTCGTTTTTCCTGTTCTCTCTCTCTTCCCGGCTTTTAATACACCCTAAAAGCGTTTGTTTGTTACTCACAGTACAGCGAGCGCTTCAAGCGTGGATATGAATGGACTCTCGCTTATGAATGGACAGTCAAAGTTCAACTATTTCATCGGGCCCGAGCTTTTAGGCAGCGAGCCAAGTGCGCACCGATGGGTTAACGCACACGGGGCATAAAGCGGATTTGCCAAGTTCGCGAGCGCACGCTGCACTTGGAGAAACTTGCTAATCTCGAGCTTTCCCTCTCCTTCGGCTTCTACCCCCCCCCCTCCCCCGCTCCCCGTCTGTCGGGATTCTATCGAGAGCTTTAATCTTGACGCCTCTGTGCGCTAAGTATCGAGGCTTATCGATGCTTTAGAGTCTGTCCCGCAGAGATTTTCCACTTGTAACTACACGAGCATTTAGAGGTTACCAGCTGCCTAAAGCGCACTTGATAGCCCCTGCAAGTGGTTCGGAGTTGCTTACGAGCTGCTTTTTCGAGTTTAGCTTTAAAGGGAAGCGTAAATAAAATTTGTCCCAACTGCTATATATATTTTTTTTTCTCTACGTCGGAATTGAAAATTAATATTTTTTTAATTGAAAAAAGCCATTTGACGCCTAGTAATTGTATACCGCGAAATTTTTCGCAAGAATTTAATCAGCGAAGCATTGGTATTGAAAAATTTTTTGTATCAATACTCAGTATTATTAATTAACGATACGTTAAAAATGAATGAAATCGAAACGAATAATAAATAACGCTTTTTGTAAAAATTAATTGGAAAAAAGTATTTTTTTATTACTCTCACCACGGATGATTTAATCAAGGTCTGTACTAGTTTACTGTAACTTGATGTTTACCTCGTGAAATATTTTGCATTAGAGCGAAGTGAAATAATCAACTTCCACCCTGTTTCAAAATGTACCATTTTGATTACAAAATGAGTTCTCTCCGCTAACGAAAATACGGCTAGTTTTTGCTTCACTCTCATCAGTCGTTATATTTATACCATCTGAAAGTTTATTAATTCAACTTAATTCTAATTTTTAATAGAAATGTTTATGTGAAAGAGTGATCGCAGAAATTGCCTGTTCAGTCATTTTCGAAAATGGACGTGAATTCGGTCCTAAGTGATAGTTCATAATAAGATATTAATCCTCTAAAAGTTTGAAGTTGAGTATGCTTATACACTGTCTATCAGTGTGCCTGCGATTTTCAGATACTAGTAAAATGCGTTCATTTTACGAATAGTGCATACTTGGGATCTTTGTGGTCTCATATCTCCGTAACAAAAAGCATGCTCAACTTCGAACTTTGAAAGGATTAATATTTTATCACTTAGGACAGAATTTAAGATCACTTTCGTGGATGACCAAGCAGGTGACTTTTGCAATGTTTTGCGGTCACCCTTTTAAATTAATATTTCAACATCTGATATTTTAAGACAGTTCAAAACTTTCATAAACATCTAAGCTTTCAATAATTTCTACTAGAAACTAAAAATTTAAAATATCTCTGCTTCTGCTCGTTTCCTAATAAATATAAAATGAAGTAAGAATTAACCGATCTACCTTCGGCCGTTCGTGAAAACAACGCCCTGCTAAATAAACTACACTGTTAGAAAACTTCCATATATATATAGATATACTGTATTTATATTTTCTGCTTCCAAATGTACAAATTGTATACCTACATATATGCAAGTTTTCTAACAGTGTATCTAATCTTAATAAAAAAAAGGTTCTTTAGCTAAAAAAAGAGTTTAACATATATATATTCCCCGCAAAACATCACGTCAACGAGCTTTCGAGGCCAAAACTACGCACTAAATCTCGGAAGCTCGTGAAAAATCGCATCGCGCTGCTTGGGCTTCCTCTCTCTCCCTCTTTCTCTTTTTTACTCGCACACGGCTCTTTCACCGCGGCAGCGGCGCACTAAACCATAGGGGGTTATTCCCTCCGTGTCTACGCATTACGGACCGGCTTTCTCTCAGCTGGATCCTCCGTCCATATCCATAAAACCGACCTCGAATTTCCAACTTTTGACTGGAGAGACGAGGCTCGATCAAGTAGGAAATGAACGGCTCGAGTGATATTTCTATTAGCGAGGCGTAAAAATTTTACAGCTGCGGCACATGCTGGCTAATTACTGGCCCTGGGGCAGACCCGGGGGTGGAGCGCCCTGTGCCTCGTCGCTAAGGAAGGGGAACGTCCGATTGGAACCTCTGGACTTCCAAGAATTGACTCCACCGCTTCCCGAGGTCAGTTGTTTTCAGACGATTGTCGGAGTTATTTTTAAATTTATCGATTAATTCAAGCTAATTATTAATTAATTCAAGTTATTGTATGTTATTTTGAATTATATATATTAGGGCATCCTAAACGTTCTCTAACATGAATGAAGTAAATATAGACCCTAAAGTTTTGGCTCATTTAATAAATAGAATTCTATATGATAAATTATTCAATAACACTTTATTAAACTATTTTATTAAAATTCCTTCAAATGGAATTTCTCCGTTTTATATTGTAAATTAACTTTTCTCCATGCTAAAATCTATTTTTCAGAAGTATGATCGTCTTCCTCCCAGGTAGTACATACTTTAGAAGCGCTCATTCAGATTTCGTAAAAAACGGATTTCTGCCCAGCTATATCTGCTAGAAGCTTGTTGAGATCTGAATGATCGATCGATATCGTCCTGACTACGTATGTCCCACTTTACGCGGAAAAGTTTCGCGTGTCTCTATTTCTAGCGGACGATATGAACATAAAGTTGTCCTATGCAGCTGGATTCTTGGAATATTTTTTCGCAAAAAAAAAAAAAAAAAAAAAACATCCACTATCGCTCGCTCGCTGCTCTTTCTGCGTGCTTTTGCCGCATCTCTGCGTCTGTGCACGCTTATTGCTTAGGATTGATTCTAGAAGGACAATTAACTTGTCGATACGCAGTAATGCACGCTGCTTAATGAAGCACAGTTTTAACTGTAACTTAAAGGATGCGTGTGTTCTTCGTTCGTCTTTTTGAGTGACACGAATCTTTATATAAATAAGGAGTCAACGAGACTTTGTACAAGCAATTGTAAATGCATTTTTAAATAGGTAAATAAATTGATTTGCCTGTCTTACCCTGTTTTCAAAGATAATAAAATTTTTAAGAGCTTATTATTACTTTATTATTATATTACTTATTTACATTCAAACTTGCGTCCATTCTGCGCAGCAGATGTAAGGATCGTAATTGTAACCCGTCACAGAGAATTTGATGTAATGGCTTTTTGATTATCCACATTAAAATGTCGATAATGGAAGATGAAGAGAGGTGTAAAAGCAAGACTTGCTAATAATAGATTTCGAAACCGTATTAGTATTTGAAAGACTGGAATTGTTTTTAAATATTTTTTATGCCACTCTAACCTCAAAATCACGACTTTAACATGATTTTTCGGCGCTCGTGGTATAAAATAATGTTCGATACTAGTGTTTAAGTTGATTATTTACCTCCAGATTAGTGTCGAAAAGTACTATTACGTCTCTTTGTGCACAAAGGTCTTTGCTTTCTTAAATGAAAATGATTAAAGTCATGAAATCAAAGTAAAACAGTAAAGTTTTCAATCCATAAATATTTTAATAACCAAAATTACAACTTATATCCAAAATGATCTATTCCACACTATCATGCTTGTCAATCACATATTTTACTTAACTATTTTACGCTTACAATAATTTGTTATATTCCTAACAAACTAATTTTTACGAAATTATGTAGACATAAGTAATATTGATCAATTACAAATAAGTTTCATGATACTTACTACATAACTTGCCAAGCCCGTTTCATTATGTTAAAAGTTGGACAAATAAATTATTTGTTTTTTTATATCTTAGTGTCTTAATTATACTAAATACTTATAAAAAGTTTTTAAAGTATGCAAAATATAATATATAAATGATGTATAAAGACATACATTTTTTCCGTAACAATAGGAAATTATCATGAAAGTGCTTTAGTATAAAAGAATTATAAAGATTATGTAAGAAATGTTCGATATTAATTTTGCAATACATATTTACATTTTTAAATAAATTAGCAATTTCTGAAGGATAAAAAGTAGTATTCTAAAGTAGTAGTATTCTAAAATTTTTAAGGATGTTAAATCTAAATCTGATATCAGAATTATAAGTTTCAATATGGCTGATACAACATAACGTCTTTATAATATCGAAATACTATTTTCTACTGAAAAAAAAAAATATTTTTTGCAATAATTTCTCTAAAGTAATCTAATTATTATTTTTCTCGTAAATAATGTCATTATTGTCGCCATTATCAACACAGTATCAACTCATTTTACTAATGTTAATCTTCCTAATAAATGCTATAATTAAACTATAATTGCATTAATTAATACTGTGATTAAACTAATTAATACTATAATTGAACTGTAATTACAAACAAAAAACCGCTGCCAATTCATTGGCACGTAGCTTCCTCCTAACTAATTTATCGTTCCAATATTATCTCTGAGATTCATTAAAAATAATCGATTTAAAAAACAATTTCAAACTATTTTTTATTTAATTAATTATTTATTTTTGTATCTTCATTTTAGAATTTAATGAGCAGCAAACAAAATTTGAATAAAAATTTTGTTATTGGAATTTTGGAAACTCCATATGCAAAGCCCGATTTCGCACAAACTTAAATAAAAATGCATGTGATAAATCAAGCTTTGTACAAGACGTATCAAAATATAATGTTCAATACAAGAGAAAAAAGGTGATTTTAACCTGTTGTTACCTTTTCACACTATCTTCCTTTAGAATAAAATTAAATAACAATTTCAAGTACATTGAATTTTCTCTAACTATTATTAGTCAAAGAAAAGTAATTTTTTTTTGTTTTATTTAAACTTTATTGCTAAAACTAATGTAAAAAATCATAATAAAATATTAATAATAATAAAATTATGACGTTCTATGTGATGTAGATAATCACGATACCATGCAAAATTTAAAATCGTTATAAAATAAAAAATATTACATGAATTTTAAAAATTACTTTTAATTTTGAAAATTTAGTAAAAGACGAAAAAAAATAAGTTGTCGATCATTGAAAAAGACCAATTTGCCCACCTTTTAACAAAATGACAAGGGCCTGTCAAGTTACGTAGTAATTATCATGAAACTTATCTGTAATTGATCAATGTATTACTTAAGTACATCATTTCTTTCGTAAAAATTAGTTTGTTAGGAATATAACAAATCATTGCATGTGTAGTGTAAAAGAGTTAAGTAAAGTATGTGATTGATATGCATCTATCGATGAAAACTTGACTGTTTTACTTTAATTTCATTACTTTTTTAACCTGTGATTTCGTTGTAAGATTATTTATCTACTAACATATTTTGATTATATTTTGCAGTTGCTGTTATTGAAATATATATTTAAACTACATTTTTACTATGTGATAGACATCATTGGTAATATGGAATACATCAAACTCGCCTAACTTTTTACTTTGGTTCAAAGTTATAAAAATATCCCTAATTTATTAGGGCTCTGTTTATTTAAATTGTGGAAATTTTTATGTAGGAGCGAAGTAAAAACCTAAATAATGTTAAATAGTGCGTGTGCTAAAAAGTTTTTCTGTATAAAAGTTTTTCTTACTTGTAATATATGAAAATCAATAACAATCCAGTTTTTATTGGAATGATCGTTAAAAAAAAACTAAAAAATAGTAAATGCATATGGAATTAACCGGTTCCTCATTCAAAATTTCGAGGCAGCGCGCGGACTCCAAGACTCCAATCGAGGTTTCACCCCACCGCTCGAAGAAACTCGGTGCGGCGTTCTACCGCTAGGCGGCGTACGGTTATCCGCAAGCAAACCAGTCACTTTGGGAGCATAAGAGGGCACGAAGAAGAGTCCAGGGCATCGCTTCTCGGCCTTTTTGGCTAAGATCAAAAGTGTAGTATCTGTTCTTATCAGCTTGATATCTGATACGCTCCCCATTGGGGTACTCAGTATATCGAACTGATTTTTGGAACATGGTGGAGTGTCTGGGGCTTGCTCCGACTCTGCCGCGGGTCGTCCTTGCATTGCATTGCCGCGAGGATATGGCCCATATTATTTAAATCAAACATAATGCTCCAATTATAACTCAATAAATTGTAAGAGTGGAAACATTCACTGTAATAAAGTGGAATTTACTCTAGTAGATTCGGAAAAATCACTAACAAAGTAAAATTAACTCCAGGAGTCAAAAAATACCCTCATTAAGTAATTATTAATTATAAAAATAAATAAATCGGAATATTGTAAATATTGTAACATCATAATTAACCTAAACATAATTCTCTATTTCTTTTTAAGTTAAACACTTTTTAAATGAAAAAAAAAATGAAAATTCACGATAATTAAGGGGGTTATATATACCGATTGGGCCACGGAGTGACAATTTGATTAGGCACCGCAGCGGCGCTCGGGCCCGCGAGGCGAGGAGTGCGCACGTCAATCGCGAATTAGTTTTGTTACTCCGAGCAGTTTAAACAAGCAAAAGCTTGATAAAACTTATAACAAAAAAGGCAGTCGATCTCACGACTCGAGTGAATTTTATTCACATAAGCGATCCGGTAAAACCGATCCGAAGGAGTCGAGTCAGCTTCCTCCTGAATTATATCGCTCGATCGTGTCTGCAGCCGATCTGTCGAGTCAAACTCGCAAATAACGATTAAGCGTTTTTTAAGGTAAGTGATCATTGCAAATTTACAGATTCGAGAGGTTTTTATACCTTCCAAGGCTTTTCCTCTCTGAGCCAATAAACAGTACATCAGTCGGCTCAATTCAGTGTTTTATTTATTCCCTTAAAATTGCAAAAAAAAAATAAATAAATTAAATAATTAACTTTTAACCAATATAAAAGGCTAGGCAAGTTTGATGTATTCCATATTACGTAATAAATATCATGAGACTTATTTGTAATTTATCAATATATTATTTAAGACTACATAATTTCTTTCGTAAAAATTAGTTTGTTAGGAATATATAAATCATTGTAAATGTAGTGTAAAATAGTAGAATTTTTTTTGATTTTTAACAATAATGTTAGGAATCTAGAAGACTTGAAAAATTTCCCAGAATTTTTTGAAAATATTTTAGCGAATATTCTTTGAGTACTGGTGAGTTAAACGCAGTTTGCTGCTCCGTAGAAGCGTGCACCCCCGAGTTGATACGGGCTGGAAACAAACCTCCTTAATAGAATCGAGTTTTTAAACGTTTAGTAATTAAAAGTAGAGAGCTTTGGAAAATAATGACTTTTTAAAGCAATAGCAATTAATATTGAAGTGGTTATTTATTTTTTATTTAATACTTCGCATAATAACAAATTATTTGAAAAAATTTCCAATTTCTAGTCTCAAAAGTTAATACGAGGTGTATGTATAAGGTTAAATGTCCTACTTTATACTGAATTATTAAAGATTCATGAAATTATAATACACGGAGAAACATTTTCTAGTAAAAATTACAATAGTACATTTTAATTTGATCACAGACTGTAAAAATCCTAAAAAATTACCATAGTTT
>JAWWEO010000045.1:4375193-4387312 GCA_035582975.1 Ormyrus labotus | reverse complement strand
GAAGCCATAATCATACAGATTTTTTTTTTCAGGGCTTTTTACATGAGGAAAAAATCAGTATATAACCCCCTTAAAATCATCCGATTAAGCAAATAAAATTATATCGACTATGTACTTTCGTAATAATATTTGTAACGAAGTTTGCGACTCGGTCGCGAATCATTATCTGGATTGATTATCACCGGAGGGCACGCGCGCGAAATAACGAGAGTACACATTGCGCGCGAAAGGGTACAAACACGTAGTCCGCCAAAGCGCCATCAGCAACGACATGTACAAACTTCTCCCGCTTATTCGCGAAATTGTTTTTGTTTCTGCTTCGCCATATCGTCGTTTTCGTTTTGCATGACTGCGTGAAGTACAGTTATCGTGCACCTCAGCTGGCATTTCAGCCAACAGCAAAGCAGGACATCACAGTGATCTAAGTACGCGTCAACGGCCAACCGACACGCTGATTCTCGCCTGAAATAGATCAGCAAGATATTTTAGAATTGGACTTACGACGTTAAATACGTGACCGGTGACAAAATATTATTGGCCAAATTATTGCAGTTGCAGCTGACGAGCAAGGAAGACTAAATATGGGCGCAGCTACTCTATCGTAAAATTGTATAACCACAAACTTCCATTAGTTAATCAACTGCATTTACTAATTCCGATGCCTTTTATATAGACACAAGCGACATTCAGGCGCGCTCCGCGCGCTTAAATTTTATTACAAATATTAGAAATTTATTTCTTATGCGAATTTCAAATATATTTTCTGAATTTCATTTATCTATAATTCATTACTGCCGTGTAAAAACTTCAAATTTGAATTTTGAGTTTATGAATTCAAAATTTATTCGAATATTTTTCATTATGCAGCATTGTAAAAACTATTAAAAATTCAAAGAATTCATAATTCTGAAATTCGAACTATATTGACCAATCGAATCAAGCCTTTAAGTGCTTCAACATGGCCGCTCATCACTTTTTTAAGAAGGGATTCTGCACTCGAAAATTCAATTTGAGCGGTATACTTAGTCAACTCAATCAGTACTTTATCTTTCGTAATATTATCAAATTTTTACAAATCGTTTGAAAGCCTACTGAATAATTTTCTGTAATCAATTTGTTACCTCATGCAAATGCACTTAAAATAATCGTTGCAAAATACTAGAATATATTTTTAATATTATTTGATTATTTTTTTACATAATTTTAAGAAGACACTTTTATAATCGTAGTTCAATAGCGAAACAAACGTTTTAGAATGGCTCAGGGGGTTAAGGCATCGGTTTGTTTTATACTTTGGGGTAAATGCCAGACTTTGTTTCTCAGAACAAGGCTGTTATTATTCTGCAGAAAAAATGCTTGTTCCGAAACCTACTGACTAGAATTACTCCTATCGCTAATACCCGAAAGGGGGATGCGATATCAAATAACGTAATTAAAAATAAATTACTTTGGTAATCTTAATTAAGTTTTTACGTTATTAAATCGTAAACATGCTTTATTCATGTTTTCTTTGCCTAATGGAAAATTTGCAACCTAAATCTTTATAAAGGTAATTAATTACATAAAAAAATTAAGTAAATTAAAATTTTCTGAGAGCAACAGTAAGTATTTAATCGAATAATTTTTTAAGAAGCTAAATACAAACTTCGCTGCTTCTCAGATTTTAATTAAGATTTTATAATTAAATTAATATGAAATTTTTCTAAAGATTGTTGGTGAATATTTTCCCTGAAATATGTATTCTCATTTTCATTTGGTCGTGAAATGTATATTCATTTACAATAAAGTATTAAAATGAAGTATTCATTAAAATATTGACTTATAAAATAGTAATAAACAGTGTATCCTATTTAGAAATTTAGCATTCTGGATTTAATTTATTTTAAGAAGGAGTTTACAATTTGGCACAAAGGAGAGGTAAGATTAAATTAAATTTTCCTTATCGCGACATGAGCGCGCGATCTACTTGATTATAATGGTTTATCATAACAGTTTGATAAAAATAATGAAAGCAAAGCGAAGGGAGATTAAATTAAATTTTTCTTATTATAAGCTGCAAAAAAAACAAGGCAAAAAACGCGATACTTTTATTACGGCACTCTTGCGTGCAACAATTTCAGCTATCCCCGGAGAAAAAGGAAAGTTGGAAGCAGAATACGGGTGTAGATTCAATTTGACGCAATATACTTTCAGCCTTTTTTCTCGTCGTTCTACTTATTCGCCGCTCGCTGTGTAACGAGAATTTTGAAAGTCGCTAAACATTATAGATATATATGTAAACGGAGCTCCAAGCGCATCACATTTTTATAGCACGGGAGCCTGAAATGTAAGTTCTGCGCTGTTGAAAACATTGATGGAAATTAGCCGCAATATTCTGAAGGGTCAGTTATTTAATTCATTCGCTAATTATTTTTTGTGCGATTAAATAATGCAGAATGTAATTTATATTTTAATTAAAAGAAGATCTAGCAGAGAAAATTAAAATTTAAAAATATAAACAAAATTTAAAGTTTAAATTAAATAATATTCAACTTTTTCATCCTCTAAAGACTAGCAACGGGTTTTAGGGTATTTTCTCTGCAAAATTCATAAAAAATTTTTTTTTAATTTAGCTTAAGGGACATAGCATATCTTATCAGTTTATATTCTTATCAGATTACACCGACCGTTTTACTAAATAGCCAATAAATATTGTCAAAAAGATTTATACAGGATTTGTAGAAATTTTGATTTTCCTAATAAATAATTAGGATCGGAAATTTCCCTGATGTTCCCCGATTAAGTTACCTCTTTTTTCAATATCAGCAATTCCTTAAATCCAAAGCCTTTTGTGTGACGAAGCAGTATTCGTGACCGGGATATGATTTCCTGGTTTGCGAAACTCGCAAGTAAATCGCGAAGAGTAGATTTCCTCGTGCGCAGCAACGGCGCGCCGTATAACTTGGAAGTTAATCGAGCGCGCTGTGTGTTTCTCCTCGGGGACTCGCGGCTCCGGTGCCGTCGAATTAGCGGCTGCATCCCTAGAAACTCTCGCTCGGTCCTCGTTCCGTGTGATTTAATGGAAAGTGAGGCAATCTCGGCGTTTGCGGGAATTATTATTGCTTGCACCGCTGACTCGGCGGTAGAGCCAACTTTGGAGTATAAACATTCGCTCGCTTTCCCTTACATGCATGTTCGTACGTCCCGAGTATCGTCGCTCTGACATTGTGCTCTTCCGTGCAAGGATGCGGCAGATATATCGAGTCGGGGCTCGATCCTATACTGAAAGGCTGTAAACCAACGACTTTACGCAAGAACTTGATTAGAATCTCGAGTTTGTTGTTACTCAACCCCTGCGTGGATTAATTTTGATTAAAGTTGATTCCTTATCTTATGACGGGGCGTGATGTGATAAAAACTTTGCGACAATAACGTCTTAGTTTCAATCATATTTTGAAAATGGTCAGCAACTGATTCAAGGTTTTTTAAGCGACTCTAAAAAGGACATTTTTTGTATACGGAAATGTACTGAAAAATTAATATTAATCGTATTAAGTACAAGAGAATAGAAAAAAAACGTGAAGAAAAAAGCACTGATCTTATTTTTTTCTTTTTCTTATTGGCTATAAACTATAAACGTTTTGTTTTGTAGTGACCCTATTATTTTCCCAAATTTCAATTAATTAATGATTCAAGTACTAGAGGTATAGCAATAATCAATTTCATGAATCAAACTCGGGTGGTAATGCTATCAAGTTGTTATTAATTTAAACAATTAATCAAATAATTTGTTAGATTGTTTAAATTAATAAATATCTTAATAGCATTACCACCCGAGTTTGATTCATGAAATTTAATTGATTAAATAGTAATTTTGAATGTAGGTAGCGTGCTGCACCTGTTTTAGCGTAATAATGTCACTACAGTCTTGAAGCTTTAGCTTTTCAATTACTGCCGATGACAGATCTGTTTACTAAATAAAAATCTCAACAACAGAGACGATTGTTAATTAAATGGAAAGCAATGAGTTGTTTCGTCTTAGCTTGTAGGAGCTCTTTGTTTCTTTCGACTTTAATTAGTCTATTGTTAGCTTATTTCTGTTTGATTGAGTGCCTAATAGCTCTTTTATTCTTGGTACAGACAGCAGAGACTTGGATATTTTAGACCTGAAAATTAATTTGCTGCCTCATGGATTGTTTTGTAATTCTGCCCTTCTTTAACACTCTCCACACTCCGTGTCAGACTAGGCTCAGTGCGCCAAGGTTCGTAAAATCGGCTTAGGTTAATAAAATCCACTTGCAGTTAAATTTTAATTTGAAATATATTCTGAAATAATCTTAAACTAAAATTGCAAAATAAACATGTTTGAAATTTTAATTTATTTGTTCGGTCAGTAAACGGCGGACAGGCGGTTCGTAATTGAAATAAACATAAATTCTAATTTAATGTCTCACATCGTATCGCTAAGTCACGCGAAATCAACTGATCGAAATTAAGCTCGGAGCGCGTAAGCATTTCATGAGTACGCATGGTTACCCTTCGCAATTCCTCGTGTCCTGAACGAGGAATTGCTCCAGGCAACTGTACCGGCTCAAGGTGCCAGACGTACTAAATGATTTTCGAGAGAGCGTTCGGCAGGACACCTCAGTTTTAATAGGTAAAAGGGGCGCTCCCCACTTCGGACTATCCGCGCTAGTTCAACGTTCTCTCTAACGGACAATAATATAAACATGTATGTAACGGTCGACCGATCGTTATATCCTCTTGATTTTTTAAATTCAATCTTTACTCTGCTTTTTAGGTTTGGTTAAGATTTGTTAAGATTGAGCTGTTGTTAGGTTCGAGGAAGCTAAGTGCCAATGAATTGGGAGCAGCTTTTTGCTTATACCGTTATTGTCACGAACAAAAATGTAAATCGATGTACAATACAATAATTGCACAAACTCTTATTTAAATTATATTCTTAAATACTTTCTTGTGCTTTCTCACAGAGAAAGCTTTGGAATTTTAATTACTTTATACCACGCGGTGGATTCGCACAAATTTCATTTAATTTTTATGAGTCTGTTTAAAAATTTCAATTACTTTTATGCATTAGTTACAATTTTATGGCTATTTAAGTGATTTTTGAAAATTTTGAAATTTTTAATTTTCTACTTTTGCCAGAAAATATTAATATTTTTTGTTGTACTTTTTTTCTTTTTAATTACATTCCATGTTCAATTTAATAAAAAACATCTTTTTAAGATATTCGTAGTTATTTAATGAAGATTTTTATCTTACTAAGATACATGTTAAATTGACGTAAATATTTGAGCTAAAATTTTATTTTTTGATAAAATTTTTGTCGTAAACATTTATTAACAACCTGCTTGAAAATTTAAAAGAATTTTATCTATTAGTTTGGATTTTGTTGCTATTCAAATTATGTTTTAAAATGTCAAAATTTTATTTTAACGATGTTTTTAAGCAGTCGTATCATTCCGAAGATTTGCCACACTAATAGAAAGTAGTTCAGGACATCCGATGAACTAATTCACCCTACTAATGCACTAAACTAATGCACCCCTTTAGAGGAACCTATCATGGTTATGCCATGTAATGTAGTGAGAAATTCAAAGTCTTATAAACGAACTATAAAATTTTAGTAACTTGCAAATCAAATGAGAAGTCGTAGAATACCGTCTAACTTAATAAGACACGTAAAAAGTAATGTGAATTACGCTGGTAAATTTTAACTTAAATTTCACCTTTTAATAAATAAGATAATAGTAATTGTTTCATAGCATTCCATTTATAGAATAAATTAATTGTTTCATTATTTCTATGTTCTCTATGAGAAAGCATTATACCAAAATCAGTTGGCAGTGTTTTTTTTTAAGTGAGATCAAGGGCTCATGATTCCTTTGCATTGTTTTTTTTGTCTTACTTAACGTCGACTTTTACGCTACTTTACGGCTTGCCAAATCGCGACGGGACAAACGTCTTATAAAGGTGACTTCCGAATCACCTGAGCTTTGATGTTATTAGATACTTGTAAATAAATACTAGTGGTGTCCCAATGTCAGTTTTTTGCTGGAGATCGGAATTGAACGGGAGACCTTCTGGTTAAAGGACCGTTACTCTATTACCAACTGAGCCATCGCTGCTCTATATTCCTTTACTTAAAAGACTCGTTCAGCGCAATAATTTGCGTCGCCAATTGCGTAAGAAGTGTTTACACCAGCGATTGTTGTTCTTTCAGCCTATCTAAATTAACCGGCCTTTTCTAACCGACCGTTCCCTCAATGCACACATGCCGTGCAATATGCATCCGTGAGTCGTCGAGCTATAGAGCTCGCAAAGTTCCGTAGCTCGCGAGAGAGCGCTAATCTACTTTGACTTCTTAACTTCTTTCCTTACAGCGCTTCTGGGGCCATACGCGAAGCGAAATTAGTTTTGTCTATACATAGTGTATGGCTGTGTGAACGCGCGCGGTCAGCACTTTAAATTGCATTGAATAATTTAACAAACGGATTCGCGCTGCAAGAATATCCAAGTGCCGTCGGACGATCCTCTCGTTCGTTCTCTCTCTCTCTCTCTCTCTCTCTCCATATACGCGATGTGCTATGAATCACAAATTCTGAAATAATAAGCGAATCTCTCATTTCCCCAAGGCCTTTTATGGCGGGCTGAATATTATTTTATCCGTTAACTCCTTTTTTTCTCGTTAATTCAGCCCCAAGGTTTTTATGCGAAGCGAAAGCGAATGTAATTTATGCCTGCGATTTGACGGTCTTGCATAATAGAGATATTATGAATACTGGAAGATATGAATGAATACTGGAACTTTACGAATTTTAACAATAGAGTCTGCTGAAATTAAGTAGCTTAAATACATCTGTTTTTTGCGATCTTATGCTTTATGAAGCCGGGATGCAAGCACTCGGAAATAAATATCAATTTTAGTGGAAATAAATTTATTAGTTTTAAATCGGATATTTTCATTTGTTCTCAAAACATTTACACTATTATAATATGAAAAGAATTTAATATCGATGAACGTCAATTTTGTTATAGAACATTGGAATTTCAAAACATAATACAAAAGTTATTATTAATAAGTAACGATTTCCAATTATTAACTTTAGAGTAAAATTAACAATGTATCTCTAACGATTTTTTGCAACTTACAGCCGACATTTAATTTTATAGAAACAATAACACAAATTTTGGAAGTACAATAATATGAGTATAAATCACGAATCGCGATTAAAATAAAATCTTGCGATTAAAGAGATTAATTACTGATCGCGTCTTCAATCTCATATATTTAATAGCGTATTTTATTTATAAAATTATAATAAGAAATTTCCCTGGTAGAAATGAAAAAAATTTAATATCTAATTTATAAGCCAGTTTTCTAACTTAAATGAAACTTTTTTTTTCATGGTCGCCGTACTTTGAAACTAGTTTAATTAAATTTAAATTTATTTTTCGGTATTTACACGGTTGTAACGACAGGTACGTTTATGCTTCTTATTAGTATTTCGAAAAGCTGTCTAGAGCATCTAAAATCTTTGTACATTGTATTGTATAACCGAGAGCGGAAATGTAACTTGAAATATTTCTAGTTTATGTTTAATTTAATAAAATGGTGGGAAAATTATTCGAAAAAGCGTTTCATCGCTAGGTATTTTACAAATTTCTGGCTTGCTACTTTATACTTTCCTAGCCATTTTTAGTACTTTTATTTCTACTGGGGTTAAATAATTATAATATAATGCTTATTTTTGTAATTAATTAAAATATTTCTTGACTTAACATTTCTTTGCTTCTTGAAGTTAAATAATTATTAAATGCGTTAGATTTAGGATTACAAATTTTCACCCAGCTAATTATAAACTTAATTTATATCAAATCGTCCATAAATGACGATGACAAATGGGCCCGGGTAATTTGCACGTCTGCGTGACTAATTACACGAACCTATTCTCCAATTATGAAAGAAAAAAACTTGTCTGTCAAGCTTAGTCCTTTGAAATTCATTATTAAAAAGTGGAAACGTTTTCATTTAAGTAATTTATAAAATTCGAATTCAATAATGCTTTTTATTCGAAAATATGGTTAAAATAATGAAAAAAAGATTAATTATCCACTCTGTATAATTTATTGAAAATTTTAAATTACTTTAAAAGAAAATTATAATCTGAAGAAAGCGGAAGAGTCCACCTAAATGCGACGTAATAAAAAAATTATCTTATTTATGTAAATGTACATTGATTACTTCTGCATCTTTTCATAAAATATGTTTCCAATAATTACATTGAATTTAGTTTTATGTACATACTATAATTCAGCTCTGAGTTTAATGTATAAGTTGTGTCGATTCTTTTTTCTTAAAATCACATTGCAGTGCGACTGAACCTATTGTGAACAACTTACATGCTTTATTCTCAAAATGTAATATAATAGTTTCTTGTTCAATTTCATACAAAACTTTACTCTCAAAATGTAATATAATAGTTTCTCGTTCAATTGCATACAAATTTAAACAAAGAATCTCGGTCGGATCCTTCCGTGCAGTTAAAGTGAAAGATGAGTTCAATATCCATTATAATAAAATGGATGCTTAAAATCTAAAGTGGGGAATACAAAATCACGGCAATAATTATTGATTTTAATTATAATTAATTCTTGTAAGTAAATAAATCAATCAACAAACGATCCTGATCACAGTATGAGATTCATGAATATTAATTTAAATTAATGGACATACAGTCTGATGTGATTATTTTAAATTATTGACGGGCCACTCAAACTTCAGTAGCGTTTCTTAAAATAAGTAATGCAATTTCTTCGATTTCTGAAGTTTTAAATTAGTAAATAAAATGTTAATTAGTTCTCATCCTGATAAGCAAATATATTCATTTGCTTATTTTAAATTTAAGATATTTAATTTATCTTAAAAAGAGCCAGCAGTTGTCGGAGACGGTTAATAATTTAAAATAATCACATGAGAAATGCGAGCACTCGATTAGTTTCAATTAATATTTATTATTCTGTAAATGCATTGTGTTTGGAAATTAATTACTAAAATTTAATAGAATGAACATCATTCCCTTTATGGTTATTGACCTCTTGGTATTATTGGATTTAGGGTAACGTAAATTTTGATCGCATTTGTTTCATCGATAGTTCACGTTGCAAAAGCATTGTAATTTAATTCTTAAAGCTTCACTTGTAATTTTGAATTAAATTAAACGTTATTATTTCGCATAAAGTTTAGCAAAAGCAAAGCATTATAACGCCAGAAACAAGTGATATTGATTTAGAACAATTCATTTTAGTACATTTTTTTCTGTTTTAGCAAACAGCGATCTACTTGCACAGAATTTACTTGCTAGAAGTTCCTAACTTATTTATTTGTCAATATTGGTTGGTTGTACTTGTTTCACTTTATAAAGTAAAGAGCTCATTTTTAAAATCTTTTTTAAAAACTAAGTAAACGAAAAGCTTTGAAGAAATTGTATTTTTCGAAAGGTCAGCTAAAAATTCTTCTTTATTAAACTTTTTATTAAAAAATGTTTTACGTTTCTGTTAAAAAATGTAATTCAATCAGAGTACTTACAATTAAATACTCTACAAATCTGAATTAGTTTCACTTTATTAAAACTCGAATTGAATGAAAAAAGCATCATTAGAAGATTAGATACATTTACGGCCAGTAACCCGACGGCTTAACTGCTCTATATTTTTTCCCTATAATTGAAGATTATAGTAAGCGACATTCGCATATTTTTGCCTTAGCGAGCGTTTCATTCCAACAGGTTAAATAAAAGTACGCCAAAAATCATCAGCTTACGCTACGCGCGATATAATTCGAGTAGTGCTTACCTGGGAGCGCGCAAAAGCGCGGGCACTCGAGAGGAACTCCGATTTCCGCGGACAGGGGTGGGTCGGGTGCCAGATGTCGATTGGTTATATGCGAGAGCGGTAGCGGACACACACGCGAGTGCACAGCAGCCGGGAAGAGCAATGGAGACGCGCGTCGACGGTAGCTGCGCTCACGGTAGACTGAGGCTCGCTTCCCCGCTCGGCTGACTCGATCCTGACTCTCCCTACTGCCGCCCCGGCGGCGGCGCGACCGCGTGCGCACCAAGCGCGCTCCTCTTCGCGCCCGCCGACGGCTCCGATTGGTCGGCGACCCTGCATTTTTACCTGCCCTACTCACCTTTTTCTCTCCCCTTTCCTGCTTTCGATTCTCAGCTGCTTCTCTTTTAATTTCAATTCATTTGAATCTTTTAAAAATTATTTCCAGCTGAGATTAATCGGTAAATGGCCTCGGGCGTCGTAAATAATAAAATTCAATTGAATATTTAATTTTATAACTCTATTTGAGCATTTAGCATCTCCTAATTGAATGAAATATGTGATAAATCTCTGGCTGCACTTGAATTTTACGTCGCGGACTGTATTGCAAAAGTTCAACGTTGTATATATTGACGCGTATAGACTCCATTGAACCCTTCCGCATGCATGGACCGACGGGAAAAGCTGAGAGTTTGATTTTATGAGTTTTCGTTCTCTTCCTCCGTCCTAATCGATCGATTCTGATTAAAATACGTAATAGGCAAAAAGTATTTTTTTAAACACAAATAAATAAAGTACGTAGTTCTATTTCTATACTGTTTCATATTAAGTTTTATTATCTATCAAAAAATATAACTGTATAAACACGTTACAGTTTTATGGAATCGCTGTGACTTTTCACTGATTAACAACTTCACTGATTACACAAGTAAAAAACTACTCATGTTAGCCATAGTCAAAGAATATTTCTATCTATTGTCACATCTATATACCAGTACTTTATATTAACAAGGTTTAAGCTTTGATGTAAGCTGCACATTCAATCAGTTTATGAATTTACATAAATGAACGCTGACATCTTTTTATTTTAAATCAAAGAATTTAAGCTATTCGTATGATCTAATTTTTTCATTATCTAAATATTTTTTAAGTTACAAAAACTGAATTTTTTAAGTTTATGATTTTAAAATTCATCTTATTAAATTTTGTAACTTTTTTCCACGGCTTCAATCCTAAATCGCATAAACTACAAACAGTTGAAGCTTCGTTTCAGCTTAGTTTCGCTGACGGCAGCAGGTTCCTTTATTAAAAATTTAGACGTTAAAGAATTAATAATACAAACAAGCAGCACTACACAAAAGTACATTAATTAAAAACTTTTCATTATTTAAAAATTCTTTCGCAAATTAAACAATTTGTATACTCGTAGAGCGCATCGTCGCGATGATGTTTATTTTATGAAAATCCATAAACCAGTACAATCTGCATGTTGCGCCAAACTGTCGAAAAAAAGTTTTCAGGAAATATATCTACATTTCGACCGACACATTACTAATATAAATAATTAAAACTAGAACTTGAAAGTTAAAGGAGCACTCATGACTCTGACTAATGGGAACCACCTCTTCGTTGCAAACTTTAATTCAAGGCATCGACAAGCAACATACGCGTATATTATCAGATCGGAAGAATAACTAAACTTTGCAACTACGTTATAACTCTTGCAGTTGAAAGGCTAGTAGTTCAGAAGCAGCGTAATTATATCAGGCAACGCTAGCAAGATGTTGAGAAGTATACACTTATAAATAATTTGCACTTCTAAAAAGCATTTAAAAAAGCACTAGAAAATTTCTTCTACGAAACAGAGCTTAGCTGTGCTTGAACTATAAATTTAGCATTATTAGCGCCAAGAAGGTTTAACCGTAGCACAATGGTATTTCTTCTCGAGCCTTTGTCTGCATTTGTTGATTGCATTTTCATGTATTTATTAATAATGAGAAATTTGCCTAAAAATATAAACTTTCATCGTGAAAGTTCAAATTCATCTTCTTTACTAGCAAATTACATGATCTTTTTACATTTTATTTTCAAATTAAATTTTCATATAGGTGTGTGTATATAATAGATATTGGTTATTAAAAGTTTGTTATACATTTTCAATCACATATTTTCGTGTCTTATAAAGTCATTTTGAAACTATAACTACGAAACATTGTTGTTACACTGAGAAAAATGTTTTCTAAAAGTTACTATAAATGTACGAAAAATTACTATAATTTGTGGTAACG
>JAWWEO010000045.1:4356624-4375093 GCA_035582975.1 Ormyrus labotus | reverse complement strand
CCTATATTAACTGTTTTGTATTTACTGTGTTTATTATTTATTCTTACTTTTTGCTGTCTATTACTTAAGTAGTTTTTGATAATATTGTATGCTTTTCCTCTGATACCATATCTGTGTAGTTTGTCTAAAAGTATTTAATGATCAACTGTATCGAAAGCCTTAGCCATATGAAATTTATTTATATTAATCTCTGAATTGCGAAGAATTTTTTACTTTGTTTTTAAATATTAAATGAAGTATACTTAATTCATTATTTTTTCTATAGAATATTTTGCAAGAAATACAAAGAAACACGAAGTTGCCAAGTTAACAACAACAAACATAATAATGCAAATCATATTCTATTATACAATAATTTATGTAAATCAATATTATTTTTCGTGCAATACCGTGTTAAACTGTCTTAAAAAATTAAATTCATTCAATTGACTTCGGAGTCTTCATAGAGCCACCTAAACAATAGAATAGAGTGCGCACAGCGCGCCTGAATTAAGCTACTTAATATAAATTTAATTAATTATAAATAATTAGATTTCAAAAGATGGTATGTATATCGCGCAACGGCATTTTTAGTAAAAAGATAGTCTAACTTTTGGTTAACATTTCTTTTTGAGTCATTGTTTAGCTTATAGATTTAAAGTATTGTTAAAATAGTGTTTTTAATAATAATTTTATTTACGAAAAGTCATATATCAAAATTTAGAAAATGAAAATTTGCATAACATACGAATAGAATACGACGTACCTGGGTCAATATTTTAATTTGGTCGGATGTAAGGGATTTTCTCGCTACAATGAATTCACGATATTGCAACAGCTAAGGAATTGCACCTAAAAATATAGTAGTCCATAAATAGTGGGCACGCAATTGGCACTTTCCTAGTCGTAAATCAAGCTTTTTATACCTCCTAGTATCAAAGCGTGTGCACGTGCAAGCATGGCGTGGCCGATGTATATGACGTTTGTGAATTGAGTGCTTTATGTGCCTCGCGATGCAAAATACAAGGCCTTACCTTTCTTTAAAATATTGGATTCTCAAAAAGTAAACTGGATTTAAAATTGATCTTTTTAAATCTTGTACTTTACTAAGTATAATCAATAAAATTTGACAATCTTGGTAAGCAATCTATGCTCAGTTGGACAGTCAAGAATTGACGAGTAAAATATGGAGCAGTTTTTACTTGGCAACTAGTCGGTCAATACACCTAGATCGAAGCATTGACCGCACAAGGCATCTTGTCGTTGCCTACCTCGAGCAAAGCCGCCCCCTCAATGGGAGGTCCATGTAGCAGCGGCTTCTCACCTCTGGCTCAATGTTGATCGTGGCCCGGAGAAGTGCACTATGTTCTCCCGGAGACAGAGGCTTGAAGCTGATTACGCATGCGGATTAACGCGTACAACCCCCGGCCTTGGTATTACCCTACGCTGACGTGAAGCGACTCCATGAAGATATTGAAATTGCCTGCCTACAACACGCGACTGCCTCTGTATTTCAATCGAAGAGTTGCGTATCTGTGTGTTTTAAGCACATTTATTATTCATTCATTTTTATTTGCGTTCGAATCTATTTCAATCTGAACGTCCTTCTGACTTTGTAACAGTATTGTTTGAACTATTTTAGACTGATCGCTGAGATTGTACAATACGGAAGAGCAAACCCACCAGCGCAATCCTTCTTGTTTGTGTGGCTCACTTTTTAAGCCTAAATTGTAATGTTTTACATTTTATGCCAAATCTTATTTGTGGCAATGTGAACTTGACTTGCCGAAAATAAAATATAAATTTTTTTTATCCTGAAGATGATTGTTTCGGATCGAAACGTCGATGTTCAAACAATAAATAACTTTGAGCGTTAAAATTGGATAGTCATTTCAACCTCTAAAAAATAAAATAGTTCTAAAAGTAAGATTCTCAACTGCCAATGAAAATCATATAACAAGATAACTTGAGCTTATAATATTTATATGCAAAAAGGGAATTTTAAGCAAATTTTCTGTGCTTCTCGTTTTATTTTATCATTTAGATAATGGCTTAAAAAATTCCATATGTTTAAGTATTAATTAATGATCGTGCTCTATAAAGAACAGCTGAAAATTAATAAATTTCGAATTTAATTTTTATTGGCGATGTAGATATGTCTTCTCTATAATTACAGTTTCAAATTATATTATAAGTTGCTTTAAAAATTAATTTTCATTATGATAATTATTACGATAATTATTAACGTTTTACTAAATTTTACAGCACTGGGCAAACAGAGTAATACAAAAAATACCATAACATTTATTACTAAGGATATTCGTTATGATATTTCATAGAACTATTATCCTTTAAATTAATTAATTTTCCGTTTAAAAAAAAAAAATTTTCTCTGCTTTTGTGTTAGTCTTAAAATATGAAAAAGTAGATGCATTCAGATATTGTATTCCGAGCCGACCCACTTTATGTTTGATCGGCTCTCAACCAAGAGCTTTTGAAATTCAACTCCGAAAATTTTTTGTGCCATACGAGGTAGAGTAAAGATTTCAGCGTTTAAAGCCGTTTTGTCCTGGGTAAGAATGCGATATTTCACTATTTTTGCCTGCTGCGTCTCTCTCATTCTCCTGGCTTCTGCATATTCGTCTGGCGCTGCTTAAGGTCGGCTGAAACAGCGCGCTCCCACCCTCGCTATATCCTCTTTTGTCTCTCGGCTTTAACTAGCTTTTCACATTAAAAAATGCGGCGAATAAGGCAAGCGCCATTCATCAGCTCCGCACCTTTGTAGACCGCGATCCATTGTGCTGCGTGAACGTAAACTCGACCGCAAATTCAGTTTTAATAAATTTTAGTTATTTCCCTTTCTCCGCCCCTCTGCTTCTCTTCCTGCATTATTATCGAAAGAGCAGAGGTAGGATCCGTCACGATATTGGATTACTGAGATCCGCGTACACACATTTCCACGAGCGATATCGAAGGAGATGAAGCTATTATGAGCAGTATAGAGGGAAGATACGCGGTAAATTCTCTAAACTGACAAACAAACTGTTCGGCACAAAGAAGATCTGGAATGCTCACCGTTCAAAGACATACCGCAAGAGATTAGCCGAACCACATATCGAATTGTCGCTTGATCGCGGTATCTCGGAAAATCGTACAAATTAAATTGCTTTCTCTTTGATGACCTTTTAAGGGGACAATACGTTTCAAAAAGAAACAAATTCTTTTGGTCAACTTGAAATGAAAGCTTAAATTCAATTTCGCTTGTGATAACTTCAAGCAGGTCCTTTTTGTGAGACTAATTGGTTCATAACTCTTACGCCCTAAAAACCAAATTGAATGCAAAAAAAGTGGCCTTTAAACGTCTATCTTATAACGGAATTAAAAGTATCGAATATTACTTTCTCCTCTTTGTTCGCTTTGTTCATTTCAGACTTGTAATATAAATTCAATATTTCTACTTTCCTTTAAAATATAAATCGCTCGGCTACTATAAAGAACAAAAAGCAATTTATCGAAATCAGGAATACTGGTCTACGATTAATGAAAACGAAATTATTGATAGAAATTAATAAAAACCTGACGATACATCCAGCAATATTAAGAACTTTTCTCTGTATATGTGCGCAATTTTTAACTCACGTATTAATTGTAAAAAAACTGAGTCATACGTTGTCAATTCACTTGGCTCGATTTATTGTTTCTCATGCATTTTCAATAACCTTGACCAATTATTCCATGTTCGCGATCTTTACTTGCAATTGTACATATTTTTGGCCTTGTGAAAAAAATTTAAATATCTGCGTATATAAAATCTGCCTTGCAAAATATGACAAAACAGTGACTCTTCAGAAACGCCAACAATTATCACTGTTTTAATAAAGTGTGATTTACTTCTTTTTATTTACATTATAAAAAGGAACAAATGCGTGGAATAAAAAATTAGTATTTCTCTTAGAAAACAAAAAATAATATTTTTATGCTACTTACTTTAGACGTTTACTTATTTGATTATTTAATCTAAAACGTAGAGAATATGTTTGCACAAAGCTGCCCTTAGAACGAGACTATTTTCCTTTGAAGACCGATAGTAAATGCACATTATTATAGCTTTTCGAGATTTCGAGAAGACAATCTAACCACGCCCTCATATCCTGTAACATATCCTTACTATTATATCCTAAGTAAATTATTAAACATTCAAATTTAGTTTTAAATAAAATAAAATTTAATAAACTGCTTTTGAACACATTCTGTAAATGATTCAAATCTTTGCGAATGATGTAATTTAACAAATTATAATTTATTCTAAATTTATGTATATAAATTGTGTGTAGAAACGTTTCGAAATTTAATCTATCTTCCAGGCAAATGAGAATATTTTGGCTTTAAAGTTTTCAAAGACCCATTAATATAAGCACCGTGATCTGTTGTTAATTACAGCTTTGCTCAAGCTTAATTGTAATTTCACGAACAGGCTGGAAAACAAGGGAATATCATTTGGCTCGCGTTCGGCCCCGTCCCATCGGCAAAAGTGACATAGCGGAGAAGGCTCAAAATTTACGATGCTACCGTGTCGGCGCGCCATTGGTTGATTAAGCGGACGGTTTAGCAACGACATAAAGCTAATTTTAATATAAAAAATATTTTTACGTTTTGTTTAGCGAAATCAGGTAACTGACGTAAAGTGATTCGAGAAAAGTGCGCACGACAAACCCAATATTTCTCGAGGCAGTTGGTCAAATTTTCACGTAGCTACATCGGTGAATCGGAAGCGGAAAAGGCGTGAATTTTCTCCGGGAAATGGAATAAAACGTAGTGCAAGCACGGCGGCTTACACCTTCGTCGTTTTAGACAACTTGAGAAATCATCTTTTTCTTTCAATTCCTGTATGTACGTGGCATACACTTTATAATTGCTTCTTTTTGAAGATTTACGGCTTTTTTACACTTTCTAAAATATATTTTATATCTTAATCAACGTTTGTATTATTATTGTTGTTTAAATCATAATAAATAGATTATACCTTTCATCTTGTCGGAACACAATTGCGTGCAGTCTGTTTTACCCACGATAGCATAAAAATCCTCTTAGAAAATCCTCTTTACGTGCCGTAACGCATTGTAAAAAGCTACAAAGCTTGATAAAGTTTATTGCTTTTTTTATTTCGGGAGATTCGTGTTTTTAAGATTCTGCGTAAGGCGTTTACTCAAAGCTTTGCATTTCTAGCTTTCTTATACAGTCTGGGAAGTTGACGGTACAGTCAACGAAAGTTATGAGGCTTGAATGCTTGCGAGATTCTGCACGATAAAGATATCAACTGTATCAAGCTTTTATCAAATTCATGCATGAGATTGGTCTCTTGACTACAGATTGCAATAGCAATACGACTAATCTCACTTACTAGAATCGCTATACTAACGTACAAAATTTTTTATCCTTTTTCATTTTTAGAACCATTGAAATTATTTGTATAGGAAATTAAAAAATATTATTCAAAATGCTTGGTTTTCTAAATATTTGAAACACTTTTAACATTTGAAACACAGGCATCACTTGTGTGAATGCAGGTAATTAAAGTAGCAATAATAGGTATAAAAGAAGGTTTAAACAATGAGCTTAAAAAATTATAGAATAATAAAAATATAGAAGATATACGCTGATGGGCTGCACCGAACCATCATTTAATAAAAGTTTATAAAATTCTGTGTCTGGCTTTCATAAATCTTAAATCACAGAACAAAACTGCAAGTAGAATTTATGTAAAACTATTAAGTAAATAGTCTCTTGATAAGAAATATTTTTGACAACGTTTTAAAGAAATTTTTTTTGGAAATCCACTGATCTTTTTCAATACAATACTTGTTCGTGCAGCAAAAAGAAAACAAGGCTTAGATAAAATTTATGACCCTCGTTCGCTGCGCATTGACGCAGAAATTTAAAAAATCAATAAACGAATGAAACGTGGCCTGTCGGTCTGAATTGAGCATTATTGACTGGTTGGTACTTATCTTTCGATAAATTTTTGAAATAAAAACGTTTGAAAATAAATTTAATTAACCCATCGCGATTGTCAATGAAGGAGAAAAGCCTGCGATGAATAAGAGAACTCCAAAACATAAGAGAGGGAAGTGTGCACAACAAACGGAGGCTGAAAAACTGGCAGTTCGGGTTCGTTTCCGCAGCTTGGGGTCGATGCCAGCACGGGTAAAGCAAACGTACTCCGGCTTGCTTTGGTAATCGATGTAGCGTGCAGCTCTCTTTCTCATACGGAAGAACTATCTCGGAAAATTCTTTGTATATATATATATATATATACATACTCCCGGTCATCGCGTGCGTGGCGCGACGCCCTTATGTATACAATGCAGTAGTCAGCGGACCTTTCGTTGCCGCTCTTTCTACGGCCAACTGCGCAGCTGTACGCTGTGCTTTTTTATTTTCCGCTTTATCTTTTTATTAGCATTTTGCGCTCAGAATCGATTTTATTTGGTCGGTCAATGCATGCATCATCGCGCTCGGAATACTTAATTAAAGCGCTGCAATGAAGAAGAGGAGTGATGAGAGGGTAGAATATATATATATATATATAGCCATTATACCTACATCGAATTTTCATCTAATTTAAATTTTTAACGCGAATTCACACCTAGTCAGGGTTATTGGACAAAATGCTCTTGGGACAGCCTGAAACTTAATTAAGTAAATCCATATATTAAACTATGTATATATGTATACTTTCCGTGCAATCTCGGCTATGTACACCCCGAATTGAGCTACACGGTGTCCCCAAATCACTTTGTCCAACAGCCCTACCAATAAACCTGCTCCCAGTCGCGATTCTAATACGTAGCCCATATAACCACTCCTATAAGGCGGCCACCCGCAACCAACACGCAAAATAGTACCCCGTGTACGTTTATAGCAAAGTCAGAGCCGAAATTGGCGATTTTATCCGATTTGATGAGACTCCGACGCATTCCAGACCCGATTTCCGTCATCCTGGCCACCGACTGGGGTACAGTTTTCAGGCGCTTTTGAGCTGTGCTAGTTGGTTAAATGGCCCGGCGAATTACTGACCACCCTTGCAGGGCTAAGCTGATGGCCTTCAGGTCCTTTTATGCCGTTAGTAGCCTTCCGCCCAGCGATTTTCCTCCGCTTTCAGGTGCATCTGAACAGAAGACGGAGTCCATATCAAAGCTTATCCCCATTGTGCCTGAGCAGCACTTCACCTGTATAGCCCGAAATCCATCGCCGCAAAACCCATCTCGTAGCAAATCAGCAATATCCTTATCATAGATATTATCCTTATTATAATTATCCTTAAGCATAAATATTAAGTTCTTCATCATTGTTTAATGCAAGCGAGCGTCATTTTGGGGGTACCCGCTCCCTCCCCCTAACTTAGAATAAATTATATATAATTCATCCATTTTATATAATTTTATTATTGTCGAACTTTAATGCTTTTAGTTTTATCTCTATAATAAGACTGTGAATAAAGTTTTTATAATAGAAAAAAACGATGAATTTTCTATAACTACATTTATACAGTTGCAAACTCCTAAATAGAGAGTCGAAGAGCATTTAAAATTTCAGTCAATTCCTTTGAAGAAAATATATAGATAATTAAATAAATTAAAAAATTACTTTGAATCTTGAGGGTTAAGTTATCGAATTATAAAAAATAACTTTTTATTCATAAATTCTGTAATGGCTATCGATTAATAGAAACACATAGAGGTAGGGACTACGATAAAGAACGAGAAAGTAAATAACGAAAGAAATTAACCGTAGAATAATATAGGCTTTCGCGGTGCTATTGATAACTACTACTTTATTCCCTGCGTTCTAACCTTCCGCCCCGTTCCTTTTCCAAGCATTGCTCTCTTTCTAGCAGCTATATGCAGGAGAAACCGCATGAAACTTGGTTGCGGCACAAACTCGCTGGGAAACTGCGTTACGCTTGCGGATCTCCGCCGTCGCTTCAGTCTCCGTTCGCTCCCTGCTTCCTCGTTGTAAACCGCAACGATTGTTTCCATGTTTGGTCTGCGCTACTTTTTCTCAGCTTTTGTGCTGCTTTAGAATTTATAAAGCTCCGCTGAATTAAGGCTATTTTCTCTTTTAAGGAGTACTGATCAGAGTTTGGTCAGTCGCACCTAATACGTAGTTTTCAGTCGATAAATGTTATGTTACAATACACTAATTGTAACTAATTAATTCTAGGATTGTAAATGAAGTAAATAAATCAAATTAATGATTCAACTGCAGCTGATGTTAAATCGGCTATAGTTTGATGAAATGAATATCATTGCAAAGTCGCAGAATTGTGAAAAATCAAGGAGATGTTATTTTTCCACGAACGATTTTCCTTACAAAGTCGCAGAATTGTGAAAAATCAAGGAGATGTTATTTTTCCACGAACAATTTTCCTTACAAAATTGCCGCGCGGTCAAAAGCAAAGACATCTATTTTGAATTCAGTACTGCGAATCGATCGTTAAATGGAGAGAAATATAAAGCACAGATTATTCGTAAAATATAAGAACGTTAAAGTTCGAATATATATAAAAAGCGATCGCGCAACCCTTTACGCTCCGGCGGCATCGTCTGAAATATTTTGTCGGAACAGTTAAATATCGAAACCTCGCGCGAAGTATATATTAAAGGCAGCGCAACCAGAAAGCGGCCTGAGCGTGTATGCACAAAGTTAAACTCGAGAGAAGTCTGGAAAGCTTCCAACTAGCACGCAAAACTGAAACACCGCTCGCGAAGACGACAGAAATATGGCAATCGCGCCGAGCCTTAGGCGCGACTCCCGCCTCTTTATCCCTGTGTATATCAAATATTACTGTATGCGAGTTTGTCGTGCGCGCGGGTTTTCACAGTGCGTTGATTACGCTTCTATCTATCATTCCGAGTGCGATGCTTTAGAGTATATGATCTTTACGGGTGCTCGAATGCAGCACTAATAATAATAAAAATTACACAGCGAGAAGATACATTTGTAAAAATCAAATTAATCAAAGAATGAATTCAAAGATAGAGACTAGCGATTTTTAAGGTGTACTGTATAAGAGGATTTCAGTTATTTATTCAAATGTCCTATAAAAAATAATTAAAAAGGAAGAAGAATCGTACACATTTTAATAAGGCATGCAAATATTACCAATTCTAAATTGTGCACAATGTTTACGTGCTCGCTTCTTTTGTGCATGAACAACAGCAGGTTAAGAAATTATTTTACAAATTAAAAAAATTGAAATAAATACTAAAAGCTATTCAAGAATAAATTTACTTCTTTCTACTATAGTATTTCAACCCAAAAGTAAAAAACAAAGTATACTTCCGTACAAAAAGGCAAATTAACAATGTAAATTTATTTTTCATTCAATTCTCGCAATGTGAATAAACAGTAGCACTATTTGCCTTAAAAAAGTATCATCGGATATCAACATCTTTATATATAATTGCTGTTAAAATCGTCGTCAAAAGCAGACGAGTTAACGTCGTGCCTCGAGGCAGAAGGTGGAACGTGTGAACGCATTCTAAGTAGTCGTACTTGGCGATGTTTACATAAGAAGGTTGGGGGTTAGTTGGTCTGCCACCTCTTGCGCTTGTTTCGTGACTAGGGCGCGCCAGACCATGCAGATTAGCTCTCCTACCTCGATCAGCAGAGGTGCGAGTGGTAAATATTGCTCTACTTTCCGCAATTTTTCCCATCAAAGCCGCTCGGCCGATATGATTTTCTCAGTGTTCGTGTTGATTTAGACTTATCTATAGACGTATTGTAAATTTTTATGGAATCATATTTGTCATCTCTAATTAATTTTCAGATAATACTTGGTTAGATATTTTAAACTTCGTTCTCTTAACTCATATGGAATATATATTTGAGTCAAATATTCAAGTAATTATACTTTTCGGGATTTATTTAAATTAATTTGCACCACTCATAATTTTTAATACTATATACATTTTTACAATCATAATATTTCAATGCAAGCTGATAGAAGAAGTATATGTAATTTATCAAACAAGTATCGATTTTTATGTAGCCTTGATTAAGCCTTGATTATTTAGCCTTGATTAAGTATCGATTTTTATTTTTAAATGAATAAAATGCAAGGCCGGAAATAATATTTCAGAAATACATTAATTTGTACAATTAAGCAAATGAAAATTTTAACTTTAGATAAAAATCCAATTTGGAATGTCAAATTTTCATATGTAATTAGTTTGTAATTTATAATTTCTATTATAAATTATATATTATTAAAGTTAATAATTGACATTAATAAAATTATTTTACTGTAACAAGGAATTAACAGAACATAAATAACAAGTGATTTCAAGAATCATAAAATCAGGACACAGCAATATGAAACCAATTTTCGAGCAAATTAACAACATTAAAAATTAATAGTACTAGCGCCATTCTAGCGCTCGATTGGCAAATTTCACATTCAAATGCGAATGTTATGTTATTAATGAAAATTAAATAAAACAATTATTGAAAAACTCAAATAAGTTTTTTAAAAAATGTCATTTATTATTAGAACATTTATAAAATATTTTTTATGTCTGTTCTTCGTGAGCACAGAAAGACAATTGAACTCCTGTCAAGAAAACTAACTTCAGGATTGTATTGTAAAATTGTTTTCTGAAGTTTTTTCATTTCTTTTTGTATACCTTATAATAGCTTAAGTTACAATGTTACAAATAAATTTTGATTGTGCCTGAAGAAGAACTTCTTATCAGATAAGTTATTTTTTATTTATTAAAGAAGTAGAATTAAAATTTTTGAATATGATTCTTTGTGGTTTTATCTTTATTTCAGGTTTTTTAATTTAACTAGCGAGAGACATGGTCTTACAATTAAGGTAAAGTTATTCTTATATTTATTTCAATTTCTTTAATTAAAATTTGCAAGAAGTATGCAAGTATTATGCTAAAAAGTTGATTTTTTAGCATAAACTTGATGCGTCAAAAAGCTTAATTAAGCTTATTATGCATAAATGTCATCTGTTTTAGTTTTAATATATTTATTGTAATTACAGGAAGTGTATACCCAAGTAATTTAAGGCTTAAAAGGAGAGTTTTTTATGATCGCCTAGCCCAAGACATAGTGAGCCGATCACACACATTAATTGTAATATTTGGAGTCTGGAGCAGCGTTAGGCCGTAGAACTCCACAAAGTTTATCGAAGAGGTAAGAGGAAACAAGTGCACCAGTTTAGGCCAGATCTGTGACCCGAATCTGGTGCACTCTTCGCGGCAGTAACGTTAATATTTTTGCCAATCTTATCTCATTTTTCACGAGAATCAGCCAATCACAATCGCTTTATGGATGCTTCAACTTTCTATCATCACTTTTTTAAGAGAGGATTCGTCCTTTCGTTTTCTACCAATGTGCACTAAATACGAAAATACGAGAAACAGCTCCGCGTTTTACGTAACTAGTATGCTGAGCTTATTTCTCGTCCTCCGATTCGAAATGATATATCATAGAATAAGAGTCCTGAGCAATAAGAGAAAACGAAGGCAGAAACGCTCGCATTTGCAGGTAAAGAGAAATTCTATCAACAGTGACGGCGCACTGATGGTGAAAAGCCATTTTCATGCCTACCCAGGATTACGATCCGCCGCGGCAACTGCGCGCAATCCGAGTGCAAAGGAATTCCGAATCAAATTCAGGCTGCTACACATAGCTGCAGGCTTCCCATTTTCCCTCTCTGTCTCTTTTTCTTGTTTTCTCTTTCGGCACTTTATGCTGCTAGGTGAATTTTCCTTAAAGCTTCTTTGAACACTGAGTCGTGAGCTCTGCAGGATTACGGTAAATTAACTCCTCTCGCTTCCTAAATTTTGTGAATTCAGCCAGATTTTTTTCAAATCGTTTAAGCTACTTTAACTAATGTTCGGCGGTTTTAAATAAAATTTAGCGAAAATTTAATCATTTATTTGAGCTGAAGAAAATGGTATTAATGTTTTAATTTTCCAATTTAATTTTATAATCAAATCAATCTAATCTTATAATTTGAAAAGATCGATCAAGGACACGTTTTATTTGAAATCTGACTTGACGATAAGAGTCAAAAATATCACTCTAAAAAATTTTGGAACTTCTAAACGTGTAAAGATACGAATAGTACCTTTACTAACGCTCATAAAAATAAGGGACTTCTCAGAACAACGATGCTCGCCCTCCCCTATCAGCCCGTAAATTCTTTGTGTATAGAATAATCTTAGCGAACGAAGAGCCGTCGAAAACGCCGTCAAAAAGTATTTACAATTCCTTACACTAAATAAAGGAAAATAAAAAATAAAGGAGCTACGCTTACCTAAATTGCTGACCAAAAACTTGTGGTCAATCACCACTGGAGGAGCACTAGGTAAGCTATCGCCTCTGAGCATATTAGGGCTGCGGCTGTGTCTGCTTTCCCTTCGTAGACTCAAAATCTAGAACAAAAAAGGAATTACTTTTAATTAATGTAGATACGGAGTTGGAGTTTCGATGCCTTTGTAGTTACTGTCACATTTTTCAGCAACGGATGCACGGAAAAAAGTATTCCGTACTGTAACGTTCTGAATTTGAATATTGTTTGTATTCAAATTGTATATATTATGATGGTAATACTGTTGATATCATTTATCAGTATTCGAGGTACTTGGCAAGATTGAAAGTTGATAATAGACAGCTTGTCAAAAGGAGGGGAAAACTGAACAAATAAACCTGGTCGCAAAAAGCGGCGGAAAAAATCTTTCTCTACGCTCGGAGCCTTCAAGCCGAACACATCTCCTTGGGCCGGCCTCCAATGAAGCGACAGCAAATTTGACAAAGTGGTCTACTATACAAAGTGCCATACTTCGAAAGGGCTCCCGAACAAGAAACGATCGAACCTTAAACAGCCCGCATATCAAAAGGAGAAAAATCCAAGGTGTCTAGGTCCGAATCCGGCAAACAGGCAACAGGAAAATCAGATTGAGTGTGTGTGTATGGGTGTGTGTGTGGGTGTATGAGTGAGTATGAGTGACGCCGACGTACCTTTAGGAGTAGTACAGGCAAGAATTTTCTATTAAATTGAAGTTCTTCCCTTAATGACGTCACAAAAATAAAAGGTTTATTGTACCGAGAGAGCGCTGGCGAGGTTTCAACCCTAGTTTTAATTATATTTGACTAGCAGATAGAGCCCGTTTTAATAGACGTTGACACTATTAAAACATCGTTGTTAAATTTATTTTATTATCCTTAAATTTATCTGACAAATAACTACCTCGAACCCGAATTCTGAGATATTACAGTATAGAACTTGATTACTCGATAGGCGTCTTCACACATATACGTCCTCGCGCCCCCTTATTTATAGGGTGCCAATCAATGGATCTACAAGGAATGTCTCGATTCAGGGCAACAAATAGTCACTTTTTTTGGAAATCTAGCGTTCGACTATCGCGCTGTTCTCGATAACTGCGTGCCCTCGTGCGTGCCGTTCCTTTTGTTATCCAGTGCCACACTCGTTGTTTACACGTTCGAACAGTATATTACTGCTTTATACTATTTTCATCTGAACGACTTCTTTTAAAATTATCGCTACGTTCATCAACTCGTCTTGGTGCAGCACACGACGGTCGCACAATTAAAACCTTAATTTAGCTCGAAATGTTAAACCTGTTTTCGTGTAATTCTTATTCTGAATTTCACTGTAATTTTTACTATTTTATTCTTTGTGTGTAGTATTTCACCGTGGAATTGGCCATTGGCGCCCATAATGGTTTATAAATTTCTTTTTTAGTTATGCAAAAGCACATTTTATTCACATGTAACTTACTAAAACACAAACTCCAAGTTTGATGGAACAATTTACAAGAAAATATACCGCTGCAGGCACTAATCTGACAAATTCAAGTTGCTGCGCGCAAGTGTACACATATCAAGCTTACGACTTCTCGTCAGTCGTTAAATAAGTTTCTGGTTATTTAGTTGAGGGTTATTGAGTTCGAAAGAGTTAATAAAATACGTTTATTTTCAATCAAAACGAGAATAGAAGATCTTTAATTGAATTTCAACTCTCTTTTTAAATTGTCACAAACTACTTATGTAAATATCTAAGTATTTTTTACGCAAACATATGTATACAATTTTAAAGGGGCACGTAATTCTTAAATCACTGCTTGTCAATTTAATAAATGAAAGTTTAAAAAAAATGTAATCTGTAATATTTATTTATTAAAAGTATCCTTCTCACTTTTGAATTATATACCTATAAAAAACGAAAGCAATTCGAAGCCGACAACAACAGAAAACATGGATGCAGTGATAGCTCTTGGAGAACAGTTCGAATTTCAAACTTGTCACTGTATATAGTGGAAATGGGAAAACTTTTAAAGTGCAGAATGAAACATTCACATGCAATTGCTTTTATACGCCTTTTTCAGGTATTTGCATAATAACTATATATAAAAATTCTTTTGAGGCATTAAATATCTCTACTAGTTAAGCTACTATTTTTCAAGTCGTTTCAAAGTTAAATGTTTATCGCTGCTTGATGTGGAATTTCATTTGTATTTTATTTTACATTTTGCTGTCAGTTTAAAAGTTAACTAACGTTGTGTTGTATATTCTACGTTTAACTTGCAGTTTAGGGAAAGTATTTCGAAACTACAATGTTGAACTTGACAAACATCCGTTAAACTATCATTATTATAAACCTGATGAGGCTAAATCTGACGAGTTTCGTGAAAGCTGCTTAGTGAACTAATATTGTAATAACAGTTGCCAAAACTATCAGTGTTTATTTGAATAGCACATTCGTTCAGCAATATAGCCTAGTTGACGGAATTTAATTAAAAATTAATTATACAAGAAAATAGCTTGTTCAGAAAAAGATCCTTTGTATTCTTCATCATACAATTTTCAAGCCTTTTATTTTCAAATAATGTATAAATATTTCCAGCAAAGCACGAATAACTTGGCGACGGCATAGTTTATACACACCTATCTTAAATTTTTGATCCTTCTACAATCTCACTCCAGACGGCAAAACTATTCCAAATGAATTCTTTTTAACTCAATCCTGTTTAAAAAAAATTTTGAGTATATCGGCCGTATGGGATATGTTTATTATTTTGTATAATCTCATAATTATATGGGTTCGTTATTACGAAAAGACAAAAAGTTCTACGAAGAATATAAGCGAGCTTATTTGTGCTTTTTACGCTTTTTATTATGCAACACGCAGCGACGATTATGAACTCAACCGATGTGGTGGCCTAATTACAGTCAGCTCTTAGAATTCAATAACGTAAGGCTGTATTTGTTGCAGTTTGTGGTGTTAATTTTACTTCTCTTGATTCGCTTATCCTACAAATAAAAAATGTACTTGCAAAATACAAAAAAGATAAAAGTAAACGAAATACTGTAGGGTAAATTTGTATTCAAAGAATTTTTTTCATGGAAAACTTTTTCTAAATATTGATCACAGTGAGATAAGAATGAGCTTAAAAAAATTTGCTTAGTTTATCTGGTTTAAAAAAAATAACTATACTGAATAAGGAATCTGCTTATTTTCATAAACTTTTTCATTAAAGTTTAGTATATTCATTTAAGTTGTCATAATTTTATATAAAAGAATAATATTATTTAATAATTAATATTAATAATATTCGTGGCTTCATTATTTAAAATTATAAATGTATTTTTAGCATATTCATGTATTATAAGGTAATTAATTAGTATATATTAATTTTTTGCGTCAAATTCGAAATTGAAATTTGCTCTCAATACACGATTTTCATAAACTCGCCACGGGGGGGTTTGATTAAAATTCACACTACGGTATTAACTATAATGTCGATATGTTCCGATACATTTCGATAACTATATATTTTTTGAAATATACACATAGTTACAGTGTCTCTGTAAACTCTCTTTTTGAAGTTTGACCCTTGGTACCGACATGAGAATTTTCCCCAACCCCTCAGGCTCGCCATCATTTTGACTGCTCTGTTGTTGCTCCCGAAGGAAGAGCGGCAGGTGGTTACATCGCAGCGCTTTTAGCAAGCGAAGCTTCGATGCTTGATCGCGAAACTCGCTCACTCTCTTTCGTTTTATTCACTACAACACACGCTGACCAAATTTTCAGAAAACCGTAAATAAATGTGCGAACACCTTTAATGCGTTCACGCTATTTTTCAATCATTCAATGAACTAACGCAACGCGTAGAGCGAGTGACAACTGTCGCGCTTATTCGTTTGATTTAAGTTACGAATTTTCCTATTTATTTGAAGATTTATTTCAAACGTTCATCCCTGAACGGGAACACTTTTGTAGTTAAAACGTTGGTTTCGCAATAAATAATACATTGGTAGCTTACGAATTTTATTAATATTTTATTTTATACCGAGTGGCTTAAGTCACTTATTGATAATATTTTCATCTTATATACAAATTGGAAGGGAATATTGAATCCGGTTACAAATTAAAATTCTCCTAACGAGAATTTTAAATTTATGAAAAAGACTAATTAAAAGTATGGGGTACTTCTGCTTTTAACCTGATTTAATACTTGAAATTCAATGAACATACCGTAGCAAGGTTATTAATATTAGTTAACAAGAAGTATCAAGAAAGAGAAGGCAGCTTAAGCTTGAGGTAAAGAAAGAGCACTGCAATGGAAAGCGGAGCGAGGAGAAAAAGAGAGTGCATAGAAGAGCAAAACGAAAAAAGGGCAAAAAAAACTGGTATAACAGGGCGCAATAAGCGCAATATCGACGCTTTTACGAACGCACTTAAAATCCCCTCGAAACTCGTGCCTAGCACCCTCGAGTAGCTTTTACGAGCGTAGTCGTTTCGACCAGCCCCTTCTGCGTCCCTCTCTCTCTCTCCTTCCCTCTCTCTCTTTCTCAAAGCTTGCGGGAGTGGAGCGAAAGGCAAGCTTGTACGTTTGCAATATAATTCGCCGCGGACGTGCATCTATCTCC
This sequence comes from Ormyrus labotus, assembly GCA_035582975.1. Taxonomy (NCBI): domain Eukaryota; kingdom Metazoa; phylum Arthropoda; class Insecta; order Hymenoptera; family Ormyridae; genus Ormyrus; species Ormyrus labotus. Next base: position 4,358,137 of record JAWWEO010000045.1, on the reverse strand, counting down.
CCGTTGAAAATATAAGTCACGCGGTTCCTTCCACGGATTTAGGACGTCAGCACTTTTTAATCTCCGTCCCGGAATCTATTCATTTTCGAGCTCCCGTAAGTACAAAGAAAAATGATAGGGAAGAAATTTCACTTGTTGGAAGAATGGACCGCTGCGTGCCATAGATTCTTCCAGCCAATGAATGAAACGGCTGCTTTCGTTTTTTTCCGGGCGCGTCAATTTTTCCGCTGCGATGAGTCTTAATGTCCCTTTTTTCCAGAGACGAAGAGCCTTTTTCTGGAAAGCTGGAGTTTTATGATGATCAATGAAGGGATTCTTGATTCAAGTGAATTATTTTCGAAGAATTTTTTGGAAGGAATAATTTTATACTAATTAAATAATTAACATGTTTCGCCATTTCGTGACTACATATTACTTAGATCAAAATGGTAATCCAAAAAATTCAAGGTGGTGGAAAATAAAGGAATATCCTGTGATATTTTGTACATTTCAAGAACTAATATATTCTGCAACCAAGTTGATACTCATTTTTTTTAAAAGTCCTTGAGATCATTAATTACGAATCTCCAGCTAGATTTCAGAAATTGAAAATGGTATTATGAATTAAAAATGAAATGTATATGTAGTAAATGGAAGTAAAAATAAATAATCTCTAAAAAAAAACATTTGAAAAATTACAAACAAAATAGTCTTTTTGAAACGGCCATATTGAATTTGAACCCGCAGACCATTTTATCTGTAAGTACAACTAAACATAACCACCAGATAAACCGTCGTATTTGAATTTTTATTGAAGGAGGAATCACTGCTACTAATTAAATTAAAAACTTATTAATTAGGTAGTTTCTTGGAAAAAGAGAAACTAATGGTTTGAAAAAAGAGGAAGTAAAGGCAACATAAAGCGAAATTGCAATGCTGAATTTAATGAGTCGATTTTAAATAAGTAAATCATAATTAGTCACTATATATCTGATAATATAATATAAATATTTTGAAATTTAAATTAATTAAATCACTAAAAATGTTCTTTTTATATAGATTGAATATTAAAGGCAATTTCCAAATCTTTCAATTTTTCTTAAAATTTTACCGTAATTACTAAGAAATATTACTAAATTTCAGTAAAGCAGATTGATTTACGAGACAATATCTATAGAGCTAATATATAAACCTAGATTCTGGTCAGTAACGGGCGATCGTAAATTTAAGCCTTTTCTCGTAAAACTAAGTTTCGAAAAAGCTTATCATACGATTCCTTTCCAAAACAAAATTTATTTTTAAATAATCTTACAAATTTATTTTTAAATCTTTGTAATTTCTTTTTTACAACTCTAATTGGGAAAATAAAATTTTAAAATCTTTCGTTCCATAAAACTCAGATTTAATACTTAGAATGTATAAAATATAATTTCTCGATATGTTTTTAATCCCGATCTTGTCCCTGGTAGAATTTCCAGCATTGAAAATGGCCAGAAAAATAGTTAATAGATAAGTCCCGTGGCTATTTAATAGG
>JAWWEO010000045.1:4332707-4346047 GCA_035582975.1 Ormyrus labotus | reverse complement strand
ACCTATTAAATAGCCACGGGACTTATCTATTAACTATTTTTCTGGCCATTTGCAATGCTGGGAATTCTACCAGGGTCGTCGATACTTAAAAGAATCGATTCTCGGCGATCCGATACCTTTTAAGCCAAGAACGCTCAAAATTTAAACAAAGATTTTATAAAATGTCTATTTTTTTTTTTACTTATTTTAAAGTATAATCAGTAAATGTATTAATTAAATAAAAAGTATATATTAATGAAGGATTATTCTGAAAATGAATTATTTTTTTCTTTCATAACAAAGATTTATATTAATTATATGTACAATAACTGAAGTACCAAAAAGTTGTTGAAATAATGCAGGGGAAAAATGAAATTTGTAAAATAAGTGAAAATTATGTATAAATATTACAGATTTTTTCAGTACAATAAACTTAATTATTTCAAATTTATTTTTTAAGTGCTTTCTATTACTTTTTTTTTAATTTTAGTAATTTTTTAGCGATTCTCCTCGATTCCACGATTATTTTTACCAAAGATTCGGTTCTTGGGTATCGATACTTTTAAAAATCGATACTTGAGGAATCGATACTCCTTAAAAGAATCGCACATCACTACTGTCGATCAACTGTCGAGCGTGCCGCGACCTCGTCGATCTTTTCGCCAGAGGCTAACGGCGGTAGGGGTAAGGCCTCGCGACTTCCAAGGCTCACGATTGACCAAAATCTTCTGACGTCACCGCGGGCGAGCGGTGGTTTCGCGTTAGGTGTCGGCGGCAATTTTCGCTTTAAGCGCCAACGGCCGAAGCTTCCGCGGAACTTCTCGAGCGCGGAACGTCGAGCATTTTATTTTATAATAACGGAAGACTACGCGTACGTCAAGTATATATTTAATTAACCACTGAACAACTTGTCTTGTTAATTTGTACAGTGTATATGTATACGGCAACTTCTAACCTCAAAGCGTAGAAAATTTTCTACCCTTTACAAATGGTCTTTTATCCCTTAGTCACTTCTTTATACCTCAAAGCTACGAAGTTTGCTGCTCGTCATGATTAAAGTATCCGTTGCAAAGAGGAAAGGCAAACAGGTGCCTGGTCGCTACTATCCAATGTAAATGAAATTGAAATATCAAAAAGCCTGGAAAGAAGTCTAAAATTAAAACGAAAATTCGACAAATATTTTCTTAATCGAGCTGATTTAATTTCGCTGAAAATATTGTTTTCTTTAATTCAATTATATCTATTGCTTGATAATATATTAATAAAAATTTTTTTATTAATTATAGTTAACTCTATTTTAAAAATATTTATAAAAAATCAGATAAAAAATGTGAGAAGTAATAAAGTGGCCTTTTATAACTTTGATTCGTTAACTCTACATTTTATGAAATAGCATTAAGAAATTATTTCACGTAGCGTGCATTTGAAAGCCGTAAAGTTGAGGCTTTTCTGTGTTCAACAGTCACGTTAGAGCAGTTCCACTCATGATCTACACTCGCCGTAAATAAAAAGAGCTTTCCATTTTCACGGCGCATCTCGAGAGTATGGCACTGATCCGATAGAAAAAATTGAAGTAAATGCATTTACAGATGAAACTGAGACAAGACCAATAGCCATGAAATGATAAACTTTCAAAAGGCACCTGTTTTTTTGGTGCATCTTATGCACAAGCAAATCTATCATGGCTAAAAAAATATTCGACAAACAATACAGTGACAGTCAATCAATAACTCAACAATCTATTGTAGGCAAGCTCGGAAAAAATGTTCACGAAGTGAAACGTGTAAAAGAAAGCAACGCTGATAACTAATGGTTGACATTTTTTATGATTTGAAATCTAATGAACATTTTTAAGCTCTTAAAATATTAAAATATAAACTAGTTTATAAATAATAAATGATGAATGAATTCATGACCAACTGGGTAATTTTCTAATTTAAAAAGTTAGACTTCGATAAGAGTATTAAACTATTTTTATATCATGGCTAGAAGTAGTATTCTGAATAATAAACAAAGTTATGTAATGCTTCCTAAACGATAATGACAAAAGCTAAATCATAAAAAATACAATATATGGTATTCAATAAGAGTTTACGTACAAATTATTTGTATATGGCCAATGAAATGTTAAAACGTGCAATACCCTTTGTGCGGAAATTCATAAATGCGATAGTCACTTTGAAAACCATTGAAATTCAAAATAAACAACTTACATTTCCCATTTTCCAGTTCATATTAATAGAAAGCGTGAATTATTTATTGTTGCAGGTGAAACTTGAAGAGTTAAATCTGGCATTCTAAGTGATGTGACGCTACGATGACGCAAGATTCGCAAAGAGAAGGAAAACGATCGTGCCTCCGAGCGCGTTACCCCGTCAACGTAATACCCTTCTTTCTCTTAATTCCGTCCTTTTTCTTATCCGAAATTCGAGCTCAGGAATGTCCGCCCTCCGAATTAATGGCTTGTCCCTGTTACAATTTCGAAGATGGCCTCTTCCTCGAGTGCGCTGGCGCTACTGAAGAAACTATCAAATCTACTCTCTCGGTCGTCATGGCTTCAGCAGGTATCTTTTACTTTCCTAAACCGAACGGCGGTTTTCTCTTTGATTTTTTTTTAAAGCTATTGTTTGAAAGCAATATTTTTCTTGTAATTATTTATTATTTTTATACGGTTTTGTATTGTATTCAGTATAAAAATTTAAATAATATTTGTAAATTTATCTTATATATTTATGTTATTTCAGGAGAAGATGTAGTTATACAATCCATAAGCGTTTATGAATTAGACAAACGCTTAGAAGTGTTGGAAGAAAGTACGTTTCCAGTGGGATCGAAGATCAGGCATTTGCAAATATCGCATTCTTGGCTGAAAGACGTACACGAAAAGGCATTTAGAAATTTGAAAAATAGCCTAGAGTCTCTAGCGTTGATTTCGGGTCGATTAACTCACGTTCCACAGAAAGCTATAGCTGAACTCGACGAATTAGTCGCACTGGATCTTGAATCCAATCTTATTCAAAATCTTGCATCCTACAGTTTTTACGGGCTGAAGCTATTGAAGCTCAGTCTTAAAGGAAATCAAATATCAGAAGTAGCGGAATTTGCGTTTGCCGGTCTAGAGGATCACTTGACAGATTTAGATCTCACGGAGAATAAACTTCAACTGTTTCCCATGACATCGTTGAGGCGTTTTCAGAGCCTTTATTCGCTGAGACTAGCCTGGAATGAAATATCTAAATTGCCAGATGATGGACACTCCAAGTTGAACTCTTTACTCTTATTAGATTTAAGCAGTAACAATTTCGAAAAACTTGGTGAAGATTGCTTCCGACCCTGCCCACATTTGGGAACTCTTTCTCTGTACTACAACAGCATTGAAGATGTCGATAAAAATGCTTTCATATCTTTGACGCAACTCGAATCAATCGATCTCAGTCATAATAAGATCGTCTTCCTCGATGCAAATACATTCAAAGCTAATAAATATTTGCGCACGATTGAATTGAGCCATAATCACATACATTACATAGGCGCAGTTTTCTCCGAATTACCCGAATTAAGAGAGCTTTATCTCGCTGAGAATAATATTCTAGAAATTTCAGCTGACGCGTTCACCGGAAGTAACAATTTGACCGTTATTTATTTTCAACAAAATGCAATTCGTCGAATCGATGGGAAAGGTTTGGCAAACTTGCGTCAACTTGAGCAGTTACACTTCACCAGCAATTATATCGAAAAAGTGCCCGTCGATTTTTTCGAACACTGTTATAATCTCACGTCCTTGTCACTGGATGGAAACAAAATTCGAGAACTGCATCCTGGTACTTTCTCAAAACTGGATAAACTTCGCGAATTAAGACTGCAAGATAATCAAATATACGAAGTGAAACGAGGCGTTTTCGATCCGCTACCCGGACTCCAAGAGCTTCATTTGCAAAACAATGTGATTGCCGATATGGAAACTGGAGCATTGAGCACTTTGAGCAGCTTACAGCACGTGAATCTCCAAGGAAATCAACTTACAATGTTAGGCGATATATTCCAATTATCTTCAGATAAGACGTCAGGTGGTAGTTCATTAGTGTCCGTTCAATTAGATAGCAATAGATTAGCTGTTTTAAATAACAATTCCCTGCGAGGTCAAGCTTCTGTAAGAATCATGTGGCTTGGTCACAATAAACTGACCCATTTACAGGCACCGCTGTTCCGCGACCTATTGCTCGTAGAAAAACTATACTTAACGAATAATTCCATATCAAAAATTGAAGACGAAGCTTTCAAACCGATGCAGGCATTAAAAGTACTTGAATTGAGCCAAAACAAATTGAGTCACGTAACTGATCGCACTTTTTCCGAATTACACGAACTTGAAGAACTTTATCTACAAGACAATGGGCTGTATAAATTGGATCCCTACTCCTTGTCAGCCTTGAAAAAATTAAAAGTCCTAGACTTGTCTAATAATTACATAACAGTATTAAATTCTATCATTTTCCAAGAACCATTGCCAATTAGAAATTTAAATTTAAAGAACTGTTCCATCCAGACAATAGAGAACGGAGCTCTTCAAGGACTGACGGAACTATTAGACTTGAATTTGGAAGACAACCATTTAACAGCCTCGGCACTTCAAAGACTTCATATTTCAGGTTTGCAAATTCTCTCAGCCTCGGGGAACAATTTCAGCCATTTATCGGAACACAGCTTTAACGGGATACCTTCAATACAGCAACTCATCCTCGACAATGTACAAATATCACAATTGCCGGAAAATATTTTTGCCTTGAATGTCAATCTAGCGAAATTACATTTAAATAAAAACTTTTTGCGGACATTATCGGTAGGGCTTTTTGATAATCTATTGGCCCTACGAGAGTTGCACGTTAATAAGAATAAACTATTCGAAGTACCGTACTCAGCTCTCAACAGTGCCAAAAATTTGGAGATCTTGTCTCTGACGCATAACGATATTGTTACCGTTGACGTCGGCAGCTTAGCTGCGTTGAAGTATTTGAGAGATTTAGATTTGAGTTTTAACAGGATCGAATTTATGTCTGGTTTTGCATCGGCGAATCTTTCTAGATTATTTTCTGTTAATCTCAGCCACAACAATCTCAATGCGCTTCCCGCAAATTTTTTCACCCATTCTTCCATGTTACGAAGAGTGGACCTGTCGGAGAATAAATTTCGACAGATTCCAGCGATTTCTCTATCTGGTCAAAATCTTCCTGGACTGACTTGGTTGAATTTGACGAAAAATCCGTTAAGCAAAATACACGAGATGCCAGCCGAGTCTAGGTATCCCCGCTTGCAAGAGCTGCACATATCAGGCACTAATTTGACTATACTCACGTCTCAAGACTTCCAAGCCTTCCCGGCCGTTCAATATCTTTTTATCAGTCAAAACAGCATATCTCGAGTATCACCCGGTGTCTTCCGTAACTTGCCAAATCTTCTGACTCTTCATCTTGGAATGAATAGTATCGACATTTTGCCAAAAGAACGACTGCAAGGACTGCAACATTTACGTATTCTTAATCTTACGCACAATCGATTAAAGGAATTGGAAGAATTCCCAGAAGACTTGAAATCGTTGCAGATACTAGATCTTTCTTTTAATCAAATTGGAATAGTGGGCAAAGTGACTTTTAAAAATTTGGTCAACTTAGCAGAACTCCATCTTTATGGAAACTGGATAAATACCATTTCCAACGAAGCATTTAAGCCTTTGAAAAAACTTCGACTTCTGGATCTCAGCAGGAATTACCTGGAAAATTTGCCGCTTAATGCATTCCGACCTTTAGAAACGCAGATACGAAGTCTTCGAGCAGAAGGTAAGAGAAAATCGAATTCTCGATTACGAGAAACTTTGAAACTGCTAATTTCGTTATCCTTTGTATATGATAACTTTATTTCAAAAATCGCATCTATAGATAAATACTAAAACAGACATTTTTATTCATCAATTTCCATTATTAACTATATATAGATACATATAACATATAAATTAGTAGCCTTTTTCCGTACTTTATAAAGAAAGTCCCTAAAGTAATATTACTCAGTAGCACTTTGTTCTTTGTTTCAAACAACTAGAAAATCCTTTAAACTGCGGATGCGAATCGCAAGAGCTATGGGAGTGGTTGAGAGACCATCAGAAACTAGTCGGAGGGATAGGCAGAGGTCGCGGTGGCCGAAACGGCGTCGGAGTGAATAACGTCGAAGGAGGATTACTAAAATGCGAGCAACCACCAGAACTTCGTGGTCTAGTTTTCCTCGATCTTGATCCTCATACATTTTGCTCGGCACCATTAGTAGTCAAGCTGGCTATTCAAGACATCCAACCGTTTTCTGTTCTGGTCTCTTGGCAAAGCAGGAATCACTCGGGCTTACACGGATATCAAGTTGCATATCACGCCTTGGGCAATGTTGACGAAGTAAGTAATGTTTTCAGCTTAAATAACGCTAAATTACGCTATTTCGTAAAATTATCGATTTTTACGAAATACGAACAGTCATAAAATATTGAACTCTTGAACCATTTAAATCTATTAACCTGTATATTTTACATAAAATTAATAACAACAGTAGTTAATTCAATTAGTAATTATTATTTTACATTGTAATTATTAACAAACTTTAGTGCATAATGAAAAAAATATTGAAACTGGAAATTTCACGATACTACATACTAGGAGATATTTCATGTATTTTAATGTCGCGTCAATACCTCGCACACCTTTTCTTGATATACTATTTTCCACGACAGCGTACATTCTTACTCTTCAGCCTTTTCTCATATTGAATTGAAATGTTTGATATATCGTCACATAAGTATACATTTATGTATGAAATTTTCTGACATTCACACTTTTCTACGTTTCTATTTTTTTACACTTGTATAATAACAATACGGGAAATAGGTCTCTTATATAAAAATTAATTATCAAATGAGATAAGAGATTTAGCAATTAGGAAAATTGATTGTCGTTTAAGCTCTTAACCATGCATGATGAAAAAACAATAAGAGTTTAAAATTTCGCAACTAAAAAGACAGCTTTCCTAAAAAAATGTGTTTCAGGTACGCGGAAAGCTATTGGACCCTAAATCGCGTTCGGTGAGGCTGGGAAATCTCGCGTCCGACACTCGCTATCTGATCTGCGTGGTGGGTCTGACCAGCTGGGGCATCTCGTCGCTCGAAGACATAAACAGCCAATGGAACACGACTCAGGACAGCTTGATCGAGGGCTCCTCGCACCCGGTAATGGTGAATACGCCGATGAGCCGGTGCACGGAAGTGCGCACCCTCGAGGCTCCGGACGCGATGATCAGCGACGGGAGCCTCGGCACCAGCAGCACCCTGGCGAGCATCCTGACTCGGCGGCTCGGTCTCATCGTCGGCAGCTGCATGGGCTTCGTCGTCTTCATCGTCCTCGTATCGATCCTCGGCTGGATGAAGATGAAGAAGCAGCGCGCGGCGGCGAAGCGGGAGCAGCCCCTGGCGCCCAATCCACCGGAGTACATGACCTATCGGCACTTCTCGCTACAGAGCGGCGACAGGGTCGACAATCCCTGTCCCAGCTTCATCAGCAACATCGGCACGACCTCGCTCAACTCGTAGCACAAGTCCGAGTCCTGCGAGCTCGAGCAGGACATGGAGCTCAAGAGCGTCACCACCTGCACCGCCGACTTCTACGCCTGAGACGACGAGTCGAAGGTTCAGCCTGCCTTCCTCGCGACGACGGAGGACGTGTGGTGAGAGATCCGGTGTCTCGTGAATCTCGGAAAAGGAACTTTCACGTACGCGTATACACCAGAGATGGACGAGCGCGACTCGATCTCAATCTCTTCGTTCTGTATTTTAATCATATTGTTCACCGACATCGAGCGCGACCCTCTTCTTGAAGACTGATTTTCTAAAGCATTTCTTTTTTTCTTTTTCGATTCTCGAGCTTACCCGTTCTTACATCCAATTTTTATTGTAAAAAAACGTATGGACGCATAATATTTACGTAATCAAAACGGTAAACTACATGTGACAAGTGTTTTATACGTATAAAGAAAGACATTCAAAAGTATATGTATAGTTATGTAGTCCGAAAATATAATAATCGAATTTTATCGTTATGAATATTATAATAATAATAATTAATGAATGTAAGTGTGAGAGAGGAAGAGAGAAGTGCGTGAGGTATTATTGTACACGATTCCTGCCAAGTCATTCGTTAAAAATTAATTTAAAAATGTCGTACGAGCAATGAGTTGGCGATTACCTTGGTGATATTAAATTAATTGTAAAGTTACTTCGATTGCGAAACATCGGTAATGAGAATCTTCTAATTAAACGTACACTGGTTGTCATGGCGCTTAGAAGATTTTGTTGGTGAATGTATTTGTGATCGTGCTATAGGGTAACGAAAATTCATGTAAATAGATAGAACGAAAAATGGTATATTAAATAAATATTGGAACCCAGTTAATAAAATGTGACCTAAAAATTGCTGTTACTTTGCTATCCTTTTCATATCTATATTCGCTTTATGTATATTTTCTATTGCAAAAATATTTGCGCCGATTCAGGCGGTTAACGGATTTAGTTTTAATTTTTATTTGTAAATATAAATAGAATTTCATAACACAAATGTCTGCATCGTTATTGTACAATTTATATAAATTCAACATTATTTATATTTTCTATGGAAATTTGTACTTTTATTTATTAAAATAATACAAACTTATTTTAAAACCATTTTAGTTTATTGTTATATTTTCACTTAGAATACATAAATATTTTTAATATGTTTTACTTCATATGTTAGGTGCACTAATTAAGGTAAGATTAATTTTAATTTAGAAATAATTTCCGACTGTAGAACAGCAGGTAACAGATTTTTCTCAACTCAGGCATGAAATAGCCCTCATTTCGCGCTAAAAAGTAGCGTAGAAAATCGACATTTCAAACGTTTGAAAAAATTGTTTGTCCGAACGGGGCTTACCGGCAAAAAAAAGTCACTTTTTTTTAATTTTTAAAATTTTTCAAAAAAATTTTTTTTCTTAATTTTTTCTCTGTTTTAAACTATTTTGTTGATTTCTGTGTACGATTTGAAATGCACGATCATCTATCCAACTTTCTAACACCAAATGAGAGCTTTTCATGCCCTCATAAACAAAAACACGGTGTGTAACACGGGGAGAAAAGCTATTTCAGACTCGGGTGAAGTATTTTCAGCACTCGTCTCTGTCTCGGGCGCCTTCGGCGTTGTCGACTCCGCCTCGTGCTAAATTATTAAGTAACAAACTAATGATCTCTATAAAATGTAAAGCCCAAATAATTTAAATTACTGACTCCCATTGCTGTAAAATTACATTCTCAGCAACATTTATGTGAAATTGGCAATATTGCAACAATATAGCTATGATATGTCATTGCTATGGATAACATGCTCGAGATATTTTACTAAGTTGAAGAATTTCAAACATATAAGATGAGCGTCTTCGCTTAGTTGCTAATAAGAAATTTGAGTTTTAAATGAGCGTCCCAACTTGCCATCTTCAACTCCAATAGGAAATTTAATTTCATGCCAACTTAATCATTATGAAGGATAATGCGAGCTCGAGTAAATAGAAAGCGTTCCCAATGTAATTACGACAAAGAGGTGAGGACAATAATTAATTCTTGGAGTTTCGTCTAACTGTCGAGCACTTGCAATGGAGGCGCTTAACTACATACATGCATTTTCTCGTTATCTCTCCCTATTCCCTTTCTTCGCCTGCTACTACCCGCCGCGACTCTTGCGTGCCATCTGCTTCCCCCTTCTCCCGCACACTTAGCATTTGACGCGTTCCTTGCTTCGCCGCTTTTGTCTAAATGAACTTTTTAACGGGAATGAATTGATGAAATTCCGCTGAAAGACCGGGAAGAGGTAAAAAACGTGGACTTTTTTCTTACCGCAGACGACTTGTTCTTTTTTCCGTTACTTGCCTTCCGTACGGTTTGTTATACTTGTTGTTCAAAGTTTGCTTCAATTAACAAATTATTATACTTTAAGCAAGTGCTTGCACTTTACATTTCTACCAGTATTTTAACTAATTAAGCGATAATTGTAGTATGCAAAGTAAAAAGTAATTTATTTATTCTTCAATTTTTTTTTAAACGGACAAAGATAATCATTTTACACTTTAAAAAATACATAATTATAAACATTAAAAAAAAAGCAATTATACATAAGAATACATCTTTCTAAGCTTTAAATTGTTAGCCTTTAAAAAATTTAACATAATATTGTAAAGCTTTATTCGCCTTTTTATAAAGCTAAGTATACGAAACTACTTCTCGATTGTTGGTTATAAAATAATAAAAGGCAATTGTTTGGCCAAAGCAGTTTAGCTATCAAGACCATTTTCACGCGTCTTTATAATTATTATCGGTGCGCAGCTTCGTCCTGGCGCACGCCCGGCTGCGAACGCCAAGATTAATTTAATATTAGGCTCTCGTGCGTCCTGCAGTTCCGAGCAGGTCGAGAGTACTGAAGGAGATCTACCTGCTGAATAGAATTTCGATTCGTCTCTCTGTCTATTCATGCGGAGACCTTTGCGTAATGACGAGCAAACACTAAGTTCTATTGCACTGAGAAAAAAATATAATTGGTTCAACAGGATTTACGCTGTTGATTATGTACAACAACATAAGCTGTTATTTTGACAGTGCCGCCTTTGAGTGGAACAAGGCATCGTTGACTTAGACGCTCTGTTAAAATAACAAAATTACCGTTAATATAATGAATTGATTCAAAATAATTTCAATCGGTAAAATAAATAAAAGTAAACATGCCGTTATTTGACTGATCTTTATTTGGCAGTATTAAAATTTTTATTTACATAAATGCTCTCCACGAAGAGCATTTTGAACTTAAGTCTTGGAGAAAGAACTGAAACAATCGGAAATCGACTTAGCCGGTCTATGATGTTTTTTGCCTTACCATCAGGTGGCGACCCGTAATTTCGCACTCTCGTGATACAATTATAGTTGTAATACAAATGAGCGTGCGTTGAGCGATAGTTTAATTTAATAAAATAAGGCTAATTACGGTAAGTATTCATAAAAAATTAATAATATACAACGAAAAATAAAATAAACAAGTTTCAGGATCCAAATGAAGTTCTTGAAGAAAAAAAAAATTTATCTTTGAAAATAAAAATCTGTTAGAGTAAATGCCTTTTCTATATTAAATTGATAAATTAAATTCGTTAACCGAGTGAAATTACTCTATTAATTTGACAGAATTAGTCTGTTATTTCAACAGAGCCTTTTGTTAAATTAACAGCGCAAATTCGTTGCACATATTTAACAGCGCGAATTCGTTGGTTCGACTATATTTTTTTCTCAGTGAGCGATTTCTTTATGCGCGACTCGATGCAAATTTTATTAAAATAAAATATGCTTTACCTCCCGAATCCTACTGGCGTGCTAAGTTAATTCGGTGCAAAGCGGTCAAACTTACTAAATATAAGCATCAAGCTTATAAATTTAATTTCAAGTTCAAATTAATATCACCGAAAATCTAGATTGTTACCACCATTTACTCTAATTATATAGGCGTTTTCGTTGCTTAATTTTTATCGCGGAATTTTTAAAAAAGTCTAAATTCAAAAAATTTGTCCTGGCCGAAACTTCCTTGTGCGAGATTAGAGGCGTCTGAGCCATTCTTCGAGCTCGACGGGCCGTAAGCCTGAAAGGCGAGGACACCGCGAGAAGAACGAGGGAGCTCGCATTCCTCGGGAATAACCATTAATACCGACAGAATGCACGCAGCCTCGTAATGGCCACTGGAACAGTCGGCTTGGCGGTGCTTCTTCGCACCCGGGAGAGAGAGTGAGAGAATTCGCTGGCAGGAAACAATTGTATTAGAGTCGGTATAACCAACGCCAACCTCCCGCCTTCCTTTTACTTTTGCAAGCCCTCCGTCGTAACGGCCGTCCCCTCTCGCGGCTGCTTCCCTCAGTACTTCCGTAAACACGAGAGCTGAGATACAAGTTTGGGGTGTACAACTTCGAGGATAATAATATTGCGCCGCGATGCTGCGGCGAGGCAATTTCGGAAATTATTCATGCCCATACGGCGGAAGCATAACGTTCGACTTTTTTTTTGAGTGCAGCGCTGCCGCACCAGTAGGGGAGGACTTTTTTTTCGATTTGATTTTTTTCGATTTAAGTGAAATAGAAAATTCAAAGTATATAGTTTCGTTTTTATTTCGAGCTTGTATTGGTTACGATTTTTTTCAGCTAGAAACTTCTTTTTACAACTTCTTTTTCAGTTTGAAAAGTTGTCTTTCAGTTTTTGTAATTATTTTTAAAATTTTAATGTAATAAGCAAAATTTTAATGGTTCAAAGGTTTTGTATTGTATACAATAAACTACAGAGTATGATAAACACGTTTGGATTTTTTGTAATTAATAGTATGAAAAATTATGACGTAAGCAATAAACAATGAAATAATTAAATTAAATTAACTAACATATTTATTATGAAGTAATAAATTTAAAGATAAAAAAATATGAACATTTATTACGTTTATATTTTATGATCCAATTCTCTACGTTAACTGGTAATAATAACGGTTTTAGTAGCGTAAAGCATAATAGAAACAATTCATCTTCAACAACGTGCGATTAAAACTGTCAGAAAATACTTCTAATATAGCAGAAAGAAGATTGTATTCTCCGAGATCTATCTTCATTTAATAATGTACATACTTGGCTGAAGTGTACCGTTTTCATTTGCCGTTTACAGACAATTCATTATTTGTCAGAATAAACTAAATTTCTTAAAAAACTTTTAATTTAATGTCATTTAATTACAATATTCAAAGCTTTTAATACACCTATACTGATGTTGATAATACGTTACAGAAACATTTATTTTAAACATAGGATAATTGGATAGTTCTTCTTGAAGCGAACGTTTATGCGCGCCCAAATAATCTTTCATTGCAACGTAATTGAGCGCCGTTTAAAAAAAAAAAGAGTAAAAGTGATCGCAATAGGATCTGTTTAGCACCCTCCAGAAAGTGTAGGAGAACAAGTTAAATATCGAGATCTCCGAATTGATTCATTTCGCCTCAGTTCAAAAGTTATTTCTTCGCATCTGACAAAGTAGCTCTTTATCGTGCTAGTCGAGAATAAGAAAGAGCAGGGGAACACGCCCCCAAAGAAAACTCCCTCAAAAGGATGAAGAAAGTGAAAGGCCGGGTGAGAATAGCTTTAAAAGCCCAGACTCTCGTAAGCTCGTTCGGAATGATTCCATTCTCTCCTCAGATTGTCCCGAGGGGAGACGGGGGGGGGGGGGGGGGGGTGGGGGCGCTAAA
>JAWWEO010000045.1:4304484-4326307 GCA_035582975.1 Ormyrus labotus | reverse complement strand
ATAAAGTATAGAATCAAAAAATCAAATAAAAAAAAAATTGATTTTTGGAACCTTTTTCAGTATATAACCCCCTTAAGCGTTAACGCAATTTGCACATAATTCGCAATTGGAGTAAAAAAGGAGCTTCATCCCAACGTAATTACCCTCTCAAAAATAAAGGACCAAAGTAAGTTTTTCTAATCGCGACAGCGCTCGCTCGCAAACTCGCTGCTTTTCCATTTCACAGCAGCGTACACGTACAGCCGCAATGTCGTTTCACGACGCGTCGCCACGGTCGGACCGTCACTCGATTAACAATTCATCAAGTCGCGTAAGAGCCCAGCGACGAAAAAGGGCAAACCACTCCGGGAAAAGCGCGTCGCGTCGCCTCTCAGTTTACAAAGGACCCCGCGCTAAAAAGCAAGCCCATCTCGCGGCCGAAAAAGGCCGAACGTTAACAGCACTGCGCGGGATCGTAAATTAAGCGGCCGCGGCTAAATCTGCAAAGAGAGCCATAAAGCTCGGCGGCCTCGCCGATCGTACACTGAATCTCCCCGACTCGGAGATAAATTTCGGGGAAAAGTATTTCCCGACGCGGCGGAGCCTCTTAAGGGCCTAAAAGGCCAGGTATAAGTCACCGCTTTTTTTTTAGGCGTGGGAGCTTAGGCGAATTTCACGTATGTATATATATCGAGCGAGAAAAGCCCCCCGATTGCACGCACGATTTGAGCGCTTTCTCGGGTTCGGGGAACGCGGCCGCGCGGCGGTGCATAATGCGCCGAGCGGCTCTTGCGAAATGAATGGAGCCAAAGGGAGAGATATAACGGCCGCGATTGAGTCGCGCCGGCTGCGATTTATCTGAAATATTGGTTATCGAGGAAATGCCGGGGCGTCTTTATGTTCTTTGCTGCGTCCGCGCCGCGCTATTCATTCTTTATCGGCGAAGAACGGCTTTAATTTGCTAGATTCTGGGATGTTTTTGTTGTTTACTGCCTTTTGTTTGAAGAAAACCGGGATAGGTATTTAATAAAGAGATAAGGGAATTTTTTTTATTGTACGTATAAAGCTTTATTGATGCCTGTTGATCTTTATTAGTGCCATTGATTTTGTAATTATTAAATGCAATATTAATGTTCCATTAGCGTTGACAAAGAACGTTGAACTTTATCCGTAAGTTTATTCTTTTAAATGATACACCATTGCAAGAAAGGAAGAAAATGCAATAATGTTTAATTTTTCCTTTCGTCTAATAAAAGCTATAAATATAAATCTAATTATAGACTTTATTAAAAAATGCACTAAATTTTAAAGAAACTTTTTTAATATAGAAAATATTTTAATATTTCTGATAAAATTCTCTTTGCAAGTACATAAGTATAATCAGGACAATCTTTATCTAATACTAAAGGAAAATCATCTCAACGATTCATACATATCACTTTTTGTGCGCACAAAATAATAGATAACGGGGCACGCTAACGAACTTATTAGGCGCGCAAGGATGATAAGATGATGAACGTCTGAAGCGCATAAAGCGGTATTCTCGAACTTTGTTGACTCGTTAACCTTACAGTTTTGACAAACTTGGCTCGCATTATATTGTCACGGATGGTGACTATATCTATATACAGTAATAAATTAGAGGAGACGCCGAGGTGTACAACCGCAATATGTATACAAGTAGAAGCTAAATATGACCGGTGGCGGTCTTGGCTTGCTGGTTGAGCGACTGAATCGCGAGTCTGGTTCAAATCCCGGGTAGTCATTGTTATTCAGTGGCAAACTTAAAATCCTGACAATACAGCCGTACAACAGTTTATTAAGAAACGCTGCGACACAGCAAATTAAGACTGCATGCTGAAAATGATTCAACAATTGTGCAGCGCGATCGTATAACAAATAAAAAAAAACTAGAAATAATTATAATGATATAATGGTTTTATATTTTGTTGCTTGGCAGAAAAACAAAAATTGAAAAACTCTTTTATCGATTTTAATAGAAAACACATCAGTTTTCCCAACTCCCATACGCAAGAACATTTGAAACACTAGACCGTCGATTCTCAAAGTAAATTAACGAACAACCCTTAACCATCGTATATAAATTATATAGTTCATAAATAATGAAAATTGTACTATTACAAGCAGCTAATAAAAATTCTCCTCCGCGAAATACCGCGCGTCCCACTCTGAATAGAGAATTCCACTCAAACCCCGATCAGTAACTTCAAACAAGCTTCAATCCCGACTCGGGACAGAAACAAGGGCAGTAGTTCGGAAAAAAGTTCGCGGCGCGCGAGGGGCGATGGGGGGGGGGACTCGAAGGAGAGCAATCGCCGGGCGTTACCTCGTGTTTTCCCCCCGCTGGAAGTTGCACGAGACACCAACGCCGGGGAGCAATTCGTCTTTGTAACGTCCGACGCGCGGCGCGCGGAGGTGTCCGGCGCGAGCTGCTCCTTCACAGATACGGAAGGGAAGGCTCCTCTAACAAAAGAATGCGAAAAAGAGGAGCAAAGCGCCCGACGTGTAAGGGAGCGGCTGTTGCTGCTCGGCTGGAGAAAAATAAAGGCTCCGAGGGAGGTAAGTAACCCTTATTAATGACTGACGAGGGGTGGGATGGGGGGGGGGGGCAGGGGAAAAATGGCTATGTATTTAAGGCGACCACGCTCTAGCTATCAGCGCTGCTTTCCTTTTCCCGCGCAGCTGAAATCTGCCATCAGTCTTCTCTTCTTAGAGGAGACTGTTTAATCCTTCTTTTTCGTTTTGATGTTCGAAACGTTTCTTTCGATTGGCCTTGCATAAATTGAAAATCTTAATTTGGCCTTTTAGAGAATATCAAGTACATTTTAAGAGAATTTTCATCATAGACTGGTTAATTTAATTTGGTTGGACGCGTAATTGATCTCTTATATAAAAATCCCACGCGGTAGTATCGATCTCGAGCCGGGGATAACGAAGTCGCTCGAGTTTATCGAATTATGTAAGTCCTTTAAATAAAAAATTGAATAGCGAACGCGGAATATCGGCGGTGAGCGCCCGATTACATTCGCAATTTAAGACACAAAAACTTAATGAATGAAGAATTGAGAGAAAAGAAAAAACTAGCATTACGTAAAAGCGGCACACATTCGCCGTGAATGCAAAGCGCGAAATTCCGACTGCCGCGAAAATTTTCGTAATAAGCATTTAATGCCCGCGGTCATTAAATTTGAATAATTTGAGTGGCGCATCCCCGAGGCGGAAGGGAGTTATTTCTAGGCGGCGAAAGTCGTAAAAATAATATGCGTCGATAGAGCGGTCGGCACAATAATGGAATGGACACTTATGCAGGGGGTGACTTAAGGATCGCCCTGACTCGCTCGTAAAGGGTGTCTTCTTCTCTCTCCGCGCGGGCGCGCGCGCGTCCTTATTCTCGAGTGCGCGCCGCTCTTCCTAACATTCGATATTACGCGAGAGAGCGTCTTCTGCAGCGGACATAATTCCGAAATACGAGGCAGAAGCAGTAAAGCGCCAAAGCAAAGGCTCCTTCCAATAGCAGTCGCGCGGCCTCGAGCGTGTGTGCGTATACGGCCCGCTGTATGTGTGCACTTCGTGCGGACCGCCGTCGAGCTTTACTCTCTCTCTCTCTCTTTTCCTCGCGAGCTGTTGCAAGTTTATGAGTTGTCTAAGCTTCGCAAAAGACGCTATAAAGAATGATAAACAACCTCTCAAACGTAAACTCCGGCCAAACCTGTGGTATTTTCATGCTGAATTTTTTGGACAAGCTGAATACGAATGCGTTCGCTGAGGGAATTTTATTTTCTTCAGAAAGGAGGATATTAGAAAAAAAGATCTGGCGTGAAATGTTGAGTTATTTGTAGTAAATATACAATTTATCGCTTGAGTAGTTTTTTGGTAGTGCAATTACAGCGGAAAAACGTAAAAAATGTTCAGTTCCAGTAGAATGAAAACATTTCAGTAGAAGCGTTTCAATATAGTCAGACAAATTGGTATGTCTGTCTTTTATGATTTTGGGAAAAAAACAACATTCTTTATAAAAAATTCATAAATAATTCACGGACTCCACTGCGTAACTACTTGTTATACATCATTAATAAAAATTATTTGGTAATTAACAGATTTTGTCCTGCTGCAGTGACAATCAATCTTCTCCCTTCTCTCATCCATTTTCCGCAACCTGGTTTAATTATCCTCGGAGCTCGGAGGCCCCGAACTTAGATCAATAATTTTTTTTCCAAAAATCCACTTAGCCAGAGCTCATTTAAACAACGCAGAAAAACGTAAATTGCGCCTCCCAAACGACTAACGTAAAAACTGATAGTGCAGGAAAAACTCTACTGTCTTCGTTCCCAGCGAAAAAAGCAGGTAATTTTCAGGAATACAGACCATCCGGCTGGCTTTCGTATCTTAAATTGGCTGCCATTTAAAAAAAAAGAAAAAGAAAAAGAAAAAGAACACGGGAGTAAAGCGAAATAAGCAGTGACAAAGGGCCGAGGACAAGCGGTCGAAAGCTCGGAGGCGAGAGCTTTCAGCACCTAATAGAAAAGCAAGGAAGAGAGAGATAACGCGCGTCCACGTCGGTACGCGCGTCCGACTCCGTACCTCCGTGACAAGGAGCGGCGGCAGTAAACGGGTGAGCGGATTTCGCCGAACGGCCCTTTCCTTGTGTGCGAGAACGACAATTAAGATACCGTCCGAGCGCGGGAGGGAGAGAGGCGCGAAAAATTAAACAGCGTGTTCGAGGCGGTAATCGTCTTAAAAGCTTTCCGAAAGGTCTCGATTCGAATCGCCCCAGTAAATTCGAGCTAAAAGCTCTCTCTCTCTCTCTCTCTCTCTCGCCCGACGACAATAATAAAGCCGTAAGTTTGCAAGTTTATTTGAGAGTTTTTCGAGAACAATAATTACAATAGATTCTCCGGGGAAAAGCTCACAGAGTTAAATCTTCGAGTCCTGCGGCTCGTCCGGGGGAAAGAAAAAGGCGCGATCGCGATAAAGTACGCTCGGCCCGGAATATAAGAGGCTCCGGCGTCTGGGAGGGGGGGAGAGGCGAAGAAAAACGAAGCAATCCCACGGCCTCGTTTGGCTAAACGAAAAATGTTCAGTTTAGAGGGAACGCTCGCGAAATCGAGTCCATCCTCGTTCCGATCGGCGCGAGAGGACGACGCGTAACGACGCAGCGGAACGAGCGTCCAGCGTAAAAAAAAAAGAGAGAAAAAAAGGGGCAGAAAAGAAAAGGGAAAGAAGACCCGGGCCGCGCGCGCGCGCGAGAGGACAAAATCTCTTTCGCGCGGGGCATTAGGGGGAAAGGGGGCCGTCGACAAGAAAGACGAGGAAGAATGGTCGTAAAGGAACGAGCGTTCGTTTTGCAGCGCGCAGCTACATTCCTCCTCGTCCCATTTCCACGGCGGTCCTCCTACACCGCCGCCGCTGCTGCTCTCCCTCTCTCTCTCTCCTCTCGTCGCGCCCGAGCAAGAGGAGCCAGAGAATTGCCTAGACCACCCTTTTTACCACTCTTTCTCCCCCCCGCCTTTTTGCCCCGCTTCAATCCTTTTGGCACGCGTTCAACTGGGTGGCAGCAGCGCCCTTGGATAAAAGTATTCTGTTGCGCGCGCGCCCCTCGACGCGAATTCTGAGGCCCGGGGCCAGAAGCGAGGAGGCTCTGGGTACGTCGCCCCGCTAAAGGCCTCCTTTCACGAGGCTCCTTTCTGGGCGGGCTGCTTCGGGACGCGATGCCGCTGCCTCGCGCTGAAGCCTGCCGCTAATTAGCTGAGTGCTACCGTGCAATTTAAGATGAAACTGCCTAGCTCCTGATTGTCGGGCTCTAACTTTGCTCGAAATTTCATTGTCCGCCGCGGGTGCTTTTTCGCTTCGATTTTCTCGCTGGGCCGACCGAGGCTGCACGTATATAGCGACGTTTTCGAAGAGAGCTACTCGTCTCGAGTGGATGCTGAGCTTTCACAGTTTTTACAAACGTATTGCCCGATTTTCCCGCGGACTACCTTTCAATTGAACGGCGAGAGAGTGTAATTTTAAATTAGCAATCATTCAACACGTAGAGCTTGTGAGAACACCTTTTTTAACCGATGAGAGACTGATATATAGCATACTGAGAAACCCAGGTGAATAAAATTTACAAAATCTATGTAAATATTACCAAGCTACTCGGTAAAGCGATCCACAGACCACGAGAATGAAAATTTTTATGTAATTTTTTCCATTTTCCATTGGCTTGCAATTTTGGTAAAAACTTCCATTCCGTCTGTGAATTTTACTCGCGAGGGTTCCTCAGCGCACGCAGATACATACGCGCGTGTGACGCTCTTTGCCGCCTCTTCGTTCGCTGCCTGTCCTGAAGTGATTCGCTTCATGTGCGATTTCATTTTGTCTAATCGAACCTTTGGTCCCAAGCGTAGCGTGTACCTTTGCCTTGGGAGCAAAGATTCGATTAAACAAAATGAAATCGCACATGAAACGAATCACTCCAGGACAAGCAGCGAACGAAGAGGCGGCAAAGAGCGTCACATTTAATTACAACCTCTCGCATTGTAATTCACGACAATATCTAAATTACACGATGCGCTCGACCTACTTTCATTCCACCTCGTGGAAGAGCTCGTTAACGCCTATTTAATCACTTCTCCCGACTCTCGCTTCGGCTCGGGTATCTCGCAGCGACGATCAAAACGGCGCGTCGACGTAATTCTTATCGAAGGCTTGTCAAATAATTTGTCGGGCAAAATTTATTTAGCCCGCCGAGGAACGTAATTCCTCGGGTTATTTACTTAATCTCCCGCAAACGGCGCGGCCGACGAACCGATGCATCACCGGCGGTCAGCGTAAATTAGACGAGAGGTTGACCCTCAAAAAGGCAGTCTGCGCGCTCTTTCCCATCCTGAATTCACAGCCAGCCACTCTGCGCCAAAGTGGAATTTACTTTTGCAAATTGACGTGTTTGTTAAATGAGTGTCTGTTCCATTTGTACAGTGGATTGACGTTGCGTGTGGCATGAAATCACTAAAATCTTCCTGTACACCGTGAATCTATCGTTGAATGTTCGATTTTGAAAAAAAAAGATAATTATTCATTTTACAAAATCTGTTATCATCTCTGTTGACACGTGATCTTTAGCACGGGACAAAACGTCAGCTACCTAGATAAAGTAGCAGATAATTGGCTGGCGTTTAATAAATTATCATTGAATATAAAAAAGACGGTATTTATAACGTTTGGGAACTATTGTGATAGCGTGCCAGCAGAAATAAATATTGAAATACAAAAACAAAAAATCACGAGAGTAGAAAATTTCAAATATTTAGGAGTATATTTTGATAGTAACATGAAATGGTACAAGCATGTAGAACTAAATATTTGATATACATTTATGCCAAGATTAAAAAGATAATGGATAATACTGAAACCCTCTTGAAAATTTATTATACCTTTTTTTTCATAGTTTAATAAATGATGGTTTAATTGCCTCGGGAGGAACTTATACAAGTATTCTGAACCCATTACAAAACATTCAAACTACATTATGAAAACCTAAAAGAAAAATACCAAAAAAATTCCTCTAAAACTAGAAATGAGAATATAATTATACTAATAATGAAAAAAACTATAAGCGATGAAAAAAGATACGTTCAAGCTATAAAAACTTTTAACTCTTTATCAAGAGTTGAAGTGTCTAAATTTAAGTAATTCAAATAAATTCAAAATTCAAATTCAAATTCAAATAATGAAACTCGAATCCGCGGTCCCAAAGTTACCAGCCTCTTTTAATAACAAAGTAAATTCATCCTTTGCTAAAGGATTTGCCAAAGTAAGAAAAAGAAATAAGACGGCAGCTGTGCCGCGCACCACAAAGAAAGGCCGCTCGACGAATTAAGTTTTAATGCGACTTTAACTCGCGGCCGCATAAAACAAATATCGCGACTGCGACGAAAGCACCATGAAAAAGTGAGCGCGGCTCCGCGCGCGCACTCAATTATCGCAGCCGGGAAGAGGCGCGCGCAAGACGCGTTTAAAAAGCACTTTAAAAATTCGCGACCCAGATGCTTATTTACTTAACTTACGTACACTCGTATTAAAAATATCATTACGCGGGGTCGGGGAGCTAGGAAGCAACTAAAAAGAATCTCGCTCTGGCGGTCAAGCTCGCGCAGCTTTAATACCGCCATCTGTCTCTCGCTAAGAGTGCAGAGTCCCGGGAAAATGGAACGCTTTAACAATAAAAGCCCGCCCGCGACATCCGCGGAAAGAGCACGCAGCCGAGGCTTTTTTGCGCGCGCCTGCCATTTTCTTCGCGTCGATGGCTCGACTACGACGTTCGGAGAGCCACTGGAAGTATAAACGTTTATTTCCCCGCCGAGCCCCGCGCGACGCGGTCGCGCGCAATGCGCGTTTCTCTCCTTTCCCCGCTCTCCGCTGTTTTCAGCTCGATGTATATATAAGGAGAATTAGGACGCGGCGCCCGGAGAGGAAAAGGAGGAAAAACATTTTTAAGCGGGGAATAATCTTGATTGCCTAAAGTCCGCTGGCTAGAGAGAGAGACTCTTATACCGCAGTACCGCTGCTTTACGTGCTTCTCAATCTTGCACTGCTTAGGACGGTGCTCTTTACTTGTTGAATTACAGACGAGCTTCCATATATTTAAGTTTGTCTTTCTCTTAAGAAGGGCATTAATCATTTTAAACAAAGTGTTATTCTATTTCCATGCCCGTGTAATTTATGTTTCTAATTTTTGCTTTGCTTTATACAGAATTGAGGCTTTATCAGTTGTTGGCCATTTTTCAAAGCAATTTTCAACGTGACTATAAAAAAATACTACTGTTAGTTTTTTTTAAAATGTTTATAAAGAAAATTCTGTTACGCAGCATTTCGATGGATTATGAAAAACCCAAATTCGATGGAAGCAATGGTGTTAGATTGAAAAATTGCTTGCTTAAACATAGTAATTTATGTATATACGCTTACTAATATAACCGCAATATAATGAATAATAAAAGTATAATCGTAATGAAAATACATTAAAACGAGGCTGAGCGCGATTACTTTACTCAACGGCGATCACTCGGCAGAAGTTACGCTAATACACAAGCTCGACAGTCAACCGCCGACGCCAGTAAAGTTCATAAATACATTTGCTAATTGCTCATGGGGCGCGGCCAGATCGAATAAAGCAATGCGGAAGAGGCCCCTTCGGCAGAGGAAAAGCCCGAAAATTTGCTGCGGCTTCGACGCGCTTCGGCGTTGCGCGAAGCTTTCACGAAATAACGAGCGCCCGCCGGCCCCGATGTTAATCCCCTTTCATCTCCGTTCCGCCGGGAGCTTCTTCCCCTCCCCCCCTCCCGCGCGCGCTCTCGTCGTGCGGTCTCGCGAAACTTTATCAAAGCAAAAGGATCGGCCGTGGAGACAGCTCGAAGAAATCATGGCCCGCACGGAACCGAGGGAGTATCCGCGGTACATTTTTTATGGGACACACCCCGTTTCCGGCCTTGTGCTCGAAACTTTTACTTTGCCAGGGACAAATGGGGCAATCCTAGAAATTTGATATTCGAGCGCGAGCTTTTGATGCGTCGTTTTATCTGAAAGTATTATGAACTGACATTTATTTTATGCTGATTGAAACTTCTGAGAATTTTTTTGTATGTGTGGGAGCTTTTGTTGAAAATATATTCTTTATAAAAAAAAAGAAAATTATTTGAACTTAACGTACTCTGAAGTAGCTTACTTTGAGAATCGTTACCTTTGCGAAATGAAAATTTCCCCTTTTTAGGTTTACGGTTCTGCATTAATTCCTTTGAAGTTTTACGAGAAGCTTTTGAAAAAAAATTTGACTCAAAGTATAAAACTGACTTATTGTAATTTTCAATAAAAAATATTAATGATAAAATTCTAATTAATTTGAAGATTTGAAAATTCTATTTTTATTCTTTATTTTTTTATACCAAGTGTTAGTAGAGAATCCACGTTAACCACAAATTATACCTTTACGCTTCAGAAACACTTTTTCACCTAAACCCACGTTAAAATTATATAAATAATAATTTCTTGCACTTTACAGCAAAGCAAACAATACTCCACAATATACTTATTTTCTAGTCATCGTATTAATTAAAATGAAGTTTCGAGCCATCTAATTCCGTCTCTAAAATACAACTAATTACGAGGTCGCTCTAGAGTCATAATGCTCTCAAAAATGCTTTCACTTGACTCTTTGAATGAGGCAAGAATTTGTACAATTGAATTCTCAGTTTATCAAAAGCAAATGCTTTTTAATCTAAAACCTTCTCCTATTAGTAAAGCCACCACATACTGTCAAAAACAAATTAATTACTATACTTTGATAAGAAGTTTTACTATACTGTTTGGTAATTTTTCCTATAAAGTATGGTAATTTTTTAGTTTTTGACAGTCTGTGGTGGCCTTACTAGACAGTATGATAATTTTTACTAAACTTTTCTCCCAGTGTAGCAAATTAATCAAAGTTTAAAATAAAATTATAAAAAAACAAAAATTATTCTTGAAAAAAAATTCTAAAACAATAAAAATTATTATATTTATATTCTAAAGACCTAATCAACTCAATTATTTATTTGAAAGTGACCTTAAATTTCAATTACGATGCGCGTTACAAACAGTAGCCAAGAGTTTTTTTTAATTATCCAGCCTTGGATAAATCACGCTTGAAAAAGTACGATATTCGCACAAAAGCGCAAGTAAATAACGAAAAGATATTCCTCGAAGAAGCATCGCGGTAATTTCTTGCCTCGGGGCAAAAAGTTAAAATTCCTCGTGTACATTATAAACGCCTTGATTAACGATACTACCGGGATTTATAATTTTCGCGCTTACGCAAGATCAAAGGATTTCTCGAGTGGTAGGCGATTAAATCCCCGGCTCTTTTCGCTCTGTTTGCAACCTGCACGTAGCAGAAAACGTTGCGAGGCTGGATTAAAAAAACAAAAAACAAAGAAAAAAAACAGCAACGACTAGCGCAAATAATTTGCAAACCAATTAACCTGCTCGGCGGTCCTGAACTTCTCGGGAAAAACGAGATCAAACGTCAAAGCACTGCACGGCCACTGTAGAAAGCTAATTTACTTCTTTCGTAAACATAGCCTTAGGGGACGAAAATTCCCCCCTCCCTCTATACTCTCTGTATTCTTAGCCAGTGACTGGCCTCGGAGAAAGTGACGCTGTCAGACGAAGGAGAAGGCTGTATGTATATGTGTTCGCATTATATAAGCCGTCTCAAAGGGAAGCTTAGGCTTCCTTTTTTCAAATAGGAGAAGGGCGGAGGCAGCAGACTTCCGACACTTACTTTTTACGCCTTTATGGAGGAGTTACTGCGCTCCGTCTGGTCTGTTCCGTTTCTCTCTCTCTCTCGGTCTACTTTTTTCTTGCCTTCCTTTCTTCATTGCCAGCAATATCGTTAATTGTGGCGCCTCGACTTAACAGAGCCAAGCCCACGTGTTTACTCGACCGGAAAGCTACTCTTTTCGTTTCGCGAGTTGACTTTGGAATCCGCTGAGGGAAAGAGGATGAATTTTTCTTCCACGGCTATTTCTCTCGTCATCTCCTTTCTCGGAGTTGGCAATGCTGCTTTTTCTCGCGATTTACAAAATTACGGCTTTTTATTCGCGGAAAATGAAAAATATATGTTCGCTGCAATATATGTTTGCGATCCAATTTTCGAAATTCAAATTTTCGAAAACGTTTTTAAAAAATAAATTGCTACTGTGATTCATTTCTGTAAATAAATTCATTTTTCAGCTTATTCCAAAATTCGTTTTATTATTTACTGAGTACACTTTTATTATTTATACGAAAAAAGTAACTTTATATTAAAGTAAACCCAATAAAGATCTTTTCCATTTTCATGTACGCTAAAGTGGAAAGTAAAGTTAAGAATAATATTAACGATAAAAGAAACATAAAATAATTTGCGAAATGAGTGAAAACGAAATTATCCCATTGAGCAATAATCTGCACTTTATATTCTTGAAATGGAAATTCAGTTATAAGGAGATTTGATTTTCCTACAAAAGACAACTTCAGCTGTACGACAGTTCAATTTCATTTTTCGCGTGAAGTCGAACCGAAATGTCAGAAGAACGGGATAGAAACGCATGCAGAAACCCGGCCGTGCAGGTTTGCATTATGAAGTACGAAAACTACATTATCTCAGTTTGTTTCGAGGTCCATGTTTAACCATTGTTCATTTGATTTAGCTCGGTGTCCCGCCAATTTCGTAAAATATTTGGTCAAAATTATGCGGTAAATTATAATGCATAAATCGACGATGGAGAACGATTTTTGAAGTAAAAAACATTTGTTGCTTTAAAAATGTATAATATTAATCTGTTACACTATTATTACTTACTTGTACAAAACTAAAGATCTTTTTGCATCGACTCTTAGTTAATTTAAAGCGCAAAATACCTTTCGCCCTTTAAAAAGTCGAACGCTGCCTTATCTCGGACACGAGTAAATTCGTCATCAATCAATCAATCGGACCCTTTTCTAATTGTCCGCTGCAGCGGCGCGCCGCGGGGAATGTACTTTTACCTTCCTCCTCCTCCTCTTCGCGGGCACTTTTCGTCCTACATTGGCTGCCTACGCGGCGTCGGGGCCCGAGCTGCATCCCTTGCGGATAATTTAACATCGCCAGATGAGATAGCGTATCTCTGCGGTCGCTCGTCCCGCACGTACATATATGCGCAATCCGTGTTTCGCAAGTCCCGGTTGGACTCTCCGCCTCTCGGCCGCCTTGACGAAGGGGAGATAGAAAGAGGAAGAGGGGAGGGACGAGTGAATTACGCGCGGGAGCTCAGGAATTTCCGAGCGACTTGGATATCGACTTGCGGCCTGCGGTGGACCAAGCTCGGAGACACCGACAAAGGAAGGAAGCGGCGACGGCGGCGGCGGCTTCTTTTTACAAGCGGCCCGATAGTTTATAGCGCGGAATGACCGAACGGACCCTCGAACTTTATTGGCCTGCCCCCCTCTCTTGAATTAAGAAGGAGGGCCGATTTTCGGCCAGCGACGCGTTCCGTCGGCGAGCTTGTAAGAGCGTACTTAATGCTCGGGGAATCGGATATTCCCGGTATAGCGGGCAAAAAACCGATTTACGCGCGGCTTTAATGCACCGCGGGCCACCCGATGATTTGTGGAAAAGCGACCGCCAGCGAAAATGCTCCGCTGAAAAATTGAATTTTTTTCTCCCCCCCCCCCCCCCCCACCAGCACCGGCTGAATTATTGCCTATTTAAGGCTCCGCGTTACGCGGCCGTCTTTTCGGGGGGGGGACTCTTTTTGAGTGTTATAAGGAAGAATCCAGGCGCTTCGAAGAAACTTTGAATTCGGAGCGTAAAAGTTAAGACGGAAAGCAGAGTAAACTATCGCACTAGCTGCAATTTTAACTGAGCCGAGCTGCTCGAGACAAAATTTTGAGGAGAACCAAGAACCAAGAGAAGGCTCCGATTCTGCAGCAGAGTTGAAATAAATTGCTCACGTTCTATATAGAAAGTTCATAAATTTCATATTAAATCTTCGCTTCGCCGCAAATAATTTTCCGAGACTATATAACGTACGCTGTTTCAAGTGGCACGGAATTTCGTGTACAAAATAATTGAGAAAGTTATTCTATAGTTTACGCTAGATTGCAGTGTAATTCGATGCGACGTAAAGTTCTGGACCATGAAGTGATTACCCTTTTTAATTGTTTACGTTTTATCTCTTGCGCCTTTGTGCATAATTGAACCGAGGGGCCGGCGACGACGTTTAAATCCGTCGGTATTAATTTTTTTTGCGCGATCAAGCTCGACTGCCGACAGCGAAAAATCCTGTTAAGATTTCCATCGAAACGTCTTCTTATATTTCGCACTGATTGAGCAAATTTGAAACCGCGAACTGGAGCAGCCTCGTCTTAGGAGGCAAAGTCTGACGTTTACCCCGGAATAAACAAACCCACAATGCCTTTACCGGCTGAGCCAAATACTGCTCTCTCCCTTCGGCTTTAATTACTGCGAATTTCATTACTAACCTGGTATCGACCCAGACTTGCTGACCAAAATATAAATTCTTTCAGGTTTTAATTAAAATTAAGGATTAAGGATTAAAAAGTAAAGTAGCCAAAAGAAGTCTCGAAAATCTTAAAAGAAGTTCATTATCTCTCGAAAATAAAAAGCATCTACTTAAAATAAAACTGTATCATATTGAAAAACCTCTTTTTTACAATAAATTGTACTGGGAATGCTTTTCGGAGTAAAATTCGTAAGATTTTTATTACAAAGTTACAGCACGAATTTCACGTTAATGCGCTAAAAATTCCTAGCGATTTTCAGTACGTATTATCGCATGGAATCCATCCCCGCGAACTTTTCCAGGGGATACGTAACGAAATACTACAGATAAATTTCCAAATAATCCAATGTATCACTGTAACCGCATTTACCTCCCGGCGCGTTAAAATGTAAAACTGGAGAGCAACGCAAGCCAGCCGAATAGCCAAACTGCGCGTCGTAAGGGCTGAACGGCTGATGAAGCTCTCTCTCTCTCTCTCTCTCTTTCTCTCATTTCAGTTCGATTCCCCGCGTAAAGTCAAAGAGTCGCGGAGCTCGCTCGAACGACTGCGCCGGCATTTGAGCATAACGTAAGAGCTCCGGCAGCGCCGCCCGCTCGCCATTCCGCGGAAAGATCGTTAGGCCAATCAGTAAAGTCCGGCGTCGCGCGGCGGCGACGGCGGAGGCGGCGGCTCTTCCGGGTTAACGTGACTTAATCATCATTAAAGCTCGCGAGAGATAACTTCTGACCCGTGTATAACGAGACTTGTAACTTGTTCCGAGCCGAAGAGAGAGAAGGAGGGGAGGGGTCGTTCGTACAATCCGGCGCGGCTCGCGAAATGTCTCCATGCCTACGTCGTCGGCTTTCTCTCTATCTCCGTCCTCCTCCCCCCCCCCCTGAACCCTAATCGATGTTTAACGATCCGACTTCTCGAACTCGATGCGAAAATTACCGCTCGAGTTAAGTGAACCCGATTGGACTTGATACTTATCCCTTCTTCTTTTCTTCCTCCTGTACCTCCTCTTCCCGCGACGCCAACGCCGCGGCGGAGTAATTTCTTGCCTCGAATTTGTCGAGGCTGTCGGCAGCCGCGCGCTTTTGTATAATCGATCGTAAATCATTACTTTTATAGGGAGAAATCCCATAAACTCGAGGGACACGCGCCGCTTACCCGAGACGAGGGCCGCGGCAGCTCGAGTGAGAGGGAAGTAAGTTTTTCGCGGGGATATATACTAAAGCCGCCGCCGCCGCCGTCGCCGCTAAGCGAGAACTCTGACCTGCGCGCGAAGATATCATCTCGCGATTTACGCCGCGGCTAATCCGAGCTTACAAGCTGGCAAAAGTTTTTCTTACCGCACCGCTCCGTAACGGAAAATTTCGCTCAATTAGAATAAATTTTCGCGGAACTGCATTTCGCGCGCAATCTGATATCTATTATTGATTCAAGAAGAGGGGAAGTGGGCGAGAAGAGAGACGCATCGCGTCGGAGCCGCGACTCGAGAAGAGATTTTTCTTCCGGCATCGAATTTGCGTGACAATCTGAAATATCGCTGCGAGGAGAAAGGGTGTAAGGATTCCGTGGAATTTCCGAGCCAGCAGCTGATGCCTCATTCTTATTCACGCATTCTTTGCGTATACAAGGCAACAGAGCAGCCCCTTCCCGTGCAACTATTTTACGGAGTTGAATACAGTTTTATAAAAAATGATAAGAAATCAACGCTCAATGCTGAAATTCGAATTCTTATTATAACGTCGACGAACGAATTCGAACTCGATACTTTTAATTTTGGCAGTTTACTCCGTGGAACAGAAATTTTATAATTTTATTATCAATTAATGTTCCTTTTTTAGGAAAAACATGTACTTATCTAATTTTTGATAGGTTCTTAAAAACTTGGTCATTTTCTACCCCTTAAACTTTGACCGAAAATTTATAAGGGCGTAAGAATTATAGGAATTCCACGAGCTTAGAATAAAAACCATACCAATTAACAGGCTCGATCAAGAGGCTCTAGAAATTAATATCGGCTATCATAATTGAAAATTACGCGAGGGAGAAACGAGGCGGCTCTCTCTCGCGGATACTTTTTGGCCCACTTCCAATTCCGGCGTTAACCGAGAAATTCGAACGTAGCTGCGGTGAGATAAGCTGAACAGCATGAAACAGCGATCGCGCGCACTTGTATGCATACGAAACGGAGCGGCGGTGGCGTCTTTACCTTGCCACTTCCGCCTATTCGATGCAGCTTTTTGTTTTCGGCAAATAAATACGGGGGAGTCCGAGAGGATTAAAGGGGCGGGATTATCTCGGCATTACGCGAGCAATTTTCGGATTAGAATTTAACGGCTGGTATTTTTCGTTTATAAGAATGAAGTTTGCACTTTTATAGACGATCGCGTTTAAGATATGCTTTCATTACGTTATATAACTAAACATAAAATGATTGAAAATGTAAGTAACGTCGCAGTAAATCATTCCTCTTCAACGTGCACAACCTGCTTTGCACTTCAGAAAAAGTTAAAACCGGAATTTAATGTACATTTTTCATCCGAAAAGCTTTACGACGTGGTACGTTCCTCTTATTTGACATTAAATAATGAAAATTTTTCAAATGTAGAATTAATAATTTCAGTTATTACAAACGAGTGCCCGCGAAGTTTAATCCTCCCTAACAAACTGAATTGTAGGAGCTAAACCCTGCTTGAATAGATTTTCGGGGATTCCGCCAGAGCAATGTATAATACGACTAAATAATCATTGCGCACATTTTACCGTTGATTTCTGTACTCGATCAATGGCATCAATTTGTAATAGTTTATCCGCTTATTGGCATTACAGTGTAAATCGAATAGACAACATCAAACTGAATATATAACTGGGCTATATACTTGACCGGATTATATTAATTATATAGTAATTCGATAATAGGATAGAGTTTTAAGACAAATTTCAGAATCTCTCGAAGCAGAATGAAATTTGATTTCTCGCGCAAAAGAGATAACGAATACAGTATCACAGGCAGCTTTCGATTTTAGAACGGAATTCTTTTTCAGCGTCTAACCAAATATATGCAACAGAGAGGGTCTTCGAAGGAAGCTAGGACGAAAGGCCTTTTCATTTCGAAATTATAAGCTATTTCACTTTGAGACGGGACAATTGAAATAGCTATCCGCTATCCTACACTCCTCTCCTCTTTCTTACCGGCGAGTAAGATCGGCGATCTCCTTTCTCCCGTTCACCTCCCCGACAGTTTGAAGTTTCTTCATTCTCCGAAGGGGGAAAGCGGCGCCCCGTTCGATCGGCCGTTCCCTTCTCTCTGTTTGAGTCTCAAGCTCTTTCAGCTCTCTGTTTCTCTCTCTCTCTCGGTATTATGACTCCCCCGGAAGTACGAGCTCTCCCTCTGGCTCTCGTGAAATTAAAATTCTCCGAACTCATATTGCATTGGCATACTGCACGGGTTGACTCCGTGGAAAGGTGCTTGGCTCCGAGCGGACAAGTTCCTTTCGGGTGGAACAAACTGATTCTCGATTGCATTCTGCTTTCTCTATCTCCTATACTCGGAGTTCGCGCCCTGCTTTTAACATTCGCCCGTAATGAGAACCGTTCGATTATCTATTATTGCAAGATTGTTGCATTGGCAAAAAGTATATAAATCGATGCGTGATTTGAACCCTTTGAAAGTCCGCGCCATTTTTTGTGCAAATAAGGCAATAAAGCTCAAGGAGATAATGCTTTGAGAAGTTAGATTTGCTTCTTCGGATAATAATAAAAAATAAAAATCGCAGCTTTATACGTATAGGTAGTACGTCTCGTTTTCTTTGAAAACGCGCACCACTCCAGAGGTTAAAAACTATTCTCATTTTCCGAGAGATCGTCATGCGCTCAGGGCCGGGCAATGCCTATACCTTATAAAATGGTAAAGATAAAGGGGTATTTTTGCTAATACTTTTGGGAGCACCGTCACGTTCTTCCCTCCCTGCAGGGCATCAATAACGACTTTGAAACAGGTTTCTTGTTTGCTTTGTAAAAAAAGGAGGTAAAAGGCGCCGGAGTGAACGACATCCTCTGAAATTGAACGCGTAAATCGACTTTTCGCCTCATACTCCTAAACCCTGTCTTTCTCTGCTCCCTCCCCCCTCGGCAGACGCGGCTAATAAATTGATTCTTTTCTTTTAGTTATTGCAGACTCAAAGGATAAACTAGAAATGGATTTCGACAATTTTCAGATCAAATTTACGCTCGGCCAACCTATACCTACGGAACGTCGCTACTTTTTCAACCAAAAAAAAAAAAAAAAAATCAATATTGGGATTAAAAATAGGAAAAAAAAAACTTTTAAATGCAAACAGTTGTTTGAGTGATAGTCTTTTATTAAATTTCCTGGAAATGAACGAACGTTGAAGGTACGTATGTACTTTTCAGTAAATGGATTTATAACGAAGCATTAATTATATTTATATTTATATTAATATTTTGTATTTTCCTTTAATATTACCTACTGATTATTTCGCTTTCAAAGAGAACTCTTTTCCGGTTTTAACGGTAAAATAAAATTAATTTATCAAATGATGACGATTGATAATCCCAAAAACGTCTAATTGACTGGCTGCACGTACTGATACTAGAAATCGAGACAGCACAAGCAAATCCGAAAATTTTCATCCTCTCTCATAAAAATATATCGATCCGAACTGCGTTTTAAAACAAAAGCTAACGGCAACCGTTAAGAGGCGTGCAGGAAACGAAAACAAAAAAAAAATAAATAAATAAAATTCGGGCCAATTAAGTTGTTTGGCGAAACTGACCTGCAGTCGGTGGGCCGGAAGCTCAGCGAACTATTAAAACTATATATATATATATCGACCGGTATGAAAATCCGCGGCGCGTCAGCTGTGTGCGAAATCAAAGAGAAA
This sequence comes from Ormyrus labotus, assembly GCA_035582975.1. Lineage (NCBI taxonomy): Eukaryota > Metazoa > Arthropoda > Insecta > Hymenoptera > Ormyridae > Ormyrus > Ormyrus labotus. The sequence continues at coordinate 4,307,348 of JAWWEO010000045.1, read as the reverse complement.
AGATGATATTGAATGGAACGGCCTCGAAACGGGCCTGCGCACACGTACATTAAGAGGCGCAAATCCGGACGAGCGTTTTTAATTCAATTAACTTTATAATTTAATCTCCGAAGTGTATTCGTGTGCAGCGGCTCGCTCTGCCGTGAATATCTCTGCATACGTATATAGAGAGAAGGTAGCTCCGGCGCGTATATACGGCTGGGATATCATCAGAAATCCATAAATGGAAATCCGAGAGAGAGAGAGAGAGAGCGAATGGAAATGCAGATAGATAAATCAAAATCAAGACTCCCATTGAAACGTCTCTCAGCCGGGCGGAGGATCTTTGTGCGGTCTTCTTACGCTTCTTTTCCGAAAGAGAGCACCGCCGCCGCCGCCGTCTGCCTTCGTATATTATACGGCACATAAACAGCCGGCGCTCCGCAATGTATCTTAATGCTGAGTTATTGGATTCATGAGATCTTAACTGGGCGAGAGACCGCGAGAGAGAGCAGCTGCAAATATAGGCACTAGTCCAAGGCGTCTTCCGCGCCGCGCGGCTTTTGCGCTGCGTGCATTGTAACGGCTCCTTTATCTCAACTTGGAGGCGAGAGACGGAAATCGGAAAAGTCGACTGATCTTCAAGTCGGTGTTGCTCGAGGGATCGCGGAGTCGAATTTTTTTTTTTTTTTTTTTTTTTTCACGTTCCGCGTAACCTCCACCTCTAACTAATCTTGTTTTGCAAAGCATCTGTTTTTAGAAATATTATTTTCGTATTTTGAAAAGTCACCGTTAAAATTTCTAGGTCGAAGTAAAAATTCACCTTAACTATCTGCGACTTTTGGACATTGTAGTGTTGCAGTCGACCTTATTTCTCGAATTATTATTACATTTTACCGCGCATCCCCTTTTCCAAATCCAGCCGTACTCTGATATTCCCTCACCTGAACCCAGCAGTCGCATAATCAACAGCTTCGTCACTCCCGCAGCTTGGATTCAAAGTATATAGAAAAGCTCCGCTCGCGGCGGATCGTATCAAGGATAACCATTTTAAGGAAACAAATAAAAGGAGGATAAATAGCAGGAGCACGTAAGCCGAAGTAAGAATCGTCGGCGATAAAAAAAGTAGATGCAATGATTTGCAGACGCCGTCGACGATCCGTATATATCCGTACCAACGGAAGGGGGGGGGAGGGGCGAAAGGCAGTAGGGGCCGCTCGCGAAACTAACCCAGAGGCGGCGGCGGCGGCGGCGGTGTATTTTCCTCGGAGGATCGATTCGGGTTAGCGGATAAAAAGGGTTGAACCTCGCGAAGTGCGCCCTTCGAGCCGAATAGATTTTAGCGAGCTCCGGAGGGGGATTCTGCGGGCATATCCAATCCCGCGCGCATCGTCGCGTCGGCGAAGCCCTCTCTGCCCTGCAAAACCCAGTTTCTCGTGTTTCTCAATCTCCGGCGAAACAATTGAGAGAGAGAGGGAGAGAGAGAGAGCGCGGCGGAGCGCGGTGGGTGGGCGCCTGCCCCCAGGGGTGTCCACCGAGCAGAAAGCGCGAGGAAGCTTCGCCCAAAAACACTTTCCCCTCTCTCGCGAGTACTCTTTGTAGCTTTTGCGAGTCTATCTGCAAAGCGGGCTCTTAGCTTCTCTCTCTCTCTCTCTCTCTCTCTCTCTCTCTCTCTTTCAATTAAATTTCCTTTTACGTAAATGATTATCAGCGCTTATTGACTATACGTACAATAAATGCGAATTAATTATTCTGAGAAATTACACATTCATACATGCATTAATATCCGATTTAGAAATTCAATCGATCAAATTATATATTTCATTTAATTGATCCCAGATTTTTAATCCCACTAGAACGTTTCATGCTATTAGAAACACCCTTTATGTTTTGTAAATTATTGCTTCCTCCTAGGAGAAGATTTGTGATAGTAATTTTTCGAGTTGTTCTAAAAATCTATTATAATTGTATTTTAAGCTGTCAGGAATAAGAATAAATGGTTTTTGAAAAATATCTGTATGGATGTATGTGTGTGTGTCTACGCCTGGATCTCAGCTTCTACCGGAACGGATTTTCATCGTTCATGGCTCATTTTTTTTGCTTTTTTTTGTGATGGCGGCAAAAAAAAATCTTTTTTTTGTTTAGCTTATTTGTTTTTGTTTTATCGCAAATTTTCGATTTTTGAAAAACTTAATTTTAATTTTTTTTAATGATAGAATTGAGATATTTGAATCGAACAAAGGCCAACTTAAAGAGCATAAAAATACCTATAATTTCAGAGAAAAAAAGTGACCCTAGCTCTTATGGTTCTTTTGTTTTTAATAAAAACGTATTTTTTTTTAAAAAAGCTTATAATTCTTAAATTAAATTATCAACTGCTCTGAAGAAATTTTTGGTAATTAAGAATATATATAGCTATAGTCTGTAAAAAATTCAAGCCATTTTGTCAATTAGTTTTTGAATAAAAAGCTGAAAACCGAAAAAAATTATTTTTCTACGTCAAACGATTATGGAAGTAAAAAGACTTTAAATTACTGGAAATTTTGGGAAAAGGTAGATATTTTACATGTTCAGAGCTGTATAGTTTTTCTGCTTATGAAACTTATTAGTTCAAAAGATATAGAAGTTTTATTTATTTTGTTTCAATTTTTTGCATAGTTGTATCTTAGTGAAGAATCGATCTCTTTCAATGATCGACCACTTATTTTTTTTGTCTTAACTATAAACATTCAAAATTAAAAAGAATTTTTGAATTTCATCTACTAGTTTTTGTTTTATAACGATTTTAAGTTATGTATGGTATCACGATTATATACAAGGTCTTCAAAAAGTATCGGACCCCCCCTGATTCGCGAAAATATTCATTTTCGTAAAACATATCTGAA
>JAWWEO010000045.1:4293334-4303334 GCA_035582975.1 Ormyrus labotus | reverse complement strand
TTATTCTTTATATTATATTAATAAAATATAAATTTTCGGGAATAATTATTTATTATGTTAAAATAGTTTGATAACAGAATTTATTATACATAATAATTATAAAAAACGAAACTTTTGACCCCGACGTGATTTGAACACGCAACCTTCTGATCTGGAGTCAGACGCGCTACCGTTGCGCCACGGAGTCGTTGAACTTAGTCAACAGGGAATGATATTTTCGGCCAAAAAAAAAGTTGTCCCTGCATTGTTTCTTGTAACACCTAATAATGAAGGTAATATATTAATAAAGTCTTTTTCTATAAACGCTTAAACAAAAATTAAAATATTTTCATACCGTTTTCCTTTGCAGGATACAGGTTACTTTAAGGATATATTGTATTATGTACTCACTCTGTAGCATTTTATATGTTATATCAATTATGTAACTTTGTATTAATAAATAAATAAACTAAAAGTATTAGCGTATTGAACCAAAAATTCAAGTAAGTATCTTGCTGTAGCAAAATATGCAATTATAAAGTATGTAGCAAGCCTTTTATCACTATTAGTTGATTAAATAATACTGAAAAATGAAGCATGGTTTTAAAATGCTGCTTTCAGATGGTTTTTGAGGAGATTTTATTCATGTTTTATTATTAAACATAAAATTGGAAGAAATAAAATTTTTTAATTTAACTAGTTTCAAAGAACAGCTCTTGTTTAATACTTTAATTAAATTTTTTATCTTGCTAAAACTTTTATTTTTACAGATATTTTAAATTTTTTAAGCACAAATTTCTCCTAGAATCTTCAAAAAAAAACTCAACTCTTTTACTGTGTTCCAATAGATGAAAATAGGTACTTGAACCAGTGGCGCATACTCTTCTTTTTAACGTATAAAAAAAGATAATAAAAGAACGTAGCAATATTATTTTCATTAAAAACTATTTATTTGCGTAAACTTTTTTTCAATGAAAAAAAGTACCGTTTAGTGATTTTTATTGCTGACTGGTTCGGAAGAGACCGCTTTATAACTTATTTAAAACATTAAAACACTTTCTTAAATTAAAGTTACATAAAATAATTAAAAAGATATAAAGTGTTTTAAACTACATTTGAGAGAATTATAGTTTAGAAATCCTATATTTGTTTAATTTAAAAAATTAAAACATTATTCAAATATGTGGACAATTTACTTTTATTAATATAATTATTTATATTTATACATGCATAGTTAATATTATACAATAATATACGTGTTTTTGGACGTGTACAAGATGAGAATTACTTAAAATAAGATTTAACAAATAACCCACAAAGAAAAAGAGTGTAGTGTTCATGCAAAAGTTGTCTGTAAGATGAACGATGCCGGAAAGAGTACTTTTAAGTGGTCATTGGACGTCTTTTCGAAAAATGTAGCCGCTGAAAGCAAGATCTGATAGGTGGCTTATAATGGCCTGTAGAAATGGCGCAAAATTTAAAATTAGAGTTTGAAAAAACAGTTTCCACAGTTTTTATGATTATAATTTTGGTATAAAATGTAGAAAAAATGACTATATGTATAAAAGTAAGCAAATGTATTAAATATTTATTGTGAACATTTTTTGTTCAAGTAACAATCAATTAAATATAATGAAATAATTAATTGAAATGAATCAATCAAATCTATTTATGTTGTTTACATACAAACATCAAAAATATTAATTACAAATACCGCGCTCAAAGCGCACTAAAGTGTCCGTAGTTAAATAAAATTATATATCATTGTTTTTATTATAAGTTATATATTTATTTCTATAAATTAATGAAACTTAAAAATAATAAAAACCATTAAGAAAAGCGGATACAATTTCAAAATATGATAATAAAAAAAATAATGTATTCTTATATCGAAAACTGAAACATTCGTAATCAAGCAAGGATATACGTAAAAACAGAGTGTAGGCAGCGTGCTTTATATATACATATATAGTTATACTTAATAATACTAATGTGTACATGCTAGTATCTGTATCCTAAATATGTTAGTTAATCATTTCTATATTCACATCAATCGTTAAACATGATTCCACGAAGTTCGAAGCTTGTATATCAGAATCAGAAAAGAGTATATGCACGTAGTGCGTGCTCACATCCCGCATGCGAGCTCCCTTATACCAAGATAACAGAGTACCAAAGGAAGTAAACGTTCACAAAATGCCGAGCAGAGTTTCGCGCGGGTTGTCTCACAAAGCCCCTCCTCGAACCAGGATTTCATGAACGCAGAGTAGCTGTCTAATTCGACTCACGGATATTTCTTAGCTACTCCCCGATCGAATCCCCGTTTTCGCGTTATGATATTCTGTCATACTTTGATGCTAGCCCGTGAGGAATTTTTTCAACAGGAACGCATGTCTACGATCCTTCTTACTTGCTACTGGCGACGCCATTTGCGTTTTCTCAGCACTCACTGGAACAGACGCACGGGACTTGACTCGGGCGGTACCGACGCGCGTCAGCTGCATGCGATATGGTGACTTGAAAGACATATATACACAGAGCTCAAAGTGGAGGAAGAAGGAGAAGAGATCCCCACTTCGACGTCGGCAACGATAATAAATTTTAGGGGAAAGCCATAACAAAGACCTGGACCTCGATGCTTTTATTTAATCCTTTGTAACGATCAATTATTAAAGATCGTGCAATGCTTCTTGAGAGTTCTGGCTTGCAGTAACGAAATGCTGTTTTCTTGGAAGTTTGCGCAGATCGTGAAGAAATGCCCGGGTTATACAGAGTCGGCTCTCTGTCATTTTTGGGGAAAAACAGTGTCACTGTCCCATCGCGACGCTCTATCAGCGTATGTTGGGCGTTTCTGCCTTTGAAAATGAAGAATCGCGGGCCTCTAGGTTCCAAGAGAAGTAACACGATGCGCCGAGAGCTCGGCCAAGTGGTGGTCCTGCCGAAATTCGGCGGCGGTGGCCAGTCAATGAACCAATGGGAGATGAAAAGGGTCCGCCGAGGACCAATCGGGCGTCGCGACGTCAGCCGTTCATTTAGGGCCCGCGCGGCTCTTCCTCAAAATTGTGTCTTTCCGATGCGCGGCAAACAGAATGACGCAGCGAGTGGCACGGAAACCTTTCTTGCAGCAGCTGCCGCGCGCTCTCGCTTCTAATGCCTCCACCAACTTGTTTTCATGCTCGCCTGATATCCAGACGGTTAAATTGTTGATTATGTCCATTCTCGTGGAGTGCTGCATGAAAATTAGGGTGAAAGAGGGGAGAAGAGACACGAAGGCGTAATACTGACTGTGTCACATGCGCTATCCTCGACATTCTATATAATATGCTATCTCTTTCTTGCTTACAGTGTTGCGCTCACGGAGCATAACAAAGGAAGCCTTGGAGCGATGAACGAGTTCGGCAGTTACCAACGAGAGAAGAGAAGTGCCAATTTATTTCATTCTGATATTTTCGCACCTAATTTTTTTTTTTTTATCTTTATTTACTCATTTTTATAACCTTTTCTAATTTATTAACACGACAATATACATTAATTAATCGAGAAAATTGAAAAAATTACGTTACAACAATTTTGCATAAAATTTTATAATTAAGTAATTAACAATATTATTTTATAATAATGAATAATAAACAAATTTAATGCAAATAAATGAGTTTTGCGAAGAAAATTGCAATAAAATTTGCCACGTTAAACGCTAATTACTTACTCGGGGGCATAAGAAAGTGGATAATCAGCTTGATTGAAGGTGTGAACGAGGTAATTATCGTTATGATGGATCAAATTGATCACTTATTACCTTATTAAACACAATTCTCCGTGCTTCCGATTTTATTGAAAATTTTGCCCGAAGCGCGCGGTTGACGTGGTACTATCAAGCTCGTTCCGGGCTTTTCACACCTTCTCGCGCTCGCCGTCTTAATGATTAACAAGGCGTAATCATTTAGGCTCAATCAGTCGGCGTTTTTCACCAGGCAAACATAATAGAGTACGTGGTAGCCAAGGAGTTACCAGATAAGGCTGAAGATATCGCGGTAGAGTGATTAAAAGTTAAGGGGAAACACGTTCCCTCTTGCCGATGAGCGCAATGCACGCTTCGCCGCCTCGCCGGTTGCGCGCGAACCGTGGCGAACTTTGCTCCTCCGTCCGAGACGCTTTGACAATCAATCGCGGTTTCATACGAAATTTGCATACAATGGCTATCCTATTTTTAAGTTTAGCTTACCGTAAAAGCGCCGGTAGCTGTAAAAAATTACCCTCAAATCGATTAATTATATTTTAAATTGAACAAATCGGATGAGCTTACAAGTTTGAGAAAATGCAAAGGAAATCACACGTCAGAATCGACAGGTTTCACGTTTCAGGCCAGGGGAGATGGATAATGCTCTCAGTAATAAAGTCTGGTCGGTAAAGGAGCGCTGGTATACGGAGAGCTACTCAGGGCTCTGTGTTCCTGGTAAAAGGAGGGGCTACGCGAGGCAACCCGCGCGAATTTTGCTCGGATGTACGGGAGAGGAGAAAGGTTCTCTATCCTGTTTTCCTGATACATCAATATACGTATGCGGGATGTGAGCACGATCTTTTCTTCATTCTAAGCATGTAAGAAGTAATTTAGCTGCCTATATCATATACAGTATATCAACTTTCCATTTCAACTTTTGATTTCTGAAAAAAAAACGAATGCTATAAACAAAGATAAATAACGAATAATAAAACAGATAGTTTTTTGCATAATCTATATACCTATTGTTATAAATATAAATAACAGAGGTAGGTAATTTTTTTAAAATATGAGGGAAATTTTAAGAATCGTCAATTTTTCGTTTATGAAACAGAAATTAATTAATAACAGTACGATATTAGTTTTAAAAATTGCAATTTTCAAGGGGACTTTAATTTTTAGAAAATTTATAAAATAAATTAATTAGACATGATCAAAAGCAAAATAGAAATGACAGATATTTCATTTTCTGACTAAACCAGCGAAGATATTCAGGGGCGTGGCCCGGGGTGGCATCTTTCGAATGAAACTTCTACCAGGATAACACACGAAACTGGAGCCAGATTCTCTCTTTCTCTCTTCTGTGGGTTGTCTTTCAATACGTTTATATTATTATTATATATCTTGCATGCTTCTCACTTCTTTCTTCTTTGCTGCGTGCGCACAGACACTACTCAAGCTTTTACTGAATCTGTATTGTAAGTCGCTAATGTGTGTTTACGTAAGCAAGGACGTTGCTGCAACCTTGAAAATGGGTAGGTACGGCGGGCCCCTGTGAACAACATCCGCAGCAGGATCGCATTCGCGCATAAGAGCTTTAAGAGAGGAACCGCATTTCCGTTAATTCATATATTTCGCTATTAAATACATTGGCAAAAGTAAATATTATAACATGTGAATAAAAGTTTTCTGTTAAATAATGCGACTGTTCTAATCTGCTTAACAGCTATTAGATTAGAGTTATGAAAATCTACGAAACTCGATTCTTAATTTCAATTACAATTACAAGTCGACACCTATTACAATTTAAATTTTTTTTTAAAATGATAAAAATTTTCTTCAGCTTCATTTTCTATATCTACAATATTATAAAGATTTTAGAGAAATCTTTTGTTTTTAAAAAATATACAGAAAATATATAGAAAACGTAACTACAAGTTCAATTTCAAAATCACTTTGTATCCTAACATTTTAAACAGAAATTTTGTTGCAACGTATAATTTTGATATTTTTTAATATTAATTTAATTATCTTAGAATTAATAATTCTCAAATTCTAAAATAGCGACGAATAATATAATTCTAGAATGATGAATCATGAAACTACAAGTGTAATAAACTTAATTTAGAATAAGCGAAGTTTTGTATGTACTCAAGTTGTTTAAATAAAACTAATGAGAGTGATAAAATAATATGCAGTTACTTTAAAGGATATTTTTACAGCATATAATTTTAAGAAGTGGCTTACGCTAGTCAGCCATTAATTAATATTAGTATATTAAAAATCATTTCAAAATTCTAAAATAAGTAAATGTGTTATTTTGAAAGGTAACTAATCTTTCACTAATAATTAAAAAACACACTGAATATAAATTTAGATAACGTTTCAAATAGTTCATTTTTTAATAAACTGATTTAAAAAGATTCTGTATCAATTTTCAATTGCAACAAATTTAAGTTTATACAGTTTTTACAGAAGCTTTTCTTGCATTCACAAGTAATAGTAATGATGTTTTATTAAACTGTTAAAAGATGTTTGTAAAGAAAAAATTACAATGATAAAAGTTGGTTAATTCGCTCCATATTTACTTGAGATTTCTTCTAACTTAATATAAGCAGAGTCTAAATTATTTTAAATTAAATGATGAAATACTGCTGTACAATCGGCGAGCAACTGCTGACGCACACTATCTTCAACACGCCGCTCCTTTACTTGTGTGCGTACAAGTATAATCCGTGTACAGAAAGAGCAGAGTGAACGAAGAGTAGCGCCACCTCTTCACTCTTGATGCTCTCCTGTTAGGTGTGAACCACGGAGCCGCGTACCGACGCAACCCATTGGACCTTCGAAGGCGTCGCAATCACTGCGTGGAGCCGTGCAATTTCCGCGAGGGCTCCCGCATGTGACGCGATACGGTGCGCCGACGAGCTGCGACAAGAAGGCACGAAACCACGAGGGGTTAGCCTTTCCGCTCTACTGGCGGGACTGCCAACTGACTGACTCTTTATCGGAGAACGACTCGTCGGTACACCAACTTAGAGAGCGTTCCGTACGCGCCTGCGTCGATACATATATCCCTCACTTTTGTTCTATGTTCTCCAAGCATGCGGCTTTCGACAGCTTTCGGTTTTCACCCGAGAGGAGAACGCAAAAAGTAATAATGGAGATCCGAACAATGGAAGCGCAACGCAGCTGAGACGCCGAGGTTTTTTGTTGCCTGGGTAAAAAAAAGAAAGCTGGCAGCGGTGGGATTCGAACCCACGCCTCCGAAGAGACTGGTGCCTTAAACCAGCGCCTTAGACCGCTCGGCCACGCTACCCCTCGATCTCTGCAACCGGCTAAATCTATGAAATTCTTACGATCGCTGAGTCAGCTGGTTTTTTCCGTTTCCGAACGACTGCCAGGATTGAATGTTATGAAGCAGGTAGACAGACAGAGCGGCGTACAATACTCATCACCTGTCTATATTAAGACGAATTCTTTGCTTCTGTAACTATAGACGTAATGAGTAGCAATTTGAATTTTTACTATTTATTCACTCTTACACATCTGATTTTAAGGTTATAAAATACTGATTTATACCAATTTCTTTTAATTCAAAAATCTATATTACATATGTACACAAACTTTGAATCGACATATGTTAATCATTTTCATCAATACATAAATAATTTTTTTATTAAGGTATTCATATATATTATCAAACTTTATAAGTAGATATCATTTTCAAATTTGAATTTCAATAGTGTGCGCAAAACGCAAATCGATTCAAATTCAAATAGACTACGCGAAACGCGTTTGAATTTAGCTAGTGTATTTCAAAAATATTACTGAAAATACTGAAACAACCCGATTAGAAAACTATGTACGGGAGAAGTTAAGCCCTGCCCAGGTTCCTAAAGATATTAATTAGGGCCAGAAAACGCTATATTTATTACAAAAGTTTTAATATTTGACATATTTTAAACTTCATTAGTATAAAGTTTTTCGCCTTTTCTCATGATTACCATCCCAATATATCGCGGTGTTTAACGGTTGGCTAATTATTTTCAACAAAGATTTATTTTCTATTTTTAAATCTGTATTTGCAAAAGTATGCATTAAGCTTTCTGAAATAGGAATAAAATATTATTAAATAATTTATTTGTAAACGCACAAGAGATATTATTCTTACCTTTTAAGCAAACGAAAAATTTTGTATCTTTAAATATTACTGCAGTTAGTTAAAAATTCTCTTGAAAAAAAGTTTTTAAATATAACTGTCAAACTTTGTAACAAATTTGTTTTCGAATTAACAGTACAAATCTCATGGTTTTTCTATAAAATAATTAAAAATTATAATAATAGATCAAATAAAAAAAAATATTTATTTATAAATACATAACCCTCAATCGTATTATCAAATTTTTTTAAATCATCTACCGTTAATATTTGAAGATTCAAATTATATTTCGGAATTAGGTTCTGAATTATAATTTTTATTTCATTATTTTGAAAAACTCTTTTTTCAATAATAAAAGTTTTAGTTTCATCTAAATCTTTCTGTAAATTATTAATTTTTTACTTTAGCCTAATTATGCACATTTTTATTTTTGTAAAATAAAAGAACAACTTTATATTTGGTAAATAAATGATTCTATAAAATATAAAAGTTACCTGAAAATGAGGCATTTACATATTTTTTAATTGACTTCTCTAAGTTTGCAATTAAAAAACTTTTCATGTCTTCTTCTTCAGTTCGAGACACTTAAAATAAAATAAAATTTTAATACATATTAACAATAATTATGATTAAATTCTACAATTAACAATTAATAATACTATAAAGATTGATAATAAAACAATTAATTTTTATAAATTCAAAATAGTCACTTAACGAAAGAAGTGTTTGCTACGGAATTAGAATTTTCAACAATTGTTTCTGCTAAAGATGGCATCTTTATTAAATTATTTTCTTCATTAGTCATTGAAGCCTCATCTTTTCTCAATAATAATTAAGCTACAGTTTTAGAAGCCTCTTCGCATGTAACTATAAATTATAAAATTCATATATTATAAACATATGTAATGATAATTTTCATTAAATAATTAGATATAATGTAAAAAATTTATAACGCTTACTACAAAAATAAAGAATTTTACATGTACATAAGTTTGAACAATTTCATCAATAAGCTTTAAAGCTTCCTCATCGAAGGAGAGTTTTCTTCCTCACTGCACAGAGAAGAGTTTGCTCCGAAAACTAAACGCGTCAAGGCGAGTCCACACGCTTACCTTTCCCCTACCCATTACCCCGTACCCTACCCAGTCAGATTTTCTCAATAAATTGTCGCATTTTTATTGCTGCATGTTACACGGAGATTTCGATAATGAGCGCGAGATTCGGAACTGCTGCTACATCTACGACTTATGAACACTTATTATTTATACAAAATATAAATTATTAATTATCATAGTTCACAGGTTAACCATGGATATTGTAAAGTTACAAAAAGCAGTTAATATTTTAAAATAAAAAAATATTGCACCACTATCTTTAGTAAATTTAAAAATAATAAAGAAAATAAATAAAAAATTAAGAAGATGGTGGTTTAAACCCCATCTTTTCCCAGAAATACGGAATGTATAGGAGCATATGCATTGACATGCCAATATTTTAAGTTAAATGATCACAAAGAATTTGAAAGGCAGTTCAAGATGACAGTAGGAAACTTTGAAAATTTATATCATTTAGTTGGAAATAAATTACAGAAGATACATAGTTTATTAAAAACACTAATCCCACCATTCATTATGACTAGCTTTGACTTTGCAGTAAGTATACCAGATTAAAAAGTAACTGAGTCAATTGATATATTATATATAATTATATTTTTTGTTATGTATTTAGTTATTAAGGACATGGAGGAAGAAAATCAACTCATTATATTATCGAGTAGGAAAATCCATAATTATTCCAGAAATTGCCTGAAAAAGAGGATTGGATACGCATTGCACAAGAGTTTGAACGCAAATGGAATTTTCCGAATTGTATTGGGGCTTTAGATGGTAAGCATATGCGTATAAAATGATCATGTCATGGTGGCAGTGTATTTTTTAATTATAAAGCATTTCACAGTATAGTTCTTATGGCTATAAGTAATGCACATTGTCGATTCATATGGTTCAGATTAGGCGATGGTGGTAAATGTAAATTAAATTTAAATTAATATAACATTATATTAATATAATATTATATTAATATAATATTATATTAATATAATATAATATTAATATAATATATTTTTTAATTATTTTAAAAAG
>JAWWEO010000045.1:4233807-4293234 GCA_035582975.1 Ormyrus labotus | reverse complement strand
GAGATCGATTATTCACTAAGATACAGCTATTCAAAAAATTGAAACAAAATAAATAAAACTTTAATATCTTTTGAACTCATACGTTTCATAAGTAGAAAAACTATACAGCTCTGAACATGTAAAATATCTACCTTTTCCCAAAATTTCTAGTTAATTAAATGCCTTTTTACTTCCGTAATCGTTGGGCTAAGAAAACTCATTTTTGTTAGTTTTCAGTTTTTTATTTAAAAACTAATTGACAAAATGACTTTAAATTACCAAAATATTTTCAAAGCAATTGATAATTTAAATTAAGAATTATAAGCTTTTAAAAAAAACACGTATTTGTTAAAAATACAAGAACCATAAGAGCTAGAGTAACTTTTTTTTCTCTGAAATTATAGGTATTTTTATGCTCTTTAAAATCGTTTTTTTTCGATTCAAATATTTCAATCCAATCATTAAAAAAAAGTAAACTTAAATTATCCGAAAATCGAAAATTTGCGATAAAACAAAAACAAATAAACTAAACCAAAAAAGATTTTTTTGGTGCTATTACAAAAAAGTAGAAAAAAATGAGTCGTGAAAGATGCGAATCCGTTATATATAATGTTATTTCATTTAAACACTAAATACTATACTATATAAAATATATTAGAACTTGCACATTATAAATATATCGTCTTTATTTATTTTATTAAATTATAAAATGTCTACTTTTTAAAAAATGTTAATTAAATCAATTTCAATATTTATTTCTTCAACCCAATTTAATTATTTATAATTATGTCACGCCTTGCACATGACACGTACAATACGAACAAAATTTATAAGTTTAGAATATAAGTCTCTTACTTAATTTAAGCGCGTGCGTTGACTAACCCTTTATTCCTTTCCCTCTTCCGAAAATCTTTCCTTGAATTCCTTTATATCAGAGTGCGTGGGGAAACCGAGGTGTGATTCTCCACGTTCAGCTCATTTGACTCATTCAGCGACTCGTGCTTATTTCATTCACGCTTCGCCCTTTAATTGGTCGAAAACTAGGCAACGCGTTAAAGTTAATTTTTTATTCGCGTTTTAAAGTTACTCTACCGCGACGTAACAATTGGGGGCTCTGCTCCGGGAAAAATTAAAGTTTGTGCAAAAATTGTTAAACCAAAATTTGCGAAAAATTTTTTCCGGCTTTCGGCAACAAAAAAAATCAGTAAAAACTAATAACAGCTAAATCGGTAGTAGACTCGCGAGCAAAGGAAGCTTTGTTTATTTTATCATCAATTATGGCGACGGCAGATCTAACGCTAGTATAGTATAGCAGCAGACGCAACTTTAAATTTAAATCAGTGTGTTGAATTTTTACGCAAACGATACTAATGTAGTGACGAAAAATGTATCAAAGAATTTCAAAAATTAAAAAATGATTTAAAAGACGTCGTGCACCTCGAAACCTTATAAAGAGTCTGAACGGCTAATTTAATATTCGACATTTTAAATAAACTCACCGAACAAAATATTAACAGTAAAAAATTAATTAATTTAGTTGAAATGCCTTCAGCTGAAGCAATAAAATGTCATGCCATGCGTAAGGCGCAGACTTTTTTTTGTAAAATAAAGACAAGTGTAAGTCCTAGAATTTAAGTTGTGGTTTTTTATAATACATAAGTATGCGCGTTTCCTTCTCCTTCCCTTTCCTCAAATTCCTTTCTTCTGGGTGCGCGAGGTGAACCGGGGTTTGGTAGGGCGCGCATGCGTTAGGGTAACTATCACAAAAATTAACCAGCGCCAGCGAGTTGCGGCTGGGTGGCTTCGTGACTCCTCCGTTGAATTCGGCAGCGGATTTCGCCCTATGAATACGGGAGTGAAACCGCTATCGTCTCTCATTCAGTAGCCATTCTACGCCCATTCCGTAGACATTGTCATTCGTCCCGATCAATGGGCTACTCAGTACCTTATCTGAGAATATTCCGCATTATTTTATTACAAGCCGTAGCTCTGTAATTTTTTATAAAGTTTGTCATTGTATCAAGAGTTAAAATTAAATCTTGTAAAAGTTGGAATCTAAAATAAAGCTTCGGTGCGTTTAACTTAAATTCTATTTTCGAATTTATTCAATCTTCGCGCCCATACCCTCCCGTTCCTAACTGCAGAATCGGAGACCGCCTGGAGCAAGGAGACCATCACATCAGTCATCATCGAAGGTAACATAAATCTTTTATTATCTGAATGCACTTTCTTTATCGCCTAACTCCCGCGAGATATTTATTAAATTAATTGATCGAAAACTAGGCAACACGTAAGATTATTGTTTAATTCGTGTTTTTTATTAAGTTACATTACCGCGACGTAACAAAAAGAAAAGTTTAATTCTAAAATATTTTATTCAAATTCAATAAATGAAAAGTTTCAACACTTTAATACAATCGTAAGTGACTCAATTCAAGAAGAAACAATAAATATAACCAACTGAAAAAACATACAAACTAACCGAAAAAAACATACAATTCAAAAGAAAATACAGTTCCACGGGGACAGCAAACAACTTATCAATTCAGACTGCTTAATTCGCATCTTAATAACAGATTTCTCACTTTCGCGACACTTTTCGAACCCACCGTTAAATACTATGTCACGCCTTTAGTAAGGCGCGGACGTATGAACGTATTATGTGAGTACTAGAATATTGTGTGCGTGTATGTGTGCGAGAAAGATAACTCTCCATTTCCCTTTGATCTCCTAATTCCGTTTCCCTGTTTCAAGTGCGTGCGTGAGGTGAGTTCAATTATTGTAAGTGAACTAGCGCCAGTGAGTCACACCTGGTGCGAGACTGCGACCCCCCCCCCCCAAAATTAGAGCGCGGATTCGCCCCTATATAACGGGGGTGAACCCGCCAGCGGCACCGCACTTCGTCCGATCGCTCGTACAGAGTAAATCGTTTATACGCGACGCGTTTTCGAATTTCAGTTTTGTAGGATTTGTACGTTATTCTTTGTATTTGAACAAATGTCTTTGTTAGAAGTAGTCTTTTTGATATATATTTCAATCTGTATTTTAATCTTTTTTATTGTAAACATTTGAGTGATTTTTAATAAAGCTTCGGAACGTTAATAGTATTCAAATCCGTCTTCGTTTATTTGAATACGCGCATCTTCTCCCTTCCTCGCACAGCAGCCAAGCCAAGCAGAACCAAGAGTAGCAGCAGAAGCAGAGACCGTCAAGTACCGCCGTCCACAATCAAGCATTAGACCAGGTAAGTTCTTTTATTAACTGAAATCATTTTTGCATGCTAACTTCGCCTCATACTCGCGGCATATTTATTAAATTATTTGGCCGGAAACGAGGCAACGCGCGATTATAATTAATTAGTCCGTTATAATTAATTCAAGTTACATTATCTAGACGTAACAACTATTACAAATAACCAAAACATACATTCGCGAACGCAAAATAATACTAGTAACATTTCGTTACTATCATTAAGAAATGTTTTAATTAGAGATATCACCGAGGCTGTACCGAGATTTGACGGCGAAAATATACCATTAACACGTTTTTTAGAAGGCTGCGAAGAAGCTCTGAGTTCGGTTTATCCAGAAAATGAAATAGAATTAGTAAAACAAATCAAAAGAAGACTTTACGGCGATGCTGCGGATGCCATCGGCCGTCGGCAATTTACAACCGTGAGAGAATTAATGAATTTTTACCACAAATTATTCAGATCATCTAAAAATTTTCACGAATTATACGACACAATGGGAACAATAAAACAAAAACCGGGCGAAAAAGTGATAAAATTCGCGAAATAGAAGCGTCGGCAATTCGCGAATGCAGCAAATTGGAAGAATTTTATAAGGTAAAATTAGACAAAATTAAATATTTTAAAAGAGGTCTAAATTGGGTGATTAGATCAAGAATGACATACCCAAATAGTTTTGAAAGAGCCAGGGCGTTGGCAATCGAAATTGAACATGAGTACCTACCAATCCCAGACGGCAAAACTATTCCAAATGAATTCTTTTTAAGCAGAAATTGACTTAAAAAGAATTCATTTGGGATAGATTTGCCGTCTGGGAATGTGTACCGCCACATTTAACTTTTAATCCGGATATCCTACTAAAAATTCGCGATTCTGACAAAACGCAAATCAATTTGATTAAATCGCTAATAACACTAATCAAACTTGCAAACGATGCGAAAAAATTGGGCACAAATCTGAAAGCTGCTGGTGTAAGGGCAAATCTTTAACTGCTGAACGCTCACCTGAAAAAGTATCAAGAACGTGGGCCCGAGAGTATGGGCGGAGCTAAGAGAAACCCCGACTATATGTTCGAACTGTAAATTGAGAATGAAGAGTAGGTCCAAAAGGGCCATGAAATAAATTTACATCTGAAATTAATAAAAACAGAAATCGCGAAATTTCACCTCATCCCCAAATTAAAATTTGCAATTATTGTAAAAAAGTTGGGCACTGGAAAGATGAGAGTCGGAAAAGAGAATTTAATAAAGTTAAATTTAATAGAGAAGCGGGAAATGGACAAGGTTTCACATCATTATTTATTAAATTATTTATTAGTATTATTTATTAAAAAAGACTAACATTTGCTTAAATATTGATAGCAAATCCGTAGTAGTTCTTTTAAACCTTCCAAAACCAACAATACTCATGACCGACACAGGCGAAGGTTCGTCTCTAATAAAAGCCTGCAGGGCGCCGCACAGGAAGAAAATGAATAAAGACGAAATTCTTGAGTTGAGCGGTATAACAACAAATTCAATTAATACTCTGGGAAAAATATTAACCATTCGAGAATTTAAATCTACAAGCGACGTTCGGGCGCGTTCCGTGCACTCTAATTTTATTGCAATATTAGATATTTATTTCTTATGCGAATTTCAAACATATTTTTTGAAATTTCATTTATCTATAATTCATTACTGCCATGTAGAAAATTCAATTTTCAATTTTGAGGTTATGAATTCAAAATTTATTCGAATATTTTTCATTATGCAGCATTGTAAAAACTATTAAGATTTAGTTATCTTTTTTTTACATTTAAAAATCAATATTCGGCTTTAAAAATTCAAAGAATTCATAATTCTGACATTCGAACTATATTGACCAATCAAATCAAGCCTTTAAGTTCTTCAACATGGCCGCTCATCATTTATTTAAGAAGGGAACATTTCATATTATAAATGATTTTCCCATAGAAGAGGACGGACTCTTGGAAAGTGAAAATTTACGAAAATATAATGCCACCATTAACTACAAAAATAATTATTTATTGTTGGACACGTATAAAATCCTTCTGTATTTCGAACCAAAACAATCCTTTTGAAAAATCACAGTAGAATCCGTCTTTAATGTTAAAAAAAAGTTATTATCAAAAATTGGAGCAGCGTGCAAATCCGAGAGTATTCCAAATATTATAAGATACGAGCAGTTAGATAGTAAAATAACTCCGTCTACCCGAAATTAGGTAAAGCAGAAAGAATCCGAAATTCGAAAACGAGTAAACGAAAAAGTCGCACTACGGCAAGTTAAAAAAATATAACTTTATGTATTCGAAGTCAGTCAGAAAAATTAAACTGCAAAAAACCGAAATCCGTAAAACAAATGATAAGGAAATTCCGTAAAGATCCGGTTTTATTCGAAAAAGAAAAAGCAAACAATCAAAAACTTATATCAGAAAATATAATTGAAGCCGAAATCAGTAAAATACCGAATCCGCATTTACCGAAAATTGTAATGAAGAAAAATTACGTAAAAAATAAATGTTTATGAGAAATAGGCAAGTCGAACTCTGGACAAAAATCAACGAAAAAATTTGTGTGTAACGAAAGTCCGAAATGAGTCGATACTAACAAAGTAAACTATACTAATCAGAGACCTATAAATTCAATTAAGCAAATCTATCTAAGGATAATGCAACGGATGAAGGCAGATGCTCTGAAAAAGATTATCAAGATAATTTAATTATACAAATTGAGGACGACGAAATTTTATTATAGGTTAAAAGCCTTTTTACAACCGCTCCTTAGGGTGGAAGCGCACCCACAGATAACGTCCGAAAAGTATCTTGAAATTAAGGAAAAATTTAACGAACTCTGAAGTTATTTGGAAAGTTTACTATTTCCGGCATATGGCAATTGTCACGAAATTCGGTTAGAATTAAAAAAGCTGTTATCTAGTCACGAGGGGAGAACGAAAATAAAATTTCCGCTGCCCGTAATTCTATTAAAATTAACGAACTTAATTAGAATATTTATTAGAGGAATAAAAAGAAAACCACGCGAACTCGACGTAAAAAAGAAAGCGAGCCTAATTATGCAAATCAGTAATAAAACCATCAACAGCCCTCAACAAACTTCCTCTCTTAAATTATTTAAAAATAGCCGTCCCTAAAGCAATTAAATTAAAGAATAGATTTCAGATTTTTGTACGGGTATGGGAAAAAGCAAAGGTTTATCTGTAGTCGCTAAACATTTACAAGAGTTAGCTAAAGAACTTAAAGATTTAATTATTAAATATCAAATAAATAAAATTAATACGGAAAAAACTAAATTCATTGAAAATCTCGAGTTCAAAGAAATTTTGAAAATCGACGACGACCTAAAAATCATTGTTTGCTTAGAACTTGTACGGTATCTAAACGAAGAAGATCGGAAAGAGATAATAAGGGAAGCTCACTGCTCAGTTGTAGGCCGTCATAAAAGAGCCAATAAAACTTACAGTAGAATCAGGCACAAATATTTTTGGGATGGATTGAAGGAAGATGTTCTTAAATTTGTGCAGTAATGTTAGCAAAATTACAAAATTAGTACGAATAAAAACTAAACAGATATGAGTTAATTATTAAAGTTTACCACCAACTCCATTTTTTAGATTCTTTTTTATATATTGTCGGACCTCTGTCGCGAACTAAAAATGGAAATGAATATATTTTAACAATGCAGGATCATTTTACAAAATTTTGAATAGCTACAGCTTTGCAGGATCAAACCGCGATATCTGTAGCAGATGCTTTTATCAAAAAATTTATTTACACTTTTGGAGCACTGCAAATCATTCTTAGCGATCAGGGCACAAACTTTTTAAGCAAATTAATGAAACAAGTTGCAAAAAGATTTAGAATAAAACAAGTCAAAACTACCGCTTTTTACCCGCAGCCCAATGGGTTTAGAAAGACCTCATACATCATTGAGCGAATTTTTAAAGATTTTCGCCACTAAAAATAAAGAATGGGACAATTGGGTTGAATTAGCGATCTTTAACTTTAACATTGAGAAACACGAAGGGACACAGCATACACCACACGAGCTTGTTTTTGGTAGAATAGCGCGTGTACTCTCAGACGACAAACTCGAAACAGACGACTTATTTTCGAAGTATGTAGATTACGTGACTGAATTAGTAACGCGATTAAACAGTTTAAGGCAAATAGCCGAGGAAAAATAGAAAGTTGCTAGATTGAAAAGCAAAAATCATTATGATAAGAAAGCCAATCATAAAAAACGCTGCCAACTGATTTTGGCACAATGCTTTCTCATAGAGAACATTAAAATAATGATTACGTAACAATAATTGAATTTTGTATAATTATATGGCTAAAACTATTATAAACAATCGTAATAAAATAATAATAATAATAATATGACTGTAATATGTTATATATATAATTGCAATACCATATATAATTTAAGATCGTTATAAAAATCAAAAACTAGTAGATGAATTTCAAAAATTCTTTTTAATTTTGAAAATTTAGAGATATTCAAAAAATATATATACACGGAGAAAAATTTTCTAGTAAAAATTACAATAGTACATTGTAATTTGATCATAGACTGTAAAAATCCTAAAAAATTACCATATGTCCATAGTAAATTTTACAAGTCTAAATATGAAAATTTACCACTGACCTCGTAAAATTTACTAGAAATTATGGTAATTTTTTAGGATTTTTACAGTCTGAGATCAAATTAAAATGTACTATTGTAATTTTTTCTAGAAAATTTTTCTCCGTGTATAGATATTTAAAAAGATAACCTTCATATCTTTTGAAATAATAAGTTTCATAAGCTTAAAAACTATACAGCTCTAAAAATACAAAAAATCTACCTTTTTTCAAAATTTCAATTAAATTAAAGTAAAGCCTTTTTACTTCCGTAATCGTTGGACATAGAAATCTCATTCTTTCCAGTTTTCAGCTTTTTACTCAAAAACTAATCGACAAAATCGCTTAAAATCTGTATAGATTATAGTTCTATATATTGTTAGTTACCAAAATTTTTTTCAGAGCACTTGATAATTTAATTTAAGTTATAATCTTTTTAAAAAAAAAAATACATTTTTGTTAAAAACAAAAGGACCATAAGAAGTAAAGTAACTTTTTTCTCTGAAATCATAGGTATTTTTATGCTCTTTAAAATGTTTTTTGTTCGATTGAAATATCTCAATCCTATCATTAAAATTTTTGAAAAATCGAAAATTGACCATAAAACAAAAACTAATCTATAGAAATGCTTGAAATTTTCAAGCCCTTTCACAAAAATGAAATGAAACTTGTGCGCGAAACTTAAAGCAAATTCACGGCGTCGTTTAAAAGTAGTTAAGGAGGAGCTACATACATACATACATACATCCAGACATTTTTTAAAAACTACTGTTGACTCTCTGAACCTAAAAATGTGCTTCTACGTCAAAATATGAGACTCCAAAAATGTCACCGATCCAAAGCTTACTCTATGAGAAAGCAAAAATCAATGTCGGTGATTTTGGGTGGTTATTAAGCGGCCCTAAGCCTAATAAATTCGAAGATCAGTACAGCGGACCGTTTTTAGTAAATTAAACGTTTTTAGTAACTTAACAATGGAAATGTTGGAATCAAAATTAAAGCAAACAAATAAAAAATCGTCCATATGAATCGCTTACGCTTCACACATACTAAAGCTTGAAACATCAGTATTTTCTTTGCAACCCTTATATTTTATTTTAATCATTGCTTGTAAAATTCAATGTCTATAACCAAAAAAGAGTAGTAAAAACATAAAAACATTCTTATAATAGTATGATTATGATTTCAGATAAAAATTCAAAATGAGATCCTTACTACTGGCTATTTTCATTATCAGCTATCCTATACCTATTAACGACATTCTTGGCTACAACTGTGAAACAAAATGTAATAACGTATCAGCATTTTCTTTGGTAAAAATTGGAGAATGCAATATTCCGCATCCTGTTATTAATTCAACAAATGTGCATATAGCATTATTGCAAGTTAATGATTTTACAAATATTCAAGTAAAATATTGCAAAGTAAAAGTTAAAAGAACTTTACATTATTGCGGACATTGGTCGCATATTTCTGCAGTGGAAAACGAAGAAGCAAGTTATATGAAGGAAGTCAGCACAGAAGAATGTTTTCGGATATGCATACATGGATAGAATTTTTCAATAAAAATTACGAGAACGGGACCCGTAAACGTGGGACGATACTGATCTTGACCTGGGTGTAAAAATTTACGCTTTTCCCGATAAATAATTAATACATCAAGTAAATTTAACTGATCGTTCCGTCATTTTTTTCAGTCAGTTGTTTTTACTGAAAGGATCACAATTGTTACCAATCTGTTCAATTTTACCGAACAGATAGGTGGCAATAGATATTGAAACTTGAGGTTAGATAGTTCGTATTATCGTAAGTTAATACTAAAGTAAAGTATTTTTGATTATTTATTAATTTTTATTATTAATTACGTGTTTAAATTTATATACTTAAAGTTAATACCTGAAATATATTATTTTGAAACTTGCTCGTGTTGTATCTTATTTACGGCTGCTCAGGAGATCGGTCATTTTTACGAGACAGTCAGTAAAATTTTCTGCGCGGTGTCGTATTCATGGACAAAATATCACATGATCCCACGATTATGATTCGTCTCGTAATTTTTATACGGGTTTTTTTCGTAAATTTTAATGAAAAACTCTATTAGTATAATTACGGAGCTTTCACGTTCTATGACCAGCAAATTAATAACCTTAAAATCAATATGTCGAAAACACATATGTTAACTTTCGCTGGAGCAATGAAAGACGACGGAGCTTGCCAAAACGCACCATTTTTTACTGACCCGTATGGAGACTATTATGATGTCGTTGCTCACAGTTATATTACTATAACTCTGTTGGATTAAGACATAGAACTATAGAAATAGATGTAAACAAAATCAAACTCGAAACGAGACCTGTTTGTACTTTTATACGGAGAAAAAATGCTTAGATATTAGTTTCGGATACACCTTTTGGAAGTCAATACCTCTTTTATTAGAGTCAAATGACGTCTCTTTTGCATTTAAACATATGGGAGAACATGCACTATGTTCTTCAATTTTAATCCGTACAGAACATCAAAATTATTAATTAAATTATTCCTATTTATTTTAGAAAATCTGGATGCAGTCATATATAATAGACTAGAATACATAAAAGAAAAATCAGTAGAAAATATGGATATTTTTGCATGCGTAAATTCAAAATTTATTTTCGTAGAAAAACACATGAAAATACAAATGACCGATTTATATCACCATATTTTAATACCCAGTCAACATCAGGGTAAATAAGATCATCCAGAGACATTTCATTCGTGCTTAGCCCTTTAGACCAATTGTTCTTTGCGTAATCTAGAGTCGGGATATGTAATTCCGTAATTAACTTTAATTTTATTTCACATGTAATTAAGTTATATTGTACAATTTCTTAATTGGATATTCAATAAAGCTTCGGCGTGCTAACATGAAATTCTTGTTTCTAAATTCATTTAATCTTCGCGCCTTTTCCCTCCCGTTCTTGGCAACAGTAACGGAGACCGTCAGGAGACCGTCATCGCAGCGTTCGATAAAAGGTAAGACTCATAAACATTTTAATTTCACATGCACTATCTTTT
Source organism: Ormyrus labotus (assembly GCA_035582975.1). Taxonomy (NCBI): domain Eukaryota; kingdom Metazoa; phylum Arthropoda; class Insecta; order Hymenoptera; family Ormyridae; genus Ormyrus; species Ormyrus labotus. Next base: position 4,282,309 of record JAWWEO010000045.1, on the reverse strand, counting down.
CTCGCCTAAATCCTGCGACATAATTATTTAATTAATTGGTCGGAAACTAGGCTACGCGTTAAAGTTCATTTCTTTTTCGCGTCTTAAAGTTACTCCACCACTACGTAACAATTACAAAAAACTAATATTATCAAATAATTTTATAGTTATTACCTGTAAATACGTATTTATTTTAAACAACATGCGCTGTGTCAAAAAATGCGACGTTGCCGCTAGCACAGATAATGGAGGTTATTCTGCTCTATTTCAGCTTTTTTGTACAATAATATATTAATTAGGATCCCTGTAGTTTTACTAGCGAGTTTTTCAAACTCTTAAATCATTGCTTAGCTCTTCTTTTATTGCGTATAAAGATTTTGTAAGGATTTGTTAGTTAATAATTATACAGTTTGAGTTAAAAGTTCAGAAAAACTCAACTTCCCATAAGATTCAATGTTAAATTGTGAAAATTTATATCATTAATATTTCATCAGTAAGATTTCTGATCAACTCAAAATTGTAGTATGTTGTTTCATATGTAACAATAAACAAATATTTTTAATTTCATCAATATTTGTTCGTTAATTCTAAACTTGTCTTGAGTGCCAAAAGTTTTTCTCTCTACCGTTTTAGCACAAAAAAGTCATAATTTACCGTCGAATAATAAGATACAATTTCACCCAAAATCGTTAAAAATTATCTAATTATTAATCATAGATTTAATAATTTTTTATTTCAATCAATCTTTTGCGGTGGCAATTTTGTAAATAATTTCTTAGAATCATATATCAAACTTAAATAACTACAACATCTAGACAGTATGATAATCCTTATATCTAGAATAAAGCCTAATTTTTCAAATAACGCTTTCCCCTTATCTTTACATTTTTTAGCATAAGACGGATATGTCGCCTAATAGAAGTACATCATCTAAATAAACGACCTGGTTTGGTTGGTACCACAGCTGGTTTTAATAATTTTGTAAAACTAAAGGAAGGAACATTTAAGCTGAACGAAAGATAAATGAATTGATAATAGTAATCATTCTCAAATCTAAATCTCAAGTTTTTGTGATTAGATTTATGCATAGGGATCGAATAGTAATCATTTTTGCCACGGAAGTTTTTAATTAATAGTTTATCAATTGTTCTCCCGTCGTCTACTATAAATGAGGCCCCAAAATAAATTTATTTAACTTTTCTAAATTTAACATTAGTCTATAATATACGAACTGTCCTTCTTAACAATTAAAAAAATGTCAGAAATAAATTGATCATTACTATTCTAGCATGCATTAACTAAAAATTCGACTAGTATAAGTCTTCCTACTATGTACTCGATCGACTTACGTTATTTAACGCCGTTTGTCTCTGAGCTCGCTTCGATTGAAAAGTCTGGGGCTTCCGAAGATTTTCCGTTCACCGTCTTCTGATCTATCTCTCGAGAACGGGGCGTATTTTTCAAGTTTTCTAAGAAATTTGTAGACTTCCTTTTTAAATTTTTTTTTCGTCTAATTTTTCTCCAAAAAGAAACTCGTCACTGCTGGTTTCTGTTATTATAATTTTCAGTGATCGATTTATATGATCTAAAATATTAAACCTCCCAATCTCTGTTAAGCACTCGATAACTGGAATGCCTTCTAAATCTTTACCATCTTCAAGGAAAGTGGCAAGCGCTTTCTAGATGGCAGCCCTACAAGCTACAATTTTCTTTTGCTTCGAAACTATTTGAGCTATATTAATATAAAAAATTGATTTCTAAAAAGAGGACATGTACCTTTACCAGCACAAAAAAAGAAACGAGATATGACGGGCACACAAACAGGATCAAGGCGAGAGACACCTTTTATTTGTTTTTAGCGTTAAAAATGGTGGCGATACCATGTTAATTTCGAGAAAGAAGTGCGCAATATAGTAAACATTCTTAAATTTTTAAAAATTGAAAAATTATTGCAAAACCTAATTTTAATATTCTATTTTAATAATGCATTATTTTCGTAATTATTGCGCTAGTTGATTTTATATCACTAACTTCTATTAAATAACTTACGAATCATCCTTTATGATTATTAATAGAGTACTTTCTCACAATCCGCTTAAGTAAAGCATTTGGCTAACAAATAACAATTAAATTTAAATTCAAAAATTGACACATTTATAGTGAGTGCATGAACGTAAAGTGAATTATAATATTATTGTATAATATTTTTAAATTTTACTCACATTAAAAACAACTGAACTTGAGAAACATTTAGAAATCTATTGAAATTTAAAAAAAATCTAGCAAGTAAAAAGCGAAATAATATAACGTTAAATTTAAACTTTATTTCAATTATCAAAAGACATTTTAAGCGGAACAGAATGTGAACTTACTGACTTATGCATTAACTTTTATTCAATAATTAAAAAAGGATTAAATACTTTATTCAGCGTTTGTTTTACAACGTGAGACGTAAGTGAGCTACGTCTTACATACAACTATTTGATAATAACTCAATTATTGTGCAGTTGGCAGCCTTTCTACCAAGAGCCATGGATGCCAGAACTATAGCGTGTCTATGCCAGCGTAAAGTCATTGGAATCGCAAAGTTCTATATACATTAGAACGGTTCCAATTGGTTCTAGTAATAATTAGTGCGTACAATTTAAAGTTGCGTTATTATTCATTTAGTGAATAATTTTTTAATCGTTGAAAAATTTAAAGCCTAGTTTATCTGCGGAAGCAAAAACCTTTCGTTTTCATTTTTCATGGATTATTTCTTCAGAAATTTAATTCAAAAAGTTGTCTGCGCTATATGACCATATCTGTGCATCTATTTTGATCTGTTTAACACGAATCCTATGAGTTTTGCACCGTCACGACAGGATTTTGAAGTATTTTGATTTTTAAGCATTTTAAGATATGCTTACATTCAAGGTCCAAACGCAATTTTTGAAGATTTGGTCCATGAAATTATGTTTTGAATCAAACCAACGGGATTTGTTTTTCTTTAAGATATACCATTTTCTTTAGTTTCTTTCTCTAAGATGAGATACGATCAATCCATGATCTAACGTAACGGAAAAGCTCGGCGGCGCGTGGGCAGTCAGCTTGAAAAGCTCTCCGCCGATCCGTACAGCACCACCAGCAGCCGCTTCGCGCGTAACAAGCGCTACTTCGGGGCGCCAAAATAAACGAACGTGCCGGCGTTCGCTGCCGCAACAAGAACGCAGAAAAAGCGCGGAGATTCTCTATCGAGATTTCCTGGCAGGAACCCGATAGCCCAGAATCCGAGCTTTTGCGAAAGCAGCCGTACAGTCCTTGGATACAGTCGCAGCTCCTGTTAACCGCGACACGGAGCTTTCCGCGCGCGCTGTATATTAAGCTCGCGCTTGGCTGAGTAAGTGATCCATATATAGATCCGCCCCCCACGTTCACCAATACGCGCGCACACCTGTCACGGATATATACTCAGCCACGAGCCGCGAGCCGCACACTTTTTGTGCTTGCGCTATACAAGAAGGGCAAACCTTTATCCTCCTTCCTCTCTCTCACCGTCTGCTCCCGTCTCTCCGTCTGTTTGTCGCGGACTTCTTATCCTCGAGTTTTTTATAAATAATATCCAAGCAAGGACTGCATCATGCCGGGACGTCCACTGTGGCAGGTAAGCGAAACTCTGTGTATAGTGCCGGTCAAATAGTTTTACAAGCGCGGCATTCTTTTCTATTGACGTAATTACTCATGTGCTCTCATATTTTCGTCTCCGCTTTGTCTGGCTTCTTTATTGTATGCACTTTGCGAATTCGTTCGATATTATTTCTTCGAAAACTTGTGAACATTTTTCTTTAATATTTTCAAAATAACTTGTCACGATTGACCCATTTTTACGCGGCTAACTCATTTACGTCTCTTCGCCAATTGTGATTACGTTTTCTTCGTTCCCGTTCACTATTCCGAGCAAACTTTTTTTCAAGCTCGATTGCATTCGACAAGTCTGAAATTCGTGTGCTGCTCTTCTTTCTCCTATCGGGAGTGTTAATTTAACAAGAACACGCCGAGAGATGAAAAACCGCGCGGAAAAGTAAATAAAGCCGTGTGCAAAGAAATCATCCAATTTACGTTGTGCAGTGGCGCCATTTTGCAAAAATTGCGCGGAATTTGAATCAACGAAATTTCTAAAATTGTTTTCAGTGCGTTTTGGTAAAAAGCCATGTCTGAATAGCTTAGTTGCTGAAAATTCTTGAAAGCTAAAATAATTTTAAGCGCGCAATAATAAATCACGACCGATTGAGAGTGAAAAAAGGGATAACCACTCCAATCTAATCATCATAAAAGCTTGTCACATAAACATTGACGCAAGTAGAGCCGCAAGCAAGTGTATTTTTGAGCACACTTTCGTCGCAACATTCTTGCACGAGCCGATGTTTTCTCAGGTTTTTCATTTATGTGCTCTCTAATTTTGGAAGCATCTCGATGATGTCGGTGATTCATAGAGCAGATTATACCATCTTGATGAAATAACTTTCATATATCTTCGAGCACTTTGAGTTTCAGATTTCAGAAGCCGCATAGAATCTTTAATATTACAACGCTGAAAACCTTTAGTGCGATTTTCCAAACGAAATTCATCGCTTTTTTGTAACAGATTTCAAAAATAACCTTGACACCTCTCGGCTGTCCGTGAATCATGCTGACTCACCAATTTCGCGGCGTCGACGGGAGTCGCCGAAAACGCATATATATATATACGTCTGTTGGTTATTTCGGAACTGCTACTTGTTGTTTAGTTTTCAGTTGTTTGTTAATACAAAGAAAGGATTGTTTACTGCTATTTACAACCAGTCTTTTAAGTTATTGCTCACAATAACAAAAAGATGTTTTTTGACAAATTTATTTCAAGCTGGAAAACATCAAGAGAAAATTTATTCTCTCATGCATCTTTTCTTGACGAAGCTTGAAAATTGTAATTTATAGAGCGTAATTAACAGTAAATTATGTTTTCCTTAGTTCCTTCATTTATCATTGTTCCGTTGCAAAATGTGTAACTTAGATTGATTTATAAATACGGCGACTTTAAAAATAATGTCTTCCGATACAGTATAGTAAACAGATATTTAATAAAGTTTTAGCAAAGCAGAATTAGGTTAAGGAAAATCTATTTAAATTCATGTTTACATCTGCTCGAAAAATTTCGCATTAACTCTTCTTTCCAAAGCAAGATATTTCTTTTTATTGGGTTACCTATAAATATTGAGGAGCGCGAGATGCCGAAAGAATGTCAAAATCCATTCGCGCCGGCCTGTTGCGCTCGACGGCGCGATATTCCAGATTTTCCTCGACGCGAAAGCGTCCGTGATCCCCAGAAAAATCGTTTCCCCTGCCGCCGTCCAGCACGAAATACCACGCGCACCAGGATCCAGGAATAACTCTCGCTCAGTCGACGAGGCGCGAGATGGTCTGAATCGAAGAGCCGGTGCCAAGGGCATCGTACGATGAATCGCAGACGGAATGGAAGCCTCGGAGGGATAAAAGTGTGTCAGTGTACGCGCGGGAAAGATTATTGGGGCCGCGACATTCTGGCCGCACGCGGGCCGTGTCCCATATCGACACATAAACAGACCTTGGGGCCTATGCGCGGCGGTGCCGTAGTATTTTTGAAAAATTTGCACAACGATATACGGTCAGAATATACAGAGAAAATAAATTCGAGGGAGAATAGCTGAGGCCAAGGATTGTAAATAAACGCGAGTCGCGGATATAATTGGCGTTGTTTGTTTGCGCGGCTAATGAAGCGTTTTTAATTGTTGGTCAAACTTTTCCGACGGCCAAGACATACAGCGTAGTGCGGAAGTGCACGGTATTTTTCATGGGAATTGGACCGGAAAATTCGTTTTAATAATGCAACAAATTATGTATTTTATTTTAAAATTTATGAAAATTGTTTTTTTTTTTAGACAGTCTATCGTGAATACTTATACAATCAATATATATAAAATCAAAGTAATTAAATATTTATCTTTTTAATTTCATAGCAGAAACAAATCCCAAAAAATATCCCGTGTAAAAATTTTAGTACGGCTAAAGTATTGAAAAAGTATTTCAAAAGTATGGCTAATAAGTATGGCAATGGACACTACGCCAGATTTGAAAAATAAACATTTAAGTATAGCCAAACTATGGCAAAAGTATATAATAAAAGTATTGTATAAGTATAGCATAATGATCAAATTGTAGATTATTATCTTTATTATTACCTTTGAAATACTTTTGCAATACTTTAGCAATACTAAAATTTTTACACGGGCACTATTTTCAATTCAGATCTAAGTTGCAAAAAGTAATGAGATTTAAGATTGTGATAAATACATATGAACAGTAGTGATAGATTAATAATTACTTGTTAGTTATGTTAAGAAGAAAATCTGATGCGATTCCTACTTTACCCACTTGATTATTTCAAGCATTCTATCGCATTACGTGTTATTGTGTTGAAATAAACATTATCGAACAAATTCTTCACAAATGATATTATTTCCACTGAAAAAAAACTTTTTTTAATTAAAAATATCATTCAATAAAGTAACTACTGCGTTTTTTAACAAGAAAACATGGTTTTTATTTACACTATAGATTTGGGGTATACTTGTTCAAAATGTATATTTTGTATTCCTAAAAAAATTTGTTATTATTCAATAACACATAAAATTTTGATTTAGAATATTCTGGTAAGATTTGAAGTATGAAACTGTAAGACTGAAATATGAATGTTTAAAATTAACTTACGGAAGTGTAGTTATTTTGGTACAAGAGTATTTTATAATAGTTCATTTTTAAGAAGTATTTATTTAAATATTACAAGTCTTGGAAATATTTATATTTATTTACCTACATTAACAGCAAAATGCTCTTATTATTTAATATACTTTTTTTCAATAAATTACATTTACTATTGAATAATTACAATTGCAATAATTGGGTATTTATTTTTTTTAACTGATAATTTTTCAGAGAAACAAAAAAAGTCTAAGGAAACAACTGATTTCTATATTAATATTTCAAAGTAAACTTGATTGTAATTTAAATAAACAATAAAAAAAAGTACTCAAAATTCAACCAAACGTGTTCCAGAAGCATTTTCCATTCCTTATAGCTTAACATAATTTCATACCCCGAGAAAAAATATTTATTAAATTTATTATGGTAAAATTTCTTATAATACAACTATGTCATCACATTACATAATTATAGTAATTTTTAATAAGACTTTTCTGTGCATTAAGTTTGAACTTTTGAAAGTAATAAAAATTTTAATTTACAATTTTGGTTTTAAATAAATTTTTCTTAATTTTATACCATTACTTTGATGAATCGTGTTTTAACTGTACTGTTTAGTCAACGAAACCGGTGTTAATCATCCTCTTAAAATTCTGAGATGCCCAAAACCGCTACCAGAATCAGCAACATTGTCATAGACCTTTTGGCGCAAATCCAAAGCTCTTCCCAAAGCTCATCCCCAGTTGTTGCATATCCCTCGTGCGTACATCGTCCGAGTACATCGGATGCAGGACATTCTATTCGGTCATTTGACTCAGTTCCTCGCTTTGCTTTCTTTGCGCCTTTCTCGCGAAATTGTTTTTCTCAAAACGCTCTCGGGCTGTGTTCATTAAAAGCTCGCCGAAATGAGTTCGCTCGAGAAAATCGTGAATAGACTTTTGAGAAGATAAGCAGAGAGGCAAAAGGAAACGGCAAGATTTTGCAAAACAAGTTTATCTCGCAAAAAGAGTATATAATTACATTGAAAATACAGAATGCTCGAAAGCTTACAAATACTGTTTGTTTATTATTTTTGTTTTTCCTGTTTTATAGCTTAAAAATAATAATTAGCTCATGCGCGCGCGCGATGCTTCAAGTTAAATAACGATGTTTACATGGATTTCGTGACAAAAGAACTAGTATTAGCTTCGGTTAGGTCGTCGATCAATTTTAGTGGTTAAAAGAAAAAATACGAAAAAATTCGCGGATCCTCACCTTTCATAAACACATTAAAAATTTAGCTTCTAAATATACAATATACAGACGGTGGTGGTGTGCTTGTTGGAAAAAAAAAGATTTACATATGTCGCGTGTTGCCGAAACCACCGTGTCCAGATTGACTGGCGCCTTTGTTGAAGCCCATCTGCAAGTTGAGATGGCCCTCGCTGGCTCGCAGTTGGTCTTCTGTGAAGGTTCTCTTGTTCTCATCAGCCATTTTGGGTCCTAGACGTGGTCCATTGTATTCTGGGTGTTTCTGCGTCTAAATGAAAACAGTAGCTCGTTAGAAAATTCATGTATGAATAAATTGATGGATTGACGGAAAGTGATCGGATAACTTACTATTCTACCCAGACAGTATAAGCAGAGGGTCACTTGGGGGATGTTTCTTCTTTCGAATAAGTCGGCAGTCTGGAAAATTTCTTCCTGTGGAACACCGTACTTCTTAATGGCGTCTTGGAATCTAGAAGGTATTAAAAGTACGATGAGACATTGACTTTTATTGTCTACTTTGAGTAAAATAATAAAGTAACTCTTCAGTCATCACAGCTTCGAACCTTTGAACATTTTCCATCAGTTGGAAGTTGGTTCCCTTAGTCTGGATTTTTTTAACCGAACCAGGTGCAATTTTATTGATGAGTTGGCAGAGAATGACGCCATCCTTGAGAATGTCCTCGTAGTTTCCAGCGGGCAACTTTTCTCCCAAAACCGCCTCGATCCACTCGAGAACCTCCTGTTCTTGTTCCTTGTTGCGGGCCTGAGCAAAAGAGAAGATTGGGCTTAAAAATTTTTTTCTACAAAATTTTCCTAATGCTCAAAATAATCAGCCGCTCTTTCAAAGCCGGCTTGAAAGTACGACTGCGTTAAAAACGCGTATTTATTCAAAAATAGATTGCGACCGAGCGCGCGCTTGAGTTACCGGTATAAATACACTTCAAAAATAAATTGTATTTTCTATAGGGACTTAAAAGCTCTCTTAATCATCTTCCTACAGCTGGAGCCTCGGCTCGAGCTTCTATAAAAATTTTTTATTATAGGCACCTCACATCGGACGCTTTACGTTCGTGACCCCTGGCTGTAGTTTGTTATACTATAATAAAGGGATAAAAGCGACGATGTTTACATAAACATTTTATTTCGAAGCTTTGGTAATCCGATACTTTACGTCTCCGCCAACTTGGAAAATCTATATAATACATTTTTTTTTCCCACGAGAATCTCTCCTCAATCCGAGCCGTCTCCTCGAGTTCCGAAAAGTGCATCGCATAAAGTTATCTATTTGACGTAAGAGCGCGAATCTGGCACGTTCCGATCGGCGATAAATTAGTATTTATAGACCGCGTAAAAACACGGGCAGGAGAGTCTCCTCGCGGGGATCGCTCTCGAACATTACACGCATCGCAAATAACCGACGCGCGCGTTTCTCGCCAGCTTCTTCTCGCTCGCGATTATTTCAGAAAAGTAAAGTTTTAGCGCCGAGAACAACTGCCAATGGCCGACGTGCTCAGTGATTACAAAGCGCGATCGGGTTATTTTCGGAGGAGCGCACTCTCTCTCTCTCTCTCTCGAGATTCAATAATAATGGCCTGCACGCGTAAGGCATTTGAAGTCATCGCTCGGAAATAGTGCCTCGCCTCGAAATCTCGCGATCGCCGAGATTTAAAGCGGCCCGCTCGAGCTCCAGGCTCGCGCTCGTGATAAAGTGCGCCTTCAGCCTCGAATACGGCCGCGTATTTTTGGACTCGCTTATGACTTAGTGCAAGTTGCCGCGGCGGTGCCGGAGTCGCGGTAAATTTACACCGAAATTAGTCGTCCCTCTCGGTCTTTGGGATTAGCCTCGGACCGCGCGGCGGCCGGCTTTCTTTGCTTCCAGCGAATCGGGCTTGGCAGCTTATCAAAAAGTCGCGCACCTCGGCTGCCGCAGCACTCGCTTTTCAAGGTGCCGAGTTAATTTACTGTCATTGGCAGCTTGGCTATCGGTTCTTAAAGGCGGGCTAGTCGCCGTGTTTATGTTCAGTTTAGCGGCGCAATAACGGCAGATATAAATCTTACTGAGTATTTCCGAACGGCGAGTGGCGCGGGATTTCTTTAGGGGCTGTTTATTGAACAAGATTATTGTTAGTTTTATCGCCGAGAAGCAATTAGAAGACATTAGCGATTTAAATTTCCGGCACTCAAGGTTTTATAGAAGTAGCAACGTCCGCTTGAGCGAGTCTCACTTCCGAATTAAGAACGTCGACCCAGACTTGAAACTTAATGTTTGTTAGAATTAAAGCAGTACGCTACGTAAAAGCTAACTTATTAACTGTAAAGTAAAACGATTTTTGAAAATCGTTCGCACGAAGATTAGAACCGGAAGTGTCAAAGAGTTAGAAAGACAAGGTAAACATACCGGCATTTTGGCGTAGTTTCTTGGTGGCGGTGGTGTGGCTGTTAAGTGTCAACGGTAGGTGAGCCCCGATAACGAGATCTCGCGATGTGGCAAAGGGAGGAGTGTAGTGAGAGGTTTTCGAACGGTGCCGCCCGAGTGGAGTAGAGACTAAGTCGGATGTCGGGCGTCGCGACGCTATATGGCGTTCTCCCCTCCTTCGCTCCATTCTACTGATCTTCAACTACCAGAATCTCCTTGGCACTCAGCCCATTGGGTGTTCCCACACCCCCGCGCTCTCTCTCGGGCTCCTTCGACTTTCCTTCTCTCTGTTCCTCCGAGCTCTTTTTTTCTGCTCTCTTGTTTTCCGCCTCTAATTGCCTCCAGACCCTGACACTTCTTGACACTATCGCGTATTTATAATTGCTTCGAGTTACTTGAGTTCGGACGAAAATGCGTTTTTTTTCAAACCAGGTGTTTGATGTGATCCGTGGTTGTTGTGGAAGACTTTTCGGTTTTGCTTAAAATGCGAAGGAGTTTCTCCAAAAGATGTTTGAATAATAACCAGGTTTCTTTTGAATGCGTTTGACTTAATCTGACTGCTGTTTATTGATTTTTCTGGCGGTTTGTCATGCGTTGAGATTGTAAACAGTGCGATTTTGTAATTGAGTTAGGTTTGAGTTCCAAGTACATTAGTTGATCGATGAAAAATGTCTACATTTACAAAATGTCACTCAGAAATTCAAAATGGATTCATCTTGTGACATTAGAAATGTATTAGTTTTAGGTTCTTGGGTAAATTAATTACTATTTTAACTATAAAACATCAAAACGTATTTAATGCAGTTTTCATTTGCATAAATTTTATTTCATCTTATTAAATAATAAAACAGAATGCACAGTTCTTTTTTGGCATAAGATTTTAATTGAACTTATAAATATCTACCAAATACAATTTAAAATTAAAGATGAGCTCTTTATTATTTAACATTTTAATTTCACTGATATTTTGTTATGATTTACGAATTACAATTTCTAAAACGTCTCAAGAACAATCTTACTTTTCACTGCTTATAACTTTTTAAAAAATATTTATATAAACCTGATACATAAAAAATGTATTTTCTTGTTTATCCATCACGAAGAACGGATTTTCCTCCATTTTTTTTGTTATTTCCCATCTTCCTAAATAAGTTTATCGAATCTTGGTTCTTGAAAAAATACACGCGCTATAAACATCAATTAATCTTTCTAATTTTACCTCTTAATTAGAGATCAGGACAGAATAATGGAATCAGTTGAATAAAGGTGTAAAAATTTAATTGGCATTTACTGTACCAAGTCTGCCAGAAAATCGTTTTGCGAAAAAGATTCGCAAGTGAAAATAGAAGGTTAGTGAAGACGTTACATTAGGAGTGCGCGTACGTCATCGCGCGAACGGTAAGCCCACGAATATACATATGCAAAACGGAGACACGAGATAAACAAGTGGGTGTATCGTCTGTATATGTTTTTTTGTCGCGGGATAAAGCGGGAGAAGGGAAGTTGATGGAAATCCGCCAGATGAAAACGCCGATACGCGTTGAGAGCATCGTAATTTCTGGATACAAGCCATTTTAAAATGTGATGCCACGGCCAGTTTTAGATTTCGTCAATCACCGGGCTTCCAAGTTTATCGTCCACCGCGGAAGGTCGAAAGAATGTATCAATACGACGAATATTAAGATTTTTTATGATTTTCCATTGACCGGGTTATTTTCTCTATTCGTTGACCTTTTCTTCTAATGGTCGAAACGATAAAACTAATTTAATTGAAGGTTCAGCGAATGAAAACCTCCATAAATTCTTCATAAATTATATTATTCTACAGTTAAAACAATATTTAATTTAATAAAGAATCAAAGTTTCTGGCTATAACGAAAAACAGCATTTTCTTACGATTTAAACTTGGCGGGCAAGTCATCTGCGCGTAGACTAGTTCAGTAAGCTGCCGCTATGTGGAATACTTTCTTTTTGCACATGTAGTAAAACTGTCCCCGGAAGCCTACTTATGCAGGCTGCTTTGCCGAGCTCTCCAGCTTTGCGCAGTGGCGATATCGTAACCAATGAGGTAATACCGAGGTGCGATTATTGCTAGTTGAAAACTTTTACCAATACCCCGCCATGACGATGTGAAATACCATCGGCTAAGGCAATTTTTGAAAGTTTCTACGGAAACTACTAATTGAATTAATAAAATAACGACTTACAGACTGTACTAAAAATTACATTGAATATTACATAGATTGTTAAGATGCATGGGCTTTCATGATGCACGTCATTAAGAACGGCCACAACCTCAGCTTTCAAAACCCTCCGGCGTCTCCTTAAATCGTGTATTCATAATTTTTTGAGCAGCGACAAAATCTTTTAGTATTTTTAAACTCTATAAAGTAGAGAACTTATGCGTTTCTTTATTTAATTGTAAAGAAACGTACTGATTTTTCGACCATTAGAACGTGGCTCTTGTAATAATTATAAAGAAAAATAAGTGCTGATAACACTTTGTGGTCCAAAATAATAGTAATAAAAATGCTGCTACTGGTCTCAGCTGGTCAATATTGTTATTTGTTAAATAATTCGTTGCCGATATTTCAATTACTTAGTAATCATCTTCAGAGCAACTTTCATGTGACGTTAATATTATCACTAATCGAAACTTTGTGATCCAGCCAAACTCAATTCCAGATTAAATTTAAATCTAAATCTTGCAAAAAGTAAAATCAGTCTGTAAAAAAATAAAAAATGTTCTTATAAAAGTAGTAAATATTTATTGATTTCGAAAATTCAAATTACATAATTTACATTAAAGTACCGAGACAAAATTTATTTTCAAAATTTTATATAGAAAAGTTGATATTACAATAATAAAGTTCATATTTTACAGCCCGTTTCGTAATCAATTAAGCGAAACTGTAAACAACATTTACAGCAGATAAAATAGAATATAATAGGAAAAAGAAGCTAAATAGAAAAATTTCTAGACCTTTGATGTTGATTTATAAATTATGACAATAAAATGGAGGTTAAATATTAATCGTTCGATGAGAGACGCCCACGTGTGCTAACTCGGTTATTTTAACCAACAGTTTCCTTTACGTAACAGTGACGTCCATAATGTCAAACTGTCCGAGGGTTAGCCTAGCATTTTTTTTAAACATCTATTTCTCGATTTTGTCACCCAAAACGCTTGATTTAAAACACTAATCGCCTAAAATTTTTCACAAAGACTGTTTTTATGAAACGCGTTATTTTCTGTAATAGTTAGCTTTTTCATTTTTATTTACTAATACAGTCCCCGCATTCAATCAATATTTTAGCATTTTACACAAAGATCTACTTTCTGTTGCAATGTAATTAATTCTAAACGCCTTAATAAACCAAAGCTATTTTCTTTTACAGGTTGCTGGAAAACGCGAACCAGAACAGGAAGCCGAAGCTCAGCAATGGGTCGAGACAGTCATCGGACAGAGGTTCCCACCTGGTAAGTTAAAAAACGAATTAGCCCCCGCATGAATTACATGGCACAGAGCGCGCGATGTTACCGACGATAGTATCGATTGCGTTTGGGGGGGTTGAACAGCTGCACCCTCGTGGCTTCAGTGAAATCGCCTCTAACGGTATGAAACCCTGGTCAGCGGAGGCAGCATGGGGTTGCAAGTCCAGACGTTCATCTCCTCCTAGTTTATGAATACGAAATAATTGAGATTATGCACTTACGTCAAAAAATCTGATTTTGTAAAGCGGGAAATTTTTTTTTTTTTTTGAAAAATGAAAAAAAGGGCGTGGATTTGGTTTTATAAAGCTTTATTGTTTCAGTTGTTAAATGGGCTTGAAAATTAAAAAAAAATAATTAAACTTTTTCATAATAGCAATAGGAAATAATGGTAGAATTTTCTAGGAAACTTTAACGCTGGTTCCTTCAACGTACACTTCAATCCAGCTCTTGTGCGAAGGAATATAAAATTTGCCTACCAAAATAACACTCCAAAATAAAAAAAAAAGCAAGTTCAAATGAGAGAAAAGCTTGATGAAGCCCTGCATTCTATAAATTCCTGGTATTCGGAGGCAGCGGAGGTCCGCAAGCGTTTTCAAACGCTGCCACCCCCATGCCGCTTCAGTTCTATAAATGTCCTCGCGCAGTCGAGAGGGGGAAGCCAAGTGCCAGGGGGAGAATCTATAAACATTATGCCTACTCCGCGATTCTACTGACTGGGTATCGACGTCGGGATGCGTGACGTCGAAAAGGTTAAATTTCCTCGTCGAAATTCGCTTTTAACGTCGACGCCGTCGGTTCCCGCGTGGACTTGCTCCGTTTTTCGCACTGCTTTTTGTGCGAGTGTTCGAGAGCAGCATTTTTTGCTTGATTTTCTCAATAGTTGCTCTGTTATTTCAAGCTAAAAGCTGCATTTTCCATAAAGCCGGGCGGATTTTGTTGATCGACGGTAGCGACGTCGACGGACGGGTGGAAGCGTCGCGACGCCGTCGAAGCGCTCCTAAAGCTCTTGCTGCCCTGGCAAATGGCGCGCTTCGTTACGTCACTGCAAACTTGGGAAAGCCGGCGCCGCTGCTACCCTCACGCACCAACTAGCGCCACTCTGTCTGGCTCGAACATTTTTACCCCCCGCGGCGCATATGCGACCCTGATCGGGGAAATACGCCGGGCATCGACGCAATCGTCCTCGTTCCTTTCTCGATTCTCCCCCCTTTCCGTGAAGTAGGCGATCGTTTATGTACATGTATTTGCTGCTGATGACAGTTTTTTTCTTGAGTGGCTTATTGTGGGATTCAAGTTTTGCAATATTTTGTGTGTTATTAATATTTCAGAATAATAAGGTAAATAAAAAACAATGATATGTTTTTCGACTTTTGTTTTTAAAGAAAATTTTGTTGTGAATCGCGCAATATGAGTTTGGAAATGCCATATTTCTGTGACTAAAGACTTAAAAAATACAACTATTTCAATAAAAAGTAAATTATTTAATTAAATAATTATTATATTTTTGAAATTTTAATTTTCAAATCAAATTTTCTTAATTGAAATTTCGAAAGAAACTTGCTAGTTCAAAGCATCTTATTTTAAGTGGGCATTTTCCTTTTATCCTCGAGTACAAATATCGAATGCATTAAACAACAACTCATTCTCTCGTTCTCATGCGAAAGACAACACAGCAGACGGTCAGACACAAGTTGGCTCGTACTACTGGATGAGCGACGGCGTATTTCACGATCAAGAGCGAGCAAGGGCAGCGCTCGTCCTCTTGGCACGAGCAAGCTTTCCTCTACGCCGGAGGAGGACAGGAGTGTAGGGAGGGGGGAGAGCGAGCTTTTTAGCGGCGTTTAATGCTAACTTTAATGAGCCTCCACCTTCGGACTGTCAGCCTGGTTGTGCCGAGGACGCGATGGAGGTGGCCAACTGGTTAAGCCACCCCCACTTGATCTCTCGGGACTCCTCTCTTTCTGTCTCCCTCTCTGCGGAGCTTGCGGTTTTCTCCCACCCCCGCCCTCTCCCCGTAGGCGCAGCGACGACCAGGGTGAACGCGCAGGGAGGGCGATGCAAGGGAAAGCTCTCGCGACGAAGTAAGCGCCTGGTCTTGCCAGATCGAGGGCGCACCTGTCGGGAGTCGCACCGGCACCTTCGGGCCGTTTCTTTTTTTATTCCTTGCCAGGATCTGAATTTATACCGGATTCTTTGCTTTTCGCGAATGAGGGAATAAAAATAGCAACAAAATTTTTCTTATTTTTTATTGATAACCTGTACGGTGCACAATCAATACAAATATTGAACATTATTAATTAATAATTATTAAATATAAATTGAAAGACAAATATTAAAGAATATAAAGTTACTGAATCAAAAAATATAAGTCATCCCTCAATCTTGCTATTAGAACAATTTATACACGTTTATTAATATAATATTATAATTTATTAAATGAAAGAAATTTTTCCTCTTTCACCTTTAATTTAGATACATTTATTTCATATTACAAGTGTTGTTTGTAGTATAATAAAATTGTTTATTGTGAAATTTTCATAAAAATCAGACTGCTGAAATAGAAATTTACAGAACATCTTGTCGGTAAATTATCTTTGAAAAATAGAAATTCCCTCAAAAAGCACCAAAAAACTCGCCTGAAGCGTAGCAGTCTGCGTTCTACCTCCCCGCTATCGGAAAAAGGTATGGAAAAGCCCGACGGGAAAGCGAGACAGAGGCGCAGCGAGCTCGAGAGGGGGGGGGGGGCAAAAGGGGCGGACGATGTCGCGACTAGAAGAAAATAAAAAAAAGCTCGTCGGCGTCGCGGCGCCTCACTTCTGCTCGCCTGTTCGCGCAACTAGGAAGCGTCTTGGGTGTCTCTCGTCTAGGCGTTCTCATAGAGAGCGAAAGCTCGCAAGCTTGTGGCGCAACCGACAAGGCGAGTCTGCGAGCCGGATAACCGGGGCTTTTGATGTTACTAGTCCGTTTTAAACTCGGGGTTCTTCAAGTTACCGCAGCTTTCTCCACCCCCTCCGGGCTCAGGAATGTTCGACGCGCCCGCGCCGGCATGCGAGCCGGATCGTGAAAGCTTGCGAGGCATGCCAGGCACGATCCTTATCCGACGAACCAGGAATGGCAAGTAGCTGCAAGCTCGCGTAGGTAACTCCTCGCCCTCCAGGGGTAAAGGCTCTGCCGTTCGATGGTAAGGAACAAGGCGGAAGCCGATTTGTGCAGCGGCGCAATCTTTCTTCTCTCAAAGCTTAACCTTCGAGCGAGAAAAAGAAGGTGCCTCCTCGAGTTATATATAACCAGGCGGTCTCGGAGTCAGGCCGTCTAAATTTAAAAGGCGCGACGGCTCTCCTACTCTGGCACGTTCGTCGACCTCTCGGCTGATCGCAGCACAGCTTATACTTATTGATTCGGCAATCGGCTGCGGGCAAGCTTCTCCGAGCTTAGCCAGGCGACGGAGGCGCATCGATTTCCCGTCATCCGTTCATCATGCGACGTCGCGGGGACGCCGAGGGATCAGGATTGCATGTGGGTTCCTCGGTCTATGGAACGGCAACCGTACGATAGCTTTTTCCCCCCTGCGTTAGGGGGGTGACGCTCACGGACAGCGCCGATCGGAGGGGTGGCGGACGTCGGACAGGTGCGACGACGAGACGCGAGGCGCAGCACGTCAGTCAACTGTCTGTCACGACGGCGCGAAACGCCCTGGCGCACCAGGGAACCAGCAGACAGTTGAGGGATTTATGGAGGGTGTCGCCCGCGCCACCGTTTCAAGTCGACGAGGCGCAAGCTACACTGTACTATACTCAGTCGATCGATATGTATAGCCTCGAGTAACTGCACCGAGCATGCGGACCTACATTGCGGAGTGGCTTTTCAAATTCTGATGCCGTTCTTCAATTGCATGCTAATATATTCGGAGCTTCCGAAAGCTATTGAGCTTGCTAAAGCATTGCAAATTGTGTAATTAATATTAAACGAATGGATTTATGTAACTTGTGCTTTGAGAAGTTAATGGAGCGAGCTGTACATTGAGTATTATCGTATAGTATTGAAAGATACGTTGAATGGCGCAAATGTAATACTATAGAAGGATATTAAATGCAAAAAAAAATTATACGCGTTTTTCTTGAGTGTCTCATCTAGTAAGTTTTCTCAAATTAAATTTTATATTAAAATTATTTAACTTATTAACATCATAAACTCGAGATGTTAATAATTTTATTTTTTTAATCAATATACTATTAGAACGTTTTGCAATTCAAGAATATAATTTAATGCTAGATTCAAAAGTGCAAATACGTGTTTAGATAGAGATTGAAATATAAATTCAGCTGAAATAAAACACAGAGAAAGACTATTTTTTTTATTAGAAATAAAATCGACTATTAAGTCGGTGTTGAAAGATCAATTCAAAAAAGCTCGACGTACTGACTCAGCCCGACCGATAAAGCAGAAATCTCCTGCAAACGCATCATCCCCACGTTGATCGCGCGAATGACCTTCTAGTGGCACATCTATCATCCCTCTCGCACCACTGGCTCAGGCCGCCATTTTCATGTCGCAGCTTGCACTCTGAAAGCTGCAGCGACGGTTCGTCAGACGACGTCATGGAAGCTCCATGGTATTAGGGGAGCAAAGCTCGCGCGGGGGCTGAATTTATGGCTTGCACGCTGCATCGACCGCCTCCTACGAGCAGCCCCCCCCCCGCCCGAACGCTGCCCCTACCCACCCCCTCCCCCTTCCCGGCCGTAACTTCTTATTGCGCCGTGATTTCTTAAGTTTGGACAAAGACGACTTTTTCGAGGCGGCGAAAAATGTCTGATAGAGCTTTGACAGGAGACGGACGGGGCTTGCATATCATCTCCGCTGGCTGTCAAAAGTTCGTCAATGACGTCACCTCGAGACAAGCCTACCAGGATTACAGCCCCGGGGCAGATTTACGAGTTTGCCGAAGCAACAGGTTGCGTGGGCGAATGTACGAGCGTATTGTGCGCCGGCGCGGGCGTTCGAGCACGTGGACCAGTCGCAGATTCGTAAACGGAATTTCGAGTGGATCGAATTTCGTAGAAAATTTAACTTGCGCTTCTTTGCAGAAGATTATGGCTTTTCCTATTCAATTATTTTAGTTAAATTAGGTAATTGCACGGAGAAAAGTGTTCAAATAAAAATTACTATACCTTTTAGTAATTTATACTGAAAATTTTATCTCAGCGTGGTTTAAAGTACAATATATATGTATTATTTACTTATTAACTGTGGCGGTATACGATTTCTACTTAATATTTTATGTATATAGTCGTCACATATCGTTACTGACTTTACTGCCGTTTTGCTTGATTTTTTGCAATTTTTTAAATATTATTTTCAATAAGAATATCAATGGGAAAGAAATGAAAAATAAGTAGATAAACACAACTGACAGTATACCATAGGCGTTTACATTATTCACTTTACGAAACAACTGTTGCTCCAAAAAACCTTTAAATTATATTCATTGATATTAACTCCTTTGTACAGAAAATTTGTTTATTTTTGCAACAAACGTACATGAGCTATATATTATTAAATAATCTTAAAATAAAAATGTTTTGCATGTAATATTAATAATTTACGTTGTTTACTCCTCGTTCGAATGCAACAGAATTCACAGTGCATTTATTACTAAACTAATGATTATCTGTTATAAATTTAGCTGGAAAACATTCCGCAAATTTTTTCTAAATAAACAGAAATAATTTTTTTTTTAAATTGTTTTGTATTTATTGTATAATTTATATAAGAAGGGCGAGTTAGCACTAGGTTATTCGGGTTTTCCCTTGCAGGTGTGCTCGAGGAAAACTGTACCGATCCTTTTTTGACCTTTATTTCCGAGCGCCGTCCGTGGGCCAAATCTTCGAATCGGTCGACTTGCTCAGTCTTCGTGTTTTACAATCATTCTTTTATGGCTACATTTTCTAATTTATTTTATACAGATGTTTTAATCTACAGATGCTTACAATAATATAAAATGTTCCTTAAAAGAGTTCAAAACGCACGTACGGTTTTATTGCAGTCATGCAGACTTGCGCACGCCAATATATAATAGAGCGCATGGTCGTGCATTGCGGTTGAAGAGGCTCGAAGCGGCATACACTGAGAGAAAAGTTTAGTAAAAATTACCATACTGTCTAGTAAAGCCGCCACAGACTGTCAAAACCCAAAAAATTACCATACTTTATAAGAAATTTTACCAAACAGTACAGTAAAATTTCTGACGTACATAGGAAAATTTACCAAACAGTATAGTAAAATTTCTTATAAAGTACGGCTTTAGTTGATAGTATGGTAATTTTTATAAGATTATTTGTAATTTTTGCTATATTTCTTCTCTCAGTGTAAGCGCAGTATAAAACTTTACCAGTTTCGGAACACATGGAGGCTCGCACAACACCTTCCAAAGCTATTTGCCCGCGAGCCTAACGGTCCGAGGTACGCCTTGCGGCTTCCGTGTGCATGTGGAGACCCACATATACCATGGAGAAACTCCCTCTCGGGATCCTAATAGTCTCAGAGCGGTCCAAGGGCCACCCTTAACTTGGCTACGCAGTCGCGTATAGCCTAGTCGATTCGTATAAGTTGGGCTAGGCCGCGAAGGAACGCTTGCGATGCCGAATGTCCAGAAAAAATTTTAAAATTTATACCTGCGCTTACGGCTCGCTTTAAGCCTTATCGACCACTCGCTAGCTCTATCAGTAGCATCGATGGTGTACAATACTTTTGGAAGTATAAGATTCGTTCTTTTTAAAGTTTATATTTATTATTCAAATCAGCTTCTTAAGGGATGCCAAGTCCCTGGTCGAGGACGATATCTATAGTAATCCATAGTGGTGCCGCTTAAACTGAGAAGAATTTCAATCCAAACTCGGAACGGACTATTGGGCTCGTTAGCTCTTTCTTATCATCCCTCGCAGGCAGCTTAGACTCGTACCTAGAAATTAGAATACTAGACTCGTACCTAGAAATTAGAAACTTCTGAATACGCATACCTACTAGGATTTTGTGATTTAACACAGCCACAAAATACGATCTGCGAGTTTCCGTACGTAGCCAGTCCAGATTGTTTCTGTAAAAACTGGTATGATGTAGTAAAATTTTCTTGAGCCACCTCGAATTAATAAAGGAATTAATATTAATATTATAATTAATATTATAATATTAACCAGTACTTGAGGCACCTTGAATTAATAAGGGAGTTAATATTAATATTATAATCAATATTATAATATTAATCAGTGCGATAATAATCGGTATTACACTCGGAAACAAGTACCGCGGAGCACGTACGTGCGTGTTCGAATCCTTGCGCGTGCGTGGCGGAGCTTGCGGGCGGGTAGTTCCCGCGAGACCTGTTGCTCTCCCGCGCTCCAGTCGGTCGTAAATTCGCGCGCAGGATGTTGTCCTGGTGAAAATCTTGAATTTGACGTCTTTATGACACGTCGCTGACATTTAATCGATACCGGCGCGCAGGCGCGATCCTCCTTTGTAGTGCACCGCGAGCTACTCCCGTGTGTTTGTGCGGAAATTAGCAAACAGGCTTTTAGTTGATTAATTTTGGTTTGCACCGTATAAACTAAGGATTAGGTAACGATTAATTGATACGTTAAATCTTAATCGTTCGTTTCTTTTTTCGAATAATTGTTAGAAACTTACCAATATATCCATATGTATACTATACGTTTTCTATAAATTAATAATCAATTCTTTAATAAATGTATTGAGATAAGATTATAATTTGGCAGTCAATTATCGGCAGACTTTTCACTTAACACTGGGCTTCAGACTTCTCGTTCCAATGCTTGAACGGTATGAAGAAGGATTTCGTATAATATATCCATAAAGAAAACGATAAGAACTTGGTGAAAAAAGAAGTCTTTTGCGAGACACAAAAGACAAATTCCCGGAACGTCTGAGCTCATCGCCGCGGCGATGTGTCACCGCATCAGGAACTCATATTGGCGCGAGCTGTTCAATCCGTCGTTGCCCCGTTCATACACACATATCCTCCCCCGCGGTGGCTTTATATTTTTCTATATGCGTGGCCCGGCTATACAGCCGTAAAAATACACGTATCGGCGCTGCGGCTGACGTCTGAAAAATATCCGGCTAGCATATATCCAATCGGGTTCGGAGGAATAAATCGAACCCGTCATCGATGCCTTTATAATAACACGCGTATACAGAACGTGCGCCCCTAACCTTTGGAAGACGTTCGCAGTTGGGCAAAAAAATGGCGAGGAAGATGAAAGGAGAGGCTTCCCGCAGGCTCGGCGAGGAATCTCCGAAGACGCGGCATCGATTTCCTGTCACCTCTTTGCATTTACGACATCTCACAGAGGCCCCAAACTATCAGGGACGTATCGCGCGTGCATTCGTCCTCACTACCACGAGAGCGGGCAAAGCGGCGCTATTTGTCACGGCCGGATTGTTCTGGCGCTGTGCTTCGTTCCTCTGTTGCTGCTGCTTCCTGGATAGCCGATTAAAAAAGCAGGCTCGGTGCGCCGAGCCGAAGGCTAAATTAATTCGCGGACCACTTGCCGCCCGGTCCTATTCGCCTGATCGACTGGCCAAACACTTTTCAAGATCGGAATTGGATTTTTCTAAAAATTTTAGCAAAGCCCCCCCGCCAGATGCCCGCTTGCAAAACTCCGCCGCCGCTACCATGCTATCCTGATAAGTGAGGAGACTGGGGGAGTCCCTAGGGATAAGTTTACTCTTCAAGCGGCAAATTAGCTGTTCTTTTTGTACGTTTCTTTTTCGACTCCTCGCTGGTTCAAGGAGTGTATAGTCATTGAGCGTCGGCGGATTTCACGGTTTGAAGCTTGCAGCTTGCTAATATGGAGAGAGGATAGGCAAATCGAAAATATTGCTCTAGCGAGTCGAACACGTGCTAGATTCTGATCTCCTAAACATAGAATAGTTGGCTGCGATTACTCTGATTTGATGGTAAACTAGTATTTCCTACATAATTTAATCAAGATCTCTGCCACCTCCGTAGCTTACAATACAATTGTTCTCAACTTTACTAGCATAGCTTTTAGCAGGTGAATCACACCCGCTTTTTCACTTTATAAATCTTTTGCTGCTTCGCAAGGAGCCAGTTAATAATAAGCACGTCCATAGTGAGCATTGATAAGGGAAGAATTGAATTTCAATCGGCTGTCGATGGCTCATCAATCGGGAATCCAGGCTCACGACCAGTTTTTTACCAGGCGAACAGATAGCGCAGTTGGCAGGCGCGCGTTGTGCTCCATCCCGTGCGCGCCACGGTAGCTGCGGGAGTATACATCTATAGATGGCTAGAGAAATATAGAGAAACTACGCGCGAAAATCACGTGATGCCGCGTCCTTGCAGGATCAGGCTGGCAGTTTTGCGAGCAGCTGCTCTGTGCTTACGCCAGGGCTAGCGAAATGCACTTGTCACATATTCTTTTTTTATTACAACAGTATTTTTAATCCAACGTTTAAAAAAGATTATTGTTGATTATTAAATTATGTGTTGTGGCTGATTATACAAGACTAACCGTGCAACTTTTACCTTACGTTTATAAAAAAGGTAACGCTTTGGGTATCGAACACATCCTACACAAAAAAAACTACACGTCTTCATTTTTGTATACATTGTATAGACGTATATAACTGATGACGTGTAGAATTTTCTCGTGCAGGATATGTTCAGTCCCTCGCTTTGCAGCTTGAAGGCTAAACAATGTTTTTCAAATTTCTTAATAAATAAATAAATTTTTTTTATTAAGCTTCGTCAACTATCTGGAGGTTATTTAGTTCTAAGAATGCTTGTAAACAAGTTTTCATTACAAAATAATTTTACTTTACATTTAATTTTAATTTACAATTGCCTAAAGTTATAAACTTATAAAGTATTGAGAATAATAAAGGACTCAATAGTAAAAAACGTGTTGTTATGGATGAATGCGGTACAGCTTTACCCAAAACTTTTGCAACATGGCCAGATAAAGTGGTCAAGATGTTCGTTGTGATATCCGCACGTTGAGAATAGTTTACAAATTAACGCGAAATAAAGAGGGGTAACCTAATGATAGTGATTAAATCGACAGCGTATGGTACTTACTAGCGATTTCCTTTTCAGACTGTTATTAGAAAACCACGATTTGCGAATTTATAATAAAAAAAAAAAAAAAATGAGCTGTGAAAGATGCAAATCCGTTCAGTAGAAGCTGAGATCCAGGCGTACATACACACACATACACGTAAATACATACAGTCATTTTTCAAAAACAACATGCATATTTCCTGTTTTTCATTAAGAAATACTGCCCTTAACTCGACAGTTCCTCGTCATGATTCCATCTCCCCACCTTGTCTATTTGCTCTTTATGTATGTGACAACGTTTACGTATGACGGTTACTGTATTGTACAGTATATAAAGATTTATAGTAAACTTACTTTCTCAATTATTTAAAAAGTTAACGTCACAATACACACGTGTCAGAAAATTCTTCTGTAAGTCAGCTCTTGGTTTTTACATTTTTCACATTTAAATAACTAATAATTTAATCTTTTATTCAGTTCGCTCATTCTGACAACATTCCATCTGGATGGCTACTTAAATGACAATTCATAAGTTTTAACTTTCGAGCAGATAAAAATTTATGCTTTCTAAATTTTGTAACATGTTTTAACTGAAATATTCTGTATTTGCTCATGTTTATGTACAGCCCTGAAGATGTGGTTCAATAAAAAAACCACGAAACATTGGCGCAATTAAAAATTATAGTACTTATTATATTGGTTCGTTAGAATTCGTTTCTCATCCATAGATCAAAAACGATTTATTCCTGTTCCTGACACCTTAAAATATAATTATAACAGGTTTTTAGAACAACTCCAAAAGTTAATATCACAAAGCTTCCTCTAGAAAAAAGCAATAGCTATTCTTTGTATCTAACATTACAAATATTAAAATGGATTAAAATTTTTTTTTTTTTGGTTGAAAGCGCAAAATTACACAATGAATCATACAATAAAATTGTACGCCAAAACTTTTACAATATGCGTAAGTAACAACAAATTTTCAGGCTTTCATTCGTAATAACGAAAATGAAATTTTTTGTGGTGCAGCCATAATTTTTAAATATTGCCTTGTTTCAGCTGCTCATTGTTTTACTTCAAGGTAAAGATATTTGATGAAAATGGTAAGTGTATGAAACGCTTACCAAACTAATAGTATTTTTAATTGAAAAAAATAATCTTTTTAAAAGATCTCCGTAAAAAAATTAACTTTTAACCAAAGTAAACCGTTAGCCGAGTTTGATCTATTCCGCATTATGATTGATGGCAATCACATAATAACTATAGTTTAAATATACATAAAAAAATTAACTTTGAACCAAAGTAACAGGTTAGGTGAGTTTGCTATATTCCACATTATCAATGAAGCTAATCACATAGTAAATATAGATTAAATATATAAATATTTTAATAACAGCAACTACAAAATGTATCCACAATGTATGTAAATAAATAATCTTACAAATAAATCACAGATTAAGGTAGTTCCCTCGACTAAATCTAGGGTTTACAAAAAAATCTGTATCTTTAAGTTTTTAAATCTAATAGATAGATTTAGTCGAAGGTACTACCTTAAAAGAGTAATGAAATCAATGTAAAAGAGTCAAGTTTTCAATCCAAAAATATTTTATTAACCAAAATTATAACTTATATTCGTAACAAACTAATGTTCTGAAAGAAATTATGTAGACTTATTAAGTAAAATAATGATCAAGTACAAATCGATTCCCATCAACATCAAAATATTTAAACTTGTTTATTTAATTATAATATATAAAAGTAATAAATATATAGTAATATAAAAATATATAAAAATAATAGTAATATAATATAATAAATAATAATAATACAATATAATAAATAATAATAATATAATATAATAAATAATAAAAATATTTTTTGAACAACTAAACTTTCCTACTTCAGTTTACCATAGCTTGCGTTTTAAAATATTGGTTTTACTTAAGCCTCTCTAAAAATAATGCGAAGGTCGTATTGAATTTTACAAAATTTCCCTCAAAATTATAAATTTTTCTCTTTAATACTACGTAAACGCTGGTAGAAGCGTAACGATAACATCGCTAGATTATCGTTAAATTTTCAAAATGTAAAATGTTTCTAACAATATTATCGTTACGCTTCTACCAGGGGAGTCTCTGAATGAATTTTTTCAGTTTTATACGATGCTTAAACCGCAACCGTTTTGAAGCAAATAATATTGCAAAATAAATAATGTAAACCTTTTGACAATATATGGGCATATTCATACTTTTAATTTTTGTGTCCCTTGGACTTTTTTCTATGATAATGCTGTATAAAACTCTAACATGGGGCAAGCCTGTAAAAGAGTATAAAACATAAAAAATGCACTAATTCGACATTTTCGATTTGATGTTAGAGAAGCGGGTGATTGAAATAAATAGAATAATACATAAGGAGAAAGACTTATTTATTTTTCGAGTAAGCGTAACAATAGAACAGCAACTGAGACGTTAATGTCACGACAGTTGGTACACGCCTAACTCAAGAATCAAATATGACAAACGGTACCAACGAACATATACGTATATATAATTTTGATTGAATTCGCATATACATTCATCACGATTGTACCTTTAAAAAAAATTTTATTAATTGACTATAGCTATTTCAGCATTCAAAATATCTATTTGAAAAAATGACAATAGTTTCTTATTATTAGTAACTATAATGTTCCCAAATATCAAAGATGTGCCACCCATAGTTTCTCCCTTTAAAAATCGAGAAATTGTGTACCTCGATTTTATGAATATCAAATTTTTGTATAATATTCGTGCTTAAAACTTTTTAAGTATTTTTGAGAATAAAAAAGTAAAACCATTATTCTATTATATTTCAAAAAACAAAAAAAAACGTATGGTTTAAAATGTATGTGCCTCCAAAAATAAAAAAACTGTATATCAAAATTCATCGACATGTGAACGCATAATTCATTTTCAAATTGGCTGTATTTCGATGGTACAGGTGCAATTTTATTCCGAACCTTTCAAAACACGATGTAAACCGTAAATTAGTGTTCTTGAAACTTACTACAAAATTGCTTAATTTATCAAAATTAATAATTACTTATTTTAAAGCTTTTTTCGAATGAACAGTTTAATAGATTTTTTTTAAATATTTAAAATTTCTCATAATGATTTATAAAATTATACTCTATCAATATTTTACGGATATATAGCCTATAATGTACAAATTTGACAGATAGGTGTAAATATTACTATACAGGGTGTCCAAAAAGTACTGAGACGGTTAAATAACTCGCCGGGGAAGTATTATCGCTGAAAACTCTAAATGGGGAAAATTTAGGATTTTGAAAAAGTTATTTGGCGAAATTGCCATTTTTTGGGATTTACTACAATTTTGGGCCTTGTGAGTCCCAAGTTAAATTTTTTAAATAGGAACCCCTATTTTTTTTCAAGTTCGGATAGGTATTTTTTATGGCATTCTGAGTCAGTTTTGGGCCTTTTGGGCCCAATGTATGTTCTTCCTATAAAAATGTGTTATTTTACGTGGATAGTGGTTTTACAGCATATTCTCATGTTTTATTCGAAATCATTAAAATTAAGAACCCCAAAACTTGTTTTGGGCCTTATAGGACTAATGTCAATTTTATCTCCGGTAATAAGTGGTTTAGGGTGTCTTCCCACTTCATAATTCGAAATATCAAAGTTTGAAATCCAAAAGCTGATTTGGGCCTTATCAGCCTAATATCTTATATTTTAACAACGGTAAGTAGCTATAGGAAACAACAATAGGTCCCAAAATCATTTATCACTCATAAATGACAAACTTGTGTGAGAGAAAAGAGATATTGGGTCTATAAGGCCCAAAACAGGTTTTGCGACTTCAATCTCAATGTCTCTGATAAGAATTTAAAAATATGATGTAAAATCACTATTCACTTAAAATAACACATTTTTAGAGGAAAAAACATACATTGGGCCCGAAAGGCCCAAAAACTGACCCAGGGTGTAATAAAAAGTACCTATCTGAACATAAAAATTGATGGGTGCCAAAAAATGGCTCTACCAGTTTTTCCCCGTTTAATATTTTCAGTCAAAATACTTTAGTTATTTAACTATATTTACATTTGATAGATTCTCACTCCTATATTAATCCAAATATTACCGAAACTAATACATAAATAACTGTTCACATGAACCCTAACAAGTTAAATTATGAACTTAATTACTTTAATAAATATAACACGGTTTTTTGCATTTTTCCGGTGTAATTTTTTGAGCGTCGAAAAAAAATGCGCAATTCGAAGTTTTCTATCACCTTTAACAATTAAAGAATGCAGGTAAAAAGTTTCAAAAGTGTGTCACCATTTTGAAATTTTATATTTTTTTCTACACACAATTAAAGGTTCTATAGATATGCCCATGTTCCACAAAGGGCAACAAACATCATTCAACAAATTCTTCTAATAAGCTCGACCAGCAAACTTTATTTTTCTTTTAAATAAACTCGAATACCTTCCGTGGGAGAAACTCGATGCTTTGTATTTATCAACGAGCATCTCTGCCAAAAGAGCTACAATGGCTAATAAATATCCGATTCCTAAAATAATTAGTAATTCACTTGTATGAGCAGTGTGAACGTCTATGAGATTTCTAGAGGATTTATCATCTAACTTTATCCTTTCATAGAATCTTTGTCCAATACCAGATTCGTAAGCTTTCCGTAAAACTTGCGAAAATTTGTTTACATACGGAGATGCTGATTCAAACGCAGTGCACTGTCGACTACACATAATGGCTGGCTTTGCAACCTTAATCGTATCATTTTTCTTGTAAATCATGTACTTGTAGTAACCAAAACTTTCAATAATGATGACGGTCTTATTCTTTCTCATAGCTTCAATGAAACTTAGAATCCTAGGCTCTTTTTTCGCTTTATGCATCAGATTTCTTATATGCTCGTTTGAAGTCTGATTTAAAATACGGTCATAGTTATATGGATGAATTACAATAGGAAGTTGCGATCGATCCAAATCTTCGAATTCTTCGAATGATCTAGACTCATACTCCATACTGACATCCAACATTTTTGAAAAAAACATTTGAGAATATACTATTGATATGGCAGCAATACTGAGAAATAGAAATTTGTTTTGTCTTTTTTTTTTTATCTACTTTTATAGGTACACCAAAGAGTAGTTGCAGGATTACAAAAGTTTCTAAAATATTTGACGAAACTTCAGTACTACGTAGAAAATAAAAACAAATAATTACGAAAAAGGGAGCGATAAATACAAAGAACCAGATTTCTAAAGGAATTTGTATTCTAACAGTAAGTAAAGTTGGTACAATTGCGATTAGTTTCTCACATTGATATTCATTTTCAAACATAATTACCCTTTTCTCGTTACCATGAGCAGGATGAAAATGGTTTATGTGGATATTCCAGTTACGTCTTGTGCTCAACGCATCTAAAATATCATCGGAAGTAAAAGAGTCCTTATTTTTTAATTCTGATATTCGTATTTCCAGATCAAAAGACACATTAAAGTTTAAATGTTTGATTATGAATTCAAGCAGTGGATAATCGTCTCCACCAATTGTAGTCGATCCATTTCGATGTTTTTGCGCTATGACGTCTGGTGCATAATCAGAAAATGTTAATTTTAATGGATACTGATTAGCGTTCCTTAATTTATCTGGAAAAATTAGTGTTTCGGTAGTCAACATTTCCTCATTAATGCGATCAAAAAACGGATTGAAATTAAAAATCATCGCTTCTCCACTCAGTGTATCGTTTTCAAGAATAAGTATAGAAAGATTTAGTAATTTTTTAGACCAAGCATACATAAGAATCTTTGTTATATTAACTAATGAGTAACCACTTTTATTCGAATAAATTATCAAGCATGGACGTAGGTGGCGATCAGATCGTTTTGATAATGTGTTAATTAATTTATAAGAACCACTGAAGCTTTCTGTATCGAAAATAATGTTTAGAGATGCCGAATTAGCCTTTCCAAATACTGACCAAGATTTCAATCGATTGTCGTTTAAATAAGCTCGATTATATTCGAAAATTAGGCTGGGAATCTCTTGAATTACTTTCCTGATGATGCAATTTTCCTTATTTGCATATTCTAATTTGGTATTATCGTATTTAAAAAACAATACATGGTATAATTTCAACTTTTGAGTTATTTGGTTCTTCAAGATATTTAACCAATTAGCATTAGTTGGATTAAAAAGCAACACCAATCCAATAATTAATATTATGTATGTTATACTTTTCATTATTATTTTTTATTCCACTAGAAAATGCGGAAGCTAAAGTCTTTTACATTTCGCGAGTAACACTAAACTTGCTTTCTGTTTACTGTAGCTTGCTTTTTAAAATATTTTTTTTTAATAATACGAAGGCCGTTTTGTCGAGTAAATATTATAAAGTTTGAGTAAATATTGACATTTTTTAATAGAAAAATTGCTATACTGTATATTAACAGAGGGATCAACTAGAATTATATTTATTTATACCTTTCAATACGTCAGTAAGTTTAAATTTTAACAAAAGTAGTCATAATTCAGGATGAAAAAATTTTTTTTCTTGCATTTATCTACATTACCAACCTATTATTTCATATTCGGATTTTTTTTAACTCTTAAATTAATTTAGAAATATATATTCAGGATTAAACTTTATGTTAAATATAATTAGCAAACCCCAAAAGAACACTTCCGACACACGGATTTGCGTTATTCAATAATAATAAGAACACAATTGAGACTATCCAAAAAGATCTTTATTTAAAAAAAGAGAGAGATAGAGGAACGTGCTTGTGAGGTATACTCGTTCTATAGAGAAGAAGAAAGGCGCTCTACAGTAAGAGCTGTTTCGTCTACAATGTAGCACACACGCTTACGCATATACAGTAGTATTTTAGTAGTATACATGTTTCTTATTCTTTTATACGTTACTGTATGCATTGCTTTATACATTTATCTCAACACGTTATAATAAAGCATGTCTCTTTGCAAGCGAGATCCTTAAAGAACAACTGTACGAGGCTCTTTTAGCGGCGAGTAACGTACTTCTTCGCAGAGGCATCGTAAGGTGTACTCAAGGTTAGTTTGATTTATAAGCTTAATTTCAATAGGCTGACAATGAATTAAAATACGAACGAATAAGTTAAGTGGCAACGCGTCGTCTGCTTCTCAAACTCTCCTTCGCAGCACTACCGTTCCATTTGATAGGTAACTTAACTTATTCCTTAACTTGTCACCTTAAGTTTTTCCAGTTTTTTAACAGTTTTGTTGCTGCTTTCTCTTGTCCTGTTGAACAAAAAACAACACTAAACTTACTTTAGTGAGAATTTTCTTAATTTTTCTTCTAGTTGTTCATTTACTTTAAACCATTTTATGCGATAAAATTTTTTTAGTACTTAAAAATCAATAAATATTGACTAATTTTAAAATTTATTTTGTCGAGGGCGCTGAAGGCGCCCGAGACAGAGACGAGTGCTGAAAATACCTCACCCGAGTCTGAAATAGTTTTTCTCCCCGTGTTACACACCGTGTTTTTGTCAACGAGGGCATGATAGGCCCTCATTTGGTGTTAGAAAATTGGATAGATGGTCATGCATTTCAAATCGTGCACAGAAATAGTAAAAAATAGTTTAAAACAGAGAGAAAAGATTAAAAAAAAAATTTTGAATTTTTAAAAATAAAAAAAATGACTTTTTTGTCCGGTAAGCCCCGCTGTAAGCGACGAAAAAAGACTTTATTCCTCGCTGTGACAAAACATTTTCTCAAACGTTTGAAATGCTCGATTTTCTACGCTACTTTCTAACGTGAAATGAGGGCTATTTCATGCCTGAGTTGGGAAAAATCTATTTTAAACTTGGTGTTCCTGTAGCACTGTGCGTATGATGTATTTATTTTAATATTATGCCATATTAAATTAGAGTTATTTAAGCTTTCGAGAAGACATTTTCCATTTGTATCAATTTTTTTGCAATTCCAATTAATATGATGTGCGTTAAAATCCCTCCAATAGGGGTCATGGACACGACTGGAACTAATTTTTTTCTCATTCTTTCCACATTTGAGTTGATTGAGATGTTAGCATTACTAGAGCGGTCTTTAGCGCGCATTAAATGTTCTTAGATTCATCGTACAATTCTTTTATTAATTTTTAAAAACTAAATTATATTAAAATAAATTTATTTAATTTATAATAACAATTGTACACATTTAGATCAAAGTAAATTTTTAATAACAATTTATAAAAAATAAAAACATTTTACTGAAATAATTCTTTACATAAGTAATTTTTAACATCAGTATTTTTTCTTTGATTTCCTAGGTGAATTTTTAACAAATCCCATGATCTAATTCTAGACATTACAACATAAAGGTTCGTGATTAAAAACATCTCATCGAAGCTCAATTCCTATATTTTTAAATTTTTGCCCCTGAGATTTATTAATAGTCCACAATAGAAAAGGCCAATTTAATAGGAAATTGTCTTCTTTTATAAAAGTAAAAGGTATTATTAATTTTCATAATATAAAGCCTGCCTTATCGCCGAAGATACTACTGTGAACATTCTGGTTATTTGGAATCGTTCGCGAATATAAGCCGATTTAATTTTCTTGCAATTGTACACTCAGATCGAACTATTTCTACATTTTCTCGCATTAAGGATTATTTTTACATGGTGATAGTTATTCCATTTTAAGCAAGTTAACTTTGATTCAAATTTTAAACAGAACAAACGTTGTAACTTAATTGGCTATATTGTTCAAAGCTCAAAAATCCTTTTTTCAACTGTTATTAACATTTTCATTTTAAATTTATAGCTCTAAATATTAGACATAAATCCAAACTTTTTACTTTGATCGATCTATTTTTCTCGCTTGACTGCAGCTGCACGAAAATTTGTCAAAGTCTTGCCGAGTCGAATAAGCCAGCTCGTAAGTCGGCGTTTTCCTTATTTATAAAGAAAATCACAATATCAATGACGCTTATCGACATGATCGCCTGATGCCGGGGAAGCGCGTATTCAGCGTCCGTCACGAACTTTCTCTCTCGCGACTCAATATCCATCGAATAATTCTTTCTTCCTCCCTCTCTCTCTCTCTCTCTCTCTCTCTCTCTCTCTGCGCGTAGCCGAAAAAAGCAAGCGCCGTAAAAGCCAAGCCGCGCATGCAGGAGTCGCGCCTCCCACCCCTGCGGTGTGCGGTTCGATACAGTTTCAGAACGGCAGTGGCGGGCGCCAATTGCCGATGCGCATCGATGAGCTCATATAGGCGCACACCGAGCTGCCGCGGCCGCACGACAAAAAAGGGGGGTGGCGCCGCCGAGTCATTCGGGAGGGGGGGGGGGTTGCGTGGGAGGCGCGGCCAAGCTCCTGAGCCCTGCTGGCAGCCTGGCAGCTTGAGATGCGGCTCGTCTTCCGATGGCGTCTCCTCTTCCTCCGCCTCCTCCTCCTCCTCCTCCAGGGGGACGGCAAAAAAATTGAGAAACGACCTCGGGATTCCGCGTCGGAAAGACTCCGGACGGCACTCCTTCTTCTTTCCAGCGCGGACAAGCAATACTCTCCCGTCGAAGCCGATCGAAGGAAGGAGGCCGAGCCGTCGGGTCCTTCGGGAGATGGATAAAAAATGCGATGCCCCCTTGGCGAGCCTCTTGGCATAGCGGGACTGCATGAGCGCGTGCAGGTCGCGGCTCGCGCGAGCGGTTAGTCGATGATGTTGCTCTGCTGCCGGCGGAGCCCCGACACCTGTCGGCGGACTCGATCCGCGTGCGCGCGCGCTTTTGCCGCCCGCCGCGAGAAGAGCGGAACGCGGATTTTGCATGAGTAAAAGTGGAACCGGCCGAGAGGGCAGAGCAGCAGCCGCGCCGAGGAGGGCTCTCGTGTAATGCGTTTTTTGGTTTGCTAGTAGGAGTCTACGCGCGAGCGTTGGGAGGCAGGGACCATCATACGCTCGCGGCGGCGGCTATGTTGAAACTGCACTTTCAGTATATTTTGCATATATGTTACTGCAAAATGTTTGTTCGCAAAACTGCGAAGTTGTAAAGTTCGAGCAGGAGCTTATCGTGCAAAAGAGGTCAGCTTTTACATCGCGCGCTGGAAGTTACATCTTGCGTTACATACCTCGGAAACTACGCGGGTATCATGTCTTTCGAGTGAAGTTTGTTTAAAATGCACCGAGCGCAGCCCAGAACGTCACCGGTAGCTTTTTCCACTTCAGGTTTTAGTGGTGCACTTCGCTCCACGTACAGGCTCGTTAAAATTAGCATTGAAACTTCCTTATATACATGTAGTTTTTGAGTAATGTGTCATTTTAGTTGCATTACATCGTGGGTAAATTTATTGGTAGTTCAACTTTCTCTAACTGTGTCGTAATCATTTATTGAACTAATATTTTTACTCATTAAATATTGAAAACAACTTTGTAGATTTTCGAAAAAACTTCAGAGACATTTAAATACTTTTTTATTTATAAATAAAGAGTTTCATGCATTAACAAAAACATAAATGATAGAGTTTAGAAGAACAAAAAATTTTTAAATTCTAACAATTAACTTCAAAAATCAATATTTGTTCTAGTTCCTTATGAAGATGCCTTGAGGGACGGCATTATTCTCTGCACTTTAATGAATAAGCTGCAGCCAGGCTTGGTCCCAAAAATCAACACAACCGGCGGAGACTACAAGATGATGGACAACCTGAATCAGTAATATTTTTATTTTATCAATTGTTTGCATTTACTATGCTTTCTGTTTAACCATTAACATTTGCTAACTGTAAAATTCCAAAATTCAAGTTACAATGAACACTGGAATATTATCAAAAAGCATCCTAGAAGAGAGAGCTACTAAAATCTCTGAAAAAAATTAATTCGAAAACGAGTAAATTAAAACGTTACTTACAAGTTACACCGAAAAGCTACACAAACCGCGACGACATTACGCCTCGTCGCTGGCTCGACCTCCTGCGCCGTGATTGTCGCCTGGTCTCCACTCTCTTTTACGCAATCGACAGTGTTTTGCGTCCAAACCATTTCTCGATTGGACTCCGAGAGAGAACATCTGTCCCGCGAGCTTTCCCACCTCGGCAATAATCGAGCGATCGAATTGCTTCGACTGCTCTCTCGTGCACTCTGTCGATTGTGCAACGGCGGCAGGGGAGCAGACCGTGCGCGAAGTTTAATCAACGGGTTTGCGTTAAAAATGGCTCTTTTGCCGGCGTGGAAACCTGATAACGGAGCGTCTGCAACGTCTGAGTTCGTAAAAATCACTTGATCGTAAAGATGCTGAGTAGGCCTTAAATTCGCTTGACGATACGTGTGTTGACTGTTTGTTCTTTTATTAGTTTTTAGATTAAATAGATCAGACTTTTGTATTGAATGTGATTATTTTTTCTTGAATATATTTTATTACATTCTCGCTGACACAAAATAGCCGAATTTTAAGATTTTGAATTGAAATGAGAAAATTTTAAATTGACAAATTCTTATTTAATAAAGAAGTTATTATTACAAATTCAAACAAATAGTTCAAATTGCATTAATAATAAAATGCGGTAAATATTATTACATACAATAACGATCTCAAAATTTCGGAGTTAAATCAGTAGTAAGAAATAGACTTCGATAAGCTATTCTTGGCTAATATAATTACAAATAGGAGTAAAAAACTTAATTTAGCAAAATTTTTAAAATTACACAACTTGCATATCGGTGTATGGAAAATTGGCACAAGCGTACAAAAAATGTTAAGTTACGGCTAAAGACGCGGAAGCAATTAATGTCCGATTTAAAGACTAGATGCGCTATAGAAATGTTTAAACGCCTTTAACGCAATGCTAGGATCCTGATGAAATATTTGCATGCGAGGAGGTAATGTACCATTGGAAACTTCATTTACCGATTAAGCACAGTCCCTCCTTTTCGACTCACGGAAAACTCCTTAGAAAGCAGGAGAGCGCAGCGTCTTTCGATTTATGAGAGCCGGTGGCTCTGGAAAAT
Organism: Ormyrus labotus; assembly: GCA_035582975.1. Lineage (NCBI taxonomy): Eukaryota > Metazoa > Arthropoda > Insecta > Hymenoptera > Ormyridae > Ormyrus > Ormyrus labotus. The sequence continues at coordinate 4,246,302 of JAWWEO010000045.1, read as the reverse complement.
CGGAGCGTAGGCTAAACGAAGGACTAAGCCCAACGGGCGTAAAACGCTCGCAAATTGCAAAGCTACGGAGCTACAAAGCGAAGCTCTCGCTCGTCCCGGTGCAGCTCGTTATGAAAATTCCAGCGCGCGCGCGTGCACATGCACGAGCGAGAGCGAGCGCAGGCCGGCGCGGCGCGCGGCGCGCGCAAAAATGTAACGTTTGTTATAAACATCGAGCTACCTCCTGGCGATTTCTATTTCCTGACTGCGTATAAACAATTTCCACAAAATTTTCCCGGCGAGTTGCAAAATATCGGCGGCGAGCTTTTTGCCGAGATGGTGCGCGCGCACCCGGCGAGCCCGCCAAGCGGTGCGCTCGCACTCGCTCGCGGCTATAGGGCTCGATCCCGTGTCAGTACTCGGTTTAAGTGGGCGGCCATAAAGTGCGCATGTCGCGTGAGTGTTACTCTCTTGGGATTGGCTTCGGCGTTTTAAGAGAGAGACACGAACGTGCGGCGAGGCAAGTGCGAGCGGCTTAGACTTAGGTAGTGGGGGCGAACGATGCGCAGCGCGGCCACTCCGCACTACTCCCTTTTTATGCGAGCAGCAGCACAGGCGAGGAGCCACCGCGGGGCTCCGCGAAAACCGACCGAACCGAGAGCCTCCATCTGGTTCATGCTGCTCTGGTGGATGCCGGCTCCGTGAGCATTGGTCTGGCAGCTAAGGCTATGCGCCTCGCGTCAGTGCGCTTGCGGCGATCGTGGGACGAGCTTTCCTTTCGGAAGCGCGTTACACCGCCGGGCTCGGGCGGCCGTCGCGATGATATTGCCGGCGTGCATTAGTAAACTGCAATTGAGATAACACTTTTTTCGCTCGTGCGGTATCGCGACAAACTAGCCTGGACGATCGTTTCTTTACAAAGCACAGAATTAGCAAAAGAAACAGCCGTAATCGCCCCTGGTCGTCGTAGCAAAACTTTCGCATACTACTCATAAATGTACGTAAACGGCATCTCCGTGCTTCTTACACATTTCTACTTTGAATGAAAACAGCCTCCATCTTATAAGCCTATAGGCGGTTTCAGCCATCTACGTACCGTGAACCAGCGACCGTGAACCCTATTCAGCGAATCAATTACCGATATTGAGCGCGTTACGTAGCATTCCCGGAGCGACTAGTTTGTAACAGGCGGTAATCGAAGGTGCAACGGCGAGACGGCGCGGCAGACGTTTTCCGCTCGATACTCGGGCTCGGCGCGGCGTGCACGTACGCGTACAATCGCGCTGTTGTTTGGTGCTCATATGCGGCAGACGCGCTGCTGATCCGGAGAGCAGGAGGCCGAGCAGCTGATCGCGCATTCCACGGCGAGAACAAGGTCAGAAGCTATGTACAGTGCTACCGGTGCGGCTGCCGCTGCTGCTGCTGCCGAGCACGTGCTCCGTAACGAGTGTTGTTCGGCGTTCTAGGTCGCGGCGTTCTTCGTGCAACTTCGATAATGCTTATATCTAGTATTAATTTCGTCGACTTGGCTCGCGCTGATTAATGAAGAAATTGGATTGTTTATTGCGCGTACTACTTTATGGGTTGGTATATCTCGGGGTTTGTCTTGCCGTACTTGGGATTTTCTACTCGGGATGTAAAATTTTTCAGCAAGTAACTCATTTTTTTTTAATTTCTGTTAATACCTATTAGTTGATAGTAAAATAAAATCTGTACGTTTTTTAATTTTCGCTATGATTAATAATAATATAAAATTATTTATTAAAAATATCCGTTGTCTCCAAAACATGATTTATCTTGAGGGGGCTAGCCTACCCTAAATATAATAGGACTTGAAAGCTCTACCGGACTACCTTGGCGTTTATCGTACATGAATTACCTTTCAAAAATATTAATTTTTCAGAGAAAATTCTGGCTCTCTAATATTAAAGGTTAAAAAAAAAGGTTTTGAAAATTCAAAACTTCTGAACGTGTATTGTTATTTAAAAAAATACTAATTTTAAAGTCAAAGTGCTGGCCTGTAAAGGTTAAAATTGCCCAAAATTCTGTATCGATGTGCAAATATATATTATATATATAGTTTTGATCCAAATGGTATATTCATTATTATACAATAAAAAAATTTCAGTGGTTTCACTACACGGCAACGGTAAATGCTAAGTCTTTATTTTAACGTTTTAATCGTCTCCATATAGGGTGTTCCATAGAATTCATTATAAATTTACAAATGAAAAAAATTTTTTTCATTTAGAGGCAGGATTAACTATACATATAATAGTCCGTTGGTTTTGGTACTTTTTTGTATTTTTCTTTAGGGCGATTGCAGTAAGCAAGCTCGATTCCCGCCACCGAAAACAAAAAAAATCCGCTAAACAATGTTTTAAAATGTCTCTGAAAATTTCTGACTGACGGGTGAATTCGAATCCGCGCCCTCGAGCAGCTTTGTTTTCTGAAGCAAAGTCCGACGTCTATTATCTCGAAGTTTACAAATCAATGCCTTAACCGTTAATAATATTATTATTTGATTGTCATAATAATAGAGGCGGTTGAAAGATTGAAATAAAGACTCATTATACATATACTTAATTATTGGCATTGAGACCATTGAAACCTTTTTATTATTATTCATATACTAGTGCCATCAAACTCAAACGACTCTAAATAGTATATTCAATTTCGACATTTAAATAATGAAAAAAATAATCATAAAGTATTCAAGCAGAGGAATCAAACGAAATTAAAGCTAAAAATTCGATAATTAATTAATTACAAAAAAAAACCAAAAAAAAACAGACTTGAAAAAATTCAATCAACCGGAGAGTAAAACAGAGAGCGTCGGAGCGTCCCGCTCCCAGCATCAATTAAAAGCCGGTGCGCGAGCAGCCCGACGGCGACCTCCTGCCGCGCAGCGACCCCCTTTAAACTCGGCACTAATTACTGCCTCTGTCTCCGTTTCGCAATGAAGCGAATTACCCCTTTGGCCGTACTGCTCTCCTGCTCGGGCGGCACACCCGCCGCGTCATTTGAGCGGCGCTTTCCTCATTTACTCTCGGACCTCGCGGCTCCGCGTTAATTAGTAGCCCGCGCTGATTAACGCCAAGACAATGGCCAGGCTCTGCTAAGCGAGCGCTCCTCCGCGGACAACATCGAACGGCAGGAGCTTCGTCCTGACCCCCTTTTGTTTCCTGTAATTTACAGGAGCTCTCTCTCTCTCTCTCACTCTCTCTCTCTCCCTTCGCGAACACCCCTTTTTCAGTACTCCCACGCGCCGGTTTAGCCCCTGGTCCGCGATACTCGGAGCACAGAACCGCCGCGAGTCTTGGCAGCAGCCTCGGGCGAGTGTGCGCGAGAGTCGGTGAGGGAAAATGCTCCTCGAGGAGTTTAATTAGCGGGAGCGCGGATGCGACGGCTATCAGGCGGTAAGCGATCTTGGGGGGACGCTTTTTAATTAGCTCCGGGAGCGAGCTCCTGCGCTGCTTTTTTAGTGTATGTAAGTACGAGTGGATACAGCTGCAGCTTTCTCTCTCTCTCTCTCTCCCGCTCTCGCTGCTCCGGCGATTTTGGAATTCGAGAGCTGGAAGTTTTCAGCGGGTTCTGCTTTCCTGGTTCGAATTACAAAATTAAATTTCCGAATTCGCGAAAATTTTGAAAAAGGAAAGGTTGATGCAAATGGCGATGTTGCTTTTTTGCAATAAAGCAAATTGCGACGAGCAATCTTTGGACCTAATGAATTTCTCTAATGAATACGCTTTCTTCGTTTGATTGTACGTTATTAATTCTTTGTTAAAACAATTTGTTAACTTAAAAATTAAAAGACGTTTGAAAATTTCAACAAAACTCTCGAACTTTTTAATCTTTGTAATCAATCTAACTTCAGAATTAAAATATATTATCGCATTGGTATAAACTTTTAGGAAAAAAAGCTTTAACAATAAACAAAATTAACATTAACAGTTGCAAAGCAATTTACAAGTAGAAAAAGACTCGTTTAAAAATTCCATATTTACAAAATTTAGTTCAACACGAATATAATTTGTTTATAAAATCTTATTTTATTTACACATATTTGTTTGCACTTTAATTTCAGGTTCCAGAAAGCTTGCATCAGATACGGAGTACCTGATGTTGATTTATTCCAGGCTGTTGACTTGATGGATCGTAAAAACATCGCCCAAGTCACGAACACCATCTTCGCCATTGGTCGCGCGGTAATTAAACGTTTTTTTTCAAGCATAAAAGTTTTTAATACTTTTATAGATTTGATTTGAATTATTTTTTAAACCTTGCAGAACCCATTTTTCTTTTTAAACCTAGTCTTACAAAAATTATTTAGTAAAACACTGTGAATAAAGCAAAAATTAACATCGAAGTTTCCATAGATTACTTATAACACAAATTAAAAAACTGATAGTTTCCCAATAACCAGAACGATAATTAGATTGATTAAAATAAAATTTGCAGACATACAGGCACCCGGAATGGCGTGGACCATGGCTGGGACCAAAACCAGCTGATGAGCACAAGAGGTACTTCACGGAAGAGCAGCTCAGAGCTGGAGAGGCTGTAATTGGTCTTCAAGCTGGTAGCAACAAGGGCGCCACTCAATCTGGCCAGAACTTTGGAGCCTCCAGGAAAATTATTTTCGGAAAGTGATTCAAGTCCCTTTTCACGTCCCATTTGTACTATAAGTATTTATTTATTTACGAGTACTGGTAGAGTAGCTTAAAAGTTGACTGAAATCTATATAATATTACACAGTGGTTTTCACTTCCATTTTACTATTGGAAAAATGTAATAATTGGTGGTTTTTTTATTAACTGTAATAGACAAGATGATTTTTTTTTATAACAAACGTAATATTGTTGAAATATGTACGTTGTAAGTTTACCAGTAAAATAAATCGATATGTATAGAAAGATTTTGTTTTTCTTTATTGACAAGTAATGAAATATCTTGAATAAATAAAAAAATTATAACGAACAATATTTTTAAAATGTATACACTGTAAATTTATCAGAAAAATATATGGACAATTCCAAAAAAATTTTTGTGTTCAGTTAACAAGTATATCGCCTTATAAAGTTAAAATATAAATCATGTCTTTGTACTGGCCAAAAAAATGTGTATACATAATTTTTAATAAGCTTATTTTGTTTATATAATATAATGATTTAAAACTTAAATTTTTGATTTATTATAAGAAATTAACGAGTACATTACCTACTCGCAACAATTACCTACTGAGTAAAATTCTTTACTGACATCTGTGATGCTGTAAGTAAACCAAGCGGCAATTTTGACTTTACCATTATACCGTTGCTAAATTAAAAAATTATCAATTACATATTCAAAGCAAGATTATCGAGTACAGAAAATGTACATAAATCCTTCTTTGAAGTACCAATTTAATAAATTAAACAATCAGTAAAAACCCGACATATTTTTATAATTATGCAATTGAAATGTATTACAAGCTTTTTATTTTTTTGTAATGTCCCGCAATTAATTACTTTTAGTTTTTGGTCTAATCAAAATTTAGTTAGAAAATTATTCTTTATTTAACGTTTTGTTTATTTACGCAATTTTAATTACTCTATAAATTTTATTTAAACAAAACACGTTTTAGTTCCAAAAGAAAAAAACTTTATAAACTTGTCGTATAATCCCCTAAAAGAAGTTACTTTTAAAATAATAATTAAAAGCTGTTTCTATTATAGAATAGTTAATTAAATTTATTTGGATTAAAATTTTAAGAGTTCTCAGTACTTTTAAAAAAGTAATAAATTTTGAAATATTCTGAGAATAATTTATCCCATAAAAAAAGTCGCTAAATAGCAACCATTCATTTCCAGACCACTCTCACGACTAATTATTTAACGAAAATGAGAGTAATTTTCACGCACAGCCAGTGCACTTGTGCTCGGCGGCGAGCGCACTTAGACACAGAGGCTCGAGACTTGCGCGTGTACGTCTTGCAATCGCGTATGCTGTGTGCATCTACACGGAACAGGCGCGTCAGTGAACGGCGAAGCCTCGTAGGCGTGACGTGTACATACACGCATTACACGCATTCCTTGACCGGTTTCTACACCGCCAAGCTCCTCGAGGATCAGGCGAGCATCCTACTTTAGCGACCAAACTTTCTCACTTGGAAACTGAGCCTGCTGCCGCTCTCTCGGCGACTGTATCTTACGGGTGACAGTGTGCATAATGTGTACACACTACACCTAGAAAGTTGTTTCATGTTTTCCAAACTGCTTGTCTGTGCGATCACGGAAACGCTGAGACACGCGCCATAGTTTTCTGCATTCTCGGTTCCTTTTTCTAGTTTTCTTCATGTTTATACGTATATTTTTATTATTTAATTTGCAACTGCCATTTTTAGTTTCCCAAATTGCTGTTTAAGAGTAAATTTACATTAATTGGAATATATTTTTCGGAATAAACGTACAAGCGTATTAAATTTTGTTCGGTATTAAAATACAAGGTTAAATTAAATAATTAAATATATATTTTTTATCATAATGTAAACGCGTAATTAATTTTATATTATAAATAAACTGATATTAGAATACTTTTTATTTAAAATTTACGTGACTAACAATTATTAAAGATTTCCTGCTAAGTTTGTAATTAAATTAAATAATAATTTGAATTATAAATTAAAATTAAATAATTTTATAAAAAAAATTTAAAAGAAAATCCTTAAATTTAGAAAAACGATTAAAGACCACTTGATATTGCACAAAACGAGACAGCCCTCTCCTCGATCGATGCACCACCGGTGCCTATATAAGCATGCCCGGCACAGTGGAAAAAGTATAATCGGACTAGAGAGAATCTCTCGGCAAAGGCCAAGTTCAGAGTCAGCACCGAGCAATCGATCTCCAGCAAAGCCTCCCTCCATGACAAACTACGTAGCTACTGCTAGGCTACGTCACGGCTGTACACGTAACGCCTCCGGCGCTTGATAATAATAACAAAGAAAGGAGAAAACCCCGACGTTAAAGCTCGCGGGGAAGCCTCGTTGCGTGCGTGACGTATGGATCGTGGAGCAGGCCAGTTCCGGGGGACCCCCTGTAGCAGGCGAACACGCCGCTCGAGGAGGCCTTTCCCGCCGACGCTCTTCTAGCCGCCTACTCGCGAGTCATGTGATCCTCGTTGAAGGGGAGCGGCGCGGAGTGGCCGCTCCGCGCATCAGTGCGCCCCACTTCGAGGCGCGAGCTTCCGATAGTAAGTACAGAGGCGATCGAAGGCTTGCGCGCGGCTTTTTTTTCGACTCCTTAAGCGAGATTCCGTGGGAATCGGTTTAAATGAAGATTTGCCTTTTTAAATTACGCGCGCTTTTTGTGTTTGAAAGTTTGTTTTGACCAATCGTGGAGCTTCCAGCAGGTGACGAAAATTTTAAGCGACCCACTGTATGCGACTCCTCGCACTTCTAATTTATCTGGAATCCACCTAATACAATGTTTTTTTTTAAATTAACATTAAAATAGAGCAATTGTTCAGGTGGATATTAATTTTCGAGAAAAATAATGTAGAAAAGGATCTCTGAATCACATCGTAAAGAGTTAATATTTTTTATGTGTGCAAAATGTTCACGTTTGCTAAACGATTCCTGCTAAGATCTTCATCTGCCAATTAAGAAACTTGCAGAATATCCATTCGACTTTACTACGCACGTCTTCACCTCGTCACTTAATTCCAGCAAAGAGTATTTCGACCTATATTATATATTATGTAGTACGTTCTAATGCAGCTATAAGACTGCATTGATAAGTATCGTATTACTGACGAAGAATTGTAGCCCCTCGTTAAAACGTACTTTTCCTGAGTATGTATATAAACAGAAAGATTAAAGCTGTTTCATTTGAATTCTGTTTATTCTTTCTCTCCTACTAAGGTTTAGTTACCACGTGGTAATTTCCGAAAATCTTTAATAATAACACAGACCTCTGTAACTTTGGTCACCTCATGTTAGCATTGATGAGATGTTGCCATGTTGAAATGCTCCGAGTCAGTAATACACTGAACTGTAACCAAACCGAACTAGACATAGAATGCATCAAAGGCGCTTTTAAGTTTAAATCTTTCGTAAATTTAAACGAATACCAGTTTATAAGCACCCAATCCAATAGAACAACAGATCGGTCTGTTTTTATTGAGAGGTAGGATTCTCAAATTTGTTTGAGTGTAATTTTGAATAAACTCAAAAGCACGATTGCGATAACTTTATTTTGGATTGTTTATGAAAATTGAATTATTAGAAAGTTTATAGTGATTTCTATGTTTTCTTGTATTATTACAGCGGATTTTAAATTGGAGTTTTGTAAATATCAAATGCTGTTGAGTTACTAAATAGAAGTTAAATCGAGAAAATTAATTGAATATTTGTTGTGACAACTATGAAATAGTATTCTTAAAATTTTCTAACTCAAATTTTTCTTTCTTGTATTTTTATTAGTTTTAAAAACAAAACTGAAAAATCGTTAATAATTTATCACCAATATTGTTGGCAGTGAGATCCCGAAACTTGGAATTGTATCCCTGGAACAAATAAATTAAATGCTATACATCAGTCTCTAGTATTAATTAAAATGATGTTTACAAACACATTTATCTTTGAATGCATAATAAATACCTGTCTCGAGCTACAAATAAATTTTATCGGAACACCTGTATTTAATTGAAAGTCAACAGCCTCAATCCGTTAATTAACGAAACCATTTACCTCTTTATCAATGATCCCCGAATTTCTCGCTTGGACCATCCCATTCTCCTTCAGCAGCACCTTCGACTGGTCGTACTCCACGACTTCTCCTCCATCCAAAACCATGCACGATCATATTGCTGTCCACGACCGTGCTCAACCTGCGACCAATGGTCAGTACCGTATCGCCCTGGAACTTGAGCCTGATTTTCTTCTGGATCAGCAGGTCGATCGCGGGATCGATGCAGGCAGTGACCTCGTCAAGAATCAGAATTTTGTTCTTCTTGACAATGGCTCGGACAAGCCGGAGCAGCTGACGCTGCCCGAAGCTGAGGTTGCTTCCGCCTCGGTCGATGGGGAAGTCCAGAACGTCGAAGAGTCCTTTCAGTTCCACACTACGAAGGGCCGACCAGATCGCCTCGTCGTCGGACTCTTTGTTAGGAGTCCAGGTTGTTTCGCCTGAGGTGGTGAATAGAACGGGTTCCTGCGGGATCACGGAGATTTTCGAGCGTAAAGTTTTTAGACTGACTTTGTGGGTCTCGAAGCCGTCGATCAGTACGGAGCCTTCGATATTAGAAGGAATGCCTTCGAAAATGAGTAAATACGTTCTAATATATCTTTAGGATCAAAGGAAAGAATGATTATCTTTGCCCTAAGTTATCTGTCAATAAAATACGCATCAGAATTCTTTCAGTTTCATGGAATATGAAACTATATAGACAACTATAGATACAATTGAAGACATTTTGGCTTTTAAAATGCCCATATACAGCGTTTATTCGACTGTAGAAGAAGACAATTTGCGAATTAAGAAATTAATATCCGTTAGTCAAAAAGCTAAAAGTTACGTCGAAGGCGTGAAGAAAATTATCAAGACTAAAAATGCAATTTGTATCACACCATATTTTATGGCAAGATTTTTAACAAGACAGTATAATAGATAAAGATGAATCATCGATAATGAAAATAGCAAAACCATCATTTCACGAAGTTTTCGTTTCGTTTGCGTTATGAAAGAGCATCACCGATCGTTAAAAAATTTGATTGGATTGTGCAAGCTGTCGCAGAATCTGGAATTGAGAAAATGTGGGAACCGCGTCAAGGGACGAAATTTCGAAAATCAAGAAATGTTTCTGATGAGTCTAGTCGCATTCGTTTTCTAGTTACTTTTGCAATATTTTTAATTTCGGTTTTTCTCAGTATGATAGTTTTTATTTTTGAATTAAAAATTGCAAAAATTTCTCGCTAAACTTCATTTTTTTTAATTTTATTCTATTTTAAGTTTTAAGTTTTTTTCTAATTATAATGACATTTTTAATCACTATCCACTTATATTGATTCCACAAATAAATATACTTTATACTTTTACGGTAACGACCCTTGATATGTATTTCAATTTCAAAGAGTGCTTATACCGCTCGACATGATTTTAAGTGGAAAGGTTAATTATAAACCTCATTTTTTAAATCGATCAAATATCTTCTGATGAGATTAAAAATTTCCTCTTTCAATGCCCTTTGTGATTTTTGTGATTATCTTGCTGTGGAGTGTGATGATATTTAGGTTTAACTCGCGCACAAGATTTGCAGCAAACGATTGTGGGAAATTAAAGTTTTAAACATTCGATTGATATTCACCAAACGAAAATGTGCTTCAACCAAATTTTATAAATCTTGAGGATATGTACAATTAGTGTGTGCACGATTCTTATGCGCACAAAACACACCTTGCCTCTTTTTCTCAGTATGGTAGTTTTTATTTTCGAATTAGTGAATTAACTTGTTTAAATATACGCACATCAGATCCATTGCCAGTCTAACAAGTAACAAGTATTCTAAGAACATTATTAGAAATTTCTACTATCGACGCACTTATTATTTTTATAAATTTATATTACATTTAATTATATTTTAAACAATAAATTAAGTATTTCTTTGATAAAAGATTTAACGTAATGCGCCGCACATTTATTATAAACTAAAATTTAGAATTTATTAAGTTTTCAATTATAACCAATAGTATCTAACAACAAATTACATCTTATCGTATAATTTTGCATTGTTTTCTGAAAAACATTTTACTTTGAATTTTAAATTATTACTGGTTCACATTTAAGAAACTTTATAAATAAGTATGTAAAAATAGAACCCTTGATGTCATCTACTGTAAAGCCCCTGTACAACCCTAAATTGCGATGGTAGATATAGATAAGATCCGCACGGAGCGAACTAAGGCCAGTGACGGTTTTGGGTCCGGCCCCATCATAAACCTTATCACTTACTCGATTAGGGCAACATCTCTACTTTTACACTCGGGGAAAAACAATGTTACCGAGGTGATGAGCCAGATGAGTTCAAAGAGCACTGACTGGCAGTCTCCAGACCTTCAAACTATGCAATTCTAAAGTCCTCAAACTATACAATTATTCTAAAGCTCCAACAAATCTTATACAATGTTCACTACTTAATAACGCAGTCAATCTTTGAAGCTTCAAGTTATACAATTCTAAGTTCAAACAAGTATTCAATACTAAAAAATGCGGTTAGGAAGCAGCATCAAAGATTCAATAAGGAAAAAATAAGTTTAATAAACATTTTTGTTAAGTCTAATTCAACTCTTAAAATCTTTTCTTTCTCTTTCTAATGCACAATCTTCCAAGAATTTCTGAAGGTAGTTATTGCCTGTTGTACTTTACATCCTCACGACTCTTAAACTTCGATTTTGGCAAGTAGGGAGAATTTCACATAGAAATTCTCTTTATTAAAATAGAAATCAGGATTAATTTAAAGAATTTCACTTAACTCATTCCCCCCTAAGAGTAGAATCCAAGCTAATAGGATTCACTTTCTAGGCTTAAAATACTGTCGTAAGTGCAAGTAATTGAGATAACTCTCATCTGCTTGTCGCATAAAGAATATCTAACGTCAGTAGTAGTAGTAGGCGGCATCAGGAAATCTCCTGATGCCACCTACTCGCTTTTTGGGGGACTCGTCCGGGATTGACAGGAATTTCACTCCCGTGAACATATTCTCTTTTTTCGTTTTTCCATTTTTTATAATTTTAGTCTTCTAATCGATGAGATGACGCAGTCATTTTTCGCCTGCCTTGACGTTTCGTTTTATAACGCTAAATAACAAGTAGTTTGACATACCCTTAGTAGCCTGTTATTTCTTCTCTTTAGGGAGCTTTAAGAAATTAGAATTCCATTGAAGTGCAGAGTTCTTTTTTCACTGCGTTGTAGTATTTAATTGGTGCGTATTTGTAAAATCGCCCATTAATAGAAACAAATTTTTAATATATATGGAAATGCCAAATTTTATCAACTTTCTCTCGATTTATTCAAATTTATAAGAATTTTTTTTGTATGCTATATTGTATTTATTTGATTAACTAATTCAACAAATAAATAATTGTACTAAAAGAAACACTTGTTGCGTAAGTTAATATTATTTTTTTTTTTAAGTAATTGATTTCTGTCTATATAATTAAATATAATCCATTTACAATTTCAATCTTAATAATTTTAATTTTAATTGTCATTTTAACTTTGATAAACAAGTAATAATTAAAAACGTAAAAAACTATTCTATTTTTCAATCGCTATTATCATTACGTAATTCACGAATTAAAATTCAGTTGAAGGACGTAAATATTGAACAAAAAAAATTTTCCATTACGATGATGATACGAAAAACGTAGATTGTCGATCATACAGATGACATGTTGCAGATTCATGAACGAATCCATCAAATAATCCAGTCTTTCTTAAGACTTCCAAGAAGTCGCTGTACATCGATGCGGTTCTA
>JAWWEO010000045.1:4198319-4233707 GCA_035582975.1 Ormyrus labotus | reverse complement strand
TTAAGAAAATTGATTTTATTGAATCAATAATAATATATCTTTAATGTAAATAAATATTTCTTTCTTTCAATCTCTTAGACATTGATGCAAAAAAATATTTATTTAATAAATCAATTTCATTAAGTCAATGAAACTGGTTTTGAATTAAAGAAATTTTTTTCTCAGTGTACAATCACTTGACTTCGCGCTTGTTATGGTCAATGGATGGTGAAGACAATAAGTAAATTTTAAAAAGCAAAAGGTTAAAAAAAAGAGGATAAAAATGAATGGCGATTACTTAGATTCAAACAGTAAACCTTATTAAATTTGTTTTTAGTGGATCCACACAAAAATAATAAGATTCGTTGTCGTAAGAAGCCTTCAAAAAACACAGGGAAGCCAGACGTGAACTTAAAAAAAGGGCAGCTACACTCGCCGCACCTTCGATTAGTGCACAAATCCAAGGGAGAACTCAGGCAAGAAACTTTCAAACAAAGTCTTTGTGCAGACTGTATCAAAGGACGGCCAGTGCTTCCAATGCTGGTCAAAAAATCATCAAACTTCCGAAGAAACCTTTGAAAGAAGAGGAATACGAGAATCTAAATTTAGAAGATCTAGAACTTCTGGAACAGTCTCAATATTTTTTCCTTCGTATCATAATCTTAAATTATTTAAAGTTTGAATCAAAAGTTCATTTAAGTTTTCTTATATTATTAAAAGTCTATTTATATATCGTATACTGCATTACAGATTGTAAATTAAAGTTGTAATAAAAGGTTCTATAGGACTTTGTGTCGAAATCTTTTGATCGAAGGAATTTTGGTCGAAAACTTTTTGATCGAAAGGACTTTTGGTCGAAAACCTTTTTGTCGAAAAAACGTTTGATCGAAAACCTTTTGGTCGAAAGGACGTTTGGTCGAAAACCTTTTTGTTGTTTTTGTTGTTTTTTTTTTATTTTATATATATATATACAATTTTTCGATCCACGTCCAGTCGACAAAAAAACCATTCGATAAAAAGGTTTTCGATCAAAAGGTTTTCAACCAAACGTCCGTTCGACAGCAAGGTTTTCGACCAAACGTCCTTTCGACAAAAAGGTTTTCGACAAAAGTTCTTCGACAAAAAGTCCGTCGATCAAATGGTTTTCGATAAAAAATCCTAGAACCGTAATAAAATATTAAGATAATACTTTTTATATCGAATACTCTTTCTGTATAAGTATTTATTTTTTTTAAAGTTTACTGTATTAAAAGCTTTGCATAAACGGTATGGGAAGTCCATAAAGCCTTCACATCCATAAATAAATTTATTAATCGTTGCAAAAGCAGCGCTAATAACTATATCACATTTTTATTAGAAAGCCGAACCGAGCGAAATTTATTCTCCTTGTGGTTTGCCTGAATTCATCTTTTTTGTAGCAAATACGCCTTTGCCGCAATAAAATTCATAGTTTTAATCGATTTAAAGTATTTACGAGTGAAAACCCTCGTTATTAGCAAACATAAGACCAGAAATGGAAAAGCCTGAGCAAATCGTGACTCCTCGAACGCTCCTGCAAGCCTATTCTCCCGGCGGCGTTTAGTACGTTTCCACGGTGCGTAGTGCACCGTTCGCGTTCGGTGCCTCTGCACTCACCATCCAGCATGGCTACCTTCGATTGGCCACGTGATCCCACATCTGCGCTCGCAAGCCAGATAGCTAATAAGTGGGAGAGAGATAATCGAATTCTCTTAGCCTGCGAGAGACTGCCTCGGGCCTCCTGCTCTCCCAGTCGTTCGCCGACTCTATTCGATCGACAAAAGTGTTTTGCTTAGGCACGGCCCGCCAGTAAAACTGCTCCAGAAGAAGAATAGACCAGTCCGTTCGTCGCCGACGGAGCGACAGAGACGCGCGCAGAAAAAGAACGCCCGCGAGAGCGTGTCTAGGAGAGACGCCGTGGAAGGGACTGATAGGCGAGAGCATTGCGACGGATTCATGATAGCCTGGTAGAGTTAACTTGCGCTTTCGGGGCTCCAAACTCGCTTACTCCTCGGCCGAACCTAAGGCTATCAGAGAGGCTTTCCTCGTTGCTTCGTGAAGTTTTAATTAAACTTTTCGCTAGAATATTCTACATTTTTCCTTTTTTTCTGCTACGTTTCAAATGTTACATTTGTAGCTGCATATAATTTGTCTTCGTTCAAGTAGCAAATAAAAGTCTGTATCATATTTAATCAGACAATGAACAGTGCCAGTATAAACTTGGGATTTTCTACTTAAGTGATAATTCTTTGAAAAAAATGAACTTATTAAACTTAATGATTTTTTACATGAATCTTTCTCATTACAGTATAAAGTACTAAATTATTGATTATGATAAATTAATTTGTAAAATTATTATTAACAATTAGGAACTGAGTATAAAAAAATGTATAAACATAAAATTTTCTTTATTTAGTTTCAGTTTATTAAAATTAAATCGTTCAATATAAAGGATTTAATTTTTTCTGATAATATTCAGATTCAGAAAATTTTTTAATTTTATAACGCCGTGTCATCGCAATTTAATAACAGAGTAGCGTCGATCTAATTCATTTAGTTAATAGGTAGTAAAATTTTGCAGTGTTGTAAATGCAATTGCTATTTTTTAAAATTTGTATTCAAAATACGACCTCAACCTTAGGAACAAACTATATTTTTAAAAGCTTCGTCATGAAAATGTAATTCAAGTTTGAAGTTTTAATTGACAGTCAATTTTCTGCTTGCACATCAATTTGTTGACTCAGGCATTACCATTATTAAGTGTGATTATTCAATGAACCCATTCATTGAATAAATAATTTTCTGTATTCCATTTTACTGTCAGTCTCGCGTTCGTACGCAGAGCAGTTCACACGTTTAATTTTGTGTGTCCCTTGCATTTCTATAAAATAAATTGAGTAATTGTTCATTTTACTCATAGATAATTGTTTCAAAATTTTCATTATAAAGTCTAAAAATATATATTTCTTATTATTTATTTTTATATATTCATAATTTATGTAGATTTCTTATAAAGACACATTTATCAATGATTAAAAAGATCTCGCTGACATCTGTACCGTAATAGGTAAACTGCGTAGCGATACGTTCTTCGAACTCTGACAGTTTAGTCTTTGATAGTCCGACGTCACACAGGAGCAACGGTTCCGTAACTTTCAAGTCTCTTTGGCGAACACAGCAGCTTTGTTCGCCAGTGCTTCCACAGAAGATGGACGGAGTTTTTCTTGATCTCCGCTGTATAAGGTAATTTTTAAATCTGTTTTCGAAGAATTATGAACGAATATAATTTAGACACTGCAGGTTATCTGTAAAATTAGAAAATTGTAGGTTAACGAAATTTAAGATTGATCTTTGCATAAAAATACTCGCATGGTCCATGGAATGTTCGAGGTTGGAATGCTGTTATTTTTAAAATCAAAAATTTACTGTGATAGTAGTATTAAAATAAAATTTGACGAACTATTACAGATAAATAATTTGTGCTGAAAGTGTATTATTTTAGTGATACTTTATTTTTTAATTTCTGATAATTGTTACTTTAAAGCTCTGTTTAGTAGCCACTGTTAATAATAATAAATCCAAAAATACTTGTACTATACTACAATATACGTTCAATTGAGTCACAATAGATTTTAAAACTAAACCTTTATTTGTTGCAGGCAGGATTGTAAATATAGAAGATAAGTGAGGAGTTTAGATATGAAACCTAACCTTATCACGTTTTAGTGATATTTTTTTAGAATTGTTTACAAAACTAAAAATGCCTTCCACATGTGGTGATGTTACAGAAACTGCTGGTAATTTTCGATTTATTAACACTATTCAATTTTTCAAGTGCACTTAAAATTAATTGTTTATTATGATAGCTCTGTTAAGTCAAGCAGTAGTCGAAGGAGTATCCGGAACAGACAGTGTTGGTACGCACAGTGATCTTTCTGGAAATACAGCTGTATTAAATAGACCTAAAATGGATGTTGCTTGTGTTATTGATCTCCAACAATCAGAGAACTTGTTGCACAGAAAACAAGCTTATGAAGAGGTTAAACAAGCATGTAATGCTGTAGGTGCTAAATTACATCACATACAGTTTGAAAAATTGGATTTTGGAGAAACAAATGTACTGGATACGTTTTACAACGCAGATGTTGCAGTAGTAGATTTAAGTGTACAATTACAACAGTCTTCCCTGTTCTATCATTTAGGAGTTCGAGAAAGTTTTGACATGAAAGACAATATTTTATTGTTTAATGATTTGGATTCAGAAGCAACAATTAGGTTGAAGGTAAAAGTATTAGTAAAATTAACATATACCATAAATACTATGTAATAAATAATTTTGCGAAATTTCTCATTAAATTAGCACATAAAATTTGGTTGTAATTAAAAATAGAATTTCATGAATCATTGCTTAAACTTAAAAGTAGCCAAAACCTAGCCAAAATCTGAATCATCAGTAACATCTATAAAAACCAATACATTCAGGTTATTTTATTAAAGATATAAATAAAATTGATGCCTACTGTAATTTAAGTAATAATTTTATTGAAATAATTTATTAATACCTAAACATTTTATTTCTATTTCTATTTATTTGCTTTATTTATTTATACAATTATAAAATCAGTTTCCATACAGAAAATTCTTTTATGATTTTAATGAATGACTTTCTTATTTTATTATTTAAACAAATTTATTTATTTTATTATTTGTAATATAAACTATTATTTATAAAATTAAAAATAATAATTATTTTCAGCTGTCTTGTGGTAACTACACATTTGTTACTTACAAATTTACTGATAGCGATAATTCAACTACTCCAAAACCTAATAATGCTGAAGAAATTACTGATCT
Source organism: Ormyrus labotus (assembly GCA_035582975.1). Classification (NCBI taxonomy): domain Eukaryota; kingdom Metazoa; phylum Arthropoda; class Insecta; order Hymenoptera; family Ormyridae; genus Ormyrus; species Ormyrus labotus. The sequence continues at coordinate 4,228,856 of JAWWEO010000045.1, read as the reverse complement.
CGCACAAAGGCTGAAGAAACTATTTGAAGAAGTAGAAATACAAACAAAGCAAGTATTATAGCTTGATCTAATAATATTCAACAAATAACAAATTTTAAAAGGTATTTTTAATTTTTAGAGCTCATATGAAAGAAAAGTTTCTAGCAGATTTGCGTAAAACGCGAGAAACTTTAAGTGGTGAAGAATTAGCAAAAGCCGTGAATAATTTGCGAAAAAGGCTAGATGATCCCAATGTATTATCAGGAGAAGTGGTCTTAAATGTTTTAATTTCATTTAGAGACATACAGGTGAATTAATAATTTTCTAAAATTATAAAATTTAAATGTCATAATATTTAATTAAACATTTTTGATAGGATTATGATGCCATGGTTCAACTTGTTGATGATTTACGAACAGTACCAAATCATAAAAATGCAATAAATACACCAGCCATTAGATTTCTTTATGCGTTTGCTTTAAATCGTAGGCAAAAAGAAGGTGATCGCGAAAGAGCTTTAAAAGTTATTGAAGAAGCCTTAAAGAAAAAAGAAAACTGTGTTCCTGATATGTTATGTTTGTGTGGTAGAATTTATAAAGATATGTTTGTTGAAAGTCGACATACTGATGAACAGAGTTTAAAGAATGCCATATATTGGTATAGAAAAGGTTTTGAAGTTCAGCCTAATGAATATGCTGGAATAAATTTAGCTACTCTACTAGTCATTGCTGGCAATGAATTTTCAAAAAGTGAAGAGCTCCAGCATATTGGAATGGTACTCAATAATTTAATAGGAAAAAAAGGCAGTTTACCAAATTTAAAAGATTATTGGGATGTGGCAACATTTTTTGAAATTAGTGTTCTTGCTGAAGATTATTCAAAAGCTATAAAGGCTGCAGAATGCATGTTTAAATTAAAGCCTCCAAATTGGTATCTAAAATCAACAATAGGAAATATAACTCTGATAGATAGGTTTAAAAAGAAAGACGAAGATGCGGAAATTTCTCCTGAAGAACAAATTTTTGGTTTTTGGATGGATTATTTTGTTGAAGCAACAAAATCTGAACTTGGTGACAGTATTCGATTTCCTGTAAGTTGTTTTTATAAAACTTTTTAGTAATACAAAGTTTATTTTATAAATTGTGATTGAATTTCTAATATTTATTTGACAAATAATTAGGTTTTGGTACTGGAACCAACAAAAATTTATATGCCCACCTATCTAATTGTAAATTCTGGAGCTGAAGAAAAATCTATTCAAATTTCAAATTTATGTTTGGAAAGTATTAGACATAATTGCAAACAAGTTCACGATTGGTTATTTAGTGCTAATATGATACGTAGTGTCAGTTTATATAAAAGAGATGAACGATGTTTATTTTTATACGTCCATGAAAATTCAGATGATTTTCAAATTTTTTTCCCGTCAATCCATTGTAGGCAAAGATTTTATGATTTGGTATTAGAAATGACCAGAGATCAAGAGGGTATGGTAACGGATCTTGATGCTTACATGGCTGATGATTCATCAAAAGTGAAAGTAAATATTAATACTTAAAAAATTCTTAAATCTATTTTAGACAAATAATTTATAATATTTTTATCTTTGTTAGTTTGAATATGACTTAGATGAGAATAATCAGCGTATTATTCTTGGAAAAGGAACGTACGGAGTTGTTTACGCCGCACGTGACTTAAATACTCAAGTACGTATAGCCGTGAAAGAAATTCGCGAAAAAAATTTGGGCGACGTTCAGCCACTTCATGAAGAAATCAAATTACATAGTCAGTTACGGCATCGGAATATTGTGCAGTATTTAGGTTCAGCGAGTGAAGATGGATTTTTCAAAATTTTGATGGAACAAGTTCCTGGAGGTATACAGAAACTAGCTACAATTGAAATATTTAAAATAAAGAAATCGATTATTTGATTATTTTTATATTTTTAGGAAGTTTATCTGCATTACTCAATTCAAAATGGGGCCCATTAAAAGAAAATGAATCAACTATTTCTTATTACACTAAACAAATTTTGGAAGGATTAAAGTATTTGCACGATCAAAAGATTGTTCATAGAGACATAAAAGGTAATCCTTATTTTAAAAAATTTGATTATAAATGCTTGGTATTGGCTATATTCCATTCCTTTACCAATTAATTTCATTTAAAAATTTTTAAACTTATTTATATGTATAATGTTTTTATTTTAGGTGACAATGTTTTGGTGAACACTTACAGCGGAGTTGTCAAGATTTCGGATTTTGGTATGTCTAAAAGATTAGCTGGATTATGTCAAAGTACAAAAACTTTTGCGGGAACGTTGCAATATATGGCTCCAGAAGTTATTGACAAAGGTCAACGTGGATATGGAGCACCGGTAAGTTTTTATTCAGAAATGAAATTTATTTGTACCTAGAACATTATTATACTCCAATGACTTTACAGGCTGACATTTGGTCTCTTGGTTGTACAATAGTTGAAATGGCAACTGGTAAACCACCTTTTATTGAATTAGGATCTCCACAAGCAGCAGTTTTCAAGGTAAAATATAAAAATTTTATATTAAATATTTTTTAATAATAAATAAATATTTATGAATAAAGGTTGGATATTATAAAGCTCATCCAGAAATACCATCAGAGTTGTCAGAAAAAGCCAAAAATTTCATATTACGTTGTTTTGAAGCTAATCCTGACCTTAGAGCTACAGCTGCTGAATTATTAGAGCATCCATTCCTTACTGAGTAAGTAAAAACATTTCAAAATTATTATTAATTCTCTCTTTGATATAAGTAAAGGCATATTTTTGTTACATATAATGTACCATTAACCATTTGGAATCACAGATGTATTATTGTAACATGTGTTTGTATTATTGTACCCTGATGTAAACATAAATTTAAACTGTTTATTCTTTCAATTAACACAAAATCTTGAGTATGAAGAAGACAATGTAATTCTGTAATAACTGTTTTTGTGTAAACTTCGTATTGCAAGAATATTTTTAGTATACATTTATATTAAAATATTTTTAATTTTATTTTAGAAAAAAGAAAACTCTTAGATTGGTAACACCGCCAGATTTTAGTCGAAGTATTTCAGTACCTGCCGAAAAAGCAGAAAAAATCATAAAGAACGATAAACCTAATCAAATTGTAACTCCACCGCCTATGCAAGGATCACATTCGGATGATTGGTAATTAAATTATTTTATTCAGTTTTCCTTTTTTTTAGTGAATGAGCTACTTCACTTATTTCAATTGCATACTGTTTTTGAGCTTTCAATGTTATAGTTGTTTTAAATGAAAGCTTTTTTAACAAGGATTAAAGCATTGCATCATTGTTTAAAATTTATGGTATATATTTTGCTATTGCTTTAAATCAAAGTGTCGTACATAGCGGAAACCTCACAAAGCCACGAAGATTGAGAGGACGCAGTCCAGCGCATCTTCTTTCTCCCATCAGTATGCCGACTACAAGTATTAATTATAATAGGTATGGTTTAAAAGAATGAAATTTGATGAAAAGTAATAACAAAACTAATAATTTTAAATTATAAAATTTAATGGTGCTCATTGCTTTAAACTAATGCTAACGTTTTTAATTTTTATTTAACCCTTAGTTTTATTCGCCTGCCTTGAAAACTCGCTTGAAACGCGTGTCACTTCAATATTATTCAACTCAAAGTTATCGTGAAACCGTACAACATTTATAATTATCCAACACAATAAGAAGCAAGCAGATAGAAATGTCATTAGCAGTCTGTTATATGGTAGCTCGATAACTAAGAGTTAAAAAATCTCACCTCGTTACATCAGACGCAGCTTGCATGCACGCAGCATCTACAGTCATAGTGACAAACTACAGTCCGAAAACGGACGAGTATGAAAAGTTGCAAAAGTAGTTCGTTCAATTGGCGAGCGCAAAAAACGAAGGGAGAGAATATAATGGTCAAGGTATTATCAGCTCGGCGATGCTCGTCTCATTTTAGCGACACGCTGTGCTAGTTGTTTCGAAAGCAAAGAGCGTAGTGCAGTTTGCGCATCTCCGACATTGCAAAAATAAACACGTGAGAGTAAAACTTGTATCGTTTTGTAGCTGCAGCACGATAGGCCAGACGCCATCAATAGAGACGAGTGAATCGGATCACACTGGAAACTCTATGACGAGGAGAAGTTCATCAGGTGGTCTGTTATCTCCGGACATCGAGCTCTCAGGTAGAAAGCAATTCATGATTTTTAATGACCTTTAATAGATTTTGAAACTGTACTTGATATTGTTTTTTATTTTTATCTTTATTTTTATCCTTAACTGCTATAAAAATCAATTTCTTAATATTACTTGTTAGAATTGATTTTAAAAAATTTGCATGGTTAATTTTAGAGGGTCAATTAAATCAGAAATCTGGAGAACAAGAGGGCTTTTATTTGCTCAAAAAAGATAGTCAGAGGCGAATGACACTGACTCGAGTTCTAAATCAGGACGAAACGAAGATCTGTAAACTTTGGATGAAATATATTAAAACCCCCGATAAAATTTTGTTGGAAATGGTATGTATTTTTAAATGATTATAAGACATTTGAAAATTGCATTTAAAAATCTTCTTTAATCAAATTTGTTCTTGCAGAATCATTTAGAATCTTTGATGAGAGCTTTGAGAGATTATATTTCTGAACAAAAGCAAGAAGTAATAGTAATTACTATCAGTAAATTAAAAGAAGAATTAGATTTTGACTCAAAAGCTATCGATCAGTTGCAACTGGCACTTTATTCTTTTCAATCAGCAGTGAACGATGTTCTTAGAATGCACAGCATAAAACCGCACTGGATGTTCGCGCTGGATAATCTCATGAGAACTGCCGTCCAAGCAGCAATAACAGTTTTATCACCTGGTAAAATATTAGAATTATCTTAATGTAGTTTTAGTTGATTTTATCTTTATATTAATTTTATATTTTTTAGAATTGGGAGCTAATTTGCTTGGCCATGAACGAGCTCAATCAGCTACTGATCGTATAGAAGAAGGATCTACGTCAGGAGTTTCTACTGTTAATTCTGTAAAGTCACATAAAGTAGGCGATTGCTTTGACAATAAATATTGGCGCGAATATCGCGATCAAATGGACTGTATAAAAGTGGAAAATATAAAACTTTTACAAGAGTTATTAGAAAGTCAAAGAGCTTACCAAAATTTACTATGTCAATTTTTAGACGATCAAAAACTACAAATGAAAGTTTTAACTGATTTGTGTGAGAACATTGTTAAAAATCTTAACAGAAGAAATCTTAGGTAAAAATTTATATTTAGACAAAATATAAAACTATTTAAAATTAAAAATTTTTGTTTGTTTTTAGTATACCCCATATTAGTGTAACGGATCGTGATGAGACAGCTGACACAGAATTAATAAACTGGCTTCGTGCTTTAAATATAGACGAGGACACTGTACAGAGAGTAATTAAAAATGAATTATAATTTTTAATTTAAATAATTATTCAAAATTGCACGTATTATTAATAGAAATATATTTATTGTAGTTCATTCAAGAAGAATATACTCTAGAAGACGTACAAGTGCATATCACTCGGGACGATTTGCGCAGACTGAATCTAAAGTAAGTTCTTTATTTATTTATAATCTTATAATTCTTTGTCTAATTAAATTACTTATTTACAGAGGTGGGATTGAATTAAGGATATGGAAAGCTATATTATCGTACAGAGATAACCCAGCGAATGATCCTACAATGACGCGTTTTCATCATTTTTGAATGGATTTATCAACTTTAAAAGTGCCTTATCCGGTGAATAATAAACAGTCTACGTCATTTACCACGATAGCTTCCAATTCGTATATAATAGTGATGCCGTTCCTATTGAACAGCTTTATTTTTATACAATGTTCGTCATTGTAAAAAATGTCTTCCCTCGACATAAAAACTAATTGGGTATATTAAATGTTAATAATCGGAAGAATTTATTGAATTTTATATACATATAAAGAATTGTTATCAAGCGTTTACAAGAGCATTCTTCCGCTGAATTTGTACAGTATTGCAAATCATGTTTTTGATTAATTTATCTTGATAATTACATTATTTTAATCCAGATTTTCACAAAAATTTTGAATCTTTTTAAAAGAATATATATCTGTTTAATTTTTGTAAATTTATTTATATTTATTCTGTAAATATCGAGCATTTTTTACATGTAATTCAGCAGTTGGTCTGATTGAAGCACAATTTCTATCAAAAAATCGAGTTTTTATACAATTATATAAAGCATATCTATAAATCAGCTATATTTTTTCAGTTTTTTCTCTACAATAAATAATTTACTGATATTTTAAAAGCACAGGTTATTGTATGTGTGACATGCGCCACAAAAGGTTTAATAAATTTTTTTCTAACTGCATAATGTATACAGTATATTAATTAAAAATAAAAATTAAATTTACTTTTATCACATAAAAACTGGAAAATATTTTACAAATACTAAAAATTTAATGTAACATTAGTGCATGATACTGATGCATTATTTTCAAAAGTTATAGTGTTAAATTTTTAATAAAAAATTTATATTTTCGTAACTGTAGTATAATTAAATAGTAGTTTAGCAATATTTTGTATGAAGTTATCCCACCGTTCATAAAAAATTTATATTTCACCTGTACAATCAGAGGTAAATTAGTTTTATTGTTAGAGACTGACTAAATAACAAGGGTATTCTAATAAACTTTTATCATACATATAAACAATGGATCTTACCTCCACAAAAACAAATTTTAAAGATTTACATATTTGAAACTTCAATCTTGAAGAGTTTTGTATTTTTAATCAAGTTTAAGAAATGTATATACATATATTTTTTTATTCTGTAATTGTTAAAAAAATATTAAAGTTAATCCATTTTTATCATAAAAATAAAAGTTTATGCGATTTTTAATTACGGAGCAATAAATATATATCTAACAAATCTTTGCGTAAATTTTATTTTATCAACCTTTTTCTCTTTTCAAACTTTTTATACCCTTCTTTGCTGAAAACTTTTAATGTAAGTCGATTTTCTTGTAATTATTTGTGCGTGAATGAAAGAAAAGGGGACGACTTAATTGAAGCAGCATTTGGATCTTCTCTTCATTTTGTTATTAAAGCTTCCTTGAGACTGCTTTTAATTTAATTATGGTTTGAAATGATACGAAATACTTTTTTCTACAAACTTCTGATTATTAGAAACAAAATAAGATTTATTTTTGTTCACAGTAACTTCGTAAATATCATTTAAATGGATATTAAAGATATGAAACCGAATGTCAGAACTGTTGATATAAGCAAAATGGACGGAATAATAAAGGAAAGGGTTCTGACACCCTTCTAATTAAATTGCAAAATTCTAATCCCTTTCGCTTTATTTTCAGCCTTCATCGTTTAGTTAAATGACTGTATCATTCGGTTAAAATTTTGTTTGTAATATTGTGCTCACAGAATTAAGTTTCACGAAAAACCACAATAACATCACTATTTTTTATAATAAATAATTATTCCGAGTTAAAGTTAAGTAATAATTACAAGGCTTTACGAATTGACGCGTAACGTAGAAAGTTTTATGAATAGCATTTAATCAAGAGGAGTCTTTGTTGAATAACGTGTGCGTTGATTCGTGCAATTAGAGAAGGCAGACGTCTCGTGATTTTGAATCGATCTTCTCAAGACTGTTTCAGCTCGTTATACCAGACGTAACAGTCCGCCAGATGCCTTTCATGCATATTCATTTGATTATTAATTGGGGGTGCTTGTCATTTTATATTAAATTTTCTGCTGTAATTTTTTGAACGAATTCACGGCTTATTTCGCTGGGATCGAGAATAAATTTTCATAAATTAATTATTAATTTTAGGGTGCACTGTATATTTAAATTGTATAAACGAGAAACGAAAATTGCTGAATAAAAATATTAAGTTATTGCAAATTAATAACAACTTTTATTTACATTTATTATAATAATTGTTTAAAACTATAAACATTTCTAAAACGAGAACGAAATCATTTTGAAAATTCCTTATTAAAAAAACTTTTATTCGCAGGAAAAGGTTTAATTTATAATTCATACTGAATTATTCTGCAATTCAAAATAAGTTTGCATTTCAACAGTCTATCGCTGAAGGCTATAATTTGGTACATCAAGAAAAGATGATTATTATTTTGATTATTATTATTATTTTGTTATTATTTCTTTTTTAATTACTATAAGTGAATTAATCTTTCCTTTATAAATAAGCATGCAAAGCTATTTGCGAATATAATTTACATTAGGTCGCACAACCCTCCAGCATTAATCGCGTTTAAGTCGCCTTACGTTATTAGGCAAAAAATCGTTCAAATCCATCCTAAGCTAACGAAAGCTCAATTCGTAACTCCCGCCAAACGCCTTCACACGTCTTCCCTCGCTTATCATTACAACGTTGTTTAGGCCAGCAAGGCAAACAAACTCCCGTCCTCGAATCGAGCTTATACCGTAGGTAAAGCAACCCCTCGAACAGTCCGAAATTCAAAAGGCAGGCCCACGATCGACTGGCTTTGTGTCTCTCGGGAGGAATTTAGAGCCGATATAAATTGCCCACGGACTCGCTCGCTACTTTATGGGACGTAAACACCGCGGGAGGACATCCGCAGGCTGAATCGCACGGAAGCTGTCTTTGTGTGGGAGCAGAAGGGTTCGAGAAGATGCGAGCCAAAGTCTCCTCCTGCTCGCGCATCTCCCTCCCCGTAATAAAGGAACATTATATTCCGATGGATACGTAGGTACGCTGCTTTGCATAACAAATTTAGTTTCTTCCGAGTTAATACAGCGTTTTAAAGTATTTTTTTACAAGTTAATTCAGTAGCGAACTAATTAAAATAGGACCGCAAGTAATTAATAAAATAAATTCATTTCGTTAAGAAGAAAAATTTAAATAATAACATCGGGTTTAACGAAATTTAACTGAAAGAGCAGTTTTTATTTTCGTTAAATTGACATCTCTGGGTAGTTTTTTTCATACGGCAGCGAGAAATTCGATTTCACCCCCGCAACGTTTTCAAGGCAACGGTTGCTAGGAACGCTAATTCGGGGCGCTAAAGTTTGAACTCGCGGCTTTCCATCAAACGCGTTGAGCATGAAGATTAACATAATCCTGAATCATTACGAGCTAAAGCATTTCTGCAAAAAAATGAGCATTGTGAAGCTTTCATAGCGTTTTTGTTCAAGTAATGCAAAAGTAGAGCTCCGAAATTAGAAGAAGATAAATTAAAAAGTTTGTTACAATGAAATTCGATTAACAAAGAAAAGAAACGTTTCGCTTCTTCAAAATTTCTTATTTTTTATCCGATTAAATGTGTAAGGGCTTATTTTGTTCTGTATCTCTGTTATATCTGTTATCTGAAAATCTACCGCGAGAATATTACAAATTAATTATTGAGCTGAAAAATATCAGTTTAATTGTTGAAGTTGTACACTACACTACAACCCTGCCGGAAATTTTACTTTTTTTTTTGACCAGTTCACCAATTATTGATAAATTTTTTTTGGCGAAATATTTTGGTCAAATAGTGGCCAAAAACTGATGAAAAATAAATATGGTGGATTAATAAGAATGTAAACTAAAATTTTACATTTAAAATCTAAGCATCTTGCAGGAATTTATTATTTAAATTCAAAAGTTTGCGGATTAAAAAATTTAATTAACAATTTAATTGCTTCCTCCTAGAGGAAGCTTTGTGATAGTAATTTTTGGAGTTATTCTAAAAACCTGTTATACTTGTATTTTAAAGTGTGAGGAACAAGAATAAATGGTTTTTGAAAAATGTCTGTATGGATATATGTTTGTGTACGCCTGGATCTCAGCTTCTACTGAACGGATTTTCAATTTTCACGAATCATTTTTTTTTGTCTTTTTTCTGTGATGGTGGCAAAGAAAATTCTTTGTTTGTTTAGCTTATTCGTTTTCGTTTTATCGTCAATTTTCGATTTTCGAAAAATTTAATTTTACTTTTTTTTAATGATGGGATTGAGATATTTTAGTCGACCAAGAAGCATTTTAAAGAAGATAAAAATACCTATGATTTTAGAGAAAAAAATTATTCTAGCTATCATGGTTCATTTATTTTTAACAAAAATGTGTTTTTTTTTAAAGATTATAACTCTTAAGTTAAATTATCAATTGCTCTGAACAAAATTTTGGTGATTAAGACATATATATATATATATATATATATATATCTAAAATCTGTAAAAATTTGTAACTATTTTGTCAACTAGTTTTTTTAGTAAAAAGCTGAAAACTGAAAAAAAGTAGTTTCTATATCCAACGGTTACGGGAGTAAAAATGCTTTAAGTTAATTGAAATTAACTTAATTAAGCGGGAAAAGTTAAATCTTGTATATGTTTAGAGCTGTATAGTTTTTCAACTTAAGAAACTTATTAGTTCAAAAAATATTAAGGTTTTTTTTTAGTCATATTTTTTTGTAATTATTATTTTTTCACCCCCGTGTCAAAAAATATAGTATGTGGCGAGCTACAATTGGCCAGAAATTAAATCTTTCGTTGTATTGCCCCAATAAATAATAGTGAATACTTCCATCAGGGAATTAAATATAACTTTATATTCATATTAAATAATTATGATACATAATTTAATTTATATAGATGAACATAATTTATATATATATATGAACCTTAAACACCATAAAAAAAGATGTTTTCACCGCCCAGCATTTCAAGATATTAAAAAAGCACTCGGTTTTCTTCTAAACTAAAGGTCGCTACTCGGCCAGGGTGAACATACGCGGAAGGAGAAAAAGCATAGCCGTCGGCCGTCTGAAGCGGAAAAGCGCAAGAAGCAGATGGAAAGCTCTCGGGGCTACGCGGAGAGCAGTCGAAAAGATCTGCCGGGGGAAACAAAAGCGAAAGTTGCCGCGTCAGCGCGGATTCGCGATTTTCAGGACCTTGATATTGAAGCTCCCGGCTCGTGAGAAAGAATGGGATCGAACGCAGCGAAGGGGGACAGACGGCCCGTGCCAGATAATATCTGAATATTGAGGCACTAAGCGACGACTGCCGCGATCGTAAAGCACCCCGATATGAATGCAGATGGCTCAATTTTGTCGACGAAAAGAGCTCCGCCTTTTAACTTTCATTCCCATCCCGGCCCTCCGTCTGAGTCGTCTTTGTTTCGAGCCGAGGAGCTTTCCTTCTGCAGAGTGAATGCTCACGTATGAGAGAGAGAGCGATGTATTAACATACTTTTATTGCATGCAAATTGGTACTTTGTAAAATTTTTAGGAGCTCCTGGAGACTTGGCAACTTTTTACTTCAACGCGATGGAGTCTTTATTTGATCGTCAATTTTCGGAGCTTGCCAATTTTACGCTGGATTGTATTTTCACTTAAACTTTGCCGCGCCGAACGCGAAAACTTTTTGTCCATTATTTCCGCCGCGACGTTCGAAACTACACGAATTTTATTCGGTCGACTATATATACAACTGGATTGAAAAGATCGGAATTTCGAAATAATTCCGGCTGAAAATTCTCATCCCCGACAGTGGCGCAACTCGCAGCGGATCATAAGAATGTCAGACTCGGAGAGCAGCGGCGAGAGCCCGGGGATGATGATGGTGATGAAGGAGGAGGTAAAGCCGCAACCGGTGCGCAGCAACGGGGACGGAGACAAGCTCGTGGAATTCCAAAAGCTGCTGCGATCGATGATGGATTCGCGGGCCGCCTCCCTCGAAGAGGAGGAGCAGCAGGACGAGATGAGCAATGTACTGAAGGTCCCGACAGGTACGTATAAATTTCACGGAATTGTATGCCGTTTGTTGGGCAAGCGCGCGAAAAATAAAAAGTGCTCTGTGCGACGGGCTGAGCTTCTGTTTTGGTTCATTTTAGCGGAATTTTGAGAAATTTAATTCTTTATAATTCCTGCGGAAATAAAAGATGTATAAAATTGCATAAACTTAATGTACAATATAACTTTGAAGTGCTCTCACACGTTTGCAATCGCGATAAAACGAAGAAAAGAAGACAAGAAAGAGCTAACCTGTTGAGAGAGCTTTTATACGAAAATGCAGAGCTGCTCGGCTGTCGAAATTTTCCAGACACTCTTGGCAGGCACTCTTCCATCCCCCGGCGAAAAGTGGAGAGGATTAACTTTGTCTTTCGTGCACCTTACTATTAAACCCTCCTCGTTCGCCCCGGAATACGAGTTGCAGATCTCCGCTGTAAAACGTCGGCGCGCGCTCAGGATAACTGCGCGGAAGCCGAGTTATATAGGCGCGCACATCGAGCGAAATTTCGAAATTACGTTTTTAATGCTTCTCATTACGCGTACGTGAGAGTCCTGGAATTAAACGTCTTACGGGGAGCGTCGGTTTTACCGGGTTGAGTAAAGTTTCGTATTGTTCAACTTGTCGGAGGAATGGCAAATTGCGGAGGTTTATTTTCTTCGTCGCGCGGGGGAATTGAAGGTTTTTTTATTTTTTATTTAAGGCTTGTTTTTAATTAGAAAATTTTAAGAATTTTTATTGATTCTGCAATCAAATAAACATTCGGAGCGATTCGTAAGAACAATTTGTATTGACTTTCAAATAGTAATTAGTTTCCATTAATAATTCATTCAAATAATTTATTTAACTCAAATAGTATTATTAATTCTATTGCAATTTAAAGAGTACGAATATGATGATTTATTCTACAATATTGTAGTATTTCAGTAATTTTAGTGAACCGAAGTTATTATACATATTTACTTTGTATTATATTAATCAAGATTAATGTAATGTAAAAAGATAACGGGAATATTAAACTTAAAAACTATAAATCTTTGTCTTATTTTTAATTTCCAGAATAACGCAGCTGTGAGTTAAACTTGCAATAATTACTAAAAAAGCTTCCATAAAATACATGATGTGCCTAATTACCCTGTCGTCAACGTGTTGCTTGAAAAAGCACTATCAATCTTCAACATTAACCAATTTCAAGAAAGACACGTGCAAAATTTCCGACCTTCAGATATAAAAAATTAACCAGCAGTAGCCATATTCAGTGCGGCTTCCTTCGTCATCAAAAACCCATCATAATCGTTCAGCCTGTCGTAACCTTCCGAATGAAATCTTGCATCTCGCATTTTGCTCGAATACTCCGGGGTATTCGACGAAGCGATAATCTTTATCCGTGCAACAGACAGCGGGAGAGAGGAGTAGAAGTCAATATTCCCGGAGGGCTCGGAATCTGCAGACGCCGCTGCTCTCGCCGGGGATTAATTTTATTAGCCGGCACGAGGAATATACTACATCTTTCACGGAAAACCGCGGCCGGCACTCGCTCGGAATCGCTGATCGAAAAATGCCCGCTGAAATATTAATTGCTCGGCTGCTTGCGAGACCTTCCTTCAAAGGAAGCTGGCTTTCATTGTTTATGCGGCTGATTTGGAGAGGCACTTTAATAAGTAATACAGAAAAGATCTGCTTTAAAACATATTTTCCATATGTCTTCGACAACTAAATAGTTAGACGCGCTAAAAAAGGCGCTTAGGCAATGTAAACTTCGCGGAAGGATGCCAGTCTCACCCCCGAATCGTCTCCTGGATTTCGCGCGCAACCAAAATTTGAATATTCAGGTGTTTCGTTACTGCCTACTCCCGCGTGTGCCTACGGCGGAGGCTTCTAAATTAAACTCATAAAATGTCTGGGAAAGCGAGGGATGCGGGAGCTATTTGGCTCCGCAAGCATGCATTTGGCAAGGCCGGCCTCTATGCGGGGGGGGGGCATAAACGGCGCGCGTTACACACCAGATAAACGTGACTTGCACTATTGTAAGTTTCTAAATAATTAAACGCGTAAATTGTGGCCTCGTTTGGACATCTGAGCGTTCGAAACTTATCTGTAATTGCTGGGTTTACTTGTAACGACGTGTCGAGTGCACTCTGTTATTTTTTAATTTATTCAGTGCTGCAAAACTGGACAGCTTTTTAAATTAACGTTGATTATTTTATAACCAAAAAAGCTCTTAAAATTGATTATTCCTCGTACCTATTCGTATTCAGTAACCATTGAAACTTTCTTCCTCGCTGCACACCTTGAGGGTCCGCTTAGCTGGTGTCGATCCCCGTCGAATTTAAAAAAAAAAAAGAAAAAAAAACTGCTTATAAAACCAAAAGCCGCGAAAAGCGCAAAGCCGCGTCCTTCCCGCTGACAAGCCTTGCAAAAGGATCGAGCCGGAACTGAAAGGGTGGAAGTGGTGCCTGCCAGTGCAATGCTGCGGATGCGATCGCGTGCACAGCCCGTTGGCAGAGTATTTCGTTTCGTGACAATACAGAGCTCCCGTTTCACGAGCAAATAGGCAAAAGCGGAGAGACAACCGAACGGTTGCCCCGGGCGCCCTCGGCCCTTTTCTCCGCAGTCGTTATTTATGCGCCGCGGCGGCAAACAGTCCTCCGGGGCTCGTTCGAACGCGGCCCAGTCCAGGGTCAAGTCTTTCACGCGCTGTTTTTAAGCTGGCGAGCCGGCGACGACGATGGAGCCGTCCGGCGACTACCGCCTGGAGTACATCGGCCTGCTGGTCCAGAAGTCCCTGAAACTGAAGCCCGAGAAATGGGGAAGGCTGCTCATGACGGAGGAGCACCGCAACGCCGTCCTCGACTTTCTCGATAATCCGATGCCGGCTGCGCTCTTCGTCGTCCTTACGCCCAATGCTCAGCTCGTGCCCTCCTGCGGATTTCCCATACCGTGCCAGAGGACCAAAGGTAATGAAACTTTTTACGACTTGAGGCTCCTTCAATTTTCTATTAGACGGCTTCGTGCGTACCTTCTTCGATGTAGCTTATTAATTTTCTATTATTTTTTTTTAAACCAGCATTACTAACTTTCGCTTACCTGCAGAGAAAAGCAACTTTAATAAAGTAAGGTCGAATAAAAAAAGTTATTTTAGAAACAAAAAAACTACTTTTGGCATTGAAATCGCTTTACTATGTATTTTTTATTGCATGCATCTGAAAGAACATCTATTTTTGTACAATAATAAAGGTTCTAACTAGTAGTGAATTCCACTACTACATTTAAATTGTTTGGTGTACGGATAATTATATAGCAAAGTATTTCTTTTAGGAATAGCTATTCTAAATCGAAACTAATAAAAAATATATTTCTCTAAATACTTGAATTTACTTCTAAAATTTTAATCTACATCAATATTATTAAATATCGAATAACGGAGAATTATTACAAAAAATTGTAAATTTAAGTAATATAAACTTTTTTTTTCTATATAGTATTATTATCTAATTATTTACGCTTCAAAACTATAAATACTCGCATGCTTGCAAGAGTTTTTCCACAATATGACTCATTCAATTGCACGAACAGTTCTTATACTGTCTTAAACAATGCCTCCAACCAGCGAAGAGTTCCCCGAGCGAACGTTGCCAATAAAGCACGGCGTTCTAAATAATTCATGAATCTCCTAAAAAAAAAAAAAAAAAAAATACCCCCGCGATCCAATTAACCCAAGCAGTGCAGGCGTGCCTAATTGCTCGGCGCACTTCTCAGGCGTGTACACGATAAAGATGCGCGTGGCGCCGGTGCCCAAGGACAAGGACGCCTGCGCGGCCATGCTGATCGCAGGCGACCTGTCGCACCGGGTGGTGGACGAGCTCGCCACCATCGTCGACAACATCTTCGCGCCGCTGCTCTGCAAGCCGGAGAACCACCGCGACCTGCCGGACGTCGCCGTGCAGGACATCTCGCGCCACGTCCACTCGCTGCGCGGCACCCTCTATCAGGTGAGCCGACGATCCCCGCGGGAGCCGCGTGTAACGCGAAGCCGGCGACTTGCAGGTGAAGGGCCAGGTGAACGGAAGGACCGTCCTGCCGATGCCCGCCGGGCTGGAGAAGGTCGCGGAAGTCGAGCGGCAGGTACTGACGGAGGGACCCGAGGCTGTCGATTTGTATCTCAAGAGCGCCATCGAGGGCGTCGTTATCAAGTGGGCATACCTCGTTAACGACGTCGTCACGCACGAGTCCAGCGCCGCATTTGACAATGGACAGAATCCTACGCCTTACGTCGAGTTGGAGTACTGGTCGGCTAGGCTTGCCAATTTAAGGTTTTTTCACCAACTTTTTTGTCCGTATACTGACAGCTCACTATAGGAGTCTATCAGAACTTTGGATCACGGATTTTATTTTAGCTTTGGAATAAGTTTTCTCATAAAAAAAATATGAAAAAAGCTTCGTTACTTCAGTCCAATTTAAGAAAAATCGATTTTTCTTTAATCAATTATAACTTTTCAACAGTTTGACTGTAGAGTATTTTAATAACATTGGAAAGGTTAAATTAAATCCTAACGAGTAAAAAAGAATTTCATTAAAAAATCTTTATTTGTTCAAAAGTTTAGTAAAAAAAGAAATGATCAATAAAGTAGCATAAAAAAATCTACAAAATTTCATCGACGTGATTTTTGCTTGTATTTGTTGTATAAGTCTTTATTTAACTATAAGTCTTTATTTAACATTTGAAAATCTCATCTTTCGAACTTCGAGTATTAAAATACTCTATAATTAACTGTTGAAAAGTTATGTGATTCATGAAAAATCGAGCGTTATACGGAATAGAAGAGGCTTCTATTCTTTCCGGATCCGGTGTTTTGATAGACTTGGACAGAGAAGGGTTTTCAATTAGCGATCTTGTAATTTTAATAGTTAAAATTTTAAGCACTTCTATCGCAAGCCATTTGCAAATTAAAAGCCGCGATTACTCGGAAAAGTAAAAAATTTAGAAGAGCAAATTTTCAGATACATTTTCGATCAGCTGAGGGAAGACAGGGTGCGAAAGATGGCGGTTATCCTGGAAAAGACCGAGAGCGCATATTACCCCTGCTTCAGGACGCTGTTCGCGAATGTGGTATCCGCGCTCGCCGAGGCCAAGGAAATATCACTGTATCTGACGCCCCTCGGGAAATGCTTCAAGACCGTGGAGGAAGTTGACTTTGCGGAGGCTAAGCCCGTTATGACCACTCTGATTCATTCGGTCGGATTGGTCTGGGCAAACTCGAGATACTATCAGAGCTCCTCTAAGCTCATCATAATGCTCCGGCAAATTTGCAACCTGCTCATACAGGAGGCGAGGAGGTTTCTGGATCCTACCCTCATCTTCCAGAGCGACGTTGACGAAGCACTGCAGAGGGTTCAGATTTCCAAGGGTAAGAATAATTTCCCTTTTATTTTTCTGCTTTTCATTCTCAATTTTTAATTCGTACTTTTTTTAACCTTTGGAATAGACTATTGCTTATTAAATTATAAATTTAACAAAAGTACGTCCTCTTTACATTACATATTTTTTTATGATAATTGAGACCTAGCCTCATTCTTTTTACATAATATACAAATCCGTCAAATTTTTTTAATAAAAAAAAAAACTTGATGATTTTCCTTTCAGAGGTGCTCGTGGAATTTAAACGCCAGTTCGAAATTCAAAAAAACAAACCCGCTTTTAGAAAAGATGTACCTCCTTGGACGTTCAATCCCAGTGCAGTTTTTGGTCGTCTAAACGCATTTCTCAAACGCTTATCCGACATCGAGTGGCTCTTTGACACGGTCCTGGAATTTTCGAAATTGGAAAAAATCGAAATCGGCGGAATCATGGGACGCTCGCTCAGCTCGCGCATCGTGGCCGTCTACAAAGAATTCCAGCAACTCTTTGCTGCATTCTCAACTCGTGCCAACGATGTCCTGGAGCCGGATGACGAATCTTTCGCGCAGGATTGTAAAAAATTCAGCGAGGCCATCATTGATCTTGACAGTAAGCTAGCTGCGATATTGTGCCAAGCTTTCGACGACTGTGGAAATTTGGAAAGTGTTTTTAAGGTTGGTAGAAAAATGATATTTTTATACTTACTATTAAATTATAAAGCTGTAATTTATTTATTTTATTTACTAAAATTACAATCGTTAATATTAAAAAGATTACTTCTTGTTTCAAGTATAGCATTAGATAATTTAATACTAAAAAAATACACTTCAAATTCGTTTTCCTTAATTAAATTGAGACCTTCGTCTTTTCGTACCAGCTGATTAACATCGCAGGCAGTGTACTTGAGCGTCCGGTGATTCGCAAGCAATTTATCAATCGTTATTCTCACATCCTTGAGCTGCTGCGTAACGAACTGGCGGTGGTCGAGCTATTATTCGATCAGGGCGTAAACGGCGCCATGAGCGATCTTCCGCCCCTCGCCGGAGCTCTTCAATACACGAGCATGTTGAAGCAGCGAATTGATTTACCAGTGAACGCATTTAAGTCCCTCCAGCAGCCGTAAGTGCTTTCTGTTCATTTTTTAATAAAGAAAAGATTATTGTAATGGGGTGTTTCTCTTTTTTTGGTGCAAGGATCGTTGACAGCGACGAGGCGAAAGGTTTATTAAAGCGATACGATCGGTTGATTGAGGCAATAAAAGAGAAGCAAAAGATGCTGTTTTTGGAGTGGACTAAGGCTGTTCCAGAAGCGGTCAAAGTCGGGCTCAGTAAATCATTGGTCAAAAGAGATCAGGTTTCGATGCTGATATTGAATTTCGACCCCGAATTGTTTGCAGTGTTAAAAGAAGTCAATTATTTGAAGCAAATGAACTATGAGGATATACCAAAAGAAGCTTTAGAAGTATGTAACTTGATTAATTTTAAATACAGCGACATTAAATACGTATTCCTCTTCCAGGTAGCCGAAGTGTCCGATACCTTTAGACAGTTTAGAACTTTGCTGACTGGCACGGTAAATTTCTACAATGACTTGCGACGTACTTGTCGAAAGGTGGAGTTTCATCTGATCGAATCAGATATTGCTCGGATCGATTCATTAATTAAAAGGGCCCAAGACGACTTGCGCTGGGATTCAGATGGACTCTTGGAATATTTAACTGAGTTAGGCAATCTAGTTGAAGACTTGCATAAGCGGGTCAAAGTGACACAGGAGAACTTGGAAAACATACGCAATATTATAGAGCCATGGACGAAGCAACCACTGATCGAACGTAAAGACCGAAAGAAAAATACATTGCTCTCTTTGGAGGAACGTAGCGAGAGAGTCGCCAAACGGTACGCAGAAATCCAATCTGGATCTGAGCAAATTCAGCAGTTATTGGCTGAAAACAAAAAGCTCTTTGAAATCTCTGACGAAAAAAGTGATGCATGGCAGGCCTACGTCAATTATGTTGATAAAATAGCAGTAGAGTCTCTTCGCAAGGCTGTGGGTTGTTCCTTGAGTTACCTGTCAGAAAATATGGACATGACAGGTCAGAACGAACCGCTGCTAGAAGCCCGTCTGGAACTCAGAGAACCAGATCTTTATTACGTTCCGTCTTTGGAACCTGACGATCCCGATGGATTGGATCAGTTGGTGGCAAGTTTACTAAACGATATTATCGGGATGGCTACTTTAGTGCCAAGATTAAAAGCTGGTGCGGAAGGATACGCCGACGAGCTTGAAAAAGACGATGATATTTGTGCAATGAAAAATGAAATTCTGACATCCGTAAACAAAGCTGTTGACGAAGCTACGGATTTTTGCGGAATTTTCGAAGGTAAACAAGATCTTGCTCATAATTTGTACGCTTAATCAATGATTTTTAAAAACTTTTATTGCAGGATATGCATATTTGTGGCTGGAAGACCGAGACATTGTTATGCAACAGTTTTTAGATTACAGTAGACAACTTACTCAGGAAGAAATGGACATGATCACAGCTTTCGATCCGAAAGCTCCAAAGAAAAACCCACCTAAGATGGAGCAATTTCGCGAACAAATCGATCTTTATGAAAATCTTTACACTGAGGTCGAAGCAATGAACACAGCTAAAATCTTTTGCGTTTGGTTTCGAGTTGACCTAAGGCCATTTCGACAATCGCTTTTGAACACAATTTGTAAATGGTCGAGTATGTTTAAAAAGCACTTGGTAGAAAGAGTAACTACAAGTCTTTCTGATCTCAGTGCATTTATAAGGCAATTAATCCACATTTTACATTTAATACTTTATAATAATTGAAATGTGAAAGAAATGTTGAAACCTTGTCACATCTTTCAGGCTTGCCGATGAAGGATTACTTCAACCAATACAGCCTGGTGATTATGCGGGACTTGTAAGTGTGATGGGATTTTTATTACAAGTGAAGGAAAGGCAACCGATAACAGATGATATGTTTCAACCATTGCAAGAAACTATTGAGCTTTTGAAATTCTATGATCAAGATATTCCAGAAGAGGTAAACGTTCTTTTGCAAGAGCTGCCAGATCAGTGGATCAATACGAAAAAACTTGCTCTCACTGTGAAACAGCTAGTTGCTCCTCTTCAAGCAGGTTTGTTAATTGATCGTATGGACAAGCTAATTATACTATTTGTATATACAAATGTTATTGGAAAATTTAGGTGAAGTCTCGAGAATTCGAGGTCGAATATCAGCGTTTGATACGACGATAAGTCAATACCGAGAAGCGTTTAGACGTTATGAATTTTTTAAGTATGACTGCAAAAATCCTTACACTCAGTTGGATGAGGCGCATAAAGAAATAACAATGCTTGAAAGACAAATGAAAGATATTCAAGAATCGGCATCGTTATTTGAAGTGCTTGTACCTGAATTCAAGCAACTCAAGCAGTGCAGAAAAGAATTAAAGATGCTTAAGCAACTCTGGGATTATGTATATATAGTAAGAAGCAGTATTGAAGGCTGGAAAACAACCCCGTGGCGAAAAATAGACGTCGAAAATATGGATATAGAAAGTAAAAAATTCGCTAAAGAAATTAGAGGTAAAACTTAAATTTGATTTTTTATTTTCAAAATCCAAAGAAATGATGTTTGAAAAGATGCATTATGAAATAAAAGGTTTGGATAAGGAGATGAGACCCTGGGATACATACATATCTCTTGAAGCGACTGTAAAAAATATGCTGACTTCTTTAAGAGCCGTTGGCGAACTTCAAAATCCTGCCATTCGAGAGAGGCATTGGCTCCAATTAGTGAAAAGCACAAAGGTATCGTCAAAATTGTCAATGAACTGAAAAATTTTGTAAATAATCAATTAACTGGTGGGGTGTTTTGTAATAATGTTTTTTTAACTGTCAAAATCGTTTGTGTTTTTCGTTATTGTGTGTACATAGAAAAATATTACATTAATATGGGTGAATTTTTTTAAACGTGTAAATATTAGAGTTAGTTGCACGGCTGTATATATGCTGTCGATGTTACAGAAATTGGGCAACATGACTCCAGAAATGACCGTAAGTTCACTGTACATAGAAAAGCACTATTTATATATGAATTTAAATAATTTATCTTTTATCAGAAAATTTTTTAACATTAAAGTAAATTTTATAAAATTTAAATTTACTTAATTCATTAAATTAAATGCTTTCAATCAAAAAGCTTTTATACTTACAAATTAGTTTTAAGAAATTTCAAATATATTCACATTAAACAACTTCACAAGTAATATATTTTAGCATATTTCAGCGTGCCATTGTTAATAAAATTTCATTTGTATTGCTAGAATTTAACATTGTAAAAAGATTGTAATAATTCGCTATCATATTACTATATTAGAGAATATTGTTGCGAAATCATTTTATAAAATACACTACAAATCTCTCACTTTTTTAAAAATATTTGCACGTACTTTCCACGATTAATTCACTTCTGTTGCATTATCTTCAGCACTTTTGTATATATTTTAAAACTAACTGTAATACTAATTGATACTTACTTTTATAACACCATTCATGTAATTCAATTTTAAAATAAAGTTCATTATAAATATCATTGTAGAACTTCACTGTCACTTTCATTCATTTCGATCCTTCCATTTTCTGAAAGAAATATTGTAAGCACATTTTTTACGACGCTTTTTGTATTTAATTGTATATCTTCAAAAATTTGGTCAAAGTATATACTAGAAAGAAATTCATAAAATAACTAGGTGCAATTCGTAATGAATGACTCCACTACTCTGGCTGACTTATTAGAGCTTAATTTACACGACTGTGAAGAAGAAGTCAAAAATATCGTCGACAAAGCCGTCAAAGAAATGTCAATGGAAAAATATCTTCGCGAGTTAAATGTGACATGGTCAGGAATGGAATTTGAAAAAGAATTTCATCCACGCACTGGTGCTGTACTTCTTCGAGCAAGTGAGGAGTTAATTGAAAGCTTAGAAGAAAATCAGGTTATTTTGTATATAAATATTTTAATTTTGAATTATTTTGAGCAAAATCTTAAAAAACTACAGTTTTTTACAGGTCCAACTGCAGAATTTAATTACTTCGAAATTTATCGCGCATTTTTTGGAAGAAGTATCTTGCTGGCAAAAAAAATTAAGTATTGCCGATCAAGTAACTACACTTTGGTTTGAAGTCCAACGGACATGGATGCATTTGGAGAGTATATTTATGTCTTCTGAAGATATTAGAAAACAATTACCTGAAGATTCAGAACGTTTTGACAGAATAGATCAGCAATTCAAACAAATGACCCATGAAATGGCAAAGACTCCAAATGTTGTTGAAGCAACAAATAAAGATGGCCTTGTCACCACTCTGGATATTCTTCAAAAAGAATTAGTATTGTGCGAAAAAGCATTAGCCGAATATTTAGAAACAAAGCGATTGGCTTTTCCAAGATTTTATTTTGTATCATCGAGTGATTTGTTAGATATTCTTTCAAACGGTAATCAACCAGAAGTTGTAGCAAAACATTTAATCAAGTTATTTGATTCAATGGCCAGACTGAAATTTGAAGGAAATGCAAAACCTGAACGGATTTCTGGTAAGAAAGAAATAATTATTTTTTAAAATGCTTTTAAATAAAATTTATAAATTTTGTTTAGGAATGTATGCAAAAGATGGAGAGTACGTAGAATTCGTTAATTGTGAAATGGTTTGTGAAGGGGCAGTAGAAGTATGGCTAAATAGATTACAAAATGCAATGCGTGTTTCGATTCGTCATTATTTTAGTGATGCCGTCATTGCCTACGAGGAAAAACCTCGAGAACAATGGCTATTCGATTATCCCGCACAAGTTTCTTTGTGTGGTACACAAATCTGGTGGACCACGGAGGTTAATCTTGCTTTTTCAAGGCTCGAAGAAGGCTATGACAATGCACTAAAGGATTATTTGAAAAAGCAGATCGCTCAATTGAGCACATTGATATCCTTACTACTTGGTGAGCTTAGCAAGCAGGATCGACAAAAAATCATGACTATTTGTACAATCGACGTACATTCGAGAGATGTGGTGGCAAAACTTGTTCAGTCAAAAGTTGAAACCGCCCAGGCATTTCAGTGGCAAAGCCAATTAAGGCACAGATGGGACGAGAAGGAAAAAGATTGCTTTGCAAACATCTGTGATGCACAATTTAGATATTCTCATGAGTATTTAGGGAACACGCCAAGGTAAAACAAGTCATTAAATGTTTACTGATACATGCTTTACAGTACAATCTATATTGTTTTATTTTATTTTACAGATTAGTTATTACGCCATTGACCGATCGGTGTTACATAACTTTAACCCAATCGCTGCATCTCATAATGGGTGGTGGTCCTGCCGGTCCAGCAGGAACAGGTAAAACTGAAACTACGAAAGATCTTGGACGAGCCCTTGGAATTATGGTCTATGTATTTAATTGCTCCGAGCAAATGGACTATAAATCTTGCGGTAATATTTATAAAGGACTTGCACAAACTGGAGCTTGGGGTTGCTTTGATGAATTTAATAGGATTTCCGTCGAAGTACTTTCTGTAGTTGCCGTTCAAGTTAAATCCGTTCAAGATGCTATTAAAGATAAAAAGGAAACTTTTAATTTTATGGGTGAAATGATTGGATTAGTTCCATCAGTAGGTATTTTCATTACAATGAATCCCGGTTACGCTGGACGAACCGAGCTTCCCGAAAATTTGAAAGCCCTGTTTAGGCCTTGCGCAATGGTTGTTCCTGATTTTGAACTCATTTGCGAAATTATGTTGGTCGCAGAAGGTTTTCAAGAAGCTCGTATACTTGCTAGGAAATTTATTACTTTATATACGCTATGCAAAGAATTGTTATCCAAACAAGATCACTACGACTGGGGCTTGAGGGCTATAAAGTCTGTCTTGGTAGTTGCTGGAAGCTTAAAACGAGGCGATCCTGGTCGTCCGGAGGAAGAAGTACTCATGCGAGCTTTGCGCGATTTTAATATACCAAAAGTGGTTTCCGATGATTTGCCAGTTTTTATGGGTTTGATTGCGGATCTCTTTCCTGCGCTTGACGTTCCTAGAAAGAGGGATTTGGAATTTGAAAAAACAGTCAAGGCAGCGGCTACTGATCTTTCTCTTCAACCAGAGGATAGTTTTATTCTCAAAGTTGTACAACTAGAAGAACTACTGGAAGTACGACATTCTGTATTCATAGTAGGCTCTGCTGGCTCGGGAAAAACCCAAGTATGGAAAACGCTTTTTAGGACGTATCAGAATATTAAAAGAAAACCTATTTTTAATGATTTAAATCCAAAAGCAGTAACGAACGATGAATTGTTTGGTATAATTAATCCGGCTACTCGGGAATGGAAAGATGGTTTATTTTCAGTAATAATGAGAGAGCAAGCTAACCTTGGGGGAGAACATCCAAAATGGATAGTTTTAGATGGAGATATTGATCCAATGTGGATTGAGTCTTTAAATACTGTGATGGATGACAATAAAGTATTAACGCTTGCAAGTAACGAAAGAATTGCTTTGACTCCATCTATGAGATTACTTTTCGAAATTTCAAATCTGCGCACAGCAACACCTGCAACTGTGTCTCGAGCTGGTATTTTATACATTAATCCGCAAGATTTAGGATGGAACCCTTACGTCACAAGTTGGATCGAAACAAGAACTTCGCAGTCCGAAAAATCAAATCTTGTTATTTTATTTGATAAGTACATACCTCCGTGCTTAGAAACCTTACGCAATAGGTTTAAAAAGATTACACCAGTTGCCAACATGGCTCACGTTCAAATGCTTTGTCATCTCTTGAGTTGTCTACTAACGCCAGAATTAACGGCAAATGATTTTTCGAAGGATCATTATGAACTTTATTTTGTTTTCGCTGCTGTTTGGGCATTTGGTTCTGCTATGTTTCAAGATCAAACTGTTGATTATCGAGTTGAATTCAGCAAGTGGTGGGTAAATGAATTCAAACAAATCAAGTTTCCAGCCCAAGGAACTGTTTTTGATTATTATATAGATTCAGAAACGAAGAATTTCCTTCCCTGGACGGAGCGTTTACCAAAGTTTGAACTTGATCCAGATTTACCTTTACAGGCTGTGTTGGTATACACAGCAGAATCGATTCGCATACGTTACTTTGTGGACCTTTTAATGCAAGAAAAGCATCCCGTGATGTTGGTCGGACCTGCAGGATGTGGAAAAACCGTTTTAGTCGCAGAAAAGCTTTTACAACTCTCTGAAAACTATGCAATTACGAATGTTCCATTTAACTTTTACACCACATCAGAAATGCTGCAAAAAATATTAGAAAAACCACTAGAAAAAAAGGCTGGCAGAAATTATGGTCCACCAGGAAATAAGACACTTATCTATTTTATTGACGATATGAATATGCCTGAGGTTGATACTTACGGAACTGTTCAACCTCACACGTTAATCAGACAGCATTTGGACTATGGACATTGGTACGATAGAACAAAATTGTCATTGAAAGATATTCACAATTGCCAATATGTAAGCTGCATGAATCCGACGGCCGGGTCATTTACAATAAATCCAAGGCTTCAAAGACATTTTGCAGTGTTTGCTGTCAGTTTTCCCAATTCGGAATCGCTTACTACAATTTATGCGTCAATTTTGTCTCAACATTTAGCAAATATAGAACACAGGTAAATTTTTCATAGCAATAGTATTTCATATGTATTTTTCGATGTTAAACGTTACATTTTACCAATATATTCTTTTCTTTAAGATTCCCCTTAAATGTCACCGAACTTGGCAGAAATATAGTACAAGCTACTCTACAATTACATCATCGGTGTTCGCAAATTTTTCTCCCTACAGCGACCAAATTCCATTACATATTTAATTTACGAGATTTATCCAATTGCTTTCAAGGTTTACTATTTAGTGGGAACGATTGCTTGCAATGTCCCACCGATTTCATAAGATTGTGGATGCATGAGACACAACGAGTTTATAGCGATAAACTTATAGACGACAAGGACATAGAAAGTTTCAACAAACTTCAGATCGATATTTTGAAAAAGAATGTTGAAGAAATCGATGAAGGAGCTGTCTTTGAAAAACCGAATATTTATTGCCATTTCGCAGGTCAATTTTATAATAATACAACTGATATTGTAATTATTCAAAATTATTCCTACGTATACGACGAAAAATAAATTTTAGGTGGAGTTGGAGAGCCAAAATACATGCCGGTTCAAGACTGGGCTAGTCTACATCGACTACTAACGGAAGCTCTGGTCAGTTACAACGATCTAGTCGCAGCTATGAACCTCGTACTCTTTGAAGACGCTATGATGCACGTTTGCAGAATTAACAGAATCCTCGAATCTCCCCGAGGCAGTGCACTTTTGGTAGGTGTCGGCGGTTCCGGGAAACAGAGTCTCGCGCGTTTAGCAGCTTTTATAAGCTCGTTGGAAGTCTTTCAAGTTCAGTTGCGCAAAGGCTACTGTGTGTTAGATCTTAAATTGGAACTTGCCACTCTTTATTCGAAGTCAGGACTCAAAAACTTGGGAATAATGTTCCTTATGACGGACGCACAAGTACCGAATGAGCAGTTTCTCGTCTTGATTAATGACATGCTTGCCTCGGGAGAAATTCCAGATCTTTTTCCGGAAGATGAAGTTGAAAATATTATTGCTGGTATATAAAGAAGCTTTAATATATATATTCAAGAATGTTTATCTTTTAGCTGATCTTTATCCTTGTTTTTTAGGCGTTCGCAATGAAGTAAAAGGAGCAGGGATTTTAGATACTCGAGAAAACTGTTGGAAATTCTTTATCGACAGAGTACGCCGTCAATTAAGGGTTGTACTTTGTTTCTCTCCTGTGGGTTCGACTTTACGGGTCAGATCGCGGAAATTCCCCTCGATAATTAATTGCACAGCTATTAATTGGTTTCACGAATGGCCGCAGGAAGCTTTAATGTCCGTCTCGAAGCGTTTCCTGCAAGAGTTGGATGAATTGCCCGAAAGCTATCTGTAAGAAAAATTTCTTTTCGTTACTTTCTTTTTTCTTTATTGCAGTCTTAAATTTTCTTTTTTTAAACAGAGAATCGGTAGCAAAGTTCATGGCTCATGCACATACAAGTGTCAATTTAGCTAGTCGACAGTATTTAATAAGCGAGCGTCGGTATAATTATACCACGCCAAAATCGTTCCTCGAACAAATTAGTTTATACATTAAGCTACTTAAGAACAAAGCAAAAGAGTTGAAAGCTCGAGTGGAAAGATTGGAAAATGGTTTAGCAAAATTAAAATCCACAGCAGTTCAAGTAGACGAACTTAAAGAAAAATTAGCAGTTCAGGAAATCGAATTGCAGCAAAAGAACGAAGCGGCCGATACTCTTATAGCTATTGTTGGCGTTGAAACTGATAAAGTACAAAAAGAAAAAGCCATCGGTAATTTACTTAAGCTTTATAAAAATATAAAATGCATTAATTAATTTTTACTAAGAAATTTGACGAATATACGTTCTCTTTAAATTAGCGGACGAGGAGGAGTCGAAAGTAGCAATAATTGCCGAAGAAGTATTAAAAAAACAAAAAGATTGCGAAGCTGATTTAATGAAGGCCGAGCCAGCTCTTCTGGCCGCTCAAGAAGCTTTAAACACGTTAAATAAAGCTAATCTTACAGAGTTAAAGTCCTTCGGGTCTCCTCCTGGCGCTGTTACCAACGTCACAGCGGCGGTTATGGTTCTTCTAGCGCCCAGTGGAAAAGTACCTAAGGATCGGAGTTGGAAGGCTGCAAAAGTAATTTTTATTTTTTAAATTAAATTTTTAATTTAGAAGTAACAAATATTGCAATACATTTCAGATAGTCATGGCGAAAGTTGATGCCTTTTTGGATGCATTAATCAATTACGATAAAGAAAACATTCACCCGGAAGTTATAAAAGCCATTCAACCATACTTGAAAGATTCCGAGTTCGAACCCGAATTCGTCCGATCAAAGTCAGCAGCCGCGGCTGGACTGTGTGCCTGGGTAATTAACATCATAAAATTTTACGAAGTTTTTTGCGACGTTGAACCTAAGCGTAAAGCTCTAGCCCAAGCTAACGCTGAATTGGCCGCCGCTCAAGACAAACTAAGCGTCATCAAAAGGAAAGTTGTCGTAAGTAATAATACATAAATGTTAAAACTGTAAAGTTTTTAATAGTATATTTTACGCGTATTAGTTTTTTAAATGAATTATATTCCTGTCTTTTAACCACAGTCTTTGGAAGAACAATTAGCAAAACTTACTGCTGATTTCGAACAAGCTACGACCGAAAAACTGAAATGCCAACAAGAAGCCGACGCGACAAATGCAACGATAGCTTTGGCGAATCGATTGGTCGGAGGCTTGGCCTCGGAAAACGTTCGATGGGCAGATTCAGTGGCAAAGTATAATTTTTCCAATAAATATATTAGTCAAGTAAAAATAATCTTAAATTACCAATTGAAATTATTAATTGCAGTCTCATGCAACAAGCGTCAACGTTACCCGGCGATGTTTTGCTAATAACTGCTTTTATATCTTACGTGGGATGTTTCACTAAGCAATTTCGGCTGGATCTCATGAATAAACAATGGCTGCCTTTCTTAAGGAGTATCGAACCCGTTGTGCCCATAACTGATGGATTAGATCCATTAACTTTATTAACAGATGACACTCAAATAGCTAAGT
This sequence comes from Ormyrus labotus, assembly GCA_035582975.1. NCBI lineage: Eukaryota > Metazoa > Arthropoda > Insecta > Hymenoptera > Ormyridae > Ormyrus > Ormyrus labotus. The sequence goes on along the minus strand of JAWWEO010000045.1, from coordinate 4,199,926 downwards.
GGAATAACGAGGGTCTACCCAACGATCGCATGTCTACGGAAAATGCAACGATACTAACGAATTCTGATCGCTGGCCGTTGATGATCGATCCGCAAGTAAGTTCTTTCAATTCAACAGAGAATTCAACAGTCGTTATTTACCGAATGAAAATATTTCTATTTATTCGTTTAAGCTTCAAGGAATCAAGTGGATAAAGCAGAAATACGGAGAAGATCTGCGAGTGATTCGTCTCGGGCAACGCGGCTATCTGGACGTGATTGAGCAATCCTTGGCGGCAGGTGCGACTGTCCTCGTCGAGAACATCGGCGAGTTTGTCGATCCGGTTCTCGACTCTTTGCTCGGGCGAAATTTAATAAAAAAGGGCCGCGCCTTGAAGATCGGCGACAAGGAAGTCGAGTACAATCCGAGCTTTCGCTTGATGCTGCACACGAAACTGGCGAATCCTCATTACAAACCCGAGATGCAAGCTCAGACGACTCTGATTAATTTTACTGTGACTAGGGACGGATTAGAGGACCAGCTTCTCGCAGAAGTAGTTAAAGCGGAAAGACCAGATCTTGAGGAGCTAAAGGCGGATTTAACGAGACAACAGAACGATTTTAAAATTACGCTCAACAGTCTCGAAGATTCGCTTCTCTCCAAGTTTGTATTACTTTGTCTTTTCTTCGTTGTAATTTATTTCGAGTTGTTTATTCTCGGCTGAATTTAAATAGACTTTGAAAAACTTTGTTTCTTTGTCTGCAGAAAATTAAAGATTTAATTTAAATAAATATAGATCAGTATATAACATTTACAAGCATTTGTTAGATTTTTATTATTTAAGATTTTAATGCTACACTGAGAAAAATGAGAGAAAAATTTTATTAAAAATTACTATATTTTATACCAAAGCGTATGCAAACTTGCATTATCCTAAAAATTACTATACTACGTAGTAAAAATTAAAAAAACTATATCAGTTTTTACTATATGCATGTTAAATTTTAGTACAAAGTATAATAATTTTTAGGATAATGCAAGTTTGCATACACTTTGGTATACAGTATAGTAATTTTTAATATAAAATTTTTCTCAGTGTATATCTTTACTTTACATCGTTAAGCGAAGATTTTTTTCTGAATTTAGTTAAGTCAATAATGTTAATTAGGTCTTAAATTGAAATTTGACAACTTTGAAATGCACAAGTTTATTCAGCATTAGTTTATTCATGCGCATAAGAATTGTACACATTTTAATTGTGCACAATTTATCGTATCTCAATATTATCTCTATATAAATTTTATCAATGCTAAAATGTGTACAATGTTTATGTGTATACAATTCTTATGCGCGCCATTTATTCTGCAAGCAGTTGACGTAACTTCGAGCTTTCTCTTTTAAAAAATTAATAGCTGCACGACAAAAATTTCGATTAAAATGATGTATAATCTACTTTGCTCGGTATAATACGAAAGACAAATAACAAATTCAAACTTTAAAGCTTTTAAATTTAAATTAAGTTTAAAAAAAAGTAATAAAAATTTTTGAAACTTCCCTGGTAGAAATCGCCCATTTTTCTCCCATTTATGAAACGCTTTTTTCCACATGTTTTAACCATTTACTACCGA
>JAWWEO010000045.1:4149755-4188132 GCA_035582975.1 Ormyrus labotus | reverse complement strand
TAAAAACCCCCCTACGCCACCTAGCAAACAGTCGGGCAAACATCTACAAGCACCCAAGGCAATTAATAAACGATGCCCATCAATAACTAATTTTTTTCAGAAAGAAATTTGTATACTCGAATTATTATACTTGTTGACGTCGCCATTTCTAACTGTTCTTTGTAAGCTAACATCAAAGCATTCATTGGGATAATAAAAAATGATTTTTTACCTCCATCAGTCAAATAATATCGAATAAAATGAGCCCTCTTGGATTAAATTTGGCTCTCTTCAAGCTGAAATATCGAAAGATTCTAAATGCTTTAAACCACATTAGTTTTTCGGGTGACAAAATAGCGACATACGACAATCCAATAGAGCCATAAAATAAGTTCCAATAACTCAATCTCCCAAAGAGCTGCTAAATTTTTTCGTTATAACCACCTTCTCCCTAAATCTAGCAGCAGTAATACCCAGATAATGAAGTTCGCATGACGCCACGGTAATCCGGCAAGCCGCCAGCACCGCCCTCCTCGGAACAAAATTGTCGAAGCTCGGCTCGAGATATAAAAGTTAAAAAAAAAAAAAACTAAGTCCGACTGCACACCCGGATTAGACCCGCGCTCCTCCGATTTTCTCCTCGACGCGAGCGAGCGCCAAGTATTATTCGCCGGAGCGTCCCCGCGGCAATAATTCAGTACCCTTTTAGGCGGTTATCGCCAAGTGATTTAGTGCGCATTGTAGGATATACGCGCGCCGCCGGGATTTACGAGCGCGCGAGGCGTATATACGCGCGCGCGCGCGCGCGTACATCCGGTCGGGTGGCCCCGGAGGTGAATACGATACGTATACGCGACGCGCGGTAACGAGTATCCCGGCGATGCTTTCCCATTTATGCACCCCGCCGAGGAAAATCCGCCCCGGGACCTTGAAAGCGAGCCCGAGGATGGCGCGAAACGAGGTCAAGCGAGAGATCCCGCGCGTAAGGAGTTATTTAATTAACGGACGAACGAGGTATTTTGTGGTTTATTATAATCGAATTAAGGTACATCGGGCTGGAAGGTTTATGCGTAAAAAAAGTCATGTGCATACTCACTTATTTAAACAGTGATGTAGGAGAACCACTGCGAAATAATTAATAAGCTGATTTCATTATTAGAGAATGAAGCAGTTCAGAAATACTAGTAGCCCGATAAAATATTACGTCTGACAAATATTCAAATTCGCTATTTAAATTAGTGAAATTGTCACCGATTCTGATTTATTGAGAGAGTTTTTAATACAAAAAGATAGCAAAATTGGCTTGTCAATCTGTCGAGGAAACAATTTCACGCGCTGGTTAGACGCGATGCATCAATTTATTATTTGTCTCCTCGAGCAATATCAATAAATAAAGTGTCCTACAGCCTGTAGCGATGTGATTGAGAGCCCGAGCGCGCAGGGCGTCTTCGAAAATGAGGTGGTTGGAGAAAAATGGCTGCACCGCCGAAGGCATAATAAATTTATCCCCTTCGCGTCTCGGAGCCCGCATTGTTTGCTCGTGTAGAACTGGAGCATTGTTTCCTCGGCGATCCGTTCTCGAGAGTGCTGCACATTACTTTCCAACGAATCGAAGTGGCTTCATATCGTTCGAGTCTGTCGCGTGAGTGTTATTTTTATGTATTTCTCGATGGAATTGTTAAATGTTAGTCTTTAGCTTCCGACAAAGCGGTTTACAACCTTGTTTACCCGCCTAACGTAAGCATAACAGTATGATAATAACATTTTATGCAGTTCATTTACACAAATGTTTATGTAAATACTTTACTAAAAAGACACAATAGCCAAGTGTTGAAAAGTGGATTATAAATTTGTGAGAAAATGGACGCGAGCCCATTTATCCTTCGAATAACTTAGGAATATTTGCCCTCAGGTTCGATCCAAATCTGATATTTGGCGCTAAAAAGCTTCGTCCCCCTCTTTCATCAACCAACGTAATAAAGCCATAAAAAGCATATAGCCGTTAGAATTGGTCGAAAATTTAATCGAAAATGCTCATACAGAAACGTTTGCTAATCTGCTTTACAAGCGAAGGAGTCCCTTGCTTTATTGCCAAGGTTTTCATCCCTTTGTCCCACATACGCGGCGTCGACGTTCAAATAGACTCCTCTCCTTTATTCCTTCTTCATCCGCAAGTAGGAGCGCCGCCGCCGCCGCCAAGGGCGCATTGGCGTTATTGGTCGAAAAGGGGTCGCAGGCTTTAAAGTGACAGGCGCCATCCGATATTAGGCGACTGGGGTATATCATCCCCTGCTTCTACAGCTTCCTTCTCGTCCTTCCCTATATATACGTATACGTATAGTGCGGAGCGCCACCCCAAGTTGTATGCAAATTCGGAAAAAAAGCAATCGGCACGCTTGATTCATCCATCGATCGGCGTAACGCGCTCGGCGGACCGGAAGAAGAAAGAGCGCCGCGGCAGATGTGGTGCGGCGTTTCGCGACGACTCCTCCTTTAAATCTATTTCGCAGCGCGGCAATTTCGGGCGGGCGTCATTACGGGGGTTTCTTTTTTTGCGCCGGACGAGGAAGCGAGAGAAAAGAGAGCCGGCCCGATCATTGTGCGACGCCAGTAGGTCAGTGGGGTGTTTATGCGCACGCGACAAGGCACTACTGCACTACTACCGGTCGCCGCCGCCGCCGCCGCCGGGTGGAATATACAAAGGGGAGTAGCGGGCTCGCGAGCGCTCCTAACCGTAATCGTGTATGAATAAATTCTATGTCTTTGTGTTGTACGGGATAAATTGAATGTTGCAGTCCGTCGTCAAGGACGAAAGAGGGGGGTGGGACGATTATTGGAGATGAAGGAAATGGAGTTTTTTTATTATTGCTCTAAATATTGATTTTCCCGATTATACAAACAGACGATTTGTGCCTTTGCAAGTACAGGTCGATCAATTATGCTAAAAATTTACTATGAAAATTTAAAAAAATTTAACGCATTCGTTTGAACCAATGCTACAGATAATTAAAGATTTTCTTTAATTTTCAATCATCTGTAACTTTAGTACAAAATACAATTTGATACATTAATTAATTTGCAAATGGTGGGAGGAATATTTTAATTATTCAACATTTCTCTCATAATTGCGTAATATCTCGAAAGAGTAGAAAAATCGGACCTGAAACATGAAACTGAATAAAAAATTTTCTTATAGACTTGCTCGTGCGATTATTGCAGCTCCTTCGACATATTAAATTCTTTAAAAATTTAGCAACAGGCTACCTTAAATTTGCACCAAGTCGTATTGCAAATATCGCGTAATCTTAAAACGGTCACCCCCGATGTCCGAGTCGAACCCGCCAATTCGCCAAAGATCCGTAACGAGCCCGCGGGGGAAAACTAACAGAAAATCGGCAGAAAGCACAAAAAGACGGAGCGAATGAGCCTAGGAGTATGTTTTTCCTTTGTGCAAGCGGCTCGGCGGCGGCGGCGGCCGCGGCGTCCGTGCCCGGCATACGGGGACACGTGGGGATCGCCCGAAAAAAAAAGGGAGTAGCAGAGCGCGGCCTCGGATGCAGGCCGCACGCGTCATCGCCGCCGGCGCACAAAGGAAAAGCGGCAACGGCTGGCTAAAAATCCCCTCACGCGCGCACGCAAGTCCCCTCGAGGGCCGCCTATAAACGCTGAACTCTTTTAATCCCGCGCGCGTGAGGGAGAGAGAGAGAGAGAGGGGGAGAGAATTGACCTCCGGGAAAAAGCGATGGCTTTTCTGCGCGGGCCTAGACAAAGAAGACGCCGGCGTTTCTGGCCTCCGAGGCCCGATCAATGCCACGTGAAAATGGATGTACACGCCGCGACGACTGTCGGCGGGACGGGTAGTACAGGTTCTTTTTCGGGAGAGAGAGAGTTTGGTCGATGGAAGGATGGACGTTGTGGGGGAGCGTTAATCATTTTTCGCCGGACGTCTTTGTGCCGCGTTTTCACGGGGAGAGCCCTTTTGTCGTTACGCAATTTCTTTGTTTTCGGAGCGGAACACGTGGATCGGTCCGGCGTTCGAATTTTGTTAATTCGACGAGGTGTATATACACTTGCCTCGACGAGCTTTGTCATTGCGTTTAGCCATTGTTACAAATGGATATGTAAAATGTATATTCCCTCGCATGTTAATTCCATTGTATTATTACATCATATTCGATAAAATGATGCTTTCGTTTAATTTAAAATAAAATTTTATTGAATTATATGCCGGAGTGTGCGGGATAGAATTAAAATAAATTCTTATCAGTTTATATTTTTCATATTGCGATATTTTTTTTTAGTTGAATACTTTGCTTGTCATAATAAATATAATAAATATTAAATTAACAGGAAACGCCGGAAAAAATAATTATTTATTTAAAGAATTTAATTTTAATCAAACGCCGATGTCCGAACAAAATTCCGCTGGCAGGAAGCTCCCTAATAAAACACCTATTTTGAAATCTCTATATGGTGTCCATCCGGTGTCCGTTGAAAATAACCTTTAATTAAAATCCCCGCAATAAAAGATCGATTGTCGAAATTCTAAAAAAAACGAAATCTGCCGTGCACGTCAACTCGGTCACTCTGCCCCGACAAGTACTTGTACGGTCGCGAAAGTTTTCATAAGGTTTTGCGTTCCACTTTTCTCCGGCTCTCCGCGCGCGTCTGCTCCTCGCCGGAGATAATAGCCTTCCAAGTGCGAATGAGCGACCGCGAGAGGACGGACCCTGTTTGGTCCGTCGCGTTTCGTACCGGTTTCCCCGCGCTGGAATCGCTCGCGCGCCTAGAAGTCCAAGCGGCAGGGCCATAAAAGGCCGGAGAGCATGTGCTTTTATGCGCTCGCGCGAGGATGCATTTGCTTAAAATTAACGGCGATGCAGTGCAGGGGTAAGTGAAAGGCCGAAAGAAAATAATCGACCTATCTGCTTCGTGGGAATACGCTGAAAATTAGATGCCGATCCGCGCGGAGAAGCGCATCCCGTTGCAGCTCTGCCTTCGGCTTCGAATTTGAACGCCGAATATTCGAGCTTTCGCCCAGCTACGTTATTCCTCGAGCCGGCAGAAAACTCTGCTTTTCACGGAAGCGGGTAAAGATCGGGCAGGCCTCGATGATAAAAACAGCCCGGGAAAAGGTAAAAATCCCGTCGGTCAACGGCTGTCGAGCTCTCGAGCCATGCAGTTTTTGCGGAAGCGGCGTAAAACTCGAGGACAGCGGACTCGAGAGAGGCGGCGGCAGCAACAGGGTGTGTGCTCTTTCTCTCTCCTCCCCGGGTACGTTCGGCCAGTAAAAAAAAAAAGGAGCCCTAAAACACACACGGGCAGCGCGCACGCGCGTATAATATCCCAGCTCGTAAATCAGCCGGGCGTCGTCTCGCGCTGAACGGCGAGCGAAATTCGTTTCCGCGACTTTTCGTTTTACGACGCCTCTCTCTCTCTCTGTCCGTGACTCGCGAGAAAGCACGTGGCTTTATTGTGCGGCACATGTGCGCGGCTCTCCCGCTTTCGTAGAACTGGGCATGTTGCGCTTTTCGTTGCGCGCCCGTTCTGTTTGAACAAGGGAAGTGGAACAAGTATAAGAGAGAATGAGAAGGTTGAAATCGCGATTTTTTTCCGCTGAAATTTACGCTCCGATAGCTTGTATACACACGCACCGCGTCGGATTAATAATAGATTTTCGGATTACACTTTTATAAAAACTGATGCAACGACAAGTCGGCATATTTAGCCACTATTCAGAAGCAGTTATCGAAACTTTTACTTTTCGCCGTACCGCACTACATCAGGATTACTTCGCGCGCGGAATGCACAAGTCCGTTGTTACCCTCGTGTCCTAAGCCGCGATTAGCGAATTGATAATTCAAGGTCCCTCGCGAAATAAAAGGCCCGAGCCTTTCGCACACGTATTCTCCTCGTCAAATAATCGGAGAAGCCGGAGACACCCGCGCCACGCGTGACGTCCCTTGCATCGGCAATCGAGTGTATCTCTCGAGCGCAAGGCAAATACGAGAAAGAGACCGAGAGAGAGAGAGAGAGAGCGGTGAAAGGGCCAAGTACGCAAGGAGGAAGAAAGAAAGAAAGAAAGAAAGCCGGGAGAGAGAGAGAGAGAGAGAGAGAGGCGAAAACAATCGTCAGTGGGACAAAGAAACGAAAAAGCGAGAAGGAGAGCCGGAGCGAGGAGCAAACAAAGACTGGAGCAAGGACAAAGAGATGGAAAAATTAAGGGAGAGCGAGCGAGAGGGAGCGACTCCCATGGGAATCGGGCGGGAGAGAGAGAAGGCGGCCGAGGGGAGGAAAGAAGGATAAGCGCGCGCGTGTCGGCGAAAGCTCTTTGTTCGCTACTGGGGTTGCCTGCTGCTTCTCTCTCTCTCTCTCTCTCTCTCCGTCTCTCTCTGCCTTCACGTGGCTCCTCGCCGGAGAACGACAAGTTAATGCGTTTCGCGCCCGAATCCGGGCTGATTAATCGCACGCGAAATTTACACCGTTCCGCGGGACGAGAGATATCCGCCAGATTCCGAAATTAGCCGCTTCCTGCCCGCAGCTGCGGGTAAAAAAATTAGCCGCCAAGCGGGGAGAAATTATTTTTTGTGTTGGAGCGCCGCGGATATTTGACGGCGGGCTAGGATTGCCGCCGCCGCCGCTCGGTGTTTACTCTGTAAACTTCCTTTGTCGGCTTGTCACAACAATGTCGATGACTGCGGGCGCACACGTGATCGGCTATTGTGCCGCTCGATTGATCAAACGATTTTCGAAAGTAATTGTCGACGGCTCTCGCCGTTTGGCTAGAAAGTTTTAGGATTCATTTTCGGCGATTGAATCGTTGAAAAAGATATTCTTTCCTCGACTCCTCTCCGCTTCTGCCGTCGAGCCTGAACGTAGAATAATTTTAATAAACTAGATATTGAAGTTGAATTCATAACGCGAAACTTGCAACTGACGCATTAAACCGCGCTGGCAGCAGCATTCTTGGCGAGATTTATTAGCTGGCGCGTTCAGTTATTCTCATGCACAATGTGTGCTAGAAGCCGGCGCACTTGCTCGTAAAATAATGAAATTCCATAAATAATAGAATCAATAAGCCGCGTGACGTCGAATTATCTCGTAAAAAGCAGCGGCCGAGAGAGCAATTAACCGGCAACTATCCTTCTTTTTTTCTTTTTATTTCCCAGCCAATTCATTTGCACACAAACGCCGTAAACGTCGGCGGCGCAACAATGCCCTCTCCGCGCGCGCAAGAATTCGCCGCGCGGCAATTCGCTCGCATAATGCCTCGGCAGTCATTAATCGGCGCAACGGCTCGATGACCGCACCTCGCTCCCGTCGATAAACCGCGCGAGGAGAGCGAGAGAAAGAGAGAGGGGCGCACTCGCGGCGGCCGATAAAAAAATCTCGATCGATCGGTATATAACTCGAAAGCGCCGCGCGTCTGTGTCTGCACAAATGTTTCCACGAGGTCGTTGATCCCGAGAGGCCTGCTGCTGCTGCTGCTTTGCGAAACGAGGGCGGAGCGAAACTTTCGACCTGAAGCCGAGAGCGCCGAGGAGGAGCGTCGACCTGAAAAGACCCGATAGATATCCTCGCAGGTAGCTGCGACGCGCGGCCAGAAAGGCGTGAAAGGCGAACGCTCGCGCGAGAGGCAGCCGAAAAGGAGGATCGCTCTCTCGCTCGAGGATCGACTCTGGTTATACCGGGGCCCGGGCAAAGTATGGGACCGCGGACACGTGGTAACTCGAGAGCCGCGCTTGTGAAATCTTGCGGCACGGCGCCGCCTGGGTAGCTTTGCGAAAAACTACGGCTCGGAGAACGTTGGAAATTCGAGCGAGATCGGCCGAGTGGATAAGAGAGCGGGCGAATCGAAAGAATATTGTACCTTTTTGCATATGTTTTTCAAGCCCCATTGTGTAACCGGTAATTTGATCGGTCGCTATATTTGCATAATATTCGATTCACTTTTATCATCTCTTTAGGCTGATCAAAGGCATCGATATCAATATTTAATGGAATATTTAACTTTTTACACGGATTCAAATTAATTCTTTAATATGAATTTCCTTTTTCCGACCGAACTTTCCTCGTTGCTTAAAGTACATCCGCTTCGTAAAAATACATCTTCAGAATCCAAGATAAAAAATAAATCCACATCGAGCTCGCAAGTCCGCAGTAAAAATCGGCAGCTATATACCAGCCCTCGGAGGGAAAAATTCATCAGCGAAAGCTCTTCCTCCCGTTCCTAATTCTTTTCTCCCCCTCGTCTTTGGCGCCACGGCCCCGTAATCCGTCCTCCTCGAGATTCGGGCGGTAAATTGTTTCGCCGGAGCAAACGGAGAAATCAAAGGACCCGGGGAGAAGAACAAAGAGAGTCGCGTGCCCGCCGCCGATAGGCGTCGAGCGGACAAAGGAAAATCAATCCGAAAGCCTCCTCGGATGGCGGAGGGCGGAATCCTCGTGGCCTCCTCGCGGGGGCGGCAAGAAGCCCTCCTCCTCCTCGTTCCTCCTCGCGATGCAGGAAGGAAGGAAGGAAGGCATGCATGCGCGAGCGAGCAGCGCAAGGTGCAGTCGCGCTTGCGAGCCCGAGCGGAACTAGGCCAGTGGGTCTGCTGCAGCTGTGGGAGCATCTGCGCCGCCCGTCGAGGCGCCCGTTTGCCCCGAGGAAAAAGGATGCGCGCCGACGATTTCGCGCGCGGAGACTCGGCGCGCCTTTGTTCCGACGAGCCTCGGATATTAGGGAGTTGGCTCTCGCGTTGCGAGGGGAGTCGCCGCCGCACAGTGCGAGAGGGGGGTATAAACGCGCTCTTTTTTTTTTCGGGCTAAGCTGGACGATACGTAATTGAGTAGCTATTTCGGTAACGAGTGTGTTTTTTCTATTTTCGGATTTTTTTTACTGGTTTACCGATAGTTTCTGCAAAATGGAAATTTCATTTTATTTTCTGTGATGGAAAAGAGTTGTTTTTCGATGCTGTGATACGGTCGTCAGTGAGTGCAAGTGCTCCACTTGTACGCTTAATTCATTTTTGACAATGTGAAAAATAAATAAATCTCTCAAAACTCGAAAACCCAAGCTCGAAAAGTTTTTGCTCCAAACGCGCTTTTTGCCTCGAATAATACGGCGCGTTGTGCGCGGTTCAAGGCGTACACAAAGAGCCCATTGTGCAATGGGCGCAGCCGAAAATAACGTGCGAACGCGACCTATTATGCCGGCAATTAAATTTTGCTTCTTGTTCGAGAGGCGCGACGAAGAAAAACAACCTTTTTTTGGTTACGCGCCTGCCGCGGGGGTCGGGCCAAAACCAATTTTCTAACGGACGGTAACACGAGAGAGGCTAATTCAGTTTTGGTCGCGCGGCGCACGGCTCGCCGAGCGAAAGGACTTTTTGGACAGTTTCTGGCCAATTTTCAAGTTGAAAATCGTATTTTGCTTTTACCTCGTCGCGCGTAGGAGCGGTCTCGAGTACATTTCCATCAAGCGCTCGAATTTGTAGTGGTAGTTTTGCGCAGTTTGACAGCTAATTTTAACTGCGCACAGTGTAATTTAATTAGCGCGCTGCCAATCAAATTTTTAATCGAGCTTATTTCGAGTTACGCGAAACTAAAAGCTTTTCCAAATAAATATAAAAGTGCTTCGAAATAGAAATACAAAAAATAATACCGAATCAATTAGCGTTCGTTATTTTTTTTACGCGGTAGGATATAAATTTTGATAAAAATGGTTTTAACCGATTACAAAATATTATTCGTGCGCCGGGTGTGCTATTTTTAACAACAACAAAAAACACGCGAAATCTGAAAAATTAATCTAAAGTTAATTCCCGCTCCGACGAAGTAAACGTCCTTGTTTTTTTTTTTTTTTTTTTTTTGACATTCATCAGCGCCACGAGCATAAACTCGGCTGATTGCAATCCCCGCGTAGGTGATCCTCTCGCGCACACAGTCGCGAAAGAGGAAAAGTTGCATTAAAAGCCCGGCGATGAATATTCAGCGGAAGGGCAGAGCCGCGCGGCCACCCGTGCATACAAACGCGCACGCCCGAAAGATACGCGGAAATGCGCCGCATCGCGATGACCTTCAAGCTCGCACTTTTAGGCTCTCAAATATTAGCCTTTCTCTCTCTCTCTCTCTGCCGGGCATAAAAAATTCTGCGCATGTGCAGATATTGCGTAACTGTTCGGACGCTCTCCGCGCGAGGCCCGCCCGCTGAATCAGACATTATATTTTTAACGAGTCCGCTCTCTCTCTCTCTCTGTCTCTCGTGGTTATAAGCGGCTTATCGCGGAATGCCTTATCTCCCGACACTTCCCGAAATTTCTCACGGCCGCGGCGCGCACGGATCGCAGCTTGGCCTGCATTTAAATGGGCTGTTTCGAGGCCGTTTTTTTTACGATTTTATTCGATTACATATATACATCCTTCTTCCTCGCTTTATCGCCGCGTTAACGCGACTCTCCCGCGCTGCAGCGGATCGTCGAGTTGACGTTTTTAGCGACACGCCTACCGGGGATGGACCCCCCCTCTTGCATGTGTATCGGTGACTATGGTCGGAATTGCATCGATGCTTTTGGATTCGTGCTGTGCAACAAATCGTACGCCGTTTCGGTACGCTGCGAGATTACTTAACGAACTCACCTGGAAAGTAATGTGCAGAGTAATCGCTCGCGATGGAATGCAAGCAGAAATATTAATGAGTTTTAACGACACTAATATAATGTGCTAAAAAATTGCAGGTGCTAAAAGTGTTCATTGTTGTTCGAAGCCAAATAAGATAGCAAAGATATACATATAAAATATGCTTTCCCGATTGTCTTGTTACTTTTTTCATTTTCCAAGCACGTATATCGTTAAACTCAAAAACTCTCTCCGTTAATAAGATTGTCAATTGGAAAGGCGCCTTTCCCGTTGCATAAAGGAGCTCGCGCCTAATTTATCGAGCACATCTAATAGCGTTACAACTTGCACACCACCTTATCAGCGTCTCTTTTCGAGCCCAGACACGTCTTTTTCGCTACACTGCCGTATATTGATTCACGACGCCGTAACGATTTCCAAAGCGAGAATCGAGCCGGCATTAGCATTAGCAACAATAGAGTTATACTCCTTCCCCGTTATCGGGATATTTCATCTCGCCCGAAGTTCGTTAATGCGGGTTTACGCTCGACGGAGCAGAGATAATCCCGCGTGTGTGTATACGCCTCCTGTGTGTATCGGTAAAACGTCACTTCTCGATCGACATTCGCGCACTTATCCCTCCTAGGAAGTATCAGATTTTCTTCCGCCGGTGTTCTATATGCATTATATATTAGGTAACCGAGCGAACGGGGAGCACTGCGAGTTTTGCGCAGAATATATATCGACAAGCAGCGGCGGCGGCGGCGGCGGCGGCGGAGGAGGAGGAGCGGAGGCCTTCTAAGGGCGCAGTTCCAAAATGGCCGGCGACTTTTTTGCGCAGTCCCCTCCGGACGCCGAGAGAGAGAGAGAGACGGGCAGAGAGCCGAAAAAAGGGAGAGGCGAAGCGGAGAGGAGGCATAACAAGAGAGAAGAGCAGCTCTTCGGACGCGGCTCGCTCTCCCGGCGTAATCGCGAGCAGACAGTAGGTCGTGAGTGGGTGTGGTCGCCTCTGCCTCAGAGGACACGGCGAAGGTTAAACGAGAGAGGGAGAGCTGAGCTGCGCCTCGATGCTTCGCGATCCGGTAGTTTAGGTTCTATCCGCGCCGCTGAACCGCAGGAGTTCGGTAAATCGACGACGAGGCCTCTTTTGCGAGCTCCGATCTTATAATGCGACGTTGCAGGCGCGCGGGTAAGGAGAAAGAAAAAAATCATTGCCGAGAGCCGGCTTTTATATAGGCGCGTGAGTCACTTTTGTCGGTAAACATTTGATCGCCACTATAATGTACACTCGAGCAATCAGCTTGGCTTTTCTCTGATGGATATAATGACGCGGTGTTTAGTTTAAAAGCTTTATAGTGTTTGAAAAATGGCCTCTCTTTTTCTTGGCTCGGGCTAAGATAAAAGTAAAAAAATATGTATGTACGAAATATGCAAAAGATGGATGTTTGAATGAACCGTTAAAAGAGGATTCGCGCAAAAAAATTCAGTCGTAAAAAAGTGAAAAGTAAACATAGTGGGTACCAACCTTAATAAGATGGCTCGGGCTTAAGGATAAAAAAAAAATAAGCTCCACCTTGAAAAATAAAAAAAAAAGAAAGATGTAGTCGAGGCGAGATTAAAGCCAAAAAAAGTTCAAGTGGGAGGGCTGTAAAAAAGGCAAGTTAATAAAAGAATAAGAAAGCTTAGAACGCGCGGAGGGGAGCAGGAACAAAAGAAACAAATAAGAAGAACGGCATGACTTTGGCCGGTACCGTGCAGTACCGAAATCAACTGATGCCGGCTGAAACAGCTCTCGGAAGATAAAAATGAAAAAAGTCACGTTTTAAAGCCGTATAAAATGCAAAAAATCTCCGCGGTCGAGTAGGATTTTTTTTCTTTTATATTTTACTGGTATCAGATTGTTACCACGTGCATGTACATCTTACAATGATTTTTTTTTTAACGAAGCACTCGCTTTTTAATGCAAACCCTAAATTTTAACAAGCACGCGTTAAAAACGTCAATTAATCGATTGCTAATTGACGTCGGTAGAAAAAGCGAGAGAGGACAGACCGAATGTCCGAAGAAAATATTTGCAGATGCCTCAAAAAGCCCGCCGTCTTGGCCCAGCAGAGTCGGTAATATACGTTACGTAACAAGTGATGACCAGTGCGAAAAACGAAGAGGCAAAATGTTTGGATACTCTGGCGATGCACGTGAACGCAGAAAAAATAGACAGATTCATTTGCATGATTGTTCCTCGGCCGGCCGGCCAATATCGTATATACGGCTTCGGAGGAGAAAACAAAGTTTAACGATGGGAACGTGACGGAGAACGGAGCCACGATGGCGTCCTCCACACACGTGCTGTACCGTACTATACGTATATACGTGTACGCGTACATAAAGCAGAGCTTATTACCCCGAATAGTTGGAGACTTTATTAGTTTTTAGCGGGTCACCTCGGTGGCTCCGTATTTCTGGGCATAGCGCTTTATTTTCAGCCGGAATGGCTAAAAACAGACTTTAAAAACAAGACTTTCTTTCGCGAGTGCCAAGAATTTATCGGCGAAAAACGGTCGTCTAAATTTAAGCCACCGGCCATCGGAAATAGCGCGAAAACTCAAAAATACGAAGCGACGACGAGAACAATAAGAAACCGCGGAAATAAATATGTCCGAGTCAGCAAACAGACCAGTCAGCGTTCTGCTTAAAGCCCAATCGTATTACGTGTTTGCGTTACGCGTTCTTTCTCTCTCTCTCTCTCTCTCTTTCTCTCTCTCCTTCTTCCTCTCCGCCCGTGTAAAAAAGTCCGAGGGAACGGAGCAACGCGATGCTCGAAACTGGATGCACAGGTTTGGCCGAATGCAATCTTTGTCGAGCGAAACGAGAAGAAAAAGGAATGTAGTTAAAAGCGTGGAGGAGAGAACTGGTCTGAAAAACATGTGGGACGGAACAAAAAAAAAAAGAAAAAAAAGGTTACGCTCGACTGAAATACATATATATATATCGAACGTTTAAAACTCGAAAATGAGGATTGTAAACACATTTATCAATCTTAAAGCGGACTGGCGCACAAAGAGCATTTCTTAATTGATGTGTAAAAGGTGTTTTGTTCGGCGATGAAGTTGGGCAAGAATAAGCGGCGCTCGAGCGATTAATTTTATTAAAAGTAGATAAATGTCTCTCCGCGAATCTAATTAGTTTGAAACTACGAAGTTATTGCGCTAGTTTCCTCTAACTCTATAATTATTGTCTGTTCTGCTACTGCGTTTTTCAGCTTAATAAGATACATTTATATTTAGTGAGCTATATACAAAAGCGTTGGAATCTAATGTTTTTAGCTATTTATAGGATTAATAAATTTTACTTCTTACAATTCAATTTCAGTAATGTGTAATTTTGCACCTTTTGTAACTATAGTTAATTCTAGCATATTGTTTTGATCTGTCAGTACAAGGTGTATCGGTTATACCACAAAGGTATTAGCAAACAAGAGATTATGTCATATGTATGTTCGATTTAAAATTATGAAATATCGTAAAAATGCGCGAAAAATTGGCTTTTCGTGGAAGCAAATAATATAATTGAAATAAAAAACACATTTACGGGGTAATTGCAAATGTTTACGTAACGTTAAACAAAACCCGAGAAGCGTACTGTAGCTTATAAAAGAGCCGTAAAAAATTATCTTTACGACTGTTTAAAAAAAATGACATCTAAATTTACACCCACGCCGGCAATTAAGCAGGCAAATAAAAGTAAATTAAAAAAAATTTTACCCTTCCTGCATCCTTTCGCGCCGATATTCCGCGCTGAAAAATAAAAAAATTTGCTCGAACGGAGAGAGAACGAGCATTCGGAAAATTGCACGGCTAAAGTATCTTTGACAACATTGGATCGGTGCTTCTTTTGATCGGCGCCCCGAATACATTTCAGTCCGAGCGAGCGCGACATTATTTCCTCTTCGCTCCGTACGTACATATAAATACGCGTATAAAAGGAAAACGCGCCACCTGGCGCATTCCCTGTACGCGTGTATATATACATATATATCGTACGTTTATACAGATATATATGTACAGTCCGCGACTCAAAGAGAGACCTTCCTTCGAAATGGAAAGTACGAGCAGCCAGACGGAAAACCACGTTAACGGCCTGCCTCTCTATCTTTCTTTCCCTTGTTTTCTCACGTACCTTCGTTCCTACGTTGACTTTACTTTCTAGACGCTTGGAAAGGTTAAGATATGTGAAAGGTTAAGTAAGGTTCGTATATCGACTGGTTTTACAATTCCGAGATTGAAAATGCTGCACGCTGTGTAGAATAAAAGTCTAATCGAAGTAGATCTTATCCATTTATTAAGCGCTTCAAGCTCGAGAAAGGGCTCGAACTTTCTATATACCAATCAAAGTCTACAGTCTGTGCAGAAAAGCGCCGACTATCAATCGACTATACTTTGCATTAAAATTCCACACGCAAACATTTTTTTTTATTACAATCATGTACGAGAGTAGATTCGGAATATTACTTTTACCCCGACGAGCCGAAGTATACGTCTTCTCAGTGTCGCGATGAAGATTAACCCCCAGAAAAATCCCTGAAATCGCACGCGAGCTGTTCCAATCCATCGACGATGCAGCATCTCCTCGGGGACTTGGGCCGATGATCCGATCGAAACTTTCCGTTTTTATATCTGTTTTTTTTTTTTTTTTTTTTTTTTTTCGAGCACATTGTGTACCAGCAGCACGCGAGGTCGGATTCGAAAGTGGCCTACGTGCCAGACAGCAGCGGCGTGGCAGTCGCGCGAGAAAAATAACTTCTTGGCTCGGCTATACACGCGCGGCAATCTTGACGGTTGCGGCCCACGGGCAATCTACGGATGCGTAATGCGCGACGAGAGTCATTGAACTAGAAATCGTTGCATAATTTTTTATGTGGCGTCAATCTGATTTTTCGGGCTTTTTCGATGACGAACGGGGGCTTTTTATTATATTCCGATTTCCTGTGGGTTCTGATAGGAAGAAAATTCGTGTGCTTTGACGATTTTTTTATCTTCGAGTTATTACTGCATATTGTAGTTTTTATCTTTTGGTCGTGTTAATGCTTGAGCGTAACCTTGACGCGTGAATTCTTTTATTTACTCCTTTTTTTTTTAAATCAGCGAGAGAATGGGAAAAAATACGTTATTTTGAAAAAAAAGCGCAGCCAGGTTTTGAAAAAAGTCGTAAAAAGTTCGTTTCAGCGCTAAAAATATCTCTCCCGAGGTATTTTAAATTAAATTTTTAAAGCTACTCTGCATTTTACGATAATACGTTTCGGTCAAAAACAGAGTCGGAGAACAGCCTTGGATAAAAAATTATTATCAAGGCACACATACATATATATATACGAATTCTAAAATTCGTACACCAAAAAGAGAAAAACGTTCGCGTCGAGAAGCCACACGCGAAGGAGCGCTTCGCGAGCGTTCAACCGAAACGAGAGGCCGTGGCATTAATTTGTACACGTGTTTGTCAAGCGACCGAAAAAAGGGACCCGAACGAGATCGAGAGAGAGAGAAAGGAGTTTTTATAGTTCGACCGGCCGGGAGAGAAGATGATGAGGCTCTGCCTCTGGCGAGGCGAACTTTCCCTCTCTCTATCTCTCTCTCTCTCTCTCTGTCTCCGTTGCCAGTAGCGCCACGACAGCAAGCATTTTGAGAAGACTTGGCTGCACTTCGCAGTCGCGCTAATGCGATTACCGCGCTTTTATTTCCGTACTCGAGGGCCTCGTCGCTCTCTTTTTTCTGTTGGAAAAGAGAGGAAGGCCGATTCCGTCTCCTCTGCACCTCGTTTGCCGGAAAATGGAGGGAACGAACGGAAGTGCACGGAGAGCAAGAGGCGAATTGAATTTCGCGCTTTTTTTCCCCCGCGCTTACTCGGTTTAACGAGTGCGAGAGCACGGTTAATATCTGGTTAGGCGGACGTTATTCTCGGTGTAAAGTGGAGAAAAAAAAAAGAAAATATGACTTGTTCTGCTTTGCGCGATATTTTGGCAATAAAAGGCTGGAATTGAGGAGCTCTTCAATTTTAAGCATCTTATAAAACGCGAGACGTACCCGACTGCTTTTATTTTAAAGTGGGGAAATAACAGCAATTGCAGAGGCTCTTTATCATCTTTTACGGCTCGGGGAGTACAAATACACTCGAAATTTTTATCATCGCTCTTTAAGGAATCGATTTAATTTTACGGCTAAAGAAAGCAATCCACTCCAGTTTCAAGCCTCCCGGTCACGAATTTCCAAAAACGCCCACGCGCCGACTCGCCGGTGGCGAAATCCGAACGTCCGCGCGTCCACTTATTTTATCAAAACTGCAGCAGCGCGCGGCGGCTCGAAAACTGCACGACCCAGATTCGCGCGTGGTCACGCAGCCGCCCGAAAGGCGATAAAGCTCGCCGCGCGCGCAAAAAGCTGCGGCGGCGATGGACGTCGGAAGACCGCGCAATGACCCTGTTTGCATGATTTACGCGACGGCCTCGCGTCCGCGAGGAGTCGTCGGCGTCGAGGCCGCGAAGGTGATAGTTTCGCGCGCATTGTAAGTCGGATTCGCGGCTGCGATATAGCTTGGATTAATTTGCGCGTTAAGAAACTGGACGAAGAAAAAGTTATATATAATATAACCGGGGCGCACTTGTCGCGCCCCGAGTATTATGAAACGCGATTCCGGCGGCGCGATCGCTTGTTTTTTTCTGAATCATTGTTTACGATGCCAATTTCCGTAGATTCCGGGGCTCCTCTTTCTGCTGCCTCGAGACGTCGGAGAGCTGCCTTTTTTTTTCTTTTTAATAAATATCTCCCCGAGTCTTCTCGGAAGGCAAGCCGAGTAAAAAGAAAGAAGTTACGCGCCGTGTCTCCTCTCCGATTTCGCAATGTCCCATTCTATCCGAACCACTGGTATATACGCTCTCCTCTGACTCACGACTGTGTGCGAGTGTGTTTGTCCAGTCGGCTTTGCCAGCGACTCTCTCTCTCTCTCTCTCTCATCTCGATGAGCGCGCTGCTGCGAAATCGTGTAATTACAATTATTTCTCGCCGCGTTGTGTCGCTTATTATTTAAAAGCTATTTTTCGGCTTCGGCGATATTATTTACAGATTTTTCAAGCCGAACGTTTTGGTGCTCGATTCGTATCGTTCAAGAGCGAGATTACGTAAAAAAGCGAGAAAAAATTGCGCGCGTTTGGTGATGTCGCGGGGACACCGATCAACAATTGCGTAAACGCGGCAATGTACGGAGACACCTGCACTGGATTATAATCGCTTGATTACTAAATTTTGAAAGTTTTTCTGTCGCGGGGCTGAGAACGATTGCGCAAATTAATTCTTCGGTGAGGTGTTTCGAGTCGCTCTTAAAGAAAGAAGATTAACAATCGCATAAATTATTATCTTTGCGAGACTATTTTTATATTTTTACTTCTATTAATTACACTGTTACCTTTAGTAAATCGTTAAATAACTAATTTATATAATCAGCAGTTTTTTTTTCCAACGATTACAATTCAATTTCATTTTGTAATACGATAAAAGTTGAAAGACCTTTTTTCCGACCGACGATGCAATCTTCGCTCATTGAAAAACGCGGCGGATTCGTTCTTCGCCGCAGTGCGAAATAAACCGTCGAGAATCAAAATTACTCGGCAATTTGAAGCTTCAAAATTAATTAACGTTTTCGAGTCGCCTTAATTTCCAGCTGATCGTTACGCCTTCGAGGAACACTCGATCGGCGCGCATTCCACGTAAACGTACTCGCGTAATCTTTATATTTTCACGATGAATCAAATCCTGAATGTCGTTCATTGACTCCGCGATGTGTGTCAATGCGGCGGGTTCACGCGCCTATCGCACAAGAATCACCGGAAGTCTTAGGATATTTTGCGAAACGAATCGTGTGATCGTGCAATATTGTTATTATCGTTGGAAACGCGAGTCTCTCGCGCGGAGACGGGACGCTTCTTTCCGTGAAAATCCAATCGCGGTAGAATAAAGCCAAAAGCTCAAGGCTCAATAAAGCCAAGAGCAGAAGCCGGCAAGAGGCCCAGAAGCGGAGCGCGTCGTCGTCTAACGGCCTACTCGCGCTTCGCGAGAAATTGGCATAGGGGAGAGAAGCCGCGCGGGAGAGGAAAAAGGAGTCGGGCCTCGCTCGCGGTATTATATACGCGAGTAAAAGGCGACGCTCGCGCGCAGCGCGCAGTGCAGGCGCGGGCTGCGTTCGTATTTAACGAGCGTTCGCGCGCGCGCGCTTACCGTCGAGGCGCGGTCAACGACCCCGCGACCCAGTTTTAAAAACCAAAACAAACCTACATGCTCGTCGGGCGGCGGCGGCGGCGGCGGCGACGACGGCGACGAGAAGTGCCAAGTCGGGACGGGGATCGATTCGCCGAGCTGCCCGGTTTTATGACCTCTTAAAGAGGCGGAGAGGAGTTCGCTCGAAATCGACACCGATGCTCGGCCGTTCGGTGCTTCGAGCGCCGGGAATGTAGGGCTTCCGCCGCGAGAGGAAGAGAGAGAAACTTTCGAATCCAGTGATCTTTATTAATGCTTCGGGTAATGAAGTTATTTT
This sequence comes from Ormyrus labotus, assembly GCA_035582975.1. Lineage (NCBI taxonomy): Eukaryota > Metazoa > Arthropoda > Insecta > Hymenoptera > Ormyridae > Ormyrus > Ormyrus labotus. The sequence goes on along the minus strand of JAWWEO010000045.1, from coordinate 4,168,977 downwards.
TGAAAAGAAAAAAAAAACAACGCGCTTCGGGGAATGCAACGCGAAAAGTTTACGGTCGTTACCTAATGGAATGCTTGAACTCGGGGAGCGCGGGGTTGGCTCGTTTTCTATGCGGCGCAATGATTTCGATCTGTGAAACATTGTTGCGGGAAAACCTGTTTGATTGATGCGGTGAAAGGTGTTGTTCATATTCAAAGCAAGTGCATTATATACCCTTAATTAAAATATTTTGCGTGCTTTGTTCGCCGCCTGCTTTCGGTTCGTATCGGTCGGAATCGGTTATCTCTTTTTTAGTTTCACGTTATATAGAAAGCTGGCGCTTCGGAAAAAACATAATTAAAGTTATTGATAAACGGGTTTGGGCGAGATTATTTATGACTCTGTTTTCTGCCTGCGGCTGTTAATTCAATCAAAATAGCCGCTGGTTGAAAACTCGAGTAAAACTGAAGTAATGATGAAAAAAATGAACAGTTTTAATTTTAATTACTAATTATTAGACACCGATTTAATGCTGCGATTTTTATTTATTACATCACTAAAAAACTTTCAAAAAAGATGCAGGATCCAAATTATTGCATAACGCGTCGATCCTTAAATCTCTTACAAGGCGACTTGAAAAACTTACGACAAAATGTTAATAATTTATTAAATATTTCAAGACATAATTTTAGCATCATCAATCCATTACTCCATTATACAAAAACCCAAAACGTCCCTGAAAATCCAGCTCGCCGTAACAGTATTCGTTTATAGGCAGCCATAAAAGCGGCCGGTCCAGGGAGAGAAGCCGATTGACCGCGTCGACGTTCTCGGGCGGAGGGCCTAATCAGGGAGAGTGACACGTTCGACGGCCGTCCGAACTGTCCGACCTCTGTCACGCCGCGGAATCCCGGCCCGATGGGGAATTTCGAAATCGCATTTTCTAATTAACGGGCACTTTAATAAAGCAGAAGCGGCCGATGAAATTCCCGTTACAACGTGTATTTTTTTTTTTTTTTTTTGCGTAATTCGCAGAAAAAGGTAAATATGATGGGCTTTTAATTAACGCAGGTAGCTTTGGTTTTTCGGACGGTCGCACTGAATTCACGGAAAATTTAAAAGATGTAGTAGAGGATGTTTATCTACGGAGAAAAATTAGGGTACTTGTCCGTGAACTCGAGTACAGCCTTTGTATCAGGATGAGAATTATCATTATATTTTAATACTAAAATTTTATGACAAAAATTATTAGGCCGACATCAAATTTTAGTAAAAGTATAGTAATTTTCATCCTCATTCAAAGACTCCTTGAATTATTGAAGCGTACAATTTTGCTAAAACGCTCTTCGTGTCGGAGAATGTAATTAAAAAAATTGTTTAGTATTTTGGAATGAAAGAGGGTTTTACAGTTATTTTTCTATAATACAATTTTATAGTTTATTATGTATTTTCACACTGTGTATTTTTATTAAAAAAACTAAGTTATATTTTTTTTAACACGAAAACAAAAAATGTGGTGCTTTTCATAGAAAACTGTTACAAAATATAGATATAATATATCTTTATAAAATTTAAATCACTGCTGATACAGCTCATTAAAACAATTTTCAACCATTTTTTGAAAAATAATATTGACCCGAAGAAAATTGAAGACTTCAAAAACGAGAAAAAGAAAGTCTATAGACAAAAAATCCGTAAGTCAATACGTCATCTTTAACCTGAAAGGCAGCTTTCTCGAATTTTCGTAAGAATTTTCGCCTTTTAAACAATCGAGAAAATTAAATATTTGAAATCCTTTCGAAAAACTGCCTCGTGAATTTCACGCACGCCAGAGCAATTTAAAGCACACCTCGGTGTCGTGCACTTAATTTTCGCAAGGTCAACAGACAAGCGTATATCTATAAATGAATCATCGAACGCGGGCTCTATAATTAATGCACTCTAAACACAGTGTCGCGATCATTGGTCTACGTGACGAGAGTAATGTTCGCAACGTCCCTATATATATACATATATACCCAAAGATCCGTCGCAAAAACTGCTCCGCCAGCCGCCCAGAAAGTTCCACTCGGTTTTCCCGGATTACAGCGTTTTCTGCGGTTACACAGCCTCGCGGCACACACACGGCGCATTATCGCGGCAATAATCGACTGGATTTCTTTTTTTTTTCTCTCTGTTAACGCATCTTACTCACTCGGTGAATTCATTTGCCGCGGCATCGCGTGAGTAAGCCCGTAAGCGCGTGCTAATAATACCGTTTACCGCGCGTCGCGGCGCGCAGGCGCAGCTTAAATTCGATGCTAATTCGAAAGCTTCGAATATATAAATTGCGCACACAAGTGTTGCGCCGATAAGGTATAACTTTGCCACGCGCTTATCTGCTATCGCGAACAAACACACTCCTCGAGAGAGAGAGAGAGAGCTGCGCAAAAAAAGAAGGCGAGAGTCACGTGCTGGCCGCCGCTATACGGAGCGAGAAAAATATGTCAACGATAATAATAACGCATCGTACCGTTACAATAATAACCGCGAGAAATTGTATTCGACGATAACTCGCCGGCCGAGTAATTGGATGCAGAGTGATGAGTGTCCTATTCGCTTTCAAGGAAAGCTGCGGATCTCTAAGTGCTTTATAAGCTGCTGGAGCGCATATATATGTGTGTGTGCACGTTCGCACTTGATCGCGATAACTTGATACAACAATTGCAAGATTCACAATCCGCGCGGCTCTCGCTGATATATCCGACGAAAAGTGAATGTTAGACGACGTTTTATCATTCGTTTTAAAGAAGGTTGCGGCGTTTCCTTGTGACAATTTCGCAGGGTGTTGCGTTTAAAAATGTTACAAATTATTTGTAAAGTAATTGCAGCGATATTAAATCTCATCAAGCTGCTCGAAGAACATTTTTTTTTTTTTTTAAACAATTCATCAATTTTCTGAAACGTTTACATTATCATTTAAACGGCCATTCCCATAATTCCTGCGCAATTCCTTTTTTGTTCTTGCAAAATAAAGGCTGGATTCGCGTTAATTCGAAGCATCGACCTCTCCAAGCAGTTTCCCTCCACTTTCGCGCAAAACTTCAAGCGCAACCGAGCCTAATCCAGCTCTTGCCGAAGGAATAAATCTCGAAAGGGTCATCGGCACGGCGGTCTGCGCTCGGCGTTGCGCGTAAAATCCAGAAAAACGCCGTTCCCAAGGCTGTCAAAGGCTCTCTCTCTCTCTCTCTCTCTCTCGTTTCTTTTTCGCAGTTATCGCGAAGTCGCGGCAGCGCGCATATATACGCACCGAGCGCACGTAGAATTCGCCGGCTAATGGCTAGGCGTGTACTCTGCGCGCCTTGCACGTGAGAGAGGGGCTCGCGCGCGCATTCGCGCGCACACACGCAGACGACGACGTTGTTATCGCCGCTCTGATAGCTGGCATTAGAGAGACGCGAGCGAGTTACGTAACAGTCGCTAGGGTCAATGTATCCCGTAGTTTTATGCAATTGCATGCCGGTGTGCGCGCTATGAATAGCTGCATAGAGAGAGAGAGAGAGAGAGAGAGGCCAACGCGCCGGCAGCGTCGCTCGAGGCGAGCGCGAACTTGCATTATGCAATGTGCAGGCGCGCGTTGGCGCGCTTTGCTCGTTGCGCGACGTCCGTTCGACCGATCGTAAGTGTCCGAGCTGCTTCTTCACGGGAGATGCTTCGCCTTTTTTTTTCAGATCGGGAGTGCCGCCGATGGATGGGGAACGACCTTGCATACTGTTACGGCTTGTTGCGGTGCGAGGGCCAAAACCGATTGTTGGGCGGAATTTAATTTTAGTATCCGTTAAGGTTGGATTTTCGATTAAAATGAAAAGTGATAGGGGAAAGCTTGGAGTATTAATCAAAACTGTTAATGTCGTAATTCATTAGTTTTTTTTTCTCTAAGTTATAGCATTCTACTTGGAGCGTATTTACGAAGGAAAGCGCCATGCTCTGCGATTTCAAAATGAGATAAGTTGTACAGTTATTTCCAAACTACAGGAAAAGTTGTAAAATTAATTTCTTAAGTGCTAAAACCCGTGAAAATTGTAAAAGCGACTGACTTATCAAATTACGTATTAATATACGAGCATTTTAAAGTTAATAAAAGGGGTAATGGCGCTTTATTCGGCAAACATTTGAGAAACATTTAAAAAAAAGTAATTCCATTCTTCGGTGTAAATTATAAATACCCGGTGAATGGTAATATACTAGTTATAAAATGAATCCAAGGTTTAGAGTTCAATAGCGTGAGTAAAGAAATGCCTGGAGGAAATGAAAAAATTAATATAAAATAAACGATATTCTGCATTGATATTTTCTCGGGAGTTTCGCAATGGAACGTACAATATGGGTTAGCCATTAAAGAGTCTGGCCACGCATATAAAGCACGCAATTATGTTAATGGTTCGTCGAAAATTCAAAACTGGAATTTCAGGTCGATATTCTCTTGTAATCGATAAACTACATTTAACGAATAGTATAACTAGGTGTTCCTCGGAGAGGTGACTAATAGTAAATTCATTAAAAGAAATGAAAAAATTCAAAGAAACTGCGGATATCAGTATTTAAATAATTTATTTTATTAACTTGTTAAGTTTTATAGTCTATTTCGACATAAAAGGTAAATTAAATATTTATTAACTAGATACGTTCAATGAAGTTTTTCACTTGGAAACATTTAATGCAACTCAATTCAACCTGCCCATTCAAAGACTTTATGAACATTACGAAAAAGACATATATGTATTAACTAATAAGCGGCAATATCAGCCGGCAAAATCGAACGCTCGCCCGGAGCGCCCGGCGAAAGTTTCGAGCAACGGCTCCGTTATTCCAGCAGCCGCTCATCGGAGCGTAAAACCGATATGCAGAGTGGCCTTACGCACATATATATATCCCGTAGATCGGGGGGCTGCGGAATTTCGACGGCGACCCTCCGCCGAAATTACGAACGGGAAAAGGTCGATTCGCGCTCGGGTATAGTGTCAAGCTCGGCCGCCGGTCGGTCCGCCGTCCATCGGCTCCGACACGCGCCCTGTAATTTTCGATCCGGGCGAGAGCCCTAAAGCGAAAGCCGCTGGAATATACCCAGCGTGGGGGGGCTGCTTGCGAATTGCATCGTCCGCTTTAATGCCCCCCGCGCCCTACATATAGCGCAGTTTCGCGCGTCTGTATATGTATATCCGGGATACTGCGAGGGATTTCTCGCACCCCTTGGAAACGGCCTCCGATAATTATTGCTGCAAATTGGGGAGAAAATTATTGTGCCGGTCGGAGGTCCGAGCGTTCGAAATCCGATACAAAGCGGAGAATAGCATTTTTGGCGCGTGAAAAAATAAATATTTCCCGGGAAAAAAAAACAGCCGGCGAAAAGGTCTTGGTACTCTCTCTCTCTGTCTCTCTCGCGGAGCCTGCATTATTTATAGTTTTATACCCGAGCGAAATTGTATATTCACCGACGCTCCGCGCTCAACTCAATTAATATTAAAGAAAACGGCCGATGTGTGCGTGCGCGCATTCGTTCCTCGAAAATGTGCGTAGATTAGCGCGAGAGAGATGGGCGAGAAAGAGGGTTAGCTCCTAGGAGGGTTAGAGAGAGAGAGAGAGAGGCGGCTGCTGCTGCTGCCGCCGCCGCTGGTGCTCGTATGCGCCCCTCCTGCAGTGCAGGGGAGAGACCGGCGCGCACAAAGAGTACACGGAGCGTAGCCTTACGCTTTGGGGGAGCGGCTCTCTGTGTTGGTGCACGTGCCGCGAGGGCAGGGGGCGCATGCGCCGCGGAGGATGAAATGGAAAGTCGTGGCCCGCCCACTTGGCAGCGCGATGGGCAAGGGTGGGGGCCCGCCGGGGAGAGCGGAACCTAGACCTACACCCTCGATTTCCACACCCACCCCACCACGGTCAGGCCGGCGCGCAACCCCAACCTTCAGAATTTCTCTGCCGCGCTCTCCGTCTACTCCACCCCCTGGCGACGCGCCGCCGCTTTCCCGATGGCGTGTGCTCTCTCTCCCTCTCTCTCTCTGCGGGAGCGCAATGCGCAAAGCGGGAGCGTTCCCGAGTTTTGCGTTCGCTCGCTTTTTTTTTTTTTTTTTTGTACTCTCCCGAGGCCTGCATGGTGGCTGTTTTTCGTTTGTTGCTGGAGAGGTGTTTTGTGGCCGAGGGAGCGGAGGGTGGCTTTTTTCAAAATGTAATGAGCTGTTGCGGAAATGAAGACTGCTTTTATGTGGTTTATAAAATTAATAAATTCAATGTAATATAAAGATAGGATCGTCGTTTATCAAGTTTACCTGAATTACAAAACAACGAGATAAATGAATTATTTTTAGATTAAATTGTCAAGTATTTTTATACTCGAGATGAGTAATTTAGTTAAGGCGGACATAACATGTCATCGATACGAAACGAATTATGTCAATAATATAATCTGCAACTTTATCCAAGAATCAAGATAATAATTGATAGTACTCGTCGCAAAGTCGTGTGCAAAATGAATGAAATACAATATACACGGCCGCAGAATGCAAGTAAACAATAGAAACGCGTAACCCAAAATAGGCAAAATCCCAACTGAAATTTCAAAACTGTGTCACGGCAAAAGTTTCTACGCTCCGTTCCATTCTAAACAGCGGCGCAGAAAAACAACCCGAGAGCATTAGCCCCGGCAAAATACACAATCCGATCGGCGAACAAAACCGGGCGCACGCACAATAGTTGCCCCGTGAGTCTTAATCCGCGCGGTGTGCGTGCATATCCCGTGCGTACGCGCAATTTCGCGCCGTTCGGTATATATACGGCCGCGCGCGGCAACATCTGGCTCACGCGCGCGGCTTCTCTCCGGCAGTGTATATGTATACGCGCCTTGGAAGAACGCTCCCCATTCATGCCCATCGTCCTAGAAACCCGAAAGGATGAAAACAGTTTTTTTTTTTTTCACCCGCGCTCGGCCTCGCAGCTTTCTTGCGGCTGGAATAATTCCTCGGCGACTGGGAATCGAAGTTTGCGCAGCGCCCGGAGTTGGGTAATTAACGGGCCGCGGCGAGCGATCGAATATCGGTTATTTATAGACGAATTTGCATTGAAAGCGGGCAAATATTCATAGGAGGTAATGAATGCCGGGCTCGCTCGCGGCGATACATCGATAATGGATATATTTCGCGGAGGCAGCAGCGAAGGGCTGGGTTAAGGAACTTAGTCGCGCTCTCGTATTTCAAGCGCTGGTCAATAAAATTATGCAAGCTATATAATCCAATATGTATCTTCTTACCAGGCCGTCGCGTCTGCACAGCGGCGCGGCTTCGCTTCGACGTCGGTTTTGCTGCTAATTTAAAAAAAAAAAGACAGGAAAAAAGAGAAAAACAGTCGTTGCTTCACAGATTTTAAAATTTAAAATTTATGATAGTTTCTCGCGCAAGAAATTCGGTAAAAACTTTTGATGACCGGGGAAACGCGGTGGGGGGGGGGGTTAATGCGGAAAAATGTGAAAGCACTTGGATCTATAATGCTTGCACGTACATCGAAGCTCTGCCTCCATTTTCCGGCAGATTAAAACGCGCACGAAAAAAGGTACGAGGCAAAATCGAATCCGGTCTTTATTTTAGGGACTGAAGCACAGACGGCTTCAATGAGAAGAGAAAAAGAAAGAGACGTGGGAATCGGCGCCGAGAGCGTTTTTCTTTTCAGCCCTCGCTGCGCGCACGCGATATTCGTAAGCGTCAAGGGGTTTCTGCGATTCGAGAGGAAACGACGGCGTTTTTCGGCTGAATTGAAATTTTTAAACGCCCGAGGATTTGCGAAGCGAGTATTGGCAGGATTGTGAATAACGTGGGATTTAATTGAAATTTAAACTTATATCATTTATGTAGTGTTTTCTGGTAAATTTTTGTTATTAAAATATTAAATTGCGATGTAAGCCACTCTGGTAGAAATCTTAAGCAGTTTTTAACTAATAAATAGCCAGAAATATGATTTCTGATTTATTTTTGGCTATTCGCTGGCTAATAATTTTTTATCTTCAAAAGAAGATGGCTGCTTTCTATTTAGCAACCAATTTTAAATAAATTAATAAATAAAGGAAGAAATAAATAAATAAATCAAAAAATTAATAAAAAAGGTTTTATTATTTAAAAAGAAATAGTTTGAAAAGTTAAAAGAATAGTTTTAGAAAAGTTAATTTTACCTATAGCTCTGCTCACTCACAAGTGCTTAGCCAGAAATTGGAAAAATATAAATCTAATAATTAACTTAAAAAAATTAGGTAGTGCTTAATAATTTGACCAGCAGGACTGCTTTATTTTTTTGTTTTTTTTTTGCATATGCATAGTACGAAGAGGAGCTTTGGTGTAATCAGAATGACCGACCAGTATAAAAATGATCAAAATTAATTTAAATAATTAATTTCCGCTTTAGTAAAAAGCATTTTAATGTAATCCTTTTTACTTGACTCTTCAATTACGTGCAATATCAATGGCTTTTAACAAATACCTTACAGAGTATTTGAACAGATAGTAAAATAATGGAATCATTAAAAATACCAGCGTTTAGCCAAGACTTGCGCCCCAGTGCAGCTTATCTTTCACCGGTAGGACGAAGGTTTTTCCTTAATTTACAAGAAAGTCCGATAAGTTTTTCAATGAATTATTCAACGCGCGGTGCGCAATGAAATTTGAGGGGATAAGAAGGAAAGACGAGACGCGCCGCGGAGGAAAACAAAGAAACCGTCGCCTCCTCATTAGCGATGTGTTGGCGTCGGTGTGACCGCCGATAAGAAGCAAAACATTCGGTAAAGCTTCACGTAACTCCGGGGGAAAGCCGATACGCAGCTCGCGCTTTTATTTGTGTAATACTCTTCTGCGAGATACGCGTGTGTTCTTCGAGAAGATGAAAAACTCGAGAAAAGCCCCGTCGAGCAGAATTTAATCTGGCGAAATTTCACGATGATCTCGATATCGTATCAATGAGATATCAGTCCACCTTTCAGATTTACTTTTCATTCTGAAAATTAAACAATCGATAAATCAATGTTATCGCGCCTTTTAAATTCCGAACGATTGCACTTTTAAACGAAACATTAGTCAGAGCGCGCAAAGAGCTCCGAAAGCCGACTTCGGTTATAATACACAGAAAAGCAGCCCATTTTCATGCATGCAAATCAGTCGAGTTCCAAGCGGCGAAATTTCTCGGCGAAAAGTCGTGCTGAAAGGCACAAGAGACCTCGGCGATAAGACTCGGCGTCGTGTGCAGGTCATGCGTGAAATTTTTTAGCCGAACGCCGCTCCGCGACCGAAATAGCCGCCGCTATTTACGCCGCCTTCCAGCTCGTTCGTAAGTACGCCCTGATAATTCGCCGATTAAGAGCGAGAGCGCCCGATTTTTTTTAAACCTCTCTCTCGTCGTTCGCTCGCTCCCCCTCTCCGTTCTTTTTTTCGTTGTTTTTCGCCGCCTCGAATTACGACTGCACGCGCGCGACGATAAGAGCGGAGGATACCGTCGGCGCGGAGCGCAAAAGTTGAGAAAACATCAGCGTGCTTTTTCTTTTGTTACGGTATATTACGCGCTCTCCGGCCATTTTTTTCGCAAATATTCTTTTGAAAGGCGCACGAACCAACAGGAGCGCGCGGCACAATGTGTGTTGGAATGCTGGGTCGAGAAAAGAACATTTTTAACATTTCGGATTCAGCTTTAGTTTATTTCTGGGAAAAAAAATTGTACTCAACATTTGATAGCGTATGAAAAATATAAGGTTACGGAATCAGAACTAAAATTATATGCATAATCAGAGATAAACTAAAATTATGCTTGACGGCGATAAAATTGAAAAATAAACAAGGAAACTAGCGATTGACATGCTCTTCATTTCTATTCACAACAAACAAATATAAAAACGAATCTTCCCAGCGAGCTGCGAGCACTCGACAGTCAAAAAAGCCCTTTCTCGCTTCAGCCAGACACGGCCGCGTCTTGTCACCTCGAAGGCACGAGAGAGTGGGCTCTCGCTCTCCTCAATGCCCGCTTTATACCCGGCACGCGAGAATCCGACGCCGAAAAGGGGCTACGCCGCGCGAGAAAGAAGCGCAGCGCTCGAAAAATAAAAGAGCTCGACGGCGCGACCTTGGCGCTAAATTTAGGCGCGCGAGGGCCCGACGCCTGATGTCCCGCAATTCCGAGCCTGGTTATATACGCGCCGAGCGCCTGGGAAATTACACCGCCTCCGTAAGCTCGCGTCGGGAAGTATCCGGAGCTTTTTTTTGCAGGAAATTTGTTGGCTTCGCGGTGTGTGCGGGCACCGAAAATTGGTGCATCCAGCTGCAAAGTTATCTCGGCTGTTTTGCTGAAAATTGTTCAAATCTTGAAGATTGCCGGAGGCAGAATAACATAATAAGGAGATAAGGTCTGTTTATTGAAAAAACGGTTATCGAGCTTTCGCGTGGGCTTATTTAAAGCCGGCAGCGATAAAAGGCTTTAAACAAATTTTGTTTTGAATAATACCGATAAATTGTTGACGTAATTTAAAAAAAACGAACGCTTTTCTAGCATTATTGAGGCTTACATTAGATAACGAGATCGAATTGAATGTTGGCAAGTGCCGAAACCATGTTTGAAATGACCAGTTTAGCAAATAAAGAAGCCGTAAAAGTAATCATTGAACGTAATTTCAATGCTTACAGCTTGGAGTTTACTACACTTGAAGAGGGAGCTTGAAGCTCGACTTTTTTTGTTTTGAAAACTTTTTATTCCAAGAGGCTGCCGTCGTAATTTGAAAAAAATAAGCGCATATAAGCGCTTACTTTTATCGCGTTAAAAATTGATGGCCTGGTTGATATTAAAAAGTGCAACGACAAGCGCGTAAAATCTTTATGGAAGATAAACCTTCACCCTGAGGTTACATTTTACATACAATGCGACAAGTTTGACGTTATATATAGAAAATTAACCACCGTCGGTTCAACAATGTTGCTTCTTTTATGCAACGCCCGCGAAATTCTTGCAAACTCGACGGAAAAGCCGGCCGGCCGGCCGCGCCGCAACAACGCTTGTTTTCCTCTTGGAAAAGCGAGCGTCGAGGCCAAGCCTCGGTCGGCCGGCCGGGCCGGCAACGTAAACAAAGCTCGCCGGTGCAGCGGCGGCGGCGGCGGCGGCGGCGGTGGCGGCGTCGGCGTGAAAAACAAACGGGCGCGCGCGCATCTGCGCGACTCCCCGAGCTCGCTGCACGGGCCGCTCGGGCGCATCGATTGGCGCGCCATAGCCGTGACTTCCACCACCGCGCTTTCCCTTTCACCCAATGGGATCTCACTTTCGCGTTCGCTCGGCTCCTCGCGCCTGCCGGCGTCGGCGGCTGCTGCTCAGTAACCGCTGCGCACTCTGCGTGGAAACGTGTATACGTCGCAGCCGCCGTCGCCGCCAGCCGTCTGTGCCCCTCTACTCGAGCCACCTTTCTCTCTCTCTCTCTTTCCGCCAGCCGCCGCACAACCAGACAGACAGTCGCTCTCGAGCTTCGGTGCCGGCGATGTCTTCGTCCAGGGAGCTTTAGAGCTTTGCGAATGTTGACTGCCTCGAACCTCAGCAGCAGACAGCGAACCTCGAGCGGCACCAGCAGCAGAGACAGCAGCGGCAGCAGCGCAGAGAAGAGCCGGAGCATCAAGAGCAGCAGGTAGAGAGAGAGAGAGAGCTCCGCGATGGCCCCGCGACGCCACGGCAGCGGGCACGGGGGCGGCCTCCTCGAGGCCGCCGGCTTCCACCAGCAGCTCGCCGGGCAGCACGCCGGCGGCCACGGCCTCGAGGCCTTCGACAACCTGGGCCTGAACCACGTCCTCGTCGCCGGGCTCTCCCGCTGCTGCACGCCCGGCGAGTGCCTGCGCAACGACGCCCTCATACGGCCGAGCTCGCTGCAGGACTGCGTCAAGGTCAGCTGCAACAACGAGGCCTGCGCCGCCGGGCAGTTCATGCACCGCGAGTGCTTCGACGCCTGGGAGCAGACGGTCCTCACCTACCTCAAGAGCTGCGGCCGCGCCAGGAGCTGGTCCGAGAGGCAGCGACACCAGAACCTCTGGACCAAGAAGGGCTACGACCTCGCGTTCAAGGCCTGCGGATGCAAGTGCGGCCGCGGCCACCTCAAGAAGGACCTCGACTGGCCCCAGGGCGGCAGCGGCCCCGGCAACGCCAGGAACAACAACAACGAGGAGCAGAGCGCCGGCGCCGGCGAGAGCAAGAAGAAGAAGCGGCGCAACCGGCAGAACAACAGGCCGAGCCTGGCCGTCTCGGCCCCCGGGCAGAACGGCCACCACGGGCTCAGGCCCGGCAACGACGCCCAGCTCATCGACGCCGGCAGGGGCCGGGCCGGCAGCCTCTCCAGCAGCACCGGCTCCAGCTCGCCGCCCGCCACCAGCGAGACCAGCGTCAGCCCGCTGCACCAGCCCCAGGCGATCGTCAAGAAGAAGAGCAAGGTCGAGTTCTTCGGGGACAGGATCAGGTTGGTACCTCGCACTTTATTTACTAGGTTAATTCTGCTGACGTTTCTTCTTCAACTGTACGTCGCTCTGTGACCATTGGGTCACGTGACTCTCGCGTCGCTAAACTTTAAAATTATTAACAATGGTCAAAATAAATTTTAAAAATATCTGACATCCTTAAATACTTATGAAATCGAAGATCTAGTTGTAAAATTAAAAAAAGAGCATAATAAAAACCATTAACTGTGATCCATCGCATTTATTATAGCTGATGGTTAGGAAGCGCGCGCACCGTGCAGTCGCCAGAATTCAAAGTCGTGAAAAAGCACCCTTAATTATTCGATAAACTCGATCAATTTTTATATCAATTTTGATCAATTTGCTTGGAATTTTTTTATAAGGAATAAGCTTTTACTATTCTTTCTCGAGTTTACAAAAATGCACGACAAGCGTCTTTTTAAGTTCAGAAGTTGTTGTTTTTGAAACTTGTTTCTCCAGTGGAAACGTATGTTTACGTAAACTGAATACCGTAATTGATAGCTGTTTTGTCTTGTTACAACTAAAACAAATAAAAAAACTTGCCCCGATATACAATTTCAGATTCTTTAAGTGTCTGTAAGCAAAATTGACCCAGTCAATAGTACCTGTCATTTCACTCGCGATGTCAGAAGAATATCAATGATCAACTCTTTCGTAATTGGCGTTTTCGTGTTCTGCTCAAATATTATTCCATCTTTCTGGCGTATTTACGAGCCTCCTTTTTTTTCGTTTTACTCGGCAAAAGCTTCGAGCCAAGTATAGCTTTAACGAGCGTTTTGTGAAAATTTGTTGACCCTGAAAGGAAAATCTGCGCTTATCGTCTTTTTTCACGCTCTGAGTAACACAAATGCCCGCGGCTTTACAACGTCCTAAGGAGGAATAAAGAAGGCAAACAATCGCTTCGTTGTGGGAATTTAAGAGGCGATTTTTACACTCCTGATACTTTCAGCCTATATATCTCCCTTTATTTTTTAAAGTACACACATTTTCAGAACGTATTTTAAACCTTTTCGGCCTGTCGAAATAAACAATAGCGGGAGCGGCTAATGACATTCAATGTACGTTTTTTTAAATATTTCGAAGAAACGTGTTCGCATTTCAAAAATATTATCACAAAGGCACGCTGAAACTTCCTCTCTCTCGTGCGCTAAATGAGTTTTGAAAAAAGCTCCCTGGATTCTCACGAGAGCAGGAAGCGAAAATTCGAGAACGTGCTCGAAACGTACTATGGATGTTTGCAATGTAGCCAGTCAATGAAATACGAGGGGGTACACCACGGCTCTCTCTCTCCACCTCGGGTCGGGAGGGACGATAAGGTCTCGACAATGCCACGGAAAGCGAAGGGAGGATCCGACATGCGTTTTTCCTTTCCGACGCACGCACACACACACACACACAGCAGGCACGGAATTTCGGAGGCTTCGACAAAAGCAGAGCCACCGCGCGGTACAGCAGTCGATAAAAAACATTGCGGCAGCGCGACTACCTGCGACGCGGCTCCTCGGGCTGATGAAAAAAAAAAGCAGGACCCGTTGGGACACCTGATCCTTCTTTAGCGAGCATTTTTTTTTTTTTTTCGCCTTTGTTGCCGAGGGCTCGAGTGCTCTGTTTTTGAGAAGAGCCGGGCCCCGGTTCTAAACTTTTACCAAACGGGATCGCTCTCGATAAACAAGTAGCAGGCCAGAGCGTGTTTCGGATTTCTACCGCATTTGCCGGCTCGAGGGCCCTGCAGCCTCGAAAATTCTACGTTGGGAATTTTTTTCCGCTCTTCTTTACTGGCATTTTTGCTGAAACTCGAATAAAGCTCGCTGGATACTTGGATAAAAATGATCGCGTTTCCGTTGCTACTTCGCTAAAAAATCACAGCGCAATCCCGAGAGTCGGGACGAGGCGCAAAAAATCTCCACGTCCGAGTCGTAAATCGAAAAGGCTCTCGAAGCGGAATCGCTTACTTTGAGCGCGAAATCGCGTTGGCACAACACAGCCAGCTGAAAAGGCCAAAGCGGCGTTGCCTACGCGGAACTCTCTCGTATGAATGAGCGGACGTACATACACGCGCACACACCTTGTGCTCTCGTCGGGAGGCGTGGGCCGCGCTTGTTTTTCAGTCTGCGCCACGAGGAAATTAAGCGGGCATATAAGCAAGATGTCACGGGAGAATAATTAGGAGTCGGAGAGAAAGAGGAGTAGGATGTGGCGCGCGCTGCACCGAGAGAGGCGCACCCCGCCCGTACGCACACCTATACGCGTACACGCACACGCTCCTTTCTATATTTAGATGCCGGCTTCGAAACCTGTCCTATTCGCGCTTGTGTGCGCGGAGAGAGAGAGAGAGAGAGAGAGAGAGAGAGAGAGAGAGAGACCGGTATATACACAGGCCGAGTCGCGAGGGATAAAAATCGTCATCGATTATACGTGCCTCGGTTTTCGGTTCTGGCCTTTTTCTCTGCCGATGTTTTTGCGTAATTAATATTGCTCTGCCAGTTTGGCTATTTTTCTATCTCCAGTTTCTGCCTTTTTGCCGTTGGATGTTTTTTCTTTGAAAAGAAGGGGTATATGCTTTTGCCTTGCCAGGCTTTCTGTATACAACTGTGTGCTCTCGTCGATAATTCAAAGAAATATTTGTTCGTAAACAAAGCCGACAATGTAAATATATGCGCGCAAAGTTTATCTCGAAAAAAATTTGGGATTGAAAATAGAGTTTGCGAATCGTCAAAATGAATGCGAGATCTCGCGTGCATTTGAACAGAGACATTTTTTTGAGCACGCAGCTAAAAATATCTCGGAAATATCTGAAATTTATCTCATTGTTGAACGAAAAAATAAAATCGCCAAAATCCAGTCCACAAAGGATTCCATTCTCAAAAATTCAGAAATAATCTGCCGCTCTTTGAAAAAAAAATTGATTACGCATACAATAATAACCGCAAAATGCAGAAAAAACTGCTCGCCGCCCAAGAATGTGGAAAAAGGCAAACCAAAAGCACTGCTCGAGGCTCTCATCCGCAAACGTAAACACATTACGAAATACCCGACATCAGCAGCGTACGAATACGCGCTCGCACACACACACACACACAGACTCGCTCACCTCTCTCTCTCTCTCCTCCCCGGGCGTTTTTCTCCTTTTCTCCCTTATACAACTCGGCGCGTCTTTTAAAAAGCGGGCAGAACCGGATCCTGAACCCTCCGAAATGTGTCCCCGTAATCGAGTTTTTGCATCGGCCGGCGAAAAAGAGAGCAACGCGCGCGCGAAATACGCATCGCCGCGAAGGAAAAATAAGGCGGCGGCGGCGGCGGCGTCGGCGCGATCGAGTGAAGGGTGTGCAGCCGCAGGAGAGTTTTGTGGCCTTGACCGTGGAGCAGCCGTCTCTCTCTCTCTCTCTCTCTCTCTCTCTTGTTCAGGGCCGCCGCGTGTGTGCAGCAGCGCCTACTGCAGCGCGAAGGAAGAACAGAAACGAGACTTCAAGGTCGTCTCGGCTCTCGAGCGCAAAACCGCGACTGCATGCACTATCCTGAAAGCCTTGAGGCTCTCCCCTCGTCCTCTGCCTCCTCCTCCTCCTCCTCCTTCGGCTCGAAAGGCTCTCTTTTATTATTTTTTAGCCTCTTTCTTGCAGCTATCTCTCCTTTCTTCCTCGGCGTGCTGTTTGCGCGCGCGGCCCGGCCTGTATATATGCGGGGGACTGGGAGTTAAATCTGTCTGGTGGAGACGCCACGCCGTCGCCGGCGCGCCCCCGATGCAATTTTACGTGGAACGCGCTCTCTCTCTTGCCAATGATGTAGGCTGATGATTCGGCTCTTATGTCATTTGCCCGGAACGAGGCTATTCAACGGTCTCGTTGGCAGGAGCGTCTTTGCTGAATTTATTTTAATTGGCATTTTTTAATTTAATAAAAAGTCGAGTGAATCAGTTTCAATTTGAATTTGGAGAATCGGGAGAAATTTCGCTTCCTCGCGGGAGGTAGGAAACGATAAAAGTGTACAATGTAACAGAGGGACGGGCAGACTCGGCCGCTTTTTGCTTGAGTCACTCGCGATAAGTTCTCTCTTCGCAGCGCGACCTATAAATTCTCCCGCTGTCTTTTTTCCCTCGTTTTTATACTTGCAAGGGCTGCTCTGCCGCGGTGAGGTAACCATTGAGGGCGCCCTTGGTTTTAAATCCAGAAATAAATCGCGCCCAAATGACGCTACTCCCTTGTTCCTTTGTTTTGGCCCGCTTTGTGTACTCGAAGGCGAACCCCAAGTGGATGTTTAGGAGTTTTACTTGTTTTTAAAGCCACTCGGCCGTGAGTAATAGATTAATGCGGGGGAAATTAAAAAGGGATTTCTTTCAAATTGCAAAAATGCGCAGTCGACTTGGCGAGCTTAATTTCTATGGGCAGAACGACTGTCTCGACTAGCCTAATATAGCCGAATCACTTGTAAATGTGCGCGCGGCAGGTATAAAATTAATCTATCCGAACGGACTCTTCCGGGGTGTTTTCGGAGAATTAGAAACCTTAGTTTTTTTTTTTTTTTTTTGACTTTATCACCCGAAAGCGATGGGCTATTTTAAGCCTTTAGAAAAAAAAATGATGAAAATTTCCATTTGCCTTTTTCAAAGGTTCTTTATCGTTAATTTTTTTCACAAACATTATTATCTTCCTCTCTCTTATTTAATCTCCCGCTTATTTTTAGAATTATTCTCGCTTCTTGCACAGAAGATATCTCCGTTTTTTCATTTCGTCCTCGCAGCTTTCTTTGCTCGCGGGAATTGACTTTGCGATCGTTTATCTTTCTTTCGTAAATATTTAAAAAAGCCGCGTTCGTCCTTCAAAAAAAATGAAGAAAAGAGAAAATCTCCGTACATAATCCGATCGAACCAGATAAAGAATGCACCGTTTGCCTTGGATCATTTTATGCCAAATCGAGCATTTACTCGAGAATTCGAGTAAATAGTAAAACATCATTAATAATTCTGCGGCACGAAATCGCGGATGATAGCAAGTATCCCTGATCGCGCGGATTAATTGATAATGCGAGCGCATGAAGGGAATTAAATCGATCATACGATATAATTGCGGCTTTGTCCGAAAGCAGGTACGAGCTGCCTCGTCGCTGCACAAATTACGAATATAAGCGGCAACATTTTATGTATATATAATACAGCGTAAAATCTCGTCGAAAACCGGTCGCGCGATATTCGCCAATTAAAAGCGGACGAGCAGCAGATTATAATGAGCGCGATAAATCGCTGAACAATTTTGATAAATATCGGCGTAATTTATACGGACTAAGCTCGCTGTCGCGGCGCGGCTTATACATCCTCGACGAAAATAAAAGCAAAGCGTGGGAGAATTCGCGCCGAGGGAGCTAGCTCCTTTTTCAAGGATCTCTTAACTGTTTCTGATAATTGTCAATTGTGCGGCCATAATTAGAACGAGGATAATACGACGCTCCGTGGTGGACGTAATGGATTACGCGTTGCGTATAGCGATGATGATAAAAGGATGGAAAGAGAGAGAGAGAGAGAGAGAGAGAGAGAGAGAGAGAGAGAGAGAGAGACGCCATCGAACGAGGTGAGATTCGAGCCTGACCCTGAACTCCTCTAACCCTCGAACGATTTTCTCCCTCTTCCGAGCTCTGTCCAAGGACTTCTTAAAGATGACGGCGTGAGATGCCTTACTTAAGAATTTCTTCCTGTTCTTCGTCTCTCGTTCCCTTTAATCTGGTTACGATTTTTCGAAAATAAACACAAGCTTTCGATATACAGCTGAATCCGATCTTTTCTGCTTACGAGGAGCTTAGGAAGAGGAAGCAAACACTTTAATCGTATTCTTTTACATATTCATGCCGGCCGTATTCTAATTAGCGTACATTGTATACTCTTTCGAGAAACGATACGGTTGTAAGTTTAATTAAATCGCATTTCATAAATAATTAACTTTGATTGTTACACATTTAGAGTATTACATTGTTTACTTTTTCTCTCGGACGTACACGCATTTATATACTTTTAACGTCCGAGTCACGAATTCACAATGAGCGGAATGGAACGTTCGTCCTTCACACGTTGATCCAGTGTCCGTTTTTCTTTTTGGTACGCGGAGCTACGAGTTGTTTGTCAAATTTATGCTTATGAGGGCCTTACAAAAGAAGAATTAAATGTATTCTTGGCGTCAGTTCTTTCTCTTTTATTTCTGGCCGAGTCTTGTTTAAGAAACGGAAAGAAGATTCTCTATTGCGACTGAATATGCCTTCAAAAAAGTTATTAGTGTGATTTCCAGCTTTTGCTAATAAACGCTGGAATCGGTGGATTGCAGATGTGTTTGTAAAAGGCGAAGACGACGTGCGCAATTATGGTAATCAAACAGCTCGTCAAAAATATTTGACTTTGTTATCTTTTCTGAAAGATATGACAACGAATGATAAAAATTGCACAATGTTTGTTTACGATTATACCGGGTTTGCGATTTAAATAATGCACATTTGTGTTATCGTTGCAGCGATTGATTTAAATATACACTTATTCATTATTTTATCGCAAATTTTATAATAATTTCCTAAATTTTTTAATGATACTTTTCAGCACATTATTAATCTCTCACTTTTTTTTTATTTATGTGTTATCATTGTTTTTCATGCTTTACATGCTGCTACTGAATTATGTACCTTTTTCCAAACTTATCGATTCCCTGGTAGAGATGGAAAACATTAAATATCTATTTATAAGGTATTTTCAAAAATTTTACGTATAAAATAGGTAT